>OY720365.1:17050907-17660490 GCA_963082945.1 Cerastis leucographa
AAGAAAAACCTGTTTTTTATTTTATTCCATTTCTTTTTCAGTTAACTGATATTGCTGTAAAAGGAAAAGCGGTATCTGAAATAATTGCAAAGTGTATGAAAAAGAAACAGAATTTGCAATATATTTGAATTCACGTAATTTGACCGCAATGCATCTACGTAGGTATGACATTCACAGTTGATATTAATTTGAAGTTTACTCGAGTAAACAGCAGATTTCACGGACATAGACACAATAACATAAATTAACGGGAACAGGGCATAAAAGTTTAATTACTATTCTAGCCCAGCCACCTTCAAGGCTTCACTTCAATAACATCTTACATGAGCAAGTTGCACGTCCTAACTTAGTACCTGAGTCTAAGCAAGAGACGCTACTGCTGTGGAACTTTGAATATAGAACTTATAGATAGATAGACTTTATTATTAGTTGTGTGTCATACTTAGACTGACAGTATTACGAGTATATTGTGTAAGTATGGAATAGGTAAGGACTTGAGCTTGAGATTTGGTTGTGTTTTAGACTGCGACCAAATTACCGTTATTTTTTGTATAACATTACCATTTATCGTTATGCTAACGATAAAAAGTAACGATATTAATAATGTTACCCATAAGTACGTTATCGTTATAAATAACGTTATACGGTATGCAATCATTACAACAACAAATGTATGTATTTGGCGTACACAATGTTTTTGTGACGTCTGACTATAAAAATAACAAGCGATGCTCGAGAGCGCGCGCGAATCGTCTCGTTTTCGTAAATATCTTACTGATCGTCATAAAATGCTAGCTGTAGCCTCTCCGAATTGAAGATTCGACCGTAAGGCGCACGGCGCTAGTTTCGGTTTGGCAACGTCGCATCAGATATTAACGTTATTTAAATACCGGTAAGTCATATGATTTAACGTTAACGTTTTTAACGTTAATTTTAACGTAGTGTAACGTTACTGTTTTGGTAATTTAACCGGTATTTTTTTTAACGGTAACCGTCCCTGAGCATGAGGTCCTGGGTTCGATTCCCAAGTCGGGCAAAGCTGTGTCGAGCCTATATTGTCCCACTGCTGGGCAAAGGCCCACGCCCATTTCCTTCTAACGGTTACGATTCTGTGCTACTCATTTCCAATCCCTAAGGAAGACATTCACTTCATCCCACCATCTCCTTAGTGGTCTGCTGCGACCCCATGTCACTATTTTACGGCACCAATCCTTGCGGGTAAAGCCCACAGCTCATTCGGCATGGCAAAAATCATTAAAGATTTTAGACTAGTAGTACGGTCAGCAACGAAAGTTGCTATACCTATCCAAAATTATAAGACGTCTTAGTTTTAGAACGATCCATATTTACAGACTGGAGTTAAAGGCATAACAATATTTTCATCAATGGTTACATAAATTCGCAAAACAAATATTATATCAGATTAAACTGATCAGCACAAAACTTGGTAAAAATAACTTGGACTATACAAGAGTACTTTCAGTTCAACTCACAATTATAAAAAAGAACAATAAATAAACGTACCTACCTACGCCACTCACCCAGAACATACGCCTGCAATGATAGCAAGATTCGATTTTGTACAAAAACAAGTGATTCTAAACTATTATATTACAGACAAATGCTACCGCTGAGGGAGCGCCTTAAGTGAATCCATCCGATACCTAAAACTTCCTACTCGAAAAAAAAAACCTTGAAGAAGAAGCCAGAGAATTTTACGAACAAAATATCCATCAGACTATCAATATTAATTTTGCTTGAGAGCTATGTCAAACTTTATTGTTTTTGAAAACATCAAGCTTGTCTCCGATAATGTTTCAAATTGATGATAGCGTAACGGCTTCAGAAAGAAATATAATATTTTTGGTATTCTTCAAAATGTTTACTTTAGTTACTTTTTTTGAAGTGAAACTTCCTATGCGACTTCCAACAAGTTTAACGCTACCATTTCTAAAACTCACTAAGTGATGGCAGTATTACAAGATTTGTGACTACGTAGTTCTAATAGGTACGCAAGATGGCGTGCAAACAGTCATGCATTCAACTCTTCGGTGTGACCAGCCTTCGCTCAATTTACATGAGTAGAATAACCTCAGTAAACTTATGTAATAAAAATAATACAACAAGAAAGCAACAAAATATTATTAAGAAGCTCAATAAAATAACGAGAGTGAATGTGTGACACTTGAACGCATGCGTGTAGTTTTACGAAGTTTCACTTCTTCCGCGCGGAGGGACTCCACGCACTATTTTTTTAAGCTCACTTCGGTTCGATCGAGGTTAAACCAAGCTTAAGACAATTCAGAGGGTCATGGGGGGCATAAAAACTTTGACACCATGTTATGCACTAACCACACTGTAAAGAAAAGAAGAAGACCGTTCTTGCGAAGGTCATTCCGTAGATAGGTGACCACCGATTCCATACAGCATTTCCTCTGTGCCTTAAAAAGCACATTAAGCCGTTGGTCTCGGCTGTACAAAGGATAAGCGGAGCTGATGTGGAGGTCAGAGAGGCAGTCGCTCCAAGTAAAATAATGGTAGTCAGCTGCTTCCGGATAGACTGGAAGCCGACTCCAACATAGTTCGGAAAAGGCTAGGCAAATGATGATGATTCCTAGACGTGACATTTTGAGTACAGCTAATTCAACGAACTGTGATTGGACAAAGTCCTTTAACATTTTGATAGCCACGACAAAAAAGCAAAAACGTGCGCTCAGCGGCGCCAAGCTACGAATTTATCCTTTAATATTGTCATGTAGTCGTGACTGTGGCGTGCAGGGTACATTTTGGTTTGTCATGTATACATGACTGTGGCGGTCAAAAGGTTAAACAAAGCAACAGTAATTCCGTTAAACACAGGATCGATACTAAAACTCCCTTTCACTAAGCTATCACGAATAAAACTAATGCTATTAAAACAAGTACAACAAAAAGTGACAATCCGGGTCATGACCCCAACCTTTGGCATCGTGAAATTACCCACTTTTCGTTGGCCAAGCTAGTTTTGAATATTAAATACATGAATATTTGAATTTTCGAATACGTGTGGCGAATGCTAATCGAATAATCGAATAGTTATGCGGTATTCGATTTTGTGTTTGTTTTAATAATTTTTGTCATCGTTTTAAATAATAATCGGTTTGGTTCGAGTTTAGTTTTATTTTAAAAGGGTTTTTGGAGTGTACGAGTATACTTTGGTAGGTAAATGCTGTTTTTGTAGGTGTTGTTTTTTTGAAAATTATTTGCATTTGTATACATTTTTAACAGACGCTATTTTGGAGGAGCAGACCGTAGGTCGGGGGTTGGAACCCAGGGGGGTTCTAAACTTTCTATAAATTATTTAATCTCTACTGCTTTGGAAATAGTGTTGGAAAACGTCGTGAGAAAAAGAAAGTGAAATAGAACCAATTTGAAAACGTGTGACGTCCATCATCCCGCCCTGGGCCTGCAGTCTCGACATAGATAGTGATCGCTAAACAACCGAATTCAGTCGCAAAGTCATAACAATCCGGATTTAACGATATTTGGTAGTCTCTACACTCAAAATTAGCAAATAAAGATACTTAGGTACATACTTATGCCCAATATTCCATGTTTTATACATCTACTCTCAAACAAGATGATTGTGATGAAGATTAATAAAGTTTAAAATAGGAATCGACTTCAGTTTGGTAATTTTTATTTATATGAATCCTCTTCCTACCAATAAATATCAGCGACGCCTATTCACAATATTACGTGTGGAAACTATAAGGCCGTAGTAAGCACATCATACTTCGCTACTGACAATAGACTTTCGTTTTTATTTTTACGTATTTTTTCTTTCGTCCGGCACAATTTTGTCAATAATCCTCTTAAAACCACCAATACCAGCTTATGACGCTAACGAATCACTTTGCAGGCTGTCATAAATCGTCGCTAAAATATTCGTAAACATAACGATAATTGTAAAGTTTATGTTAAAATTAATTTTGAGTGTAGAGACTACCAAATATTGTTAAATCGGATAGTTATGACTTTGCTACTGAATTCGGTTGTTTGGCAATCGTTAAGTGTGTCGAGACTGCAGGCCCTGGGGACACGCGTGAAACTGCAGGCCTTAGGGCCTCTCTCGCAGTAAGGAGGTCTGTATCTTATAGTCAAATCGCTTTCTAGGCAAAACAGTTGAATTTGAACTTGTACCAAATACTCGCAATTGAAGACGATGTGTACCGCTACCCGTAATAACTGTCGCTAAATATCATATCCCACGTGTATCATAATACAGGACCTATGCATTATGATACACGTGCGATAGGATGTATAGCGACAGTTAGCACGAGTAGCGATAAGTATAGTATACTTTCGTGAGTTTTTGGTACAAGTTCACATTCAATTGTTTTGTCAGCTTAAAACGATTCTACTTTAATAGTGGGAACACTATAGGCCAAATAACGAGTTTTCAGTGTTTAATCACGTGATCAAGAATGGATTATAAGAAATGACGAATATTTTTATGGGTTGTTTAGCTGCTTATCTTGAAGCCTTTTTCTTGAAGGCCGCGGAAATTCAACCAACTATGTTTGATAATGATAAAGATCACCAATTCCAAATAACCAACTGAATTATCCAGAACCCAAATACACCATTTCCATATTTAAAATCAACCAGTCACAGACAGAAAAAACGAAACAAAACATAAATGTTTATCGACTCTCATGAAATGACACTGACACCTCTCGAAACACAAAGGTCGAACGTCAACCGTGACCTAAATCGATTCTCGGCTAATCGAATACGAGGGTAAAGATCGCCGTACAGTTAAAGCACTGCAATAGGAAAAATCACCACAACTCGTCGACATAATTTTTATATTTGGCGTCAGTTAAAATTTGGCCAACCAACGATTTTATGCAATTTAAGTGGAGTGATGTAAAAAAATTTATAGCTAGAGATCGAGATATGCAACTTAAAATGCTAATATGTATCATAAATGCTTGAAATATGCAACTAAAGAGCCTTAATCTTTGGAACGCCAGAGCATAAACGCACGCGCGTGCCCTCCACGCCAAGCCACAAATTCACCGCAAATACTTACAAATGAAAAAAGGGATTTTTAAACTGTTATTAACTTATTTCTTGTTGAGAAATTTAATATTTAAGATATGCAGATCACATTTTTAAGATATATAAATAAACACACACAAAAGTAATGATTTAAATTGTTTATGCGTGCACCACATTTTTTGTCACATGTTTGTGTCGTTGGCGTATAGGGCAAGCGCTTTCTTGTCACGTATATGTGACAAGAAAGCGCTATTAAATTCGGTCATGTGTAAGACCCATGTAATAGTTGACCAGCCTATTGCCACCAACTGGGCACATATCCAGACTCGTGGCTGGTACTGAGAAATTCCTGATAGATGAAACCAATAACACTTTGCTTTATATGGGAATCTAAGGATACCAGGAAGGAAGGAACCCAGGTAGTCATGCTCAGCAGAAGCTCTTGTGCCCAATAGACCACAAGGCATAATAGCTGTACTGTACGCTGGCCTTTAAAACAGAATCTATATCCGATATCAAGTGGAATCGATAAAAGTCGGACAGACGATACGATTGCTCGATGTAGAATTGATAAAGAGGCCGCATAGTCGCTGATGTAGAAGTCTTATTTAAGCTTTTTAAGATTACCATCAAACGGCTGAGTAGATTTTTTCGAAACATAGCTAAGAACATTCTCGATTAAAACACCATTCTAACGAAACCAATTTATCAAAATCGGTTCATCCGTTCAGGAGCTACGATGCCACAGACAGATACACAGACACACAGATACACACGTCAAACTTATAACACCCCTCTTTTTTGGTCGGGGGTTTAAAATATTAATATTCAGCTGCATTTGGTTAGACTTGAAGCCGACTCTAACATAGTTGGGAAGAGTAGGCAGATTATGATGATGTTATGAAGTTTTTTGTACTTACAGCTGGATTAGGTATTTGATTTTATTGGCTGAGTGAGAGTAGGAATTGATCAGTAGATACTGATGAAGCGGGATGCCATATGGGCTATACAAGCTGTTATTTTGCATCCTCGTCCAATTCAGGGAGCTAACTATGCTAATGATTCTCGACCCGAATCAATAATAAAATGGGTAGATATTTCTTTTTCTTATTTACGGAAATCGGTAAATGTGAACCACCCGTGTTTTAAACGAGGCCCGTCTAATCGTCGCCCTATAACCGCGCTTCAACTCATACAAACAATCTCAAACCTCTATTCGATAATTTCTTATTCCCTAAACCACATTAAGGGGGTTATTTTGATATACTGCCAAACTTGAACAACCAAAAAAAACAGCGTTTATTAATAATTGACTAGGTACCATAATTTTAATAAATTATTTATGTGTTTTGTGACAACCAACTAAATTATGACAATGATGCAAAACAACACCTTGTATAATAGACTAGCTGTCCCGCGCAACTTCGTCTGCGTCACATTTTCCCCGTTTTCGCAATATTTTTCATTGCTGCTCCACTCCTATTGGTCTAAACGTGATGATATATAGCCTATATATAGCCTTTCTCGATAAATGGGCTATCTAACACTCAAAGATTTTTTTGAATCGGACCAGTAATTCCTGAGATTAGCGCGTTCAAGCAAACAAACTCTCCAGCTTTATTATTAGTAGTACTCGATTTTAGTTCCAAAACACTATAGTACATTGCAACACTGGCCCACCCACTTCCCAAACACCATGAATAACCCATACAACAGCAGCCAATATAAAGCCCTATCAAGATAACTGCACGTCGATACATTCAAACTAAATGATCTGTAAGCACATAAGCGTTACCACTGCCCCAACGCGTGTCGCACGCACGTCTGGTGAGGCCCTAACTCTGGCTAATGACACGTGAAGGACGCAGCCAGTTAAATAAAAGTTAATTGAGGTTGTTTATCTTGATGATAAGGGAGGATGTGGTAGTATAGAGATTGAGGGAGTCAGTTCTTGAGTACGGAGTTGTGGGTTTGAATCTAGCTAGTAGCTATGTCAATTTTATCGCAGCAATATAAAAAGCGCAGAGAGCAGCGGTGGCCCAGTGGTGGCAGCCCCGACTTACAAGCAGTAAGCCGTGGGTTCGAACCCAAGCAAGCGCATTACTTTGTGTAATTTATTTCATCACCGCTTTTTTTTTTGCCCAGGCATTCGCATTTATTTGTGTAATTTATATCATTACCGCTGCTCTCAAAACGGTGAAGGAAAACGGAGGAAACCGGCATGTTCCTAGAACTAAAAAATTCGAAGAAATGTGACATCTACCAACGCGCACTGGGTCCGCGTGGTGGATTACATCCCACACCCTCTCATAGAGAGCAGGCCTGTGTCCCAGCAGTGGGAACATTATAGGCTGATGATTATGATGAATATAAAAAGCTTACTGTCTCGTTGGTCTAGTTATCATAAGTGCAACTGCTGAGCATGAGTTCCTGGGTTCAATTCCTAGGTCAGGCAAAGTGTTATTGGGTTTTTCCTTCAGGAGTTCATGGAGTCTAAATTTGTGCCCTGTTGATGGCAATAGGCTCGCCGTCTATTACATGAGACTTTGCATTTACTAGCTGTCCCGCGCAATTTCGTCTGCGTAACATTTTCACCGTTTTCGCTACATGTTTCATTGCTGCTCCGCTCCTTTTGGTGGTAGCGTGATGATATATAGCCTATAGCCTTCCTCGATAAAGGCGGGCTATCTAACATTGGAAGAATTTTTCAAATCGGACCAGTAGTTCCCGAGATTAGCGCGTTCAAGCAAACAAACAAACTCTTCAGCTTTATAATATTAGTATAGATTTTAGCGTCCCAACCACAATGCAATAGTTATTGCAATTTTATTTTTTTTACTCTCAAAATGTACAAATCCACAACCTTGTTTTTTTCCACAAAATCTCTATAAAATTCACATTCTAAACTAAATAGAAAATATAAAGAGAATCGCAGTTTATTTATGATGGCCGTCAAACGTCGCCCTAAATAAAACTTAATTGGAAAACCAAATAGCGCTCGTGAGCATGACAACCCAATGTTATCGGCACAGTTTAAATTATCGCGCTTTTGTTTTCAAATATTGCTCTGAACTTTTCTAAAATCATTTGAGTTTTTGTTTGAAAAACAATAGGGAAAATTGTTTTTTGGGCTGAACATGAGGGAATTAAAGGTAAAATAGAATGTACTTTTTACACAAGATGAATCAATACAGTAAACTGCCGGCTTCTCTGTTCGCTGGTGGCGTACCATGACGTCTTAAAACATTATTGTTTCATTCTTATTCCAGAGTGGGAAAGAGACGGAAATATACAGGTCGTCTAGCTCCATCTCTTTCCCACTCTGGAATAAGAATAAAAAAATTATGTTTTAAGACGTCACAGTAACTGATCATTATAATTAGGATCTCTTCAAAGTTTGCGTGAATCACTTTCTTCTAGGCGAGCGTGTTCCACCCTAGGCCGCATCATTGCTTCACATCAGGCGAGTTGCGGCCAAATGCAAGCCTATTTAGTATTAAAAAATATAAAATGTTCTTGTCTATTTTAAACTAAGGCTTAACTGACTAACGAAACCGTCAAACTTATCCTTTTGCAATGTAGGACAACTTATTGAATCCTTAATTACATCAAAATAGTGCTACGCTATGCGCTACGCCGTCGTAGCACTAGCTACGGCGTAGCAATCAACTACTTTTAAAACATTTTTATCGTTTTTGTCTAAATAATTAATGAAAATGTTTAAAATGCTTTTTTTGTTTGTTTTTCTCGTTAATTGAAATAATATAAAAGTTTATACTTGGAGATAAGCAAACACTACGGAACGGATAAAGTAAGTTTAACCTTTCTGTAGGAAAACTATTTTCCTAAATTATTTGAAAATCCTTCATACGCCAACTTACGACCATAATCCATTTACTCAAAATCAACATGGCGTCCGAAGTGGCCAACAAGACAAACAGTTCCCTTTAGAATAACAATTATTATAATAAGGAAGAAACATAATACGAGCATTTTCATTCCCCTAAGTGTCTGGATGTTTAATTAATTTAATAAAATAATTTCATTTTCGACCCTCCAAGGGCGTTATTTGCATTAAAAATTTTTCGTTTACTTAAACTTTTTTGTTAGGAAAATTAGTTCGGAATCTGTTTTTAATATGCGTATAATCGTGATCATACTGCAAAAAAAATATGTTTGTGACATTTGCAAAGAACTGTGCGTGTAAGTTTTTTTTACTAAATTTAATAAATGAATATGTTCCGAAATTGTACCTTTTTGAGAAAAAATAAATAACTATTGTATTGTATTGTAATATACCAAATATACATACCTACCCCAAAAATTCATCGCCAGCTGAAAAACATTGTGCTAGATAATACATCAGAGTTTAATTTTTTTAGCTTAGATCATGTACTTATGAGAGAGAGAAAGAACACCAAATAAAAATGGCTCAAATGAAAACTCTAAAACAAAAGCGTGTTTCTTTTGAAAATGATGGCAGGGCAAAGTCAATGACATAACCACTCGGCCACGAGCTACATTTCAACCAACTTATCTGTGCAGGCGAAAAAACACAGAACTAAAATAAATTTACCAAGTTTGACAAATCCTACTTCCTACTAACATTACAAATGCGAAAGTTTGTAAGGATGATATTTGGATGGATGGATGGGTGGATGTTTGTTACCTACCCTTTCACGCAATAACTACTGAATGAATCTGGATGAAATTTGGCACAGGGATAAAGGATAGTCTGGAATAGGACATAGGATACTTTTTGTCCCGGTAATCCGATACCGTGGAACCATTACCGAACAAAACGCGGGCAAAGCATAAGCTAGTCGATGCATGTTTTCTTGACAAGCAGCGCCAACTCCAATTTCATACTGAAAATGGTCATACTGCACACGCGTGTTGCGATGACGACATCGAAGAAAAAAAACAAAAAGGCCTTGCCACGAGACATCGCGACGCGTCTTGAGAGGCGACGGTACTATGAACACGTGAAGCTTTGCGCCCGCGGTGTAGGATATCCTGGAGGAATCCTGAGCATGCGCGAAAAACGCGCGAGCGGGTCGCAACGATGCGCAAGGCGACGCTTGACGTCGGCATCGATATTCGTAAAATTTTCTACTATCAGACAATGGTAATACGGTCCTATTTTCAGCGCAGCAAATAAATGGCGCGAGGATATTCTGTCTGTATTGTCCCTAACCCAAGTCGCATCGCCCGACTACGTGAACTGGACCTCACATGCGACCTCTTTTCGTAACCAACACTTCTTTTTTACCCTCAATTGCTCAGCTTTAAGATAACAAGCTCCGAGCTATTTTGTCCATCGCCTAAAATGGGGTCTTCTATAAAATCTACTTACATGGAAAAAAACATTTTTGAAGGTCAAGGTCATTGAGACCGTCGTCTGGGCTCGCTAAGCCTCTTTGTATGCAGCCAACGGAGCAAAATGATAGATAAAGATAAGAGAATAACGCTTCAAGAAAAAAATCCTGTCAGTTTAATAAAATCGGTCAAGTTGGGTTCTGTAGTCGTGACGGGTTAATTGATTTAATACTAGGAATATTTTAAATTAATACAGATTTTAACTTACCCACGCAAATTTTAATAAGTTTCCCTGATCTATTAATTTCGTGTACAAAGAGTGTAACAAGAATAAGTCATGACATCGTAAAAAGTAACAATACTGACTTTCCAGATGACACTGGACAAATTTAGATCCATTCACATTTGAAAATGAAGTTGATCTCACCAAACGGACCAAGTTGGACCGGACAACAGTCATAAAATATTAATCCAGAGATAGCATACCCGTATGCAAACTAGGAAGTATCTTACCACAACATAATTATGTTTTGGTAAAGTTCGGTCTAAAACAACCAACAAACAATTTTCTTCAAACTTTATAGTAAAAAACATTCTCAAATGGCTATTTAGAGGGGACTCTAGTGGGCCTTTCTCCATACAAACGTATTCCGCTATTTTCTTCGTGGATAATGCGTCTAGAGCAATGATTTTTTTCCTAAAAATCTAGGTCTTAATACATTCCCTTATCATTTTTTTTTTCAAAACATAATCACCTAAAGAATTATGACAATCCAAGAACACGAAAAAAAAAAACACTTTTTACCGCCATGTTCAGACGACTATTATAGAAATTAGATAAGTTTTTCACAAAAAAGAAAATAATAGAAGCATAGATATACTTTTCCTCTAAATTTTGATATAAGAATTATTTAGATCAATTTAGTTTTAAAGTAGAAAATAGCGGAATACAAAACGTGTTTTGGTCAAGATTTTTGTAGGTAAAATCAGCCTGAGCTGCAGTTGTCCGTTTCGCACTTTACGGGGGCTAGGTCGGGTGCACCGCGACGGCAATAGTTTCTTCAAATACATATTCTTCAAATTCCTCGGGACTAGAGTCTCCTCTTAAGGCTCCCGCAGTCAGGCGCGACGCGGCGTGACGCAACAGCGAGACGCGGCATAGCGGTGTTGCAGCGTCGCGAAGCCTCGCATATCGGCGCGATTAATATTATTATAATACCTACTTTGACCTAAAAAGGCATGCTAATGTGTTGCAGATAATATCTTAAAATTGGGTTGTTGTCCTATGGACTTAAATATTTTTGGATTATTACTTTTATGCCTTACTCTAACTTTCAAAATCAAAATGAAACAAATATACATACAAATAAAAAAGTCAAATAGTATTATTAACATTTTTAAAGTGAAACTTTTATTACATCGTCTTAAACTGTTTCGTCTGTGTGTTGCATGTCGCGTGACGCTGACGGTCGGCCGCGGAGTACCACTATAGCGCGGAGTCCTACTCCGCGCTATAGTGTGAAAAAATGTTTCACTTTTACCGTGGTTTCATAAAACCACACAATCCTTTTTTAATTAGTACACCGAAGTCGTAAGTCAATTCACCGAGAAGTTATTCAACCACAAATTATACTTACTAAACTTGCCAAATGAATGTTTGTAAAAGAGAGTTTAGAAAAAAAAACATTTGCTGAATAAGTTGTTTGTGAAATAAATAACATATGAAACGTTGGTTGTAAACTAAAACATTGTAAAAGGAGTTTTGGTGAAACATTAGTGAACCAGATTTTATACTACCGTATTACTGTGAGTTTTATAGTATTATTGTGACCTTTATTCATTGCTTCATCTCATAGTTCATATTATTACATATTTTCCTTTATTTACTTCTATAAAAGTTCATATATTTTTTTTTAATTCCTTATAAAAATATTAAAAAGATTTAAAAAAAAAATTGTAATTATTATTTACTAAAAGCTTTGGTATAGAACCTGGGTGTTCTAATGAAAAATGTTTATATCCATAAGCTCTATTCAATAATCGCATTTATTTCAGTGGGTCGGCAAAAAAAATAGCCCAATCTGGGTTAACTCCTTACGGAATTTTCAATACGTTGGGATCTAGTAAGCGATCTACGAGTTGATGCCGCGCCGTCGCGCGACAGAGCGCGGCAGGCTCGGCTGCATACAAAATGTACAACGAATCTTTAGTTTCTTGTCGCGTTGCGTCGAGCCGCGTCACGTCGCGCCTGTGTGAACAGAAGCTTGCGTGTTCATAGAAATTGTTCTACGGAAGTTCTCCGCGTGCCGCATCGCCCCTGTCTGCGGGAAGCCTTTAGAAACTTTTTCAACAGTTTTTGAGAGGTGTTCATTGAGCCATGTTTTTAATTGAGAGAGTCGTTGTGACGTTAAATGATGGTTTTATTAACATGCGAGCTTCAGAAGAGTTTACCTTTCCTCAAAAAACGGGCCTAATGCAATTAAGAACCTTTCCTATTTGAATATGGATCCCTAAAATAATATTTGTAGGAATCAACTTATTTTGATAACGGCCTTTTGCCTTAAATGAGAAATAAATGTTTAAGTCCCATTCCTTATGTCTGTTTTCTGTTTTCGTAAAATAATGAACTTGTTATGGCACAAAATAATTATTTATTGGAGTTTCTGTTTCGTGATTTCAAAGTAAATGGCCTTTGTTTTGTTAATTTGTTTGGCATGCCTTTTGTTTTTAGATGATTGGATGGCATTTGTGTGTATTTCCTTGTTTTGGTTTGATGTAATAGTTGACAGGCATTTTTTTATTATTTAAATACTGCAGTGACTGCTTGTGTGGAATTTTGGTCTCAATATTTAGGGTTTAAGGGCTTATTTTTAGAATATGTAAATAAGTACTACCTTTAAAGGTAAGGTAGATTATAATTACTAGACTACTGTGAACCCAGGTCTGCCTAACCCTTAAGGGATTTACATGCGTGATGTTATGATTTTTATTGTTACTACCATCCTCTGAATTAATCAGGGGGGTTACTATGACGTCTTAAAGTTCTTATTCCAGAGTGGGAAAGAGACAGAGCTATACGGGTCGTCTAGCTCCATCTGTTTCCAACTCTGGAATAACAATAAAACAATACTGCTTTAAGATGTCATGGTAGGCCACCAGATGAAGATAAAATATCCGGATTGTCTACAGTAATGATAAAAGCAAACGATTTACCCGTTTGCCAATCAATCCTATCCCCAACCGGGAATTTTATTTCTGTTAATCTAACAAACGGTTTTATTATTCTGGCTAAGTGAAACACAATTTATTGTTATCTTATAATAAATGAGCGTAATATTATACATAGGAATACCTATACATATTGTAAATAAAAGCCACTTTTCGTTTTTTGTCTGTTTGATAGTGTATTCTTTTAAATTACGCTTCGGCTTTTGATGCAGTCTCCACCATCGCTTTTTTTGTGTTATTGATATTTTATGATTTTGTTTATTCATCTTTCATACATATTTTAAAATATTTCTTGAAAAATATAAAGAATTAAAATAAACACACTACCCTCCTTTTCGTCGCGCAGCCGGGTAAAAACAATGGTCTGCCGGCATCGGTAACAGTGTACAAGCTACCAGGTGGTTAGGACTCCAGAGACAGGAACCTCTCCTTAATGCGGGCCGTATCGAGGTCTTCTGAATCAGACTCTTGATGCCGCCTCTAAAGATGTTCGTCAAGGTTCTTGGCCATCAGACCCTTGGGTGTAACGACAATCGGCACAATGATACCCCAGCTCACATCCCAAATGTTGACAAACTCATGCGCTAAGTCCAGATATTTTTGTTGTGTTTCTTTTTTAGCTTTCACGAAGTTTTCGTCATGTGGGATGATAACCTCAAATATCATCATGAAAATCATTTCTGTGAACTCTGGAATAAATAAATAATGGAGGAACATATTGAATTAATTTTATGATTCCATTAACCGCGACTGATCAATTAGGTCAATTAAAATATCTATTATGTAATTATAACAAACAATAGAGTACTGAAACAATACAGGGCAAAATAAAAGCCTTTTATTATTGTATTAAATTAATGATGATAATGTCTACTTAGAATTTACTAATGAAGTACGTAAGAACGAGCAACGGCCTTTGGCTTCAGACTAAAAAGTTCAACGGTCTGGGTTTTTGCCCAGACAAATGGCATTTTGTATTACAACAGCACTTTTCAAGGGAATTGACGAAAGAATTTTGTAGGTTATATAAAACTATTTGAACAGATTATTCTGCACATACAGTTTGCCCCAAAACGTACATCAAGCCAACAACCTAACATCAACTCTGTTTTAATCTTTCAAGGTTCATAACTAAACTTACACTGTCACTTACGATCCCGTAACCGTGATTTTTATACAGTACCTTTCGTGATTTTTAATTATTGTGAGGTCCCGCTTGCAACAGCAAGAGCCATGATCGCGGGAGGACTGGAGAATGCGGGTCAAAATCAAAATCAAAATATTTTATTTCACATGCGCACTTAAAAAACGTCGACAAAAAGTGCACGGTTCGGGTTGGTCGTTTCCTATGGAGAAGAACCGGCCAGAAACTCCATGGTTACTCGTTTAAAATCATTTGGTTTTACAATATTTGAATGTTACAGCGTTAGTACTTAAGTATGGGAGGACAGCGTAGGCCCGACAATAAGTCATTGCTTACTACAAAAGGCAGAACAAGATAAAGCAAAAAAATATATTGGAATTTACAGCGCCAATAAATTCCAGACATTCACAAAAATAGGTAAGTAAAAAATAATCTATATATACAAAAGTAAGAATAAAATAAACAATTGACACAAAAGTTGTCATCAGTGCTGTTCAAATCAAATCAAAGTCATTTATTTCAAGTAGGCCAGTTAGAGGCACTTTTGAATAGTCGAACAACAATAAAAAAATGAAGCTCAAGACCCAGTCTCAAGAAATAATAACTGTGAAAGTACTGTAGTTGCCCATTCGAAAGCGTAGATCTCTATGGAGAAGAATGGGCAAGAAACTCCATGTAAACTGTATGGGTGGATGGTAAATAAAATATATCACGGAAGATAACTCGTGAGTGACTTAGTGCTGGCTGGCCAGTATTTTATCACGTCATGAGCTATTTATAACTAACATTCGTGCCTGCTAGTCTATAGAGTTCAAATATTTTAGAACGATGCCTGTTTCTTTTTTTAAATTGGCTCAAGCGTCGACCGTTACCAGCCAGGATAGCTCTCCAAATTGTTCTTTTTTCAAGTCGAGTGAGAATCTTTTATTAAAGGATATAGAGGGCAAATTAAACGATTTTAAAGTCATGTTTAAAATTTTAATTAGACGTACATGCTTTACTCTTTCAGATTTCAGCTACTAAACGAAATTTGTGATATTTAAGCTGATTTTTCGTGATTCTCTTTTAGTTCGATGATTTTTGCCTATTTAAGCTTTCGCGCTTTGCCTTTATAATCTAGAAAAAAAAATTGAAGTCAATTAGAATGTTGTACCTTTCGCACGTGCAATTTCTTATAAATTTTCAGATTGCTGAAGTTTAAACACAACTAGCGAGGTATGGGTGTACTCTTGGGTACCTACACAAAGGCCTATCACTTCAGAGATTACAGGCGTGATGTTATGTTATCTATATATATAAAATTCAAAGTCCTGACTGATAGACTGACTGAGATTTCAACGCAAAGTCTGAACGGCTGGTCCAAGAGACATGCAATTTGGAGAGTCTGTTGTTTGTGAAGAGTAGGTTATCCACTAAGACAGGGTTTTTCAAAATTCCATCCCTAAAAGGGTAAAATAAGGGATGAACGATTGTATGGCAACTGATCATTTTTAGGGTTCTGTACCCAAAGGGTCAAACTTCGGTGTCCGTCTGTCCGTCCGTCTGTCACCAGGTTGTATCTCATAAACAGAGCCAGTTGAAATTTCTGCAGATTATGTATTTCTATTGCCGCTATAACA
This sequence comes from Cerastis leucographa, assembly GCA_963082945.1. Lineage (NCBI taxonomy): Eukaryota > Metazoa > Arthropoda > Insecta > Lepidoptera > Noctuidae > Cerastis > Cerastis leucographa. The sequence continues at coordinate 17,067,264 of OY720365.1, forward strand.
ACAAATACTAAAATCATAATTAAATAAATAATTAAGGGGGCTCCCACACAAAAAAAAAGTTTTTATAAATAATGGCACGGAACCCTTCGTGCGCGAGTCCGACTCGCACTTGGCCGGTTTTAAAGTAAGATGCGTGAAATTTCATAATAATATACAAGCTTCTGGTTAGAAATAAATATCATCATGTATAATTTCACGACAGCAAAAGATCTTTCGACAAAACGTAACGGGCTAAACAAGTCAATACATACATAAAATTCTATTTTATTTAACTTCTGCTTACGCTCCTTAAAGAAAATGACAAGAAAACAAAGGCCATATTATCAGGAAGCTCTCAAGCAAGTACTTGTTCCTTATTGCTCCAAGCGGCGCATATCATCTTAGGAAATCCGTAGGCGAATTGCTCGCCCTTAAGCCGCGTGTATACTACTAAAAGTCAGCAACGGAAAATATGTTTTAACAGTTGATTTTATGGTTGGGTTTTATTTGTTTGTGATTGGAAGATTGTTTATTGAGCTATTATCTTTTTTGCACTTAACATCACGCCTGTAATCTCTAAAGGGTTAGGCAGAGGTGAACCTAATAGTACCCACATTTCGCCAGTTATGTTTCAAGTCCCATATAATAGGGGGCGAGCCTATTGGCATTAATCAGGAACAAATCCAGACTCCGTGGCTGCTACTGAGAAATTCCTGGCGGAACAACCCAAAAAACCTTGCCTGACCGGGATTCGAACCCATGACCTCATGCTCTTATGCAGTCGCAATTGTGACTACAAGGCCATAGAGGCAGTCACGTCCAGACATTATCTTTTTTTTTAAGTTGGGTAATTCTATTTATGACACAGTAACTTCCATGACGTAACAAGACTGTCGACTAGGCAATAGCTACGTAATTACATACTGTCGAGTTTAAAGTAGCCTTTTATGAATAAACTAGCTGTCCCGCGCAACTTAGTCTGCGTAACATTTTCCCCGTTTTCGCAACATTTTTCATTGCTGCTCCGCTCCTGTTGGTCATAGCGTGATATAGAGCCTATAGCCTTCGTCGATAAATAGGCTATCTAAGACTAAAAGATTTTTTCAAATCGGACCAAGTAGTTCCTGAGATTAGCGCGTTCAAGCTAACAAACAAATTCTTCGGCTTTATTATTATAGGATATATATATAGTATAGTATTAGATATTATGGAGAATAGTAACTAGAATATCAAATTTGTGAATTAAGGGATCTCGGTTACTACTTTCCATAATATTTATTTATTCAGTTCTTAAGACCAAAAACCCAAGGAGCTCGTGGCTAAATAATAACTGCCGCTCGGTTCGCGTGCTTGCCTAGGTTGATCTGTGAGTGGGTGACCACCTATTACATACCGAGTTTCCTCCGGGCCTCTGAAAGCACGTTAAGCCGTTGGTCCCGGCTGTTATTTGTAGATCTTTGACAGTCGTTACAGGTAGTCAGAGGACCGAAAAAACTGACAACCAGACTTACGAAAAGGTAGTACAGTCCAGTACTAACTGGGTTGTGGAGGTCAGATAGGCAGTCGCTCCATGTAAATTACTGGTATTCAGCTCAATCCAGTAAGACAGGAAGCCGCCCCTAACATAGTTGGGGTAAGGCTAGGCAGATGATGATGCTTTGTACCGAAAACCCAGTTGGTATTTTTCAGGAGTAAAATACTGGATTTTTCAGATGCTTTTTGTTGAAACTACTCCGATAAAATTCATAAAACGATATCTTTTACAGCAAACAATTTTCTCAAATTAAAAGTTGCAGATTGCCGCCAGTGAGCCAACCGCCTTACGCTCTTCACGGAAGAAGGAACCGATAAAGTCTTTTTTTTTTCGCTTAAAATTGCAAGTCCGCCATTTTTTTCGAAATAAGATTACAGATGAACGGAAATAATAAATCTTTGAACGTTGAATTGTGTAAAAAAAGGTTGGTATTGAAGCTTCGTAATTTTTTTTTACTGTTTCAATGAAAGGTTGTATATTGAGGGGTTTTTTTTAAATTCTATTCTGTTTCTTCATAACTCTGAAAATCATCGGAAGCATCGCATTTCGACACCAAAAAAAGTACAGTGAGGCCCGTCTGTTGTGCGTAACTGAATAACAGTATTAAACATGGAGCTCGGCCTATCTAGAGCAGAGATGCCCCAGTGGTGGCAGCCCCGACTTACGAGCAGTAAGCCGTGGGTTCGAACCCAGACAGGCGCATTACTTTGTGTAATTTATTTCATCACCGCTGCCCTCAAAAATGGTGAAGGAAAACATCGTGAGGAAACCGGCATGTCCTAGAACTAAAAATTCGAAGACATGTGACAACTACCAACCCGCACTAGGCCCACATGGTGGATTACAGCTTACTCCCTCTCATAGAGAGGAGGTCCCAGCAGTGGAAACATTATAGGCTGATAATGATGATGATATGGCCCATAGATCTCCACAAACTAGTTACAGGGTAACATGATACCCTATCGTTAACACTAAAAACGGAATATTTTACATGTTTACTCCATGATCATGGATAAACGGATAGTGTATTCGGTTATCTTCGTGCTGGCAACAGCGCCAAAATATCGGGAACTCAAAATGAATAGTAAATTGAATATGGGAAACTATCCCGTTTTTAGTATTAGTCACAAAGCTAATTTGAAAACGTGGGTTTTTACCAACTAAACACTAGGGACTGGACACTCGTGTGTCAAGTTGGTGAAACTTAAAATTTATATCATTTCTTATTTTGGCACCTGGACACGCAAAGCCCATACCATGATACCCCTTGGCAAGACTGGTTGTCAGATTTTCAGATTTCTGAATACGTACAACGCCTGTCAAAGATCTACTAATGTCAGCCGGGACCAACTTTTTCACGTACAGCATGGAAGGAAGGTCTCTGATACATTCATGACAGACGTCAGCAAAAATTGCTTTACCTTTAAGATCGATTCATTCAACAGCTATTATTTAACCACGAGTCACTCTTACTTGTTAATCATCTTCTTCATTTTCTTGCTCTTATCCCAATAGGGGATCGGACTGGGTAAAGAAAACGACATTCTATTTTGTCCGTCAGACAGGTAATACAAAAATATTAGACACGTATTTTTTTTTATTAAAATATCAAAAAATTACTTAGTTAGATCTCATTAAAGTTGGAGACTGGGGGCTTACTACGTCCACAAGTGGGTATAAAACTCACCTACATGTGACGTCATGCGACATTTCAACTCAATATAACTCCGTAATTTTATGACCACGTGAAAAAAGAAAAAATACGTGTCCAATACTTTTCAATAAACTACCGGACGGATAAAGAAAAAAAAAATAGGATTATCCCCTATTCATTTGGGGTCGAAGCAGCATGTCTTCTTCTTCCATACTGTTCTATTACTCGTCATCTCATCTGACACCTCCTTTCTTGCCATATCATCCCTCACACATTACATCTATCGTTTCTTTGGTCTTCCTCTACTCTTGTACCTATCCTCATTCATACCAAAAACTTGCCACATAACTTTTCAGGTACTGGCACCACTTTCAGATTTCCTCTTATATTCTCATTTCTTCAAATCAAATCAAATCAATTATTTCTTTGCAAACATGGGTAATGGTACATAGATGTTCGATTATAATAAGGTTCTTCATATTTCAATCGTCACATGGGCATGCAAATATTAGGTTTGCAATTTAAGTTTTTTTTTTTTTTAATTTGGGGTTGTGGCATGTCAATAAATTAAAATTAAAATTTCATTTATAAAATAAAATATTATTGGAATTACAATTTAAAAAAATGTCATTGGGATTACAATAAATAATTACACACTGATCAAAGTCAAAAAAAACTATAAATAATGTCAGACGAAATAAAATGGTGCCAACTAGAATAACAGTATGTCATTTAGAGTAAGAATAGCTATATTATAAATCAGCCAATAACAGTAGGTTTATAGCGTAACAGTAAGTATATTCTTATTTTATCTACACATCCCCCTTAGCATTCTCATCTCAGCCACATGCATAAGCCTGTCATTCATTCCTTTTGTGGTCCAACATTCTGATCCATACAAGGCAGGAGGCCCCGCTTGTTTTTTCAGTCCGGTTAAGCAGACGACAACCTCATAGGTTGAACTGCGAGATGCCATTCACAAAAAAAAACTTGTTTTTTCATCAAACCACTTAAATGACACACAGATTTTAAAATGTCGCCGGTTTCAAATAACTTCAATCTATGCTTACCAACGGAGACTCTGTATCTTCCAGACTGAATTGAAATAAATCCTTCATTCCTTTAGTGAGAAGATCGCACGAGACATTTTCGTACAGTCTAAATCTAAAGCCGACTTAATCTAGACTCAGATGCCTGGATTGCTTCCAAAGATTTGTACTACAGAAAAGTTAAAAGATTTAGACTTTTTTTTCTTTGATATTCAATCAGGTTGTGATTGGATTTTGAAATAAAATTGGACAATGACATGTGCCGTGGGTTCACCCAGACAGGTGCTTTAATCTGTATAATGTATGACCTTACCATTATGAACTCCTGCCTCCCATGTTTCATGAGGTCGGCGCAACACGTTTTTTTTCGTTTCATTCTACTCTGTCATTTGTCAAACTATCATTTACCTTCATGTCGACACCACTGCTCTCAGAATAATGATGGAAAACATAATACAGGGTGTCTGGTGCATCGTTTGCAAAATTTAACGGACTGGAAGGGGGGGGTCATTTCCTGTCTCTTCAACCCCAATAAATCTTTGGCCTCAAGGATTTTGTCATTTCAATTTACTTATCTATTTAAAAAAATCGCAAACGTTGATGTTTAATCATAAAATTGAGTTTTAAGTTTATTTTTCATTCATTTTATTAAAAATGTTGTTATGTTAAAAAAAAAAATAGAAAACAGTAGATATTACCATTTAAATAAAATAAGTTGGATTCTGTAATATTTTTACTTTTTCTAAATATAAGTTAGCGAGTAGATAATGGCAATCAAGCTACAAAAATTGTTAAAAACCTTGGTCACACACAACCAAAAAAATGAAGCTTCTAAATTAAAAAACAAAGTATTATTATTTCAATTCTTCCTTCATCCCTCCATCGATTAAATTAGCCATCCAACAAAGGCAGAGACACTCTGCCGTACGAACAAATTAAAAAGTAGCTCACCAAAAGGACATCCTCAAGGTGTTTGTAACGGAGCCTTCTTGCAAATCCAATTAACTTCACTGCGGAGCAACTTGGAGAAAGATCAGATGAACGTTATTTGCGTAGCTCAAAGTGAGTCGCTGAATTGACAGTAAAAAAGAAGGAAATGTAGTTTATTGGCAGGATAACGTAATACAAAAATAAAGTTCACATACGAATACAATATGCACACTATAATAAATGCAACAAAATCAGGCCCAAAAGACCATTACTAAAAAAATATATTTTAGCCGAACAAATAGACAGACATACAATTTTTTTTTTTTTACGAGTGCTATATACACTTTTACTCAGCTGCATCCGTTTAGACTGGAAGCTGACCCCAAGATAGTTTGGGAAAGAGCTAGGCAGATGATACCATATACATTTACGCATTACATTCAGTAAAAATCAGTTATTTTGAATTAGAAACAGACACCGAGGCTTTGCTTGCGTAAATTTAGAATTTGACACCAACCATCTTGGTATTATGGTTTTATGCAAATAAAATTGGTGTGATTTGGTCAGGTGGTGTCATCTATTAACGTAGGAACGTTATTGTTGTTTTCCTCGAGAAATCCTTTTTTTTTCAGTATGTAAGGTACCTTATATCTGTTTCTGTACACCTGACAACGTATATGCAAAATTTCAGGATGATCGGTTTAGTGGTTTAGGCGGGAAGAGATAACAAACAAACAAACAAACTTACATTCGCATTTATAATATTATAAAAAGTCAGGATACGATTTTTATGGATGTATCGATAAGGCCTCCCGCAAGGTGGACCGATGACCTGGTGAAGGTTGCGGGGATCTGCTGGATGCGAGTCGTACGGGACCGGTCAATTTGGCGACACTTGGGGGAGGCCTATGTCCAGCAGTAGACGTCTTTCGTCTGAAATGATGATGTACTGATATATCTGTCAAAATCCAGTCTAAAGTCCGGTCAATACGCGTACTCATCTTTACCGTACTTTTAGAAAAGCAAGCCTAATGACTCCCACCGAAAGCTATTTCGGTAGAACATGAATTCCTCAACTTATTCACCAAAATTAGGCTTAGCTGAGCGTAATTTTCTTGTCTGCCTTCATTACAAAATTGTCTTATTTGATCTCAAAACAAGACAACCCCAATTACAAAGCAGTATATTATTACCTGCTGTCTTCAACTCTAAACTCGATACGACAAATCAAAGGAGGTGGAATCTTTTGAACCTCTTTGGTACGCTGTTGATTTTGTTCGAGACTTATTGTCTTTGCCCGACCACGAAGACTTGCTTTTATTTTTCAAAGGGACTCTGATTTAATATGGAGGACAATGGAGTCTGGATTTAAAATAGTAGAACGGGAAAAGCTGTGTCTATTAGCCAAGAGGGCAAGATGGTGGGTTAGTAAGGCACGATGACGGTTGTAGTGTGTATTTTTTTATTAGTGTCGTAACTTTCGTTCGTTCCAAATTTGAAGAGTTGTACCAAACGTCCCGGTATTAGTCATCATCAGCCTATAATGTTCCCACTGCTGGGACACAGGCCTCCTCTCTATGAGAGAGAGTGGGCTGTGATCCACCACGCGGGCCCAGTGCGGGTTGGTAGATGTCACATGTTTTCGATTTTTTAGTTCTAAGAAATGCCGGTTTCCTCACGATGTTTTCCTTCACCATTTTTGAGAGTAGCGGTGATGAAATAAATTACACAAAGTAATGAGCCTGCCTGGGTTCAAACCCACGGCTTACTGCTCGTAAGTCGGGGCTGCCACCTCTGGGCCACTGCTGCTCTCAGTTTAGTAGTATTGATTATTTAAACTAGATATAATGAAATCTAAATAAGCCTCTGACCGTCCTATACGTATAGGTTTAGGCTGCAAGATTAGTTTTATGGAACGAAGAGGTTTGATAAACACTGCACTATTATGGGTGGAGAAGAAATAAAACATTATTTCACTATGGTAAAACAAGCGTACAATACTAAACGATCAACGGAACAAACTCAACACAATACTAACTTCGTGTAATCAATATGGTGTCACAACAGATTGACTGCTTCAATTATACTCTGAGTGAATTCACACGGGCCGCATTTTGTAACATTAACTAATTATTAGTCTAAGATTTATGTTTAATTAAGGCTATTATAACTATAACTGCACTATTGTATTAGATAAGCCTGTGATGGTCGTGTATGTGTTTTTAAATAAATAAATAAAAACTATTCTGAATCTTAATGACAACTTCAAACGATAACTATCCTATCCTGATCCTAACAAATATTATAAATGCGAAAGTAAGCTTGTTTTTTTGTTACCTCTTCACGCCTAAGCAATCATCGATCATCATCATCATCATCGAGAAATTTTTCAACCTTTCATCCCGAAATAAAAGTACTGATCCCGAGAAAAACAACAATAAGTTTCTTATGACGGTTATTGTCAAATTTTAAAATTACGCGAGTGAAGCCGCGGTCAAAGCTAGTTCACCATAAATCTCACTTCCAATTGCTCACTAGTAGATCGGAGCGAAAACCTTTGTTTTACTCTCTTTATTTAGTCCAAACTGCTCTATTCTATATAAGGTGCCATTGAAATAGCGTTCAGTACGTCTAACAAAAATACCCAACCAGAAAAAAAAACACTGATTTTAGTTATTTTATTTTGACCTAAAAATGGATGTTTGATCTAGTATTTTATTAGATTAGGTCAAAATAAAATTACTTTAATCAGTTTTTTTATGTTTGGATATTTTTGGTTAGACGATGTGGACGCTGTGTTAAAATTTATCCATCTTTTACCACAGCAACACAAATTTTAACACACAAATTTTAACACAGCGTACACGTATATCAAATCAAACTGTCTTCGCGTATTATACCATCAGCAGACTCACAAAAATATTCGCGAGTACTGTAGTGTTCGTTAAGCCTCATTTACACGATGCAAGAACTTGCATGCAAGTTTCACTACATTGCTGTTTTTGTTTTATTAACTGAATTCATTGCCCGTCAATAGTCTGCAATGTAATGAAACTTGCATGCAACTTCTTGCATCGTGTAAATGAGGCTTTAGTATTGTTCGGTTACGATACTGTTTTCATACAAATCATGACAAAAAATACAACAAAGAAAGTAAGTAGGTACTTGATGCCCTCGGTTTAACGGTCTCCTTTTGGTGGTGTTTTTTAAAAGTAGTTTGCGGCGCGCAGACTTTTGATGATACGTTTCGAGAGTGTCCCCTAAAACGAAGTACATGCCTACATCCGCAAGTATTTCGTTTTTGAGGACCCACCGAATCCTCCACCGCCGCCGCCGCCTGCAGCCAGTCCTCCGCCCACGCCGACATCCAGGCCACCGCTTCCATCGCCTGCATCTTCGCCACCGGCACCTGAACCGAATTCCTTGTCCACGCCGCCACCTTAGCCTCCACCGATGCCTCGCAATCGTCTGCGTTCCGGCAGCCGAAATAACAGCACTAGCCACCAGAGAGTGCCAATGCGGTGTGTGTGACACTGGTTCCGTTTCGGCACGGAACGTTAAAAGCCGCTTGTACTTTTTTATGCCCTTTTTACAAAACCAAGGAGCTCAGCGAATTTCAGATGCTGCGATGCTGTTGGTTGATGAGCGTTAATAAGCGCTTCTTAAGCGGCCGGATGCTGCAAGCAAGAATAGTCCTTATGGTAGACAGATATTTATTTTGGTGATTCTACCTTCTAACTAATTATAATGGAAAGCACTTGATATCAAAATACAAAGACTAGTCTAAGATCCCGCCTAAGGCCGACCTTCACTCATCTGCAAAAATATTGTCTTAATACATAAACAAAAATATTACGAATAGGTAGCCCAATCTTCTTTCTTTGTCTTGTGGTTAGTACCGCAACCTGGTGTCTGAGTTTTTTTGCCACCCATGGGCCTGTGACTTTGCTTGACATACCGTCCATATAGCTGAGCAGACATAATGATTTTCTCACGATATTTTCCTTCACCGAAGCAAGTGATAATAGTTATCAGTACAATTCAATTCAATTAATTTATTTCAGTTTTTTTTTTATCCATAAAATTTGGTTAGTACACTTAAGTGTTAGTTTTAGTACACATAAAAATAATGTTAGTAATAGTTAATCAATTTAGAGACAGAAACACGCCACATTGCGACTAAAAACATCAAAATTAACAAATATGAAAATTAAATTAATACAACCATTTCTTATGTCAAATAAAATGTCCACAGTTAAATTTAAAAATTAAATGAAAAATTTATATAGTAAATAATTGAAGTCTACATTATAAATTAATTAAAAAGAATGAATGAATGAAATATATAATGTGAGGCGAACACGGAATAACAAAAGTGAAGTGCAGTGCCGTTTTTGACATGCAACTGTACGCAATGCTACAATATTGGACAGTCGAATCGGCCAGCCACAACCCTAAGAATGCTGTTGCTACTGTCATGGACACGACTAAGCAAAGATGCTGTTCTTTTTCTAAGGATGGCATGGAAGCCATCAATATGAGCGTTTGCAAACATGCCCGAAGCACTGCAGTGCCTCGGCAGCTGCATCAGCATCCTAAAGGCATTGTTATACTGTACGCGCAGGGCCTTAACTGTCTTCTGCGTATATTGGACCCATAGACTGCACGTATAAAATGATTGAAAAACGCCCGAAACAAAGTTACTTCTACTTCCTTACTGCAGCGTGCAAATCTACGAGCCAACATGTTACATCGAACAGCCAACGGCCGTCGCTCCCTCTCGATGTCCTCGTGGTCTGAGTAGTCATCCGAGACCCAGTGGCCCAGGTACTTGAATCGCGAAACTCTGGGTAATGCAACACCATCTATGAAGAGGGGCGGTACGTGCGTCACCTTATGACCAGGAGATTGAAAAACCAAGAGTTCGCTTTTCTTTACATTGTACCTGAGCCCATGAGCCCCGGTATAATCCACACAAATGGCGAGGAGTTTTCGAACGGCGCTTATGGAGGGGCCCAGCAACACCATATCGTCAGCGTAACTAATGTTATTGATGTGCTTTCCGTCAATAGAACAGCCAACTTTGGTATCGCTGAGCCTCTCGATGAGTCCGCTTACGTACAGATTGAAGAGACGGGGCGAAGTTAAACCTCCTTGCCTTACTCCACACTTCAGTCTGTACGTTTCGGACATCGCGCCCGCCCACCTTATTTATATACAATACGGACATGAATCCGAAAATCAGAGGTGCGTGTCTTGGGTCGAACTTGAGACCTAGGACTTGGCAGTTCGACGGTGACATCACTAGGCTATCGCTGCTTTGCCCTGCCCAGCCAATAGTTACCCGATGAAATCATAGTAAGCTTTCTATTTCGCTTCAGTCTGTATCCAACAGTCTTGGCGCCATTACCCTGAAGTTTGTTAACATTGAAAATCTTTAAATTTATAAGTACTCCTATTTCTTTAATCTAGAACAGACTTAAGTCTTTTGTCCGACACCCGTGTCTCAAAATATTACTAAAGGTCCAAACTTTAAGGTTTCACTTTAAATTAATTTTCTTTTAATATTTAAAGTTTCCAGGGTCTGAAATTTAATTTCGTTTTTGGAGCAATTTTAGTAGCAGAATAGTGGCCAGTTATTACTAAAATGTATTGTGCCTCTCTAAAACGGTTTTAGTGTCTCTTTTGCAAAAATCTCCTGAATAACGACGCTTCACGAAGCCGGCAACCAAGAATTTTGTACACCATACTAAGTAACCCTAACGCAATTTTTTTTTTCCTAGCAATACTTTTTGCGTAGAGTTACTTATTTGGATGTATAGAATGCTTGACGGACGCTGTATACAAGGTGTTGTTTTGCCTTCTCGTCAAAATTCAGGAGATTGTCACAAAAGACATAAATAATCAATTAAAATTACGGTACCTAGTTAATTATTAATAAACGCTGATTTTTTTGGTTGTTTAAGTTTATCAGTGTTTCGGAATAACTCTCTTAACGTGGTTTAGGGAATAAGAAATGATCGAATAAACGTTTGAGCTTTTTTGTTTGTGTGTAAGCAAGGCCCGTCTGATCCTCACCTAAAAGGTGAGGATCAGACGGGCTATGTTTAAAACACGGGTGCTTCACACTTTCCGATTTCCGAAAAAAAAAAAAAAATACCTACTAATTTTATTATTGATTCGGGACAAGAATCATTAGCATAGTATTACCTCCTCAAATTTGACGAGGATGCAAAACAACACCTTGTAGAATGCTAGCTTGGATGACGGCTTTGTGAATGGGTTCGTTTGCAACTTTTATAAACTGTCCGTACTTATATTATAAATACAAAAGTAACTCCATCAAACTCAAACTCAAAGAATTTATTTCAATTAGACCATTGCAGGCACTTTTGAAAGTCAAAAAACAAAAAAAAAACACGAAGCTACAGTCTCAGTCACAAGGCATTATAACTTGTGAAAGTACTGTAGTTGCCCATTCCAAATAGTAGATATCTATGGAGTAGGTGTCCATATATCTGTTACCTTTCCTCGACTTAACGACGGAGTGGAGTTGGATAGAATTAGGTACTAACGCAGACCATGACCTGGGATAGAACATCGAAGGATTTTATTCCGGTAGTATGTTCCCGTGGGACTGTTTCAGACATCAAAGTATAAAGATCGTATAAAATAATGTTCTATTAAATTAGGTTACAAAATTTTCAAAGCACCTTTCAGATCCAGGGATGGGTGAATCCGCTAGGGTCGTTTAACGCACGACCAATCAAGCTGAGTTAAACCAGTTTAGACTGATCCCTCACTGTTAGGGAAGCTCATACAAAGCGAGGTCAGGTTATATACTATGTGCAATAAAAATATTTAGCTTTTGACTTGATAACATATCACTCAGGAAGAAAAACCATGATCAGCCAAAAACATTCCCACAGTGGGACTCAAGCTTCCTCGCAGTGAGAGGGAGCAGGAGTGGTAGTGGGAGTGGGTGGTGTACACAATGAGGGCCCAGTGCGGATTGGTGAACGTTACATGTCTCAAAATTCTGGTGGGTGGTTCTTAGGTCATGCCAGTTTCCTCACGATATTTTTCTTTACCTTGAGCAAATAGTAGGCCAGTCACAATAGCTTCGACTGACGAGTGGTTCCGTGGGTACATACCCAAGGAGGCACTTTACTATTTGTAATTTAATTTATCGCTACTGCTCTCAAAACAGCAACAATAACCGAGTCTGTCTTTAAACGGAGACCACACTGCATAAAAACTTAAGAATTGTAAAATATATTCAACAAGATTTTCTAAGAAACGTGTGGTGGTGTTCAATCTAAAGTTTTCAGACTTTCAAGTAAACTGCATTTATCTAAACACTTGCAAATGTGTTAACTTGTTGACGCCTTCCATTAAAAACCTGATGTAAAGCAGTGCTCTTTAACTTTATTTAAACAAATAAGTGTCTAAGCTGAAGTCTTGAACACGTTCTCTTGAAGATATTTTAGGATAAAAGCTTTTGCTTAATGTTGCACAGATGTTTTTGTTAGTTTAATGGTTACTCCACCCTTCATATGGCATCATGTCCTTGATCCCCGAAGAGTGACGCGAAGGAGTACGTATAGTTCAAGTTCTATTCAAAATGGGACGAGCCTATATCGTAAACTGGCCATAAATCCAAATACCGGACTGCTTCTGACAAAATTAAAAATCAAAATCAAAGGGCATTTTATTCAAACTAGGCTGATAATCAGCACTTTGAACGTCAAAATTACAAGAGACAGTCCCCCAAAACGCCCGCCCTTCGCCACTTCCTAGTGTTTTAGCTGGGAAGAAGAAGTGTCGAAACAAAATCCCCGGCAACACATCTGTCTGTTAGGTTAGAAGAACCAGATTCTATACAATAGTAAACACTGAATTCGACACATGTGTGAAAGACTGAATTCTAGACGGAAAAAGCCCGAAATGCTGTCTAATTTGGGACTGGGTTTCCTGCTGATATAGAAGGAAGTGGATATTATGTTTTTCCCTAATCCTCCGCTATTCTTTTCTAATAAAAAAAAAATGAATGAAAAATTAAACTTTATTGTACGTTTGGTTTTAGAGAAGATTTTCGAACGCGCCACTTAAAATAAAAAACCCCCGACACAAAAAACCATTATTTTTGGTTTTTTACAGGTTTTTTGTGTCGGGGGTTTTTAATTTAATTTTTATTTCATGCTTTTTAAACTTATATTGTTTTAAAGCAAAAATTAAAAAAAAAAACTTGGGGGGGGGGTTAGCACTCACCCCCCTGGCAATGCCCATGGTGACAAGTGACAAGATTTCAAATTTCGAATCGATCAGACCTGTGGAAATTATTAATTTCCCTTCAACTAGAAAAGAGGTGATGGCCTTCAAACGGCTGATCAGATTTTATCGAAACATAGCTAAGAACACTCTTGATTAAAACACCTTTCAAACGAAACCAATTTCATCAAAATCGGTTCATCCGTTTAGGAGCTACGATACCACAGACAGACACACAGATACACAGATACACAGATACACACGTCAAACTTATAACACCCCTCTTTTTTGGTCGGGGGTTAAAAAGTACATCCACGAACCTTGTTCTAGTCAATGCATCCATCAGCACAATATTTTGAGTGCGGTACATTGAACACTACTATAAATAGTGATTTTTCACAGAATTCCCAGCATGCCCTTTCTGCGCAGTGTTACTAAGTTCGATGTACAAGTTTGGTTGACGGCTTCGTAGAAAGTCCGTTTTCACTCTGTATATAAAAGCGTCCGTACATCTATGAAAATTATAATAATATAATTTAATAATAATTCATTTATTTATCAGACACAATGATCCATAATTTTGTTAGTAGGTACACTTAAAAATATTGTTAGTAATTTAAAAAAAAACAGAGACAATAAATACACACAACACAATACCATTATTATTAATTTAGAATCAAAATAGTATATAAAAATTTAATAACACAATAATTTTCTATGTGAAATAAAATGCAAACTGTCCTCTACTAACATTAAAAGTTAAATAATTAAAAATCAATAAAATTAACAATTATAAAAATTACAATTTCAATCACATTAAATATATATTAAAAATAATTAGTTACTAATATAAATAAAATTACAATTACTGATGGCAGATGATGAATGACTAATAAAACGCCTGCCTCTGAGTCATTTGTTTGTTTGTCATTACATTAACCTATGACATAACATTATCTCATAACATTAAATTATGAGGATGATGGAACTGCGAGTTTCATCATCATTAAATTATGAGGATGATGGAACTGCGAGTTTTATCATCATTAAATTATGGGGATGATGGAACTGCGAGTTTCATCATCATTTTCCCACTCTTGTCCCATTCTACTTGGAGTCGGCATAACACATTTTCTTCTGCCATTCTTCCCTGTTGGACATCACGGCATCATTTTCTCCTTTCTCTTTCATAATTATCATTCCTCACACAATCAATAGAACTGTTAGTTTAGAAGTCATTAAACTCTTGAAAGCTGAAAACGAACCAGGAACCTATCATTTAATACCCGTCCTTACGGTTACCTTCATCATCTGCCTAGGCTTTTCCCAAACTATCTTGGGGTCGGCTTCCAGTCTAACCAGATGCAGCTGAGTACCAGTATTTTACATAAAGCGACTGCCTATCTGACCTCCACAACCTAGTAACTGGGTAATAGGATACCCCTTGGTAAGACTGGATGTCAGACTTTTGGCTTCTGACTACTCGTAACGACTGTCAAAGATCTACAAATGACAGCCGGGACCAACAGCTTAGCGTGCTTTCCGAGGCACGAAGGAAACTCGGTATGTAATTATGGTCACGCATCCACGGACCAGCCTCGGCAAGCACGGCTTAACCTTAAAGAGCGACGAGCTCCTCCGTCCTTACAGCTACCATTCACTCAAAATTATTCTCTGCGAACCAAAATTAAAATAACGAAAAAGAAAATTTTCTCCGCAATCAAATTTCTTTCAAATTTATAAGAGGTTTCCTTATTAAAAACATTGAATGAACAGAATCTATAGCGCTTTTTAAATTGCAATCCAATGGAGAATTAATCAAAGAGAACGTAAAATTCAAAAAATAAATATTATTTTAACTGTGAAGAAAATTTTATAATCAGCTGCTTGATGTTCTTCATGAATGGGTAAAGGAAAAGGATTTCATATAATGAGCAGGTGGAACAAAATGGTCACTCATCAATTTTTTTATTCGTCGTAGCGCAGTGCTTGAGTGTTTGGCAGCTGCGCTACGTGTCGCAAGTTCGATTCCCGCTCGGAACAAATATTTGTATGGCCTACAGGGGCTACAAGTAGTTGTTCCAGGTGTGGCTGTTTGTGTATCTGAGTATGTTTGCTGGTGCGTTTGTGTATTACACACTTGATACTCACATCTTATTGAGTAGAAATTTAAAACAAGTCTAAAATTCACACTATGTAAGCACATAAAGATCGTTTATATTTTACGGCATTTCATACAAACTTTCAAGTTCTTATTTTCCAAAATGACTGAACCGATTTTAATAAAACTTCATACCTACGCATAAGCAGGATACATAGGTCTAAAAAGTTACTAACAACATTTTCGAATAATAGTGTAACAGCTAAATTAGACCAATTATCAATTATCTATAGAAACAGAAATTTCCAATAATCATTTTTTTTAAGATATTTCGCGTAAACGCTCTTAACTCAATCAATTCAACTCAATTCGTAAACCGATTTCATAATTATTTCACCATAGCAGATGCATTTCATACAGATCAAGTCAAGAATTTTGAAACTCGTCACCAAATACATAACATTTTTTTTTTAAACATTGCCCCACACTAGGACTTTCTCCTGTATCGTGGGTGCGTTTACAAACAATTAAACTCACATACACAAACAACCAGACCCGGAACAACTATCTGTAGGCCATACAAATATTTATTCCGTGCGGGGAACGAACCCGCGTCATGCAGCGCAGCAGTCGATCGCTCAACCACTGCGCCAACCGTGCCGTCGATTCGATCGTCGAAATTGCCTCTGAATGCTGCAATAACGAGTTACTCTATATGTTTGGGCCACACAAACAGCAAAAACAAACAAACAAAAGAAACCTTACTTTTTTACTCCCATACGTAAAGAATAACAAAACACAAAGCTATTTATTCTCGAGAGGAGAACAACAATTCTTGGACACGTTTCAAAACTAAAGCAAGTTGTGTAAATGTGCTGGTAAAGTTCACAACAGAACTGTTGAAGTATATTGACATCTCCGTCCTCACTATGGAAGCTGCAGTCTCTTTGCTGGATCTTATCACAACTTATAAGGAGTTGATCGAACGACACGACTTTCAAAATAGGCGCCTTTACAAATAGGGATTGATTAAAATAGAAGTCTATGTCAGCAGTTAAACTTTATTGATGACTAGCTGCGTCACATTTTCCCCGTTTTCGCAACATTTTTCATTACGGCTCCGCGGTTCAGTAGTTCCTGAGATTAGCGCGTTCAAGCAAACAAACAAACAAACTCTTCAGCTTTATTATTAGTAGTACCAGCTGACCCATGCGACTTCGTCTGCGTCACATTTTGTCCGTATTTACATTTTTCATTGCTGCTCCGGTCCTATTGCTCGTAGCGTGATTATAAATAGCCTATAGCCTTCCTCGATAAATGGGCTATCTAACACTGAAACAATTTTTCAAATCGGACCATTACTTTCTGAGATTAGCGCGTTCAAG
This sequence comes from Cerastis leucographa, assembly GCA_963082945.1. Classification (NCBI taxonomy): domain Eukaryota; kingdom Metazoa; phylum Arthropoda; class Insecta; order Lepidoptera; family Noctuidae; genus Cerastis; species Cerastis leucographa. The sequence goes on from OY720365.1 coordinate 17,084,167, forward strand.
CAAACAAACAAACTCTTCAGCTTTATAATATTAGTATGGATTAGAGATATGATCTTTTATAGATTATTGACAGTAGTTACAGGTAGTCAGTGGCACCGAAAGTCTGACAACCAGTCTTACCAAGGGGTATCGTACTACCCAGTACTAACTGCGTTGTTCAGGTCAGATAGGCAGTCGCTCCCTGTAAAATACTCTATGGTATTCAGCGGCATCTGGTTAAACTGGAAGCCAACTCCAGCATTAGTGATTCGATTAATTTGTGTGGCTTGTTTCTGTGCCGATTGTTAGAATTAGAATTTATTCATTTGTGTAGTTTTACACAATTTGGTGTTAATATTTTGTTGAGTTCAATACATTGTTCCACAAGATGTGGTGTACAAATATTGAGATGTCATTCTTACGGTTAGTACAATACATTTTAAAATTTGTGATACTATAAGTCCAATATGAATTATTAATAATATGATTATAATTAAAATTAAAAAGGTAATCGTTATTACAAGTCCAGTTTCAAAATCTATACAAATAAATAAAATTGAAGTGTCTGTTTGTAATATTAAAAAAAAACTGCTTTTTACTACATACATATGAATGTACCAAAATAACATTTTTTTTACATTTTTGTCTGTGTGTCTGTCTGTCCGTCTGTCTCTATGTTTGTTCTGGAATGGCTGGGCTGATCTTGACGGAACTTTCACTGGCAGATAGCTGATGTAATAAGGAGTAATTTAGGCTGCTACTATTTACGAAAAAATCTTATTCAACGCGGACGAAGTCGCGGGCACAGCTAGTTAATAATAAAATTGTTCCGTCTTTATTTAAAAGTCCATCACCCATCCTAATATTAGTATATCAAACAAGACACATCCTTATCAGAAATCCCCCTTTATAAGATTATTAAACCAAGCAAGATTATCATCGTACTGCTAATAAATTCACGATACGAAAATTTACGAGACCAAGTATAATGAGCTCGTTCAATTTATGAGAAAATCAATACACATATACATACTTCGTTCTTTTCAAACACTTGACAACGAAAAAGCTTTTGACTTGAAAGGAAATGAAGATTGTTACGCGAATTTGTTAAAAGAAAATGTGAGGACTGAGTAAAGGAAAAAAAGGTAATCAGGATTTTTATGGATCGTATGTGAAGGAAAAGAATAAAAAAAAAAACAAAAGGATTTCAAGCTCTTAGAAATGCCTTAATATAAACTAGCTGTTGCCCGTGAATTCGTCTAAGTATGAAATTATTATAAAAATACTAGCTGTACCGCGCAACTTTGTCTGCGTCACATTTTCCCCGTTTTCGCAGTATTTTTCATTCATGCTCCGCCCTTATTGGTCGTAGCGTGTTGATATATTATATAGCCTATAGCCTTCCTCGATAAATGGGCTATCTAACACTGAAAGATTTTTTCCAATCGGACCAGTAGTTTCTGAGATTAGCGCGTTCAAGCAAACAAACAAACATACAAACAAACAAACTCTTAAGCTTTATTATATTAATAAGTATAGATTACTTCCACACGTAAATTGGATTCCGTAACAAATTTCAAGTGTTTGAATTTTATGGCACGGAACCCTAATCCTTTTTCTAAAACAAAAACCCTAAGTTATTCATTATAACATCAGTTATCTGTCAGTATAAGTCCCGTCAAAATTTCGTCTAGCCGTTTCAGAGATAGCCGGAACAAACAGACAGACCATATAAAAAAAAAACTTTCATACGCATTTAGTAAAAACTGTATTTGGAAATTATTCTTCAATTTTATTTATTTGTATGGAAATGTTTTATTTTCATTGGTGGAAAAAAGTCTATGAAACTTCTTTATTCAAGTAATAAAACAGTTAAAACTAGATAATTAAAATTAAAATAACAACAAATTATAAAAGGGCGTCAAAAAACTCCTCGTCAACGCTGTCAGCTGGTAACGTGCAACGTTGTATGGCAATACTTAACCTCTGGCCAAAGTAAAAGCCAGCCCTTGGGTCACGGGAAGCGTCAACTAGGCGTTAGGAAATTTCCTTAAAAAGGCTCTGAGCACTCGCACCCCACACGGCCCCAGAGTTTCAACCTCCAACGGCTCGAAAATATAGTTAACACATCATCATCTGCCTAGCCTTTTTCCAAACTATCTTGGGGTCGGCTTCTAGTCTAACCGAATGTAACTTTGCAATACAATACCCCTTGGTAAGACTGGATATCAGACTTTTGGCTTCTGACTACTCGCAACGACTGTCAAAGATCTACAAATGACAGCCGGGACCAACGGCTTAACATGCTTTCCAAGACACGGAGCAAACTCGGTATGTAATTATGGTCGCCCATCCACGGACGGACCAACCTCAGCAAGCGCGGCTTAACCTTAAAAAAACCTTTAAACCGGGGGTCCGCTTTGTTTTATGCTTGTACTAAGCGGTCTACTTAGCGGTCCCCCGACGCTAAGACGCTTGGATTACTTTATTTCTGGGGGTTTTTTTAATTTAATTTTTATTTCACACTTTTTAAACTTATATTATTTTATCTTAGGCTTGACTGTCCCAATCGTGGACGTAGGCCTCCCCCATTGCTTCCACTTTTTCTCGGTGTTGTGCGTCTTCTCGACAATTAACGAAAACAGCTAAATTTATAAAAAAAAAACATTGGGGGTACGGGGGTGCAGGCAACCCCCCCTGGCGATGCCCATGGTTACAAGTGACCAGATTTCAAATTTCGAATCGACCAGACCTGTGGAAGTTGTTAATTTACCTTCAACTAGAAAAGAGGTGATAACCTTCAAACGGCTGACCAGATTTTCTCGAAACATAGGTAAGAACACTCTCGATTAAAACACCTTTCAAACGAAACCAATTTTATCAAAATCGGTTCATCCGCTTAGCAGCTACGATGCCACAGACAGACACACAGTTACACAGATACACACGTCAAACTTATAACACCCCTCTTTTTTGGTCGGGGGTTAAAAATAGACACGTGCGGCTGTTATTATTTAGCCACGACCTCCTCCTAAAATAAACTATATTTTAGGAGGAGGTCAAAGAACAGGGTAGAAGGAGGACCACAAAGGTTACTACATATATTTACGCCACTTGCATCGAACATTTGGTTGCTTATATCAAAGTCTCAGGGGGTCTACTCTCTAAGCACGAAATCCGTAGTTTCGGCCGAAGTTACGGTTGTTTCCTACTCCGTATCACTTACGGACATAAGATTCGTTAGGGGTCCGAACTAAAAATTAATGACAACACAATTGGATAGTTGCCCTAACTCGCGATGTGTTTTCAAAACTCATGAATCCGAAAAGATTAGGGAGTAGGGTTCATTTCAAAGTATAAAGCTATTTACGGATTGACCCGTATTTTCGTTGACGGACTTAGAGAGTAGACCTCCAGGTGTGTGCAACCTAAAACAATGTAACAAGACTTGTGAACGTGGACGAAGCAAAAATAGTTGCCTCGAATTTTATTGTGAAACAGTTCGTTCGGGAAAGTTCTACTTCTTAGTATTGTATTCCCTAGCGGTACAAGTATGTAAGCACAAAGACCAATCAAACTATAAAAAACCGGCCAAGTGCGATGCTTACTCGCGCACGAAGAGTTCCGTACCATTATTTATAAAAACGAGTTTTTATAAAACACTTTTTTGTATGTGAGCCCCCTTAAATATTTATTTTATTCTGTTTTTTAGTTATAGCGGCAACAGAAATACATAATCTGTAGAAATTTCAAATGGCTGATTATCACGGTTCATGAGATACAGCCTGGTGACAGACGGACGGACAGGTCTCAGTAATAGGGTCTCATTTGATCCTTTGGTGTGGAACCCTAAAAACCAAGAAATATATCCAAAGCTAGCACATGTTGTATGGCTTGATGTGTATTAATAAATATTGACAAGTATAGCTGTGTGGTTGTTATAAAGTTATTTTTACATTGTACAGTTTCATGACGATCGATCATTGAATATGACACCTAATTATGATTTCGGAACAGGAATATTTTTAAATGCTGCTAAATTTAGCAGCATTTTCATAATTATGAGAAGAGTAATTTATATCGTCTTCCTTAAGCGTTAAAATCTTTATTAAAAGTTTTACTGCCGTTCCGTCCTCGTAACAATTTTTTGTCAACAAACAAACTAACGTTTCTTTAATATCCTGGATGTTGACTGTCGAAAAAGTCAATTATAAGTTTTAATTGGCCACCAGCAATTCGCGAAAACGAAAATCTTTTCGTAAATACGGATTAGTAGGACCAAAATAACTTTTAGTGGAAATGGCTATCAATGGGATTATATGAACTGAGCTAGTTGTGTTAATGATTTTAATGATATTTTTTTTGTAAATACATACTTGTTTTGGTCAAATTGGTGGTACGGTTGGCGCAGTGCCTGACCGATCGACTGCTGCGCACAAACTGCTGCGAAAAAATATTTGTATGGGCATAGAGATAGTTGTTCCGGGTCTGGCTGTTTGCATATGTGAGTTTAAGTTTTTGTAAACGCACCCACGATCCAGGAAAAATCCCTAGTGTGGTGCAACGTTTTTTAAAGAAAAAAAAATACATATTTTTTTCATCAAACAGCCTGACCTGCAAAAAACGTAAGAAAACTTGAATTTTTTGGGCTACCCTTACGGTTCTACCTTAAATTATAAAATCTGACTAAAAAGTGTACAGTCACGGATTCACTCGAGTTCACATATTTTCTCGATAAATAACGCGTTCTTCTTTGACATAAAACCTAATTCATAATACTCCCTTTATTATAGGCTTCCAGAAATCTATATTAATGAAAACGTAAAACGCTATTGAATTTTACTAAGCATCTTATTGGTCGTGATTGCACTTAAGAAGTTATTTAGAAATTCCTTTTTTTTGGGATTTTCCCACCACGCTATTCCGAAACCACTGCAACCCCTGAAAACCAGAATCAATAGTGGCGACCACCAGAAAAGCGCCGAGACAATGACGTTTTGGATGAAGTTTCAAAGAAACAATTCAACTGTCTTTAAACCGCAACTAAATTCATCATAGAAGAAGCGGAGGAATATAGTAAACATAATTTCCACCTCCCTTCCAAAATTAATCAAGTTACAATAAATGTATTGTAACTTCATAAAGGGTGTAAAACACCTCTTAACGAAGCCGAAAGGCACTGGTTTTCCTTGTCATTGCGATCATTATTTTGTTCTACACCATACCTGGGCACCTTCTAGTTACGGAGATATTAGGGGTCAAAGTTCCAACTTTTTGACAAGTATTTTTTTAAATACAAGTTTTTAATGTAAGATTTTTAGTTTAAACACCTCCACGACCCCCGTACTATTTAATCCGTCCATCAGCACAATATTTTTAGTGCGTTATATTGAGTCTTACCGGAAACCGCGATTTTTCACCCCAAATCAAAAAAGTCGTATCGCAGCAAAATTTTTTTGCGTAAAGTTACTTAGTTTCATGTACAGAATACTTGGTTGACGGCTTTGTGATGAGGTGATTTACATTTACCAATAACTTTGATTCCCAATTAAGGTTTTAACCCCTACTCATATTTTATAAAAACTCTCTTGTCAATTTTCACCTAAACGATGACGTAAATGAAAAAAGGGGTGAATTAATCTCGAATACCAAGCTTAAGTATCTAATTGAATAATTTCGCGCAAAATTAAGTTGAGGGGTGAATCGTTGAAGGAAAATTAAAAATACTGCTGACGATACGAACGTGAAAAGTATGGAAAATGTAATTGTATGAAAATTTCCCTTTTTTCTTTACGTTTCTGGCGTTTTCCGGGCTTATTTCCAAAGTCTGTTTTGATGGAGAGAACTGATTAAGCATTCATTAGTCAGCTAGGGAAAAATTTCTTTATGCACGAAATGAGGTTTTTTTTTTTGGGATATACTCTTGCAGTCTACAGACATTATCTTACTGACTGAGGTTTACGGGCTGCTTTTCAGTCATAATATTATATGGAAAGAGGCTTTAGAAGTTGCAGTCTGAGCAAAAATAACCATGGAATTTTAAAATAAAACCATTATAAAGCGACCAACACGAACAGTGCACCTCTCCAGTCTCGAAGTTTTATAAGTGCCAGTGTAAGCCTACGTGATATTTTTTTTTTTATTTCTTTGAATTCTGATAATCATTACCAAGATTTTCAACACTGGAAAATTCCCTTGATTTAAGGCACATGTTTTCCCCGTCATTGCTATTATTTGGTCTAGATAATGCCTGGAAACTTTCAAGTTACGGAGTTATTGGAAATAAGACAAAGTGATTTTTTTTTCTCAACTTTTTTTTAATTCGATTTTAATGTTTCTTTAATACCTTTATGACCTCTGTACTGTTAAATGCATCTATCAGCACAATATTTTTTAGTGCTTTATATTGAGTCCTATCGGAAACCGTGATTTTTCACGCCATATAAAAAAGTCGTTTCGCCGCGATAATTTTTAAAGTAAATTAGTTTGATGGGTTGACGGCTTCGTGACTTCTCCGTTTACAACTTCATCATCAGATGATATAAGCAGATGCTTAGCCTATTCCCAAGCTATCTTGGGTTCGGCTTCCAGAGGATGCAGCTGAATACTAGTATTTTACATAAAACGACTGCCTATCTGAACCTAGTAACCTACCTGTCTGACCTCCAGAACCTAGTAACTGGGTAATACCTACGATACACCTTGGTACGACTGGATGTCAGACTTTTGGCTTCTGACTACTCGAAACGACTGCCAAAGATCTCCAAATAACAGCCGGGACCAATGGTTTAACGAGCTTTCCGAGGCACGCAGGAAACTCGGTATGTAATTATCCCATCCACAGAACAACCTCGGTAAGGACGGCTTAACCTAAAATATCGGCCCGCGCGGCTGCTAGTATTTAGCTATGTTCACAACATATACGTTATTAAATTAAAAACCCACCATTATGGCATTACAAATACTACACTTCTAAAAAAACAACAAACAAAAAAATATAAGAATGTTAACATACAACAAAAAAACAGCACCCAAATCTTTCAAGAGATCAGATTTGATCCAGCGCTTACATCCGATAGAAATTCAACCAACATGTATCATTTGATCCGCTGAAGGGAAACGCGTCAACAAAACATTTGTAAACGAATCTGGTATGTATGTATGTACGACAGAAACGTCAATCAACCGTGATTGATGCGTGTAACTCAAGAAACAGACAGACACAAGATGTTAAATCTTGTGTAATCTCTCTGATTCTGATAGCCGAAAGGCGTCAAATGTGTCTCTTTTTAACCCCCGGCCAAAAAAGAGGGGTGTTATAAGTTTGACGTGTGTATCTGTGTATCAGTGTGTCTGTGTGTCTGTGTATCTGTGTATCAGTGTGTCTGTGTATCTGTGTGTCTGTCTGTGGCATCGTAAATCCTGAACGGATGAACCGATTTTGATAAAATTGGTGTCATTTGAAAGATATTTTAATCGAGAGTGTTTTTAGCTATGTTTCGAGAAAATCTGCTAAGCCGTTTTCCGAAGCTCATCAGCTCTTTTCTAGTTGATGAAGGGATATATACAACTTCTACGGGTCTGATCGATTCGTAATTAGAAATCTTGTCACTTGTAACCATAGGCATCGCCAGGGGGGGAGGCCGCACACCCCCCTCCCCCCAAAAATTAGAGATTTTTTCAAATTTATAACTTTCTTTGTTTTCGTTAATTAGCGTAAATATGTAGACGCAACACTGAAAAAAGTGGAAGGAATGGGAGGACACCTATGCCCAGGAGTGGGACAGTCAAGGCTAAGAAAAATAATTTAAAAAGCATGAAATAAAAATTAAAAAAAACCCGAGACTGAAAACAACCTCTAAAAAACCAAAAACAAAATTAATCCAAGCGTCGTAGCGTCGGGGGACCGCTAAGTAGACCGCTCAGCACAAATACTAAACAAAAGCGGACGGGGGTTTTTTAATTTAATTTTTAGTTATCAAAAAACGATGAAAAGATTTTAATCACAGGGATTGAAAGATTTCCATAAAAAATTTATCGATGTTATTCAAATGGTAATATTTTACACACAAACATGAGAATCTGAAATGTTACATTACATGAGAATGTTCTCAGTGAGGGAGCGCCGGTGACAATCTATTATATAGGTCCACGGATCAACCTTAACAAGCGCTGCTTATACTTGACGTCGACCTGTGGCTGACTTTTTTGTGACAAAATTAAGTTCGTCATAATGTGCCTAGCTTTTTCCCTGTTTGTTATGAGGTCAACTTCCTGTCTAAGCGAATGCAACTGAACATAAATATTTTACATGCAGTGCCTGCAGTGCCTATCTGACCTCCACAACCCAGTTACTGTGAAGCACGGTACTTTCTTGGTGAGTTGAGAAATTAAATTAACAATCGGAATGTTAAACGTTAACACCTAGTCTTAGAAACGAGTATACAAGGTGTATACGGACTTTTCATGAAGCCGACAACCAAGCTTCCTCCCTTTTGGAAAATCGTTCAAAAAGAAATCAAATAAGCGTTGATCATTCACAGACCAGACACAGTGAATTTTGGAGGGATTTGGTAATCCGTAACAACCAATCAATTTCAATCCGATTCAGTCATCGGAGCTAGATGACAGATTGGATATTCTCCAGACCCGCATTGATGATATGCCTTCACGATGTTATTGCATATTTGAATAACTATTCGAATTTTTGCATAGGCATATACATAAAAAAACAGAAATAAAATAGAACGCCGCGTGCTTAAATCCTTTCAGAATAAAAAAATTGCATACACATTTAAAACTGTTTTGCAAAACCTGTCGTCTATGGGCCGCTTAACGCAACCATAATTGTCGTGTGATGCCGGGGATTAGGGCATGCGAAACCCGGTTTCGGTCACATTGTGGTTTTTCCAGTGTTTTACTATGGCGCTGGATTTCGATGCCCTACCGGTGATGCCATGCTTGCAAATGAGCCCACCGATAGGCTTGCAGTTTGACTCTACAAACACATGTATAACTATTGTCTTTGGCCGGCTTTATACATGCACATACCAACCGACTGATCGCAACTCAAAACCAGTAAAAGGTGAATTCAGAACGAAGCAGACAAAGTTAAATCTCTAAAGCAGGCCAGATATTTGTAGCCGATTTCCTTGTAACTTACAAAACACTTTGTTTTGAATGTAAACTTGTTGTATGCGGCGGGTTTGCTCGTGTTTTCTGGACGTTGTTTGATGTTGTAGCTGTTGGGTTAAGTTTTTTAGTTTGTTAAGTATGTGTGGTTTTAAGCTAAACATAGAACGTTAAACAAAAATGCTCCTTCCGTAGCGGCTGACTTGAGAGTATGATGCTTCTACGTGCATTTATAAACATAGCGCATAAAAATAAAGGGGAATGGTCATTTTTGTCAATCAAGTGCGGTCGCCAATTTGCTTGACGTTTCATTGTAAACTATTTTTTTCTTTAAACTAATAGAAGTTTTTTAATGAACGTATTACATACCGGTACAAAAATTATGTCCTAACTCACGTCCTGGTCTAACTGACACTAGATTTCATTGAATCCCTTCAGCTATTTAGGCGTGTTAAGTTAATAGACAGAAATGCGGACAGAGTAACTTTTGCACTTTCATATATCAGCATAAAGCGTAAAGCGTTTTTATATAGTCACACAATATATTTAAAATGTCAATGGAGCTTTACAACGCTAAAGCCTTCTTTTTTAATACTACTTAGATACTTGAAGCTCAAAGCTGTACTCAAACAAATAATGAGACAAACTCAAAGCTTTCACGTTCTTTCAGTAAGCACGTATTTAGCCAGACGTGACGAGTCCTGTCGTTATAGATACCTACCTATTTTTCTAGAAGAACAAAAGTTATATCCACCTACTATCAAGAAGTTGAGTTTTTACTCATAGGCATGAAAAAGTTCAGGGGGTCCAAAATGGCAGCTTAAGCAAAATCATTATAGGACAATAATAAGAATTACATTATTAATTACAGTATTAAAAAAAAAAAATTGTTAAAATTCTTAAAATGGTCACAGGCGAACTTAATATTATGAAGATACTAGCTTCTGCCCGCGTTTTTTCGTTTATTGTCCCGCGGGATCACACTACCGGGATAAAAGTATCCTATGTGCTATTCTAGACTATTATCTATCCCAGTGCCAAATTTCATCCAGATACATTCAGTAGTTTTTACGTGAAAGAGTAACAAACATCCATCAATCCATACTTACAAACTTTCGCGTTTATACGAGTAATATTAGTAGGATTAATAATTTGTGACTATTTTACGAACTTAACAAGAATTATACTATTGGACACATAAGGTTGATTATCTATGGGAAAGGCATATCTATCCAAATGACTCGGGAGGGCATGACAATGTCCAACAAAACACGTTGGGAATTGCAGCCGAAAGTCGGATGATCAAGAGCGCAGGTGCAGGCGACGCGAAATTGGAGGTGCTGAGTTTCTTCATAATAATATCTACTCTAGTAATATGAAGAAACTGTGAATCTTTTTGTTTCGGCTTTCGACTTCCAGACTAACTGGATGCAGCTGGATACCAGTACTTTTTATTTTATATTCCGAATATGGAATTTGATAATCCTAACTAAAGGGTGTAAAACAACTCTTAACGAAGCCGAAAGGCACTGGTTCTCCCAGTCATTGCGATCATTTTTTTGTTCTACACCATACCTGGTAACCTTCTAGTTACGGAGATATTAGGGGTCAAAGTTCAAACTTTTTGACTTTTTTTTGTTTTCAAGTATTTTTTTAAATACAAGTTTTTAGTGTAAGATTTTTACTTAAAACACCTCCACGACCCCCGTAATATTTATCCGTCCATCAGCACAATGTTTTAAGTGCGTTACATTGAGTTCTACCACAAAACATGATTTTACACCCCCCAAAAAAAAGTCGTTTCCCAGCAATCATTTTTGCGTAAAGTTACTTAGTTTCATGTACATAATGCTTGGTTGACGGCTTCGTGATGAGATGATTTACACGGTGTATAAAACAACATTGTTAGTCTGTAGCCAGCATGCATGAAAAAAAATGTGAATGCGTTCGACTTTATTTAAAAATAAAATCTTTTTTATTTTTGTCATCCGGCGAAAGTTTACTGCCAGCATGATATTCCCATTACGATTTTACGAGATATCTTTTTCAGTTATTATAGGGTACCTGCAAGCGAAAAGCAAATAATCAAGAGTAAATGATGTATTTTGATACATCAATAAACTTTTTACGTGTCAAACGTAAAATGGAGCAATGATGACTATAAAAAATACATATTTTAATGGTGTTTTTCTTTTCGAGCGATGTGATGAAAAGTCATGGCCGTTAAAGAAAAACAGAAACCAACAAACAAAAATAAGAAATTATATTTTTAACCGAGGAAAACAGAAGGAGGTTCTTTATTCACCTCGATTTTTTTATGTATGATAAGATCACGCGTGTTTTTGCGGAGAAGTCCGATTTAAATGTGTCAATTTGGTGACAATGGTCACATTTCAAATTTTCACTTTTCAGTTCGTGTTTTCGTCAGTTCAATTTTTTGTTAAAAAGTTGTATGTAATTTAGAGTGTTTAAAAATTAAGTACGGTGCGTGAGGAGCAGTGGTGCCGCCGCGGTGCCCGCCGCAGGCAACGATGCATTTCTAGCAAACGCACGTAAAACGGTTTTTCAGTAAACTCATACATTGCCATACTTTAGAATTGAAAACGGCCGCAAATGAGCCCTACGAATAAACAATAAATATAGACTTTTCACACAGGCCAATCCATGCCTGCATATCAAAAAACAAGGCCGAGACATGTATTCACAGTATTACTGCTAATGCATTGTCCATACCATTGACAAACTATGATTACAGCCCTGTTTTGAATTTGCCCAGTCAACCTGGCTGTACGCGTCGATTCCTTTGTTATCCAAAATGGCTGACACCTGTCAAAGCCATTGGCGCCATTTCAATTGATTACTTAAAGCAGGGAAATCACGTCGAGCTCATTGTAATATTACAAAATGGTATTGGCAAATCAATTTACGTTAAATAATAGTCCATTGTTGCGAAGTATTTTTGTATTTATTGTTATTTAAATTTTGAGAGAGTTTTCTGGAAGGATGCTTGTATTAAAATTCGTGGCTTGTGTTAATGGACGTAAAGTTTTTTTTATTTTTAAGATTTACGAGACAAAGTGTACAAAATCCTAATCTATTTGCAATAACTAACTGGTAATTAATAAAATGAGGTTGTTTAAGCGATTATTTTTAAGTTAAGTTTTCATAGTTGTTTCAAAATGGGCGATTTCTTCCTTCCCTAGTCCTTTTTTTGCGAATTAATTAATATTTCCTTAGTCATTTTATTTGAGAATTAATTTTTAGTAGAAAATCATATACTTTCTTAATACCTCATCATCATTCTGACCTTGTCCCAGTCTACGTCAAGGCATCATTAACTCGTTTCTCTTTTATATCAATCCTCGTCCATCAACATTCATATCTATCACTCTTTTATTCACATGCACGTTATGCCACCTCATATTCATATGCATTCCATAATTAGTGAAGATCTTCACCATCATCATCCTATAATGTTCCCACTGCTGGGACGCAGGCCTCCTCTATATGAGAGGGAGTGGGTTGTAATCCAACACGCGGCCCCAGTGCTGGTTTGTAGCTGTCACATGTCTTGAATTTTTATTTTTAGGACTTGCGCGTTTCCTCACGATGTTTTCCTTCACCGTTTTTTAAGGCAGCGGTGATGAAATACATTACACAAAGTAATGCACCTGCCTGGGTTCGAGCCCACGGCTTACTGCTCTTAAGTCGGGGCTACCACCACTGGGCCACCACTGCTCTCCGAGTAAAGATCTAACCCTGTACGGCACAGCAAACAGTATCAAATTAATGTGTCATCACATGCCTTTATCAAGACAGTACCTACTAAACAAATATAGGGCCACTAGTTTTTGACCGCGGCTTCGCTAGCATTAATTTAGAATTTGACAATAACCGGCTCCGACACGTGGTGCCATCTATTATCATAAGAACGTTATTGTTGTTTTCCTAGGGAACAGTACTTTTTATCGGGATGAAAGGTACCGTAAGTCCGTTTCTGTATACCTGACAACGTACATGAAAAATTTCAAAATGATCACTCAAGTGGTTTAGGCGTGAAGATGTAACAAACAAAAAAACTTACTTTCGCATTCATAATATTATTAATAGCTGCTGCCTGCGACTTCGTCCGCGTGAAAATTTTCATGTGTAAGAAAAAAAAGATAGCCTATGTCCTTCCCTGTGATTTAATCTACCTCCTTGCTAAATTTCATTACGATCCAATCAGCCGTTTATTCGTGAAAAGGTAACAAACAAACAATCAGTTACTTTCGCATTTATAATATTAGTATGGATTAGTAAGGACTAGTTAGGAAGTTAGGATTATTAATATGCACTCCACTATAGCAACCTACAAGTTAATACCGCCCTCAAAAGTACTAAAACTTGCAAACCGACGATACGTCAGTACATTTAGTTGAATGCTAGACAAAAGAGCGAACAGGCAGTGACACCTTCACGCCATGTCGCCGACACAAACGACACTGGTAGGAAATCAACTCGATGTTCGTAAGGAGGTCACGGTGCTAGGGCTGACAAAGGGTGGATTGTCGAACTTATAGACATTGCAATGTTAATACAAATTTTCTGTTGTTTAGTTACTGGTAGTCTATGCTTTTCCACCATCTTTAGTTACATGAAAATTATAAACAATCGATTGTAGAAAATTCTATCTAAATAATATTTCTGAATTGGAACAGCAAAAATGACTAACAAATGTTTTCTATAATATCAATTAAATTAGCACTTAATATGATGAAACCAGCCTGCATGCAAATAGGAAAATTATACAATTGCATGATAATTATATCACAATATAAACACAATATAAATAGTAATAAATAATAATTAAGCCTTTAAATTTCCTTAATAAAAAATTCAATTTACAATTATATTACGATTTCAATAGCATGCAATAGTATTATTAGATTTCAAAACAATAGTATTATAAGAATTCAAAAATGTATACATAAAATTCATTAAGGACATCTCTATACAAGATGTTGTTTTCCATCCTCGTCAAATTCAAGGAGGTAACTATGCTAATGATTCTCGTCCCGAATCAATAATTAAGTGGGTAGGTATTTTTCTTTTTTACGGAAATCGGTAAGTAAGAACCACCCTTGTTTTAAACGCGGCCCGTCTGGTTCTTGCCTTATAACCTCGCTTACACACATACAAACTATCTCAGACGTTTATTCGATAATTTCTTAGTCACTTAACCACTTAAAGGGGATTATTCTGAAATACTGACAAACATAAACAACCAAAAACATCAGCATTTATTAATAATTAACTAGGTACCGTAATTTTAATTGATTATTTATGTCTTTCGTGACCACCTCCTGAAAGACGAGGTTGCAAAACAACACCTTGTAGAGTAAAGGCCTCCTCCATTTTTCTCCATATAATAGGGGATAATCCAATTTTTTTTCATTGTCCGTCGGGTAGTTTATTGAAAAGTATTGGACACGTATTTTTTCTTTTTTCACGTGGTTATAAAATTACGGAGATGTTTTGATTTGAAATGGCGCATGACGTCACATGTAGGTAAGTTTTATACCTACTTGTGACGTAGTAAGCCCCCACTCTCCAACTTTAATGAGTTTAAACTAAGTAGTTTTTTGATATTTTGATAAAACAAAAAATACGTGTCTAATATTTTTGTATTACCTGTCTGACGGACAAAATAGAATGTTGTTTTCTTTACCCAGTCCGATCCCCTTTTCTGTCACCCGCTTTATTAGTCCATTGTTTTTCCGCTGCTTGTCCATGCTGTCCATCAACATTCATATCTATCACTGTTTTATTCACATGCGCGTTATGCCTCCTCATATTCATATGCGTTCTATAATTAGTGAAGATCTTCACCATCATCATCCTATAATGTTCCCACTGCTGGGACGCAGGCCTCCTCTCTATGAGAGGGAGTGGGCTGTAATCCACCACGCGGTCCTAGTGCGGGTTGGTAGATGTCACATATCTCCAAATTTTTAGTTCTAGGACATGCCGGTTTCCTCATGATGTTTTCCTTCACCGTTTTTGAGGGCAGCAGTGATGAAATAAATTTCACAAAGTAATTCGCCTGCCTGGGTTCGAACCCACGGCTTACTGCTCGTAAGTCGGGGCTACCACCACTCGTTCCCTACTGCTCTCAAAAGTAGTGTGAATGAAGAATATTTTGTGACATCAAAAAAAAGAAATGGCTTAAGTATAAGCAATAATAATATTAAAAAACAGACACATATCAAAAACTGCTTTCGAACGACCCATAAATACATTCAAAATCAGAATCCCAGTCCGCCATATTTGTTTACGTAATGTGACAAGTAAAGAAAAATACACTTTATAGGTTACGCTATGTTTTCTTTTATCGACGCTCTTGATAAATTATGTACATTTATCTCCCTGGAAGCGCCTTTCTTACATGCCCTACATCGAGGCTGTAAGCCGGTTTCTTCGCGGTATTTATATTTTACCGACTCACAATAAGTTTTGCCTACAGTTTGCAAAATGGCGTCGCTATTTCACTTGCTTTTACATATGTGTGGGATATTTTTAAGGCTTTTTAACTGCCTCTATAATACTGTTGTTACTTGCGGATTCTTGCAAATGTCGAAGTTTTATTCCACGATTTAAGTACTTTACTTTTTAACTATTGACTGTGAAAAAACAAATAGTATTTATATTTTCCGTACATAATTCGTCTAATGCGTTTTTGTTCCAAATTCAAACAGATTTTATTCACTCTGACAAAAAAGAGTTTTATTCACTGTTATTGATGAATCAAATGCCCTTTTTAGAATGACAATATAATAAAGAGTTATTTTACGCATCATTAGAACTATATACTTTCAGTGTTTAAAATTAAATTGCACTGTCTAACGTAGCTAATGTATTTTGGAGTAACGTCTTGAATTTTGCATGGTCATCATGATTGGATCTGTTCATGATGACCAGGTAAAGTGAAAAGTCAGACGTCTGACTTCAACGTTGCAGAGTCACGATACTAAAAGTCACCTTGCTGCTTTAATAATAGCAACTAAATTAGTGTTTTTATTAGTCAACCATTGATAAATCTAGAGAAGTAGAAGAGATGGAGGGATGCCTGTTATGCCATTTTCAATCCTCAGTACCAAATTGCAAGCTCGCAAAATTAATGTTTTTTTCTCTTAGCTTAGCGTAGGTATATTGTGCTAATGTCGCCCCGTACTAGGAATTTCTCTTGTATCGTGGGTGCGCCTAAAAATGTTTCAACTGACATACAAAACTAGCCAGACACGGAATAACTACCTGAAGGTCATACAAATATTCGTTCCGTGCGGGGATCGAACACACAACACGCAGCGTTGCAGCCAATAACTTAGCCACTACGCCAACCGTGCCATCGATCTATTTACACCCTGCACCTACGAGTATATCAAACATAGGAAAAATAAATTACCAGCTTCTCAGCATGTTGCATCTCTCATAGAGAACACGATGCATCTCTAAACTTTTTACATACAACTTATTCTTTATATTTCATAGACACATAATGTTAAAAATAAACACAAACCTGCCAAATTAATTTGTATGAAACCATTTAAATATTATGTCAACCCTGTGCGTAGTCAACGTGACCCAACTTTAAATGGCGTCGAGTCACGCAAGTAAAGAATGGCCCAAAGCTAAATCGATACTTATTGTGCTACATATTTAATGTAAACGTGTTAATCATTTTATTGTTTCTTTAGTTTGTATATTTAACTTTTAATCTTCTTGAGCGGGAGCCTACTGCCTAGTCTAGTAGTAGGTGAGCCTATTGCCATCAACCGGGCATAAATCATGACTCCGATGAAAATACCCCATAATACTTTGCCCTACCTCGGATCAAACCCAAGACCTCATGCTCAGCCAGCACGCAGCCACTGGACCAACGAGGTAGTCATACTTATATAGGGTGACTGGTAATGAGTGACCGATACTAAAACACGTGGTTCTACTCATGATAACAAACAAAATTCCCAAAAAAACATTTTTTTATACCTACTCATTCATTTTTATCACAATAACACAATAGCCAAATGAAATTCGGGGTTGCGAGCCGTGCGGGTGCTCTGCCTATCCCCATACTGTAGAACGGTACGATAGTAATGAGACAGAACGGCATCACTCGGCTAACAGCTGATAGGTCATAGGCGCACGCGCGCACGAATTTCATACGGCTGTTGCGTTATTATTATACAAGTGAATGAGTATAAAAAAAAAAATTTGGAAAGTCGACCTCGGCTAGCGTTGCTTAGCCTGAAAAATGACCCCGAGCAGTTTTTTTTTATTTTTTTTTATTTACCCACAAGCCCTTCTAGCGGTCATTAACTACAAAATAACAATTACCAGCCGTAATTAAAACATCTGTACCTGTCAAAACCAAACGATTTACAATTACGTTTGAAATAACTATATTTATCTCTAATTGTGTTCAGTTAACTGTCGAAGCCGGCCCAGCCTGTAATAACAATTATGTTTAGCACTAATTGATTTTAGTAGTTTGTATAGATTCTTTTTATTTACCTATTTTTTGTGAATGTGTGGACATTGTAGGCTTTGTATTTTTTTTTTTTTTTTCTATTACTACCGTCTGTAGTAAGCAATCGACTTATTGTCGGGCCTACGCTGTCCTCCCATACTTAAGTACTAACGCTGTAACTTCAAATATTGTAAAACCAAATGATTTTAAAAGAGTAACCATGGAGTTTCTTGCCGGTTCTTCTCCATAGGAAACGACCAACCCGAACCGTGCACCTATTGTTGACGTTTTATAAGTGCCCATGTAGGCCTATGTAAAATAAAATATTTTGATTTTGATTTTTTTGATTTAATGAGCTGTCAATCAGCCTTTCAAAGTAATCTTGGAGGTATTTCACCTTACTATATATTACCTACATGAATTTGGAGTAGACTAAAGTAACAATGGATGAATGGATGGACAGTGTGAAGGACGATATGGCAAGAAAGAACGTGTCTGATGAGATGACGAGTCATGGAGAAGTATGGAAGAATAAAGGCGGAAACACACTTACGTGTCGTGGCGTGTCGTGACAAAGTCAAAGTCAAAGTCAAAGCATTTATTTCAATTAGACCATTACAAGCACTTTTGAAAGTCAAAAAAAAACAAAATAAAACGCGAAGCTACAGTCCCAGTCACAAGGCATAATAACTTGTGAAAGTACTGTAGTTGCCCATTCCGTAGCGTAGATCTCTATGGAGAAGAACGGGCAAGAAACTCCATGGACACTCTTTTAAATCAAAATATGTTACAAAATCTTGGTTACATCATTCATGTTAAGAATTACAAATATGTGAGAACAATGTAGAAATACGGGCAAGTTAAGAGCGTCCAGAGTAAAAGATTAAACGCAAATATTGACGCAATCGGTTTCATACATTTAATATGGTTAGGGACATATTTGCGTGTCGCAACGATGTATGAAACCGATAGCTTCTGGCGCGTCACGCCACGCCACGACACGTAGGTGTGTTTCCGCCTTTAGACATGTTTCGCCGACCACAAATGAATTGGTATAAGGACAAGAGAATAATTATGCTTAGATTAGTGGGATCGCATCTAAAGCGTTTTGTTTCTCTAGAAATACTTTCAGTAGCAATGAGAAACACTTTTCGGCACCTCATGTCCCTTACAATTTTGACTCTACTATCAATGAATGCTATTTGTATTTATAGTAAATATTTTAGGGGATTAAATAATCTACAAATTGATTGATATTGATTTTGACATTTTCTTGAACCATTTTCGAGATTGAGGGGGGAGCGGGCGCAGTCTTTAGTGCGCAGTGAGTAGGTTTTGAGACAGTTTTTTTAGGGTGTCAAAATAATAATACAGAGACAGTTTTTTTAGGGTGTCAAAATAAAGGTGTATACAAGTTTATAGCTGACTATCTCTCATTCCGAGATACTTGCCCTAATTTGACAAATTTTCTTGGACTAATAGGTAACGACCAACCCAAACTGTGCACCTTTTGTCGACGTTCTATTAGTGCCCATGTGAGCCTATGTAAAATACTTTTCATTACTCATACTCTGAAAGTAGATCTGAAGTTGCCTGAAGAGCGGGTTGAAAGTAATACTTTTCAGCCCTAGGGAGAATCGCTTTCAACTGACAGATGTCAAATTATAAAAAAAAAACTAGTTCTATAGGCCACAGAAAAAAAAAAACAAAACAGGTGGGAAAGCGGCAAACGGTTTGACTCATTTTTTCTTTAGCTAATTCATGTTTTTATTTTTACTTTCCTTGTACTATTCGTAATAAACAATGAATGTAACAATGTACTATTTTTTTTTTTGCGTCGCCGAGATACAAATATGGGGTCTGTCATAACATAAGAGGATAAGAAAGAAGAAATATGTAAGGTGACAAATATCATACCGTTAGTAATATAGATAGTTTAACGTTTTAAAACAAGCGCGTCAATGCCAGTGTTAGTTAAGGTTGCCGTGATCCGCACGATTATGAGCCGCATGGAGTCACGACACTGTGTAGCCTTTAAATTGGTACTCAAATAAAAATATACACTACTATAACATTTTCAATTATTTCCAGGTATTTTTTTTTTAAATTAAAATGTTATTAAAAAGTCGAGACATAACAATGAGACTTGTATTCAAAGAAAAAAACTTGTGACTAAGTTGGAATTTCGACCTCCAATATCTATGTAACAGAAGGTTCACAAGAATAGTATAGTACAAAAAAATATCGGTGACGATAAAGGGGAGAATAAATGCATTTACGCTTCATATAGGGTAGTTTTGGTTTTGCCGAGGTTGGTCCATGGATGGGTGACCATAATTACATACCGAGTTTCCTCCGTGCCTCGGAAAGCACGTTAAGCTGTCGGTCCCGGCTGTCATTTGTAGATCTTCGTAAGTCGTTACGAGTAGTCAGAAGCCAAAAAGTCTGACATCCAGTCTTACCAAGAGGTATCGTATTACCCAGTTACTGGGTTGTGGAGGTCAGATAGGCAGACGCTTCATGTAAAATACTGGAACTCAGCTGCATCCAGTTAGACTAGAAGCCGACCCCAAGATAGTCAAGGAAAAGGCAGGCAGATGATGACGATAGTTTTTGTGTATGGAAATACGTGTGCTCAAAGACGTTTTAATAAAAAAGTTGAATCCCTTTGTTTCGATTGGCACTCAAATTAACTTTCGTAGCTACCATCATGCTGACTAGCTAATTTTTTACAATAGCATAAGCTAATCTCGCACATAATAATGGTCGTTACAAGAGAGGAAACGATTGATAGATTTTGTAAGGCATGATTTGAAAGAAAAAGGAGGAAATGATAGCGTGTCAGTTGACAGAGAAAAATGGTAGATAAAAACGTGTTGCGCTGACCAAAAGTAACACGGGACAATGACAAAGTCAAAGTCAAAAGCATTTATTTCAATTAGACCATTACAGGCACTTTTGAAAGTCAAAAAACAAAATAAAACGCGAAGCTACAGTCCCAGTCACAAGGCATAATAACTTGTGAAAGTACTGTAGTTGCCCATTCCGTAGCGTAGATTTCTATGGAGAAGAATGGGCAAGAAACTCCATGGACACTCTTTTAAATCAAAATATGTTACAAAATCTTGGTTACATCATTCATGTTAAGAATTACAAATGTGAGGACGATGTAGAAATACGGGCAGGTTAAGAGCGTCCAGAGTAAAAGATTAAATCAGTAATAAAAAAATAATATAAAGTACTTAATTAAAATAAACCGTGGCAGCTAAGAAATGACCAGCCACAACTGACAGCGCCCGTTCACGAACATGACGCATGTATCAGCCATCGTTCAACTCAACCATTTTGAAGGGAACTAAACGACCCGACACACCCGCCACTATCAGCGTGACATTTAAGTGAGCATGACATTCACTCAACCACCAGGGTAATTTCGCGTCAATGAAAGATGTAGGTACTCATTAAATGGTGGCTTTACAGTACATAGTACTCACACATGTGCTAAGCAATTATATAATACTAAGAGATTGAATCTATACCTACAATGCCAATATATTTTTAAAATTTGACAAGAAGATGATGACAAGAGAAGAAGATAAAACAAACTTCTAACATACCAGAAATGCCCCATTTTTAGCTTTATTTTCCCCTATAAGTGGTGCCCACTTTATTGGTCAAACTATATATATATCCGTATAGCCAGTCTTCCTTATAGCGCATTATATTTTACGGTCTTTCCTGTGCTAAAGTTTATATGGCCATGTTATGACCTTTTGACCACGTTCGTCATAATAAGGGTTATGTATGTATGTTTATTCATAATTTCTTTGAGGATTTAGATAGTGTATTATCTACTATTATGTTCAAGTTAAGATCTAAGTGTTTAAGTATCTTCCTCAATTTTTTTTTTTTTTTTAATGATCTTCTTTTCCGATTTGGAAACAACGAACGTGACTTGTAGTTAAGACACGTTTAAGCGTCAGTAAACATGTGTTTAGCTTTTAGTTAGCAGGCGTTATAAATGATGTTTATTTAGCTAATAGGTTTTTACATACACTGTTAACGAAAACACTAAATACACGGTGTAAATCACCTCATCACGAAGCCGTCAACCAAGCATTCTGTACATTTTTTTTTTTTTCCCTTATTAGTAAGAACCAAGTTCTTACTAGATAATTGCAATCTAGCCTAAGAAGACTAATAAACAATTTAAATCTAACTTATTATGCTACGTTATAAATTATGTTAATGCTAAGAATAGTGTCCATAATTAGGTATGCACTTTTACACACGTTCGTAACACTTCCTTAGAGTCTGGTAAAATTGATAAAACACTTTGTTCATGTGTTATATAAATAGCACAACATTGTTACTATTATTGATTCACTTACACTACACTAATTCAAATGGTTTAGTTCTCTTTAGTCTACGCACTATGCCTGTGTTGTCTAACAGCTGGATTGCCTCAACATTCACGTGTCGATGGAGTCTGTGTTCGTGGGCTTCAGCAAATTTTTGTATGATGGTGGTGACGAATTCCATGTCGAGGTCACGGTGGAGGTCATCGTTTCTTATGTACCAGGGTGCATTTACAGCAGCCCTGAGTACTTTATTTTGGAACTGTTGAATTATTTTGACGTTGGTTGGCTTAGTACAGCCCCAAAGTTGGATACCATACGTCCAAATTGGCATCAGGATATGCTTGTATATTATCAGCTTATTGTGTATTGATAAACAGGATTTCCTTCCCAGTAACCAATGCAAACGTTTATAACGAATATCGAGTTCCTGTTTTTTCTTTTTGATATGGGCTTTCCAACGCAGCTTGGCGTCGAGAGTTATGCCAAGGTATTTGGCTGTATTAGCATAAGGTATTTGCATACCATTTATGTAGAGTGGGTGGTAGTCACTGTGTTTGTTTGTGAAGTTAATGTGAACTGATTTTGACTCATTCAGATTGATCTTCCACTTTTGTGTCCAGTCGTAAACTTTGTTCACAGCTAGTTGAACTTTCTCTACTGCTTCTCTGTGGCTTGATCCGGTGGCCATAATAGCAGTATCATCTGCAAAGGTCGCTATGGTGCTGTTTTCCAGCTCTGGGATGTCACAAGTGTATAACAAGTACAAAATTGGGCCAAGCACACTTCCTTGAGGCACCCCAGCTTTTATGGTTTTTAGCTCGGAATATGCGTCCTCTTGGCGTATTCTAAACATTCTTTTAGTTAAATACGACTCTAGGATATCTACAAATTCTGGTAGCATGCGTCTGAGCTTAAATATGAGACCCTCATGCCAAACTTTGTCAAAAGCTTGCGCGACGTCTAAGAACACGGTAGCACAGACTTCTTTATTTTCTAGCGTTTTTTCAATAACATTAGTTATTCTATGTACCTGGTCTAACGTTGAGTGTTTTTCTCTGAAGCCAAACTGGTGATCTGGAACTAGGTTTTTATCTTCTATTACTGGTTTTATCCGTTTTAATAACAGTTTTTCAAATAACTTTGATAGTACGGGTAACAGAGAAATGGGTCTGTATGATGATGCTTCGTGGGGAGGTTTCCCAGGCTTCGCAATCATAATGACTTCAGCAACCTTCCATGGCTCAGGTACATATTTTAAGATAAATGAAGCATTTATTAGTTTGGTCAGCTTTACTATGGCTTTGCGTGGGAGGCGTTTTAGAATTTCCCCTGTGATGAGGTCGTAACCGGGAGACTTTTTTGAGCTAATGTTGTTTTGAATTTCTCTCATTACTTCCTTAGGAGTCACAAGCTTGATTCTTTGGTTTTGTGATAAATTTACACTCTCATGTATTTCTACAGAGCTTTCGTTGGGTTGAAAGGTTTCTTCTAAATGTTGTGCAAATCGGAACGCCTTTTGGTCATTGCTTATTGCCCATTTTCCGTTGCTATCTCTGATGGGCGGTATTTGTATAATCTGCCTTTTTAGATTTCTCGTTGCTTTCCAAAGTGAGTAATCCGTTGATTTGTCATTGGTAAGCTGAAGAAGGTTGGTATTCAGAGATTCATCCTCAAATTGTAGAATTTTTCTCTTTAGTCGTTTAGTTAGGTTATTTAGTGTTGTTTTATGACGCGGGCACCTTGTTTGCTGCCACAACTTCCTTTGTTTTCTTTTCTCTGATAGTAAATCCACAATTTCTTTAGGATAGATAAATCCCTTATATTTGCGTTTTAGCTGAGGTGTATTGCTCCACGCACATTGTTGAATATTAATAATAAATTTGTTTACTTCTGAGTCAAGCTGATCTTGCGATTTTATCGGAGTTTTAAGGTCGATAATATTATCTAGATCAAGAGCAAAACTGTCCCAATCTGTGGACTTATTAACCAAGGTTAAGTGGCTTTCTTTTAATAGGATTTTTTGACTTAGCATTAGTATAATCGGAGAATGGTCAGAGTTCATAGTAAAACTTTCCTCCAAACTGATGTAATTGGTGGATATATTTTTGCAGATGAAAAAATCTATAAGATCCGGTATTTTCTGGTGGTCAGTGGGCCAGTATGTAGGTTTGCCTGTACTCATTACTTCACAATGTGTTTCTTTAACTGCACTTAAGAGCTGTCTTCCTTTAGTTGTAGTAAGTCTTGAACCCCAATGCGTATGCTTAGCATTAAAATCGCCGCCTAGGATGAATCGCTGGCCTAATAATTCAAAAAGCTGTAAGTATCGCTCTTTTCTTATCATGTGCCTAGGAGGCGAGTATATGGCTGCAATGGACACTTGACAAAACTTAGTTTTAACAGATACTGCCACTGCTTGAATGTCTTCTTCTTCATATTTACACTGCACGTAGTGACTAATGTTTTCTTTAATTATAACCGCACTACCCCCCCTGGCAGAGTTGCTAGGGTGGAGGGAATTATATATCATGTATCCTCTAAATTTGGTAAAAGATTGCTTTGTGAAATGCGTTTCGGAGATTAAACACACGTCTATATTTTCTGTATCTAGGACCGCCTGCAACTCATGCTGATGTTTGAGGAGTCCATTGGAGTTCCACGCCATTATTTTGAGTGTGTTATTCATTTTTGATTATTCAAGACAGCTGTTTTAGTGCTGGATTCTAGCTTCTCTAATCTCTTATCAAATGAGGTAATGCACTTCAAGATCTGGTTAATCTTATCCTCTAAGTTCAGAGGTTGAGATCCTTGTTTTGCAGCTTGAGCGTAAGTACCAATGTTGGTTACTTGCATGGCTGGTTGTTTTGCAGTTGACTGGACACTTGCTTTCTGCGCCTGTTTACCAGGGTGTGTTATAGGAGGAAACTGTTGGGTATTAGGCACCGTAGGTTTCTTTTTTAAAACTTTATTTTTCATAATTTGCATCTGTTTGGCTACTTCACACCCTCTATAATTGGCAGGGTGAGGTAGGCCGCAGTGGATACATTTTGGTTTCTCTTGCGGAGATTTGGTACAATTGGCTGTAAGATGCTTGCCAGTGCATTTCACACACCTTGGCTCTTTTTGACAATATTTATGTGTATGCCCATAAGCTTGGCATCTCTTGCATTGGGGAATGAGTGCTGGATTTTTGAGTGGATGTATTTCAATTTTACACCCTAATATGTACTTAATGCCGTAGATTTTGTTGACATCTTCATCGTTATAAAATGATAAAACGAACATGTTGAGTGGTTCTTTGGTTTTCCAGCTCAATTTACTATCTACCTTTTCTATTTTTAGGCCTTGGGTTGTTAAATCTTCCTTAATTCGATCTGGTTGGCAAGAAGAGTGTAGTTTCTTTACCACAACTCTAATTGGTCTAGCCTGCTTGTTTTCGTATGAATGCCAGTGGTAGTCTTTTTCAGACAAGAACCTGGCAATTACTCTATATGAGTCTTCTGATTTGGCGTTAACCTTCACACAATCCCCATTCATCATTTTTGCTGTAAATGATTCCGCTGGTTGGCTTTCAATTAACGAATCGTAGAACGTTTGATAGTTCTTGATTCCGTCTATTATGATTGGCGGTGGTAAGGGCACTTTTTTGACCGAAGTCACTTTCTCATTTTTTTGATGATTTTGATGATTGTCTTGTTGGGCGCTTCCGGGTTGTTGTTTTGGAGAGAGGGAGGTGTTAAGCTTCCTTTTCTTCCTGCTCTTGGCCCTAATCCACTCAGTCTCTTTAGCAAGGTCATCCTCGTCTGTACAGTATTCCACGTCGTTTTTTGTAGTCTGAGCAGGTTCTGTAGTCCCTTTTGTTTCTTTGATGCAGTTCAATTCTCCTTGAAGTGTCTGAACTTGTTCCTGCAGGGCATCAATTTGTACATTCAATTTACGTACCATGACTTGCAGGTTTTCTCTATCTGTTTTCTCTTGGAGATAACAGTCATATAACTGCCTTTCTAGGTCAGTTTTAATAGTAATAGACTTTTTTGTAGCCATTATTAAGTTGTAAGGCGAGTTTAACACCTATACAATAAGTTATTGTAAACACTTCATGATTTCCGCACTTGTAACTAGGTCATGACACTGACCCCGATATATTGACGTAGGTACGCCGCGACGCGACGTTGTTGTGATCCGTCAGCAGAAAACTCTCGCGAAAGAGCTCGCGCGCGCGATCGTACGTCCGTGCACTATACTAGGTAGACAACAACTGAATGAATTCTGTACATGAAACTAAGTAACTTTACGCAAAAATTATTGCTGGGAAACGAATTTTTTTTTGGGGGTGTAAAATCATGTTTTGTGGTAGAACTCAATGTAACGCACTCAAAACATTGTGCTGATGGACGGGTTGAATAGTACGGGGGTCGTGGAGGTGTTTAAAGTAAAAATCTTACATTAAAAACTTGTATTTAAAAAAAAACTTGTCAAAAAGTTGGAACTTTGACCCCTAATATCTCCGTAACTAGAAGGTTCCCAGGTATGGTGTAGAACAGAAAAATGATCGCAATGACAGGGAGAACCAGTGCCTTTCGGCTTCGTTAAGAGGTGTTTTACACCCATCGGGTTTGCGTTTTAAGGGTTGAGTTGGAACTTTGATAAAATAAGATGCTTTTTATTTTATCGCGTGGTCTGTGGTTTTTTATTTATCCGTTTGCTTTAGATTGTGTTAGGGCACATACAGTTCCTTGTTCATTGTTAGGGTTCCGTACCCAAAGGGTCAAACGGGACTCTATTACTGAGACTTTGCTGTCCGTCCGTCCGTCTGTCACCAGGCTGTATCTCGTGAACGTGATAGTTAGCCAGTTGAAATTTCTACAGATTATGTATTTCTGTTGTCGCTATAACAACAAATACTAAAAAAAGAATAAAATAAATATTTAAGTGCTCTCATAAAAAAAGTGATTTTGCTGCCCGTTTTTATAAATAATGGTACGGAACCCTTCGCGAGTTCGACTCACACTTGGCCGGGTTTTTTCATAATAGCTTACGAGTATGACGCAGCTTTGCCCCGTGGTCAGAAAAAAAACCTATTCTTACTCAGGTTGGCGTTTGTTCCTTTTATCGAAATCCGTAGAGTCGGCAAGTCGTTAAAGCTAATAGATAGTCAGAGTGACTTTCACATTCGTGTTATGTATTAGTACGAATTACTAAGGAAGTATGGATAGCAAACACTTTAGAACCATGTACTTGTCTCCTGTAGATATCTAATACACAGTGTAAATCACCTCATCACGAAGCCGTCAACCAAGCATTCTGTAAATTAAACTAAGTAACTTTACGAAAAAATTATTGCTGGGAAACGACTTTTTTTTGGGGGGTGTAAAATCATGTTTTGTGGTAGAACTCAATGTAACGCACTCAAAACATTGTGCTGATGGACGGATTGAATAGTATGGGGGTCATGGAGGTGTTTAAAGTAAAAAACTTATATTAAAAACTTGTATTTAAAAAAATACTTGTCAAAAAGTTGGAACTTTGACCCCTAATATCTCCGTAACTAGAAGGTTCCCAGGTATGATGTAGAACAAAAAAATAATCGCAATGACAGGGAGAATCAGTGCCTTTCGGCTTCGTTATGAGGTCTTTTACACCCTTTATATAAAATTATTGTGTCGCGGTGTTTGTTACCAAACTGCTCTGAAACGGCTGAACCGATTTGTTTGGAAATTTGTGTGCATATCGGGTAGGTCTGAGATCGGCCAACATCTATTTTTCAAACCCCTAAAACCCATCAAAGGTAGCAGCAGCTAATATTTTATAACACTGTCTATCGAAAAACAAACAAGTAGCTTTATTTTACCAGGAACATGAATTTTATTCAATGGTTTCTTTTGATCCAATTTGAAAGATAAAAGAGCCAAGTTTTACCCAAATTATAATAATAAATACTGAATTCTCTGAAACCAGGGCGAATGCTGAATCAGGGCAATGCAATAAAAGCCGAAGTACCTACTGTAAACTTAAATCTTTGGCAAATATTATCAGAACTCTTTCAGATAATATCGAATCAGTGCAGTTTTATGTATAATCCAGATTCGAATTCTGTATTCAAAAGAGTAATTTGTTTTTAAATTACTTGCTTATGTTTTCCAGTAAGCTTTTAAAAAAAATATGTTGCCAGTCCCTCCCTATACAGGGTGTAACGGAAAGAGTATATACATCCTTAAGGGTGTGCTACAGACCATCAAACTGAACATGTTTCTCATCATAAAAAAAAATTTGCTGCAAAAAAAAATATCAGCTGCCTATACATTTGGGTCGAATAGGTATTGCAATTTTCTATGGGGCATCAGGTATTTTTTTTGCTGCAAAAAAAAAATTATGATGAGAAACCTGTTCAGTTTGATGTTCTGTAGCACACCCTTAAGGATGTATATACCCTTTCCGTTACACCCTGTATAGGGAGGGACTGGCAACATATTTTTTTTAAAAGCTTACTGGAAAACATAAGCAAGTAATTTAAAAACAAATTACTCTTTTGAATACAGAATTCGAATCTGGATTATACATAAAACTGCACTGATTCGATATTATCTGAAAGAGTTCTGATAATATTTGCCAAAGATTTAAGTTTACAGTAGGTACTTCGGCTTTTATTGCATTGCCCTGATTCAGCATTCGCCCTGGTTTCAGAGAATTCAGTATTTATTATTATAATTTGGGTAAAACTTGGCTCTTTTATCTTTCAAATTGGATCAAAAGAAACCATTGAATAAAATTCATGTTCCTGGTAAAATAAAGCTACTTGTTTGTTTTTCGATAGACAGTGTTATAAAATATTAGCTGCTGCTACCTTTGATGGGTTTTAGGGGTTTGAAAAATAGATGTTGGCCGATCTCAGACCTACCCGATATGCACACAAATTTCCAAACAAATCGGTTCAGCCGTTTCAGAGCAGTTTGGTAACAAACACCGCGACACAATAATTTTATATAAAGGGTGTAAAAGACCTCATAACGAAGCCGAAAGGCACTGATTCTCCCTGTCATTGCGATTATTTTTTTGTTCTACATCATACCTGGGAACCTTCTAGTTACGGAGATATTAGGGGTCAAAGTTCCAACTTTTTGACAAGTATTTTTTTAAATACAAGTTTTTAATATAAGTTTTTTACTTTAAACACCTCCATGACCCCCATACTATTCAATCCGTCCATCAGCACAATGTTTTGAGTGCGTTACATTGAGTTCTACCACAAAACATGATTTTACACCCCCCAAAAAAAAGTCGTTTCCCAGCAATAATTTTTTCGTAAAGTTACTTAGTTTAATTTACAGAATGCTTGGTTGACGGCTTCGTGATGAGGTGATTTACACTGTGTATTAGATATCTACAGGAGACAAGTACATGGTTCTAAAGTGTTTGCTATCCATACTTCCTTAGTAATTCGTACTAATACATAACACGAATGTGAAAGTCACTCTGACTATCTATTAGCTTTAACGACTTGCCGACTCTACGGATTTCGATAAAAGGAACAAACGCCAACCTGAGTAAGAATAGGTTTTTTTTCTGACCACGGGGCAAAGCTGCGTCATACTCGTAAGCTATTATGAAAAAACCCGGCCAAGTGTGAGTCGAACTCGCGAAGGGTTCCGTACCATTATTTATAAAAACGGGCAGCAAAATCACTTTTTTTATGAGAGCACTTAAATATTTATTTTATTCTTTTTTTAGTATTTGTTGTTATAGCGACAACAGAAATACATAATCTGTAGAAATTTCAACTGGCTAACTATCACGTTCACGAGATACAGCCTGGTGACAGACGGACGGACGGACAGCAAAGTCTCAGTAATAGAGTCCCGTTTGACCCTTTGGGTACGGAACCCTAACAATGAACAAGGAACTGTATGTGCCCTAACACAATCTAAAGCAAACGGATAAATAAAAAACCACAGACCACGCGATAAAATAAAAAGCATCTTATTTTATCAAAGTTCCAACTCAACCCTTAAAACGCAAACCCAAAACGCAGACTTGAAAACGTGAACGCAATAAAAAATAATCAGAAGCCAAATTAAAATGAATGAGATGCCGAGGCGAGGTCTCACAGGCAGCGGTAGCGGGAAGCATAATTGAATTATTTCGTTAACGTAATGAAACTGGATCCTGAGACGTTTCCGAGGGTAGATGCATAAAGAATTTTATCGTAACCGACGCGGCTCGCAGATAAGTTTGAATCGCATTACTGGATGTGGCTTGCTGTAAAGGGTTGGTTTTTGCGGTAAACTGATTATATTTGTTACTAGTTCTGCCTGTTGCTTCGTTCGCATCTAAAAACACATTATTCTGTGTCACTCGGCAGTAATGTAGGGCTCCATCACCGATTTTTTTTTAAATTCTGACTGAAATTGACAGGCTTAATAGAATGCAGGCTTCTATAGAATATGAAAATTGATAGAAAAATAGATTAACTTTAGGTGGAGGATGAATCTAGATTTGTTGTGCCATCCTCCCCTATAAACGCCGCTGCCGGTCGCACAGGGGCCGATGGCACTATTGTTCCCATCTGTCAATCCATCCTATCTATGGACAAAGGCATGGGGACGAATGGGAAGTATTTTTAATGATGAAACCGCATTAAAAATGATGTCGCTACATTTACTGATGTTAATTTTGTTGTCATATCTGTTTGTGTTTTATTTTGGAAGCTGGATTAAAAGGTTAACATTGTTTTCAAATAATTTTGAAAGACAAGCCGTTACAGTTCAATTGCCACGATATTTTAAGGCAATATCTGGTTACAACTGACGAGGAGCTCGTGGCTAAATAATAACAGCCGCCTGGGTCGATCTTTAAGGTTAAGCCGTGCTTGCTGAGGTTGGTCCGTGGATTGGTGACCATAATTACATACCGAGTTTCCTCCGTGCCTCGGAAAGCACGTTAAGCCGTTGGTCCCGGCTGTCATTTGTAGATCTTTGACAGTCGTTACGAGTAGTCAGAAGCCAAAAAGTCTGACATCCAGTCTTACCAAGGGGTATCGTATTACCCAGTTACTGGGTTGTGGAGGTCAGATAGGCAGTCGCTTCATGTAAAATACTGGTACTCAGCTGCATCCGGTTAGACTGGAAGCCGACCCCAAGATAGTTTGGGAAAAGGCTAGGCAGATGATGATCTGGTTACAACTGACACAGATGGAATAACCTACCTGCTAAAATACAGCTACTTTTGGAAAAATCTTTTTATGAAAACAAATCGTTGAAGTGCCTAGCAAAAGTCTGTTTTTAACCGACTTTCAAAAGACCTCCTTCTTTGTTCCTTTGTTCATTCGTCTGATTGTATCACCGCGCCAATCCCAAATTATGCAAGTCATGAAGATTGGCGAAAACCGATAATTCTAGTGTAGGCATCTCTTTGGATGATAGTGATGATCAAGTTTTATATTTAATGGGAGGATTTTGGGTATATCATGAACATCTATTTCTTCACCAGAGAAAAAGTCTATGAAACAACACAAAACGTACAATAATAAAGCAACTAAGTATGTATGCAGAGCAGCAATGGCCCAGTGGTGGCAGTCCCGACTTACGAGCAGTAAGCCGCGGGTTCGAACCCAAGCAGGCGCATTACTTTGTGTAATTTGTTTCATCACCGCTGCTCTCAAAAACGGTGAAGGAAAACATCGTGAGGAAACCGGCATGTCCTAGAACTACAAATTCGAAGACATGTGAAATCTACCAACCCGCGTGGTGGATTACAGCCCACTCCCTCTCATAGAGAGGAGGCCTGTGTCCCAGCAATGGGAACATTATAGGCTGATGATGTAGACGATGAAGTATGTATTGAAGTACTTTCTCGAACACGAATCCAGTACCAAACAATATCACATGACAATATAAACCTGAGAGCGTTTCAACGATAACAATTAAAATACCTTTGATTAACATTAATTACTACAAAGGTATCGAATACGCTTCCAAATTAATTATGAGGAATATTACTGTGGTTTCGTTACTATTACAAAGGAGGATTCTTGGAATTTAATGCCACCAATGCTGTCAATATAATTATGGAATGGAGCAGTTGCGGTTCAGAGGTGAAAGCCCTGACTTATTTCATCCTCCATCTGACTTATCAGCGTCATGTGGTATACCTTGTGTTACCACCTGGCATTATGCTGAGCTGAGGCCCACTTAGCATTAATAGTTTTGTTTATTTATTTTGTTAAATTTCAGGGTGTTTTTGTTGTAAAGTGAAACTTTTAGTACATCGTCACAAACTTTTTGGTCTGTGTGTCGCGTGATGCTGACGGTCGGCCGCGGAGTGGGGATAAAGTGAAAGGCGCTCGTCAGAGTGCCTTTCACTTCATCTCTACTCCGCGCTATAGTGTGAAAAAAAGTTTCACTTTTACCGTGGTTTCATAAAACCACACAATCCTTTTTTTATAATGCCAAGGCCATGGGTTCATACCCAGGCAGGCATTCATCATCTGCTCAACCTTTTTTCCAACTATGTTGGGGTCGGCTTCCAGTCCAACCGGTTGCATACCAATAATTTACATGGAGCAACTGCCTATCTCAACACCACAACCCAGTTACAGGGTTAATACGCTCTCAAAACGGTGAAGGAAAATATTGTGAGGAAACCGGCATGTCCTAGAACCGAATATTCAAAGACATGACATTTAATCATCTATATACAAGCACTGGGTTCACATCAGTTGCGAAGCAAGTCCCTAGGGCAAGCAGTCTGTTTAGAAACCCTAATAACTTGAAGAGTAGGGAACAAGGGCACGCCAAGCTGTAAGGCTTGTATGAAAGTACACAGATACACTAGTGCGTATGCATGCGGTATGCCCTAAACCTCACAGAGAGTGTCTCAGCAATGGGAACCTTTAAAGCTCTTTGTCTGCGTCAGATAAGAAAAAGAAAACCTGATTTTCAACACTTTTCATTGATGTTCCACTCCTATTGGTCATAGCGTATATCTATAACCTACATAGCCTTTTTCAGAAAATGGCCTACCCAACGCTTAAATAATTTTTCAATTCGATCTAGTAGTTCCTGATATTAGCGCAATCATAAAAACAAACTCTTCAGGTTTGTAATATTGGTATTGATAGATACAAACGATGTCGCTATATGTATTTTATGATGTTGATTTCACTGTCAATTCTGCTCATTATATTTTTATTTGAAAGATGATATTACAAAGAAGACAACTAATAATTAGCTTAGGTATTATATTTTGAAATACAAATGAAAAAAGTAATTCCGAAAAGTTTATTAGAAGTGACATTTCATTATTTTCTTCGAAATATTATAAAACACAAAAGGTTACAGCTCAATTCTCTCGTGGCAATATCTGGTTTCATTTTACAGGAGGATAATCTTACAACCTACATTTGCTGACAAAAAATAAATTATTGTAATAATATTGTGTGATATCTAGCCATGTTCGCCCCGCAAACAAGATCAGTCATCGTCACGACACCATCGCCACGGTCTACCTCGACGGCGATTTCTTCAGATAGAGAGGTTTGAAAGGAGAAAGGGGACGCCTTTTCCCAGCAGAGTGACAAATGACAGACAAGCAAAAATATTAATAACAATAATAAAGTATTATCTAATAAATCAAGTATCTTGAGTTAGAACACGAGGGGGTCGACATGTGGGACGTGGACTCTGCAATCAGTGCACCAGTCGTAACGGTTAATACACTAAGTGTCTAAACACACTATGCCGAACGTACGCGACCGAAGTTCCGCGGCTGATTTTACGTTCCAATGTATTCGGCTGATATGACACACCATAAGTGCCGAACTTACGCGGCAGAAATTCAGTTGCGCAATTTTGTGTGTATATTCAGTGTTTCGAGCGCTCTGTCGTGGCGTCGTGTCGTGTTATCTAAACAGCCGGACAGACAAATGCAAAATAAAGTGATCCTGTTAGGGTTCCGTTATTACTTTTGCAGAGGCGAAATAAACACTACGGGCGGAGACGCGGGGCGCGGGCGGGGGCATGCCTGCCTCCCGCTGCTCCCCGCTTCCGATCTCCGTCGGCAATCGCACCGAACTTCGGTCGCGTATAATGTATGTTCTACAGAATACGTTGCCGCCGAATTTCCGCTGAACTTACGCCCGACTGAAGTTCGGCTGTACGCTATAACGCAACGTAATTTCGGCATAATGTGTCGCCAGTAATTCAAATAGCATTGCAGGCGTAATCATGCCGAACTTCCGTCGCGTATCCTCGGCATAGTGTGTTTAGACACTAATAGCAAAAGTCCAACGCCTCAGGAGAGTCTCATTACGCGGCTGGGTCAAAGGCTTTTTTCAAAAAGCAGTACTCCTGGACACGCATAGGAGGTTACTCTCTCTGGAGCCCTAACACCCGCAGCCTGGACATTGATTTTGTTTAAACTTTCATTAGTTACTATTCGAACAGACTATACATAAATAATTAAATTTGAGTAGACGCTCATGATTACAAAGTTATATGAGCCTAACTCTTGGACTAGAAACGATGTGAGTAAAGCATCAGCAATTCTCTTTAGATTATAAATATAATTACACTAATAGTAACTTGGTACGTTCCCTTAAGTTAGGCTACGGACATGAAGTCAGCGGGCGCGGGGCGGCACCCGCATCCCGCATTGCTCGTACGCCTTTCGCCGCCCGCAACTCCGTGCCGCTGCCTTCGAGGCCAGCTCCATATAAATCTATGCATTGAAACGTACCGGTGCCCGCTCCGCTGTTGCCGCCGCCCCGCACCCGCTCACTTCGTGCCCGTAGCCTTACACTCACTAACTTAGGTACATACGACTATACTTGATACGGCAATATTAATTTACACTTGATCCAGTATCTCTTTGATCAGCTGTTAATAGGTTATATTATCTTACACAAAGTTAAATTAAAGTTCTTCATAGATACAAGTAGCTCTGGCTTACTTAGTTCAGTCTAAGTCAATTATAAGAATCTTGTGCTAAGTTATTTATATACGTCGGAATTTTGCGAATTTTACGAAGTACAAGACCCTATTTTGTAATTATAATACTTAATAGATATAAAATAAAAAATGTACAAGTATCAAAATAAAATAAAAGACGAAAAAAAATCGTCCACATTGCCACGTTGGATTGCAATGCTGATCCTTTGGCCAAAAAAAGGCCAGCTCTCTGGTCGGCCTGGTCGTGAAGAGTCGACCAACCGCTTGGCGATATTCTGAAACACAAGATGGGCACTCGGGCCCCATAGCTCTATTGTTTCTACCCCAAACGGCTTAAATACATTACACCAATTAAATGGTTGTATTTGCGCCGTTTGAGATAATACTTAATATTATGATTTATTTAGTATAATGGCGTCTATGTCTAAAAACCAAATCTCATCAGGTCTGTCAGAATGTCAACGTCATGTAAATGTCATACCTACCCACATTTCACAAAAAATAATAATGTTTATTATTAAATCAGGAGACAAAAAGAAACAAGGAAAATTTATTTAATTTTGCCCTTACTTAGGTACTTTTCTTTCACATAACCCTATTAACTGACATCATCACAAATAAACTCTGGTTTTACAGACAGCGTCAATATGTGCTTCCCCTCAAGTTTTAAAATGTTACACTGTACAACATTGAATTATTCGTTACTAATAATCTAAAGAATAATTCATAAAGAGTTCAATGTGTCGACTTGGATTCAAACCATCGCATCTCCGAACTTCGTCAATAATATACGGCGGACAAACCAGCCAGCAAGTCCATGTGAAATGCGATGAAATTGTTATCTAGAATCGTTCGAGTTAGTTTATCTTTAGATCTCTATCTAATAGATAGATGTTCAAATTTGAGAGTATCCATTAATTTTACTTACGTTTTCTTTGTAAAATTACCCTCAAGTTATAAAGTTAGTTTATGTCAATCTAAAATATTTCTAGCGCTTCCTATTTTATTGTTTGCGTTAGTAAGGACTCGTTTGAGTCAGTAGACAAAATGTGAATAGTATGAATTATGATAACTATAAATTATCAAATCAGATTGTATAATACCAATCTTTGTAGTAAATTAAGATCAAAGTTTTTTTAAATAATAGCAATCATAAATATTATAAATTGATTACTAAAGTATTTAATTTTTAAATATTACTAAAACAAAATATAAAAATACTTTATATTAAAATATAATGCATGACAAAAAGCACATATCGTGCCTAGGATTTGAACCACACCTATCTCATGCACGTCAAGCAGTCTTGACACCTCCGTACTATTTATATGTTGAGAAAGTTATCGTAAATGTAAAGGCTATTATTTCTTGTCGTTATACCCAAATGTAAAAGTATGAATGCTTTATTTTTATAGACAATATTAAAAATAGACTTTTAAAACAAAAAATACTACTCACTGGAACAATAAATTAATTATAATAAAATGTTTTTGCAAAATTCAAAAACCAACTAGTTCCAACACGCATTTGAACGCACATGTCTTTTGGGGGGTAACTACTTAATGGAGCCGTGTGTACAACATAAAGTCTTTATTTAATCCTTTCGGGCACATGCAACGACACATAACCATGCTATTACATGCAGTAAAATTATCATAAAATCAGTCTCCAGTACTGTTAACTGCTCAAATAACAACATCAAATATGAGCAGTGTGATTAAACCAGGTACAACCACGAAATAGATAAATACAGAAGCCTAAATCCACACGACGACTGAAAACCGGCGCATGCAAACAGTGGCGCGTGTCTACGGCGATTACAAAGTACGTCTGTTGTAAGACTGCTTTCCTCAAGCAGGGATTGCGACTGGGCGGTGCTGAGAGCCATACCTATAGTAACAATAGACCTACCACTATAATACAGTGAACGACATTGGTGCTTGCGATCACCGACCCGTCCGCGTGTCACTTGTTTCCTTCTGAGTCCCAATTGTCATTAGTGGATCTTTAACAGTCGTTACAGGTAGTCAATGGCAGTGCAGTGGTCTGTCAACCAGTAGCAAGAGGCATTGTTTTACGCAATACTCACTGGGTTGTGAAGGTCAGATAGGCAGTTGCTCCATGTAAAATACTGGTATTCAGCTGCATCCGGTAAGACTGGACGCCGACACCAACATAATTGGCAAAAGCCTAGGCAGATGACTGGCGCTTGAGTGTGTAACTGGTTAGTAATGAAGCCGTATGTGTGCTTTAGTTTTCACTCAATATAATATGGAGTAAACCTTTTCCACCATATCTATTTTGTGGTACTACCTGCGTCAACTCGCGTAATTATAACTTGCAAACTACTAATGCGATCTATTTTAATAAATTATGGTTATAAATGGGAATCCTAGCGTCGCTACGCTTCAGTGTGCTAAATTAGATTGTTGGCATATGAAATATTTTAAAACTTAAGGAAGGTTTATAGTGTGTTAAAATAAATATCCTTAAAGTTTTGGGGACTAGTTGCAGACACCAGACAATGGCAGATAAATCACTGAACGAAACTGCGTCGCATAATGTCCGGTACAAAACGTGTAGGATCCGAATAACCATTTTTTTTTAATGGCATCTCGCAGCTGAGGTTGTCGTCTGCTTAACCGGTGTATCATGTGGGTGCCTTTAATGGAAGCGGTCCAGCCATGGGCAAAAAACTTATAAACTGAGCGAATTCAGACTAAGGGCACCCAATGTGGGGTACGAGCCTCGAGTAAGGGCGTCGCTGAGGGGGACAACAAAGAGACAGGCTGGATGGAAACAAGATCATTATTTAGGGACATGTTTAAAAGCACACATACGTCAACGCGTGCTGGCTCGATCAAGCGTCGGGGAGGGCTACAATTCCAAAGGTTTTTCTTTATACTCGTACAAACATATTTTTAAACTGATTCAATACCCTCTCTTACAGACAATCACTTAAACGTAAAAACCAACCACGCTCAACCCCAAAAACCCTAAACCAGCAACCACGCTCATCCCTTTCAAGCCACATCCAGCAACTCTATTCCGTATAATTTTATCACGGTAAGTATGGCCGCTCAAATTACAAGACGAACGTTGCAAATTGAAATGAGTCGACGAGCAACGCTTGAGAATTCCCACTTTTATATTTAGCTGGCCTACTGTCTCTTTTAGTGCATAGTGATTTTATTTATTAAACATATCTAGAGGAATTACGTTTGCGGTTTTCAACTCTGAGTTCTTCTATTGGCTTAATGAAATTCAAAGTAATGTGGTTATAAATAAATAAGAGTGTTATTGAGATTCTTTTGGTTCAAGAAACAAGGCGATGGGGTTAGTTCTGAATTTGACCACACGCCAAAGATCTATGTACAACTTTACTTTTAGTCAGAAACTATCTTAACAGACTTCTAAAAGAGGATATGTATTCCACCAGCAACTTCAATAAAAGTTAAAAAAATAGATTTACTTACGGAAGTCGGAAGCAAAAAAAGTCAATGATACTAATAAGTCATCGACTCCTGATAATTAATTTATTTTCGACTTTTTAGTGTTTTTTCTTTGAAGTTGGTTTTTTTGCATTTTTTTTTTAATAACAAAGCATTTATTTATTTTTTATTTTCTTTTTTTTTTAATTTATCTTAGAACCCAATGGCTTGGCACGCGACGATGGCAAGACCGGACGGCATGTCTTTGTTTCCTTGGAAGATGGGTAGGCCTTTAGTGTGGGACGCAACTTGCGTCGATACTCTTGCGCCATCACATCTTCCAAGCTCATCGTGCTGTACAGGCGCTGCCGCTGCGGCTGCGGAGAACCTCAAGCGGCGTAAATATAGTAACCTTTGTGGTAACTATATTTTCGAGCCGTTTGGGGTTGAAACTCTGGGGCCGTGGGGCCCGAGTGTTCACAGCCTTTTCAAGGAAATTTCTAAACGCCTAGTTGACACTTCCCGTGACCCAAGGGCTGGGTTTTACTTTGGCCAGAGGCTAAGTATTGCCATACAACGTGGCAACGCCGCCAGTCTCTTGGGCACGTTACCGTTGAGGAGGAGTTTTTTGACGCCTTTTTATCGCCTTTTTATTTTGTTGTTATTTTAGTTTTAGTTATCTAGTTTTAAAAATAATATTAATTAGTAATCATAGAAAGTTGTAATTTAATTCAATAAAAATTTATAACAAAGTCGATAATGTACATAAAAACGATCCAAGTCAGATATAAAAAAAGAATTGGAAACTACAAGTTCGATTCTGCAACCAAACGCTGAAAACAAATCCATAGGCCTTCTTTGTTTTATATCTCAATAGACAACGGATTCAATTTACGTTTATTTTTGCACTTAGAAAAGACTAAGTGCAAAAATAAACGTAAATTGTGTTAGAATTTTCCAGTCGACCCTACTATGAAAATCGCATTCAATTTACGTACAAAAAAAACACACTGTTTTTCCCTCCATAAAATAACAGTTCCCCCAATCTCTGTTCTGGCAATAAGATCAATTTGAGGAATAAATTGGTCCTGACATTGAGCCCCCAATATCCGATTATTAGTCATCACGCTATAGAAGAAATGTAATAAATAAATAAAGTCTTTATTGATAACATTACTGGTTGGACGGAGATAGGAAGAGTACCTAATAGAGTGACTCGTATTTCTAAAAGAACTGAAAGGAATCGGTACGGAATCAAATCTTTTCGGGGTTGTTTTAGGCTGAAAGCGATATAGCGTTGGGTGAGTTTTTCCTCGACTTCTTATAGTCATTTTATGCATACTTGGAAAATATTAAATCCGGCCTAGTCTCATAAATGTTGGAGTTGGCTTCAAGTTCATCCGTTTGCAGCTCATTACCTGTATTTAACATGAAAGAGCCCTATGCCGAACCTCGTACCCCACAGGTGGTGCCCTTAGCGTGTAGTCGCTTAGTTCTACTCTCAAGGCACACACAGAATAGACCAGTTCAGCAGAAGACAGTCTAATAGACTTACCAGCGAGATGCCATTAAAATGGAGGAATGCTTATATGACCTCGTTCAGAACTAACTTAATAACTCCATATAAATTGGTGTATTGGTGGTTAGAGCAGCGGTGGCCCAGTGGTGGCAGCCCCGACTTACGAGCATTAAGCCGTGGGTTTAAACCCAGGCAGGCTCATTACTTTGTGTAATTGATTTCATCACCGCTGCCCTCAAAAACGATGAAGGAAAACATCTTGAGGATACCGGCATGTCCTAAAACTAAAAATTCGAAGACGTGTGACATCTACCAACCCGCACTGGGCCCGCGTGGTGGATTATAGCCCACTCCCTCTTATAGAGAGGAGGCCTGTTTCCCAGCAGTGGGAACATTATAGGCTGATGATGATGAAATTGGTGAAACTTTTGGTAAGACTTTCGAGCTTCTGACTATGCGTAAGGACGTCAGGAATCTACAAATGACAGTCGGCACCAACAGATTAACATGCTTACAGAGTCATCAACATCTTACTGCCCTTGTCCCATTCTACTTGGGGTCGGCACAAAACGTTTTCTTCTTCCATTCTTCCCTGACAGACGTCACCGCATCATTCATCATACAGTTCATCTTTAAGGTTAAGCCGTGCTTGCCGAGGTTGGTCTGTGGATGGGTGACCATAATTACATACCGAGTTTCCTCCGTGCCTCGGAAAGCACGTTAAGCCGTTGGTCCCGGCTGTTATTGGTAGATCTTTGACGGTCGTTACGAGTAGTCGGGAGCCAAAAAGTCTGACATCCAGTCTTACCAAGGGGTATCGTATAACCCAGTTACTGGGTTATGGAGGTCAGATAGGCAGTCGCTTCATGTAAAATACTGGTACTCAGCTGCATCCGGTTAGACTGGAAGCCGACCCCATGATAGTTTGGGAAAAGGCTAGGCAGATGATGATCGTTCATCTTACAGTCCATCCGTATTTTCTCCCTCTCCAGTCAACAACATTCATATCCATCATTCTTTTAGTCGCATGCGTTTTATCGTAATGGGGAGGCATTACATGTTCATACCAAGACTAACAACTTCCTTTCAATCTATCTTCTAATATATAAAATTCTCGTGTCGCGGAGTTTGTTACCAAACTCCCCCGAAACGGCTAAACAGATTTGTATGAAATTTTGTGTGCATATCGGGTAGGTCTGAGACTCGGCGAACATCTATCCATACTTCCATACTAATAAATGCGAATGTCACTCTGTTTGTTTGTTTGTATGTTTGTTACCATTTCACGATTAAACAGCTGATCGGATCTTAATTAAATTTGGCAAGAAGATAGATTTCAACCTGGGGAAGGACATAGGCTATATATCGTCACGCTTCGACCAATAGGAGCGGAGCAGCAATGAAAAATGTTGCGAAAACGGGGAAAATGTGACGCAGACGAAGTTGCGCGGGACAGCTAGTTTTACATACACCAAAAACCGCGCTGAAGTCGCGGGCAGCAGCTAGTTTTTCTATAACAGGCACCACTTTCGAACTTTCTCGAATTTCAACATTCTCATATCCGCTACATGCAATCATAGCATAATGTCATCGGAAAAGTACATTAAATATCAATATTGCATAAAATATCGAATATGGGTCATTTTCAGCGTTGATATTCATAGTGCAATATGGATTTCATCGGTTTATAAAGTGTACATATGAACAAATCCTAGCCTTTTCCCAAACTAAGTTGGGGTCGGCTTCC
Organism: Cerastis leucographa; assembly: GCA_963082945.1. NCBI lineage: Eukaryota > Metazoa > Arthropoda > Insecta > Lepidoptera > Noctuidae > Cerastis > Cerastis leucographa. The sequence goes on from OY720365.1 coordinate 17,125,789, forward strand.
AGTCTAAACGGATGCAGCTGAGTACTAGTATATTACATAAAGCGACTGCCTATCTGACCTCCACAACCCAGTAACTGGGTAATACGATACCTCTTGGTAAGACTGGATGTAGACTTTTGGCTACTAACTACCTGTAAAGACTGTCAAAGATGTACAAATGACAGCCGGGACTAACGGCTTAACGTGCTTTCCGAGGCGCGGAGGAAACTCGGTATGTAATTATGGTCACCCATCCACGGTAAAACCTCGGCAAGAACGGCTTAACCTTAAAGATCGACCCGTGCGGCTGTTATTATTTTGCCACAAACTCCTCGATCTAATCATGAATCAATTCACATGAAAATCCGTTCAGCCAATACACGTGACTGAGTAACAAGCATACATGCAAGCAGCTTTACAAACACTTCCATCACAAAATGCATGAGTTTGTTGACGCACTTGTATGTCACAGGTTAGGCTAATTTGTGCGTCAACCATGTGCCGACATTTGACCTAGCGTGCGGGTTACCCACTTTCGGTTAACCACTTCATTCGTCAAACGCTTAAGTGGGTTCGGTTTACGGGTTGGTCTAATATTATGAGGGTATTTATGGTGATATGTGTTTGTTAATGGATGACTGCTTCTTTGGTCTCGCTCTCGGGCTTTGGTCTAGGTTCGATTCCCAGGTTGGGCAGAGTTTTATTGGGCTTTTTCTTCAAGAATTTGTCAGTAGCAGCCACGAAGTCTAGATGTGTGGCCGTTTGATATCAATAGGCTCGCCCCATATTACATGGAACTTAAATATAACTGGCAAATGTTTGAGTACTATTACCTAATAGTACTCCCACATTTCACCAGTAACACCTCTGCCTATACCATCGGGGTTTATAAGCGTGATATTATGTGGTGAAAATAGTCCTTAAAATTCACTCTCGGCACACCACTACCACATTTAAAGTTGACATTTGACACGTAAAAGGTCGGCGCAGTTCAACAGTCTTACGGCACGCGTTCGCACTGTTTGTTACTTGTACGTACTTGTGTTATGTTAGTGCCATAATTAGGTCACGGCGCACTCTAGCTTTGTGCCACTGTGATGGAGTATGTACTTGTGTGTTTGTGGGTGTTTTTTACACGAGTGGTACAGCACTCTCAACTTTACAAAGTAGAGATTCACTAAAGGGCGTCTGAGTGATGAAATAATGTATGTAGATGTGCGTTCTCCTTGGTTACAAAAACTTCTGATGCAAGACCCCAAAAACACGTTGCCTGACCTGGCGATTCGAACCCAGGTCCTCATGCTCAAAAGCCGTAATTCAACCAATGAAAGCAATCAGCACATAAAGTGTGTTCAAGAGATGCACTGACTGTGGCACTGACCGTTCTTAAACACATTTCAGATAATTATGCTGATCGGGTCTTTACGGGTGGGAGTTCCAGAAGAGCCCGTCGAAATTTATTTATTTATTTATACAAATCTTACCTAAATGTTGTTCATTTTTAAGAGAATGTTTTAATTTATAAAATTACTTTATATTTGCACGTCACATCTTGTGGCAAACATGGCTGTACCTAATAATGTTTTCACCATCTTGCATGCATGTATTTTCTTGTATGTATGACAGATGTTTATGCAAATAAATAATATCTTATCTTATCTTATCTTATCTTAAAACTATCATTACAGATCTGCGATCCAATGCGATAGATTGGCCTTACTAACTAAATCCTACATCTACATCTTATACATAATATTATTTATTCTTAATCTAAGTAACTTAGTATATATAATGTAACTTTTGCAAATTCACTCAAGTTGCAGCACAATACATCAACCCTCTCGTGAACCTCATTCACCACCCGTATGGCTCTAGTGAGAGGAGTTCTCGCCAGTAGGTTGGTTCTGGTTGCAGGCGCAGCCAGCAGGGGCGGGCGTCGCCGCCTCCACACGTACCGGTTTGGCACACAAAGCTCTAGGTGCCGCAGCACTCCCGGGTTATGAGCCACGCCACGTAGTAGCTTCACTAAATACGCTACGAGTGAAAAGTCCCGTCGTACCCTTAAAGTGTTATACCCTACCATACCCAGAACAAATAGTGTAGGATACATTAATGGGTAAAATGGATAAACCCCATACAGTTTGAAATATAAGTGTCTAGTGAACTTATTTTGAATGCGTTCCAACATACCACTATATTTCGCCTCATGAGGAGCCCATATGAATGCGCTATGTTCAAGGTGACTTCTAACTAATGCATCATATAATACCTTTAGTGTCGTGATGTTGGTGAACCCCTGAGACTGCCGGAGTACGAACCCTAGGTTTCTGTATGCCTTCTTACATATCTTATTGATATGCTCACGGAAGGTTAGTTCCTGAGAGAAGACTACCCCATGTTATCAACTTCTACGTAAACAAAGTAGCGGGTTAAAGTAACTATTCCACGCGGACGAAGTCGCGGGCAGAAGCTAGTACGATATAGAAGTGGTCCCGTACCTGCGACACTCGTTGCATCGGCACCTCCTCAACCTTGTAATGATGATTCAAAGGAGTTCGCGCGCGAGTGAACGACATTACCGAACATTTAGCAACATTAAAGTACAGTTTGTTGTCGTTGCTCCACTCGACCACTCTGTTGATGTCATCCTGCAGGCGTTCACAATCCGAGTGATCCCCAACCTCAAGCAACAATTTTAGGTCATCCGCAAACAATAAACAAGTCCCATGTCTGACGACTTCCGGTAAGTCATTTATCATTATTATAAACTCGAGAGGCCCAACATTGCTGCCCTGGCTCACGCCCGATCTCGTGTAATACGGTTGAGATTCACTGCCATTGAAGTCTACATATTGCTGGCGATCCTTCATATAGCTAGCGAAGAACTGTAGCAGGGGTAATGTACATCCAATTTTCGCGAGCTTCCTTAATAAGACGTCATTATCCACCGTATCGAACGCCTTTTTAAAATCGAAGTACGCAGCATCTACCTGTACCCCAGAGTCTACAGCGGGCACTACCCGTACCATAAAGTTGAGTAGGTTTGTGGCAGTGCTGCGTCCCGGTCGGAACCCATGTTGCGCATCTGACAGACGTGCGTGCACTTGTCCCTGAACGGAGCGCTGAATAGCCGACTCCAGTACTTTAGCAGGCGTCGAGAGTACAGCCACCGGCCTATAGTTACTGATATCCGGACTTGGCTTTCCTTTAGGAACCGGAATAACGCGCGTGATCTTCCACCTATTAGGGAACGTGGCTTGTTCTAAGGATGCATTAAAAATGTGAAGTAATGGTTCCGCCAGTACTCTCCCACAGTCTCGGAACAGAAACGCTGGTATACCGTCTGGGCCAGACGAACGTTTCGGCTTGAGACTCCCAAGCGCCTGCTGAACCTCTGAAAGACTCAGCGTCTCAATATGTGCACTGGTCGCGCCGACCTCCGCCGCCGCCGCGCACGCATCCAGTTGGGGCGGCTCCTTGTTGTACACAGACTCAAAATAGTCTGCAAACTGCCCAGCACACTCCTCATCCGTTAAATGTTGACCGTCTCTTATGATACTGTGCTTACTAAGTGTTTTTCTTTTAGATCTAATATACTGCCAAAACGATTTTGGATCCTTTGCAAATTGACACTGAATTTTATTTTTATGTTCTATGTGCGCAATTTCTATTAACTTTTTTATATGAGTTCTACACTCCGCAAATTTGTTATAATCACTGTCCAACCTAGTTTTTTTGAATTTTTTGTGAAGTCTGGCTTATAAAAAAATAAATATTCGTGCAAGGTTACAATGTTTTTGACTCAAGTTACAGTTAATAAAATGACTAAGAAAAGACAGGAAAGAGATTGCGATGGATGTGCAAAAGTTGACATACACGGTGTAAATCACCTCATCACGAAGCCGTCAACCAAGCATTCTGTACATGAAACTAAGTAACTTTACGCAAAAATTATTGCTGGGAAACGACTTTTTTTTTTTTTGGGGGATGCAAGATCATGTTTTGTGGGAGAACTCAATGTAACACACTCAAAACATTGTGCTGATGGACGGATTGAATAGTACGGGGGGTAAAAATCTTACATTAAAAACTTGTATTAAAAAAAAAACTTGTCAAAAAGTTGGAACTTTGACTCCTAATATCTCCGTAACTAGAAGGTTCCCAGCTATGGTGTAGAACAAAAAAATGATCGCAATGACAGGGAGAACCAGTGCCTTTCGGCTTCGTTAAGAGGTGTTTTACACCCTTTATAAACTGTCAAATCTTTCATCTTTACAATATTGTTAGTTTAGATTATTGTATACAAATCAAACATTTAATTACACACTAAAACAGTAACTGAACAACCAAGCTTTTAATTATCACTCATTGCTAATGTATATATGTTCATGCTAAACCAACACAGGTACGTTGTTACCAATCAAAGCCAACTGCTAATTAAAATGGCGTTATTATACACTGTAACGTAATTTGACATTTAATTAATGTATGGGTTAAAATTAATTGATACATTGTTTCGATGCTACGGATTAACTATCGGGAATGGTTTATTAGTTATTCGATATCCCATTTCAGAGGTTTCTATCGAATTATCTTAATGCGTAATATACATGAGCAGAGATCAGCGGTGGCCCAGTGGTGGCAGCCCCGACTTACGAGCAGTAAGCCGTGGATTCGAACCCAGGCAGGCGCATTACTTTGTGTAATTTATTTCATCACCGCTGTTCTAAAAAACGGTGAAGGAAAACATCGTGAGGAAACCGGCATGTCCTAGAACTAAAAAAATCGAAGACATTTGACATCTGCCAACCCGCACTGGGCCCGGGTGGTTGATTACAGCCCACTCCCTCTCATAGAGAGGAGGCCTGGTGTCCCAGCGGTGGAAACATTATAGGCTGATGATGTTGATGATATACATAAAATAACAGAACATCAAGCTTGTAATCCCTGAAGGGTCAGGCAGCGGTGTACCTGATAGTACACCTACGTTATGCCATGTAATAGGGGTCGAGCCTATTGCCATCAACCGAGCACCAATTCAGATTCCGTAGCTGCTATTGAGAAATTCCTGATGGAACAACCCTTTAGTTACACTTTGTGCGAACCGCGAATCGAACTCGGGCCCTCAAATATATTCGAAGCTTTGAGAGAGGTTGGTTTCAGTAAAATACGTTTTATTAGCTTTGCATCATTGACGAACCCACTTTTTATTTTATCCAGTAGATCGTTATAACACTGTAGGATAGACAACTACTTTACCTGCCTAGCCTTTTCCCCACTATGTTGACGGCGGTATATTACATGGAGCGACTGCCTATCTGACCTCCACATTCAGTTCATCATCATCATCTTCTTAGCCTTTTCCCAAACTATCTTCGGGTTGGTTTCCATTCTAAGGGCCAGGCCTCACGGTGCGGCGCCGCACCGCACGGCATTACTCCGCAGCGCATTGGCGGCCACACGGGCAGTAAGGCGTCGCAATGTTCTTACGGCGCCGCTGCCGGCACCGTAACAGGGTTGGCTTAACGTTGAAACTAAAGAGCGTGCGCTTTTCCCTACGCCGCCGCCGTACGAACAACTGAGCGGTGCCGCTACGGCACCGCACTGCTTGCACCCCTCCCCGCCTCGTCTGCCTCGCGCCGTTGCCCGGTGCGCCTGCGGTGCGGCGCTGGACGCGTCGTGTGGCCTACCATATATTTGTATATGTAGGAAACCGTTGCGACACCGCTCAGTCGCCGCGCCGGAGCTGTACCGCACCGTGTGGCCTTAGCCTAACAGGTTGCAGCTGAGTACCAGTATTTTACATGAAGCGACTGCCTATCTGACCTCCACAACCCAGCAACTGGGTAATACGATACCTCTTGGCAAAACTGGATGTCAGATTTTTGGCTTCTGACTACTCGTAACGACTGTCAAAGATCTACAAATGACTGCCGGGACCAACCAACGGCTTAACGTGCTTTCCGAAGCACTGAGGAAACTCGGTACGTAATGGATCGTCACCCATTCACAGGCCAACCTAGGCAAGCTCGGCTTAATCTGCGTCAGTCGTAATATCATTTAAAAATATCTTCATTATAATACAATCCAAGAAAATTACAACGACTAACAATCTAATAAATTAAATAACTAAAATAACAATAAACTATAAAAGAGCGTCAAAAAACTCCTCCTCAAAGCTGTCAGCTGGTAATGTGCCCAAGAGACTGGCAGCATTGCCACGTTGTATGGCAATACTTAGCCTCTGGCCAAAGTAAAAGCCAGCCCTTGGGTCACGGGAAGCGTCAACTAGGCGTTTCTAAATTTCCTTAAAAGGCTGTGAGCACTCGGACCAAGAAACACCCAACAGATTTCAAATCACAATGTAAGTAAGTAAAAAGCAAATACTTACAGGAATATGACGGCGACATTACATGTTATCTAGACCTGTAATGTGGTATGAATGTCGTCGCCAAATGTGACACTTGTCATGTTATGTCGACGCCGATGTGAGATATGTCACATAAAGGTTAGTTGACATGAGAGATACTTATATGAAGGTCAGCATGAAAAGTGAATGAATGTAACGAGATCTTATAACAAGAGCTTCGGTTTATAACGTTTATATGGCCCAGCTCAGTTTTGGTGAGACAAGCATCCAAGAAATCTGATGAAGATTTTATTCAGACATCGATCAGCGAAACAAAAAATAAACGTCTTCTATTAAAACGAAAAGAAGAAGATCATTTTTACCTATCAAAATTGAATGCGTTTAGTGTCCATGCTTTTAGCCGCTGAGGAGTTCTCTCGTGAAAATTCTGGCTACAGTATCAAGTTATGTTTTTTCATAAAAAAGTATTGTCACCAAAACCAAAGGTCTGTGCAAAATTTCAGGTCAATCGGTTTGGAGGAACTGGTTCGAAATTAAGTTGCAAGATTTGACCAACACATACTAATTAACAAGGCAAGTTAAATAAAAGCTTAGAATAATATACTTACCTTACTCGGATTTATTATTATTTATTTATTTATCAAACAATTTTTATACAAACTTTCATTTAAAAACTAAGCCCCACAAAACTGTTTTCACAGTTTGTCTGTAGGAACGGAACGATATTAAAAAATAAAATAAAAATAAACAATGTTAAACTAATATTACTCAATCATCAAATCTTAGAAACTACTTATTATACCCTCTCCCAGCCATCTGCAAATCACCTTCTTAATAAAAAAAAAAAATAAGTATGGTTTACAGACTCCTGAGAAAGAATAGTTTAAGCGATTTTGCAAACTTACTTTTCATTTTCTGACTTCTTATATCAGCAGGCAATTGGTTGAGAAGGTATGGTACTCTTTTATCAAGCGTTCGGTCGCCAAAATAATTATTGATTTTAGGTACATCAAACTTGCCTGCTGATATTGACCTAGTAGCATGGTTATGGGTAACAAGCGAGTGGCGCCCCCAGCTGCCATGACTGTTAACTAGAAGTAGGTATTTGTGTTTTAAGGTGATAGGAAGAATTTTGCAAATTTTAAATAACCTATTATAATTGTTTTTACATTTGTTTTTAGTTTTCTTAGTGACTAATAGTTTTAAAAATCTAATTTGCAGTGCTTCCATTTTGTCTAAATTAGTTTTGAATGTGAGTCCATAGCAGTCGAGAGCGTAACTTAATATAGGGTCAACTAGTTGTAAATAAAGACACTTAAGAGTATTACTCGGTACTTTAAAACTTAGATGGTAGAATTTACCGAGTAATATTCTAAGTTTATTACATAAGTACTCAATGTGATTAGACCACGAAAAGTTCTCATCAACCTTTACCCCGAGATATGTTATACATGTATCACGTTTAATAGGCTTACAAATACAGTTTACATGGCTATTATGAATGCACGCAAACTCATGTGTGTACATTGGAGGTGGGTCACCAGGCGGAAGTAAGTATGGTGAACGTATTATAACTAGATGAGTTTTATCCGCGTTCAGTATTATACCGTTATCGTGCGACCATTTGACAACTCGGTCTACGTCGAGCTGCACGAGTCGACAAGTTTCGGCGAGGTCAGTGCCGGCGCGCAGCGCACACAGGTCATCCGCGAACATGTATGCTGAGCAGTTGCGCAAAACGCCGCACAAGCTGTTGACGTGCATAAGGTAGCATACAGGCCCGCATCCCGCGCCCTGCGGCACCCCGCACCTTACCTCCCTCGCGTCACTGTACCACTCATCCACCTTTACGCGGTAATATCTCTTCGTGAGATAATCACGAAACCATTTGTTAAGTGGTTCCCCCACCCCGCACTCCTCCATTGCGTTTAATAAAGTATCTATTTCTAAGGTATCAAAGGCCCTTTTAAAATCGAAGAAAATTGCTACTACAAATTGCTTTTTATTTAAATAATTATTAATTTCGTCACAAAACTTGGATAATAAAGTGGTCGTACTTTTACTTTTTTGAAAGCCATGTTGACATTCATTAATAATGCTATTTCTTTGAAGATAATTTCCTAGTTGATTAACAATACATTTCTCTAAAATTTTGTCTACACTTGATAATATCGCAATTGGTCTGTAATTACATAATACTTTATGATCCCCTTTTTTAAAAATTGGACGCACTATGGCCTCCTTTAACTTGCTCGGACATGTAAATGTCCTTACACATAAATTAATAAGATGTGCAAGCACAGGACTCACTGTATTCACTAAATATTTAAGATCAGACATGCGTATGAGATCGCTTCCGGGTGATTTATTTGTATCCATACCTGTTATTACTTTCTTAACATCTAGACTATTCACCGGTTGCCATCGCATACACACACTCTTCTCCTTCACATATGTGCTTCTGTCTAACCATTTCGCATTACACTTGTGTTTTATATTTTCAATTTCGTTTGTAAATGTTGACGAGAACTTATCACAAATATCTTTTATACTGCCTTGCATCTTAATGTTGTTTAATATTACGTTATCTAGAGATTGTTTATCTTTCCCCATCATTACATGTATTCTATCCCATAATTTTTTTATATTATTGTTACAATCTAATATACTTTGCCTATCGTATTCATTCTTACATTTGGTTAAGTAATATTTTATGACATTTATTTCTATATCTAGTGTACTCTAACCGTTTAACCATATTCTTTGGTTCGTTACTCCATACTGCAAAAAGTCTGTCTCTTTCTAACAAAATCTTCTTATGATCTTTCGTTATCCAGCTTTTATTATTTCGAACTCCTTTGATAATAATTTTATTTCTATAGCAAGACTCGTAAATATCAGCAAATATTTGTCTGAAAGATTCATATAACTCAACGGGACTTTCAATCATTAACAGACTATCAAAATCTATGGATGATAATTTCTCCCGCACCGCACGATTATCAAGGACACGCCGTCGCGTAGGCTCAGTATGCGCGCGCGAGTGAACCGCTTGCGCTTTCGTAGGTATAGCAGTGTTTTGACTATCAATTGGAGTGCGGTCCCATTCTACTACCACCGATACTGGGTAATGATCGGATATTTTGGTTCGTATTATAGCTGAATGTATATGAGCAAGAGGCGCTCGAATAAATATATGATCTAGACATGATTCTACTAAATTACCCTTGATAATTTCGCTGCGCGTGACTCGATCAATACATTTTATAAACCCATATTCAGCTAACAGATCTTCATAACAGTTTACATGTTTATCCTGTTGTTTAAGCAGGTTAATATTTATATCGCCGCATAAAATCACTTTAGCGCTATGTGGTAGGTTATTAATCAAATTCCGAAATTCGTTAATAAATTGATCTATTTTATCTTGCTTACTTATTTTTGGCGGCCTATAAATAGCAACTAAATAAATCTTTTCGTTGGAGTGTTTAAGAGAAACGGAAACGCACTCCGCGGAGCGCATCTCAGTATGTATTGGCGACTCGATCACCTGAGCCGCGAGCCCCTCCCGCGTATACACTAATACCCCGCCCCCGGTTCGCCCGGTGCGGGTGAAACTATTTATTGTGTAACCATTAATCCTATAGAAACATAAACATTCATAATTTATATTTGGTTCAGTGATAACTATGACATCAATATATTGTAGACTATTATTTAAACTAACTAATAACTCGTTAAAATGTTTCTTTAGGGATCTAATATTTATATGAATTAAGCAAAAGTCACTACATCTTCTAAATGTTGATGTCCAGCTAAGTATGTCGTCAAAACATACTGGGACAACTTGACCATCTGTTATTGTTTCAATATTGTCTAGGAACGAGAATGTTGAAAATAATGTTATCAGTGCTACACGTACTTATTTGTATAGGTATTAACACATCACTTTCACTTTTTGAGCAGAGCTTGTATATCACCTTCCGACCTAACCCACACAGATTTATCACCTTCTTCCTTTTTCACCAGTATTCTTCCATTTACGACCCAGATGTACTTGTAAATGTCCTTGAGCTGATTCTTAGCATTCCACAGCAATTCTCGAGTGGTTTTAGTGAGATCTTCATTAACGTAAATCTTATTTTTCTGTGAACCTAAAGTCAAGATACTACTGTTCATTTTGACGAGCTTACGTCGATTTGCCAACCAAGTATTCCGATTTTCAGTCCCTGTACTCTTGAATCCTATAATTATCGTAGCTGGTTTGTCGCTTGTTTTCCGTTGTTGACGCCGGCTCGCCCATTCGATATCATCGCAGCTCACCTCCAACGTATCTCCGAGTTTTTTAACTACCTCCATTATGTTTTCATTCGGCATTTGCTCGATACCTACAATTTCTATGTTGTGTTTACGTGTAGATTGTTCGAACTCATGCACTTTTTGTTCCAGCGCAGTATTACATTTTTCTAGGTACACACATTTATTATTGACACTTTCAATGGATTTTTCGAGCTTACATATCTTCTTTTTCGATTCTTCATGTTCTGCCAATATGGTATCGTATTTCTCAGAGAGTACCGCCATGCTTGTTATGATGGAATTCAGTTGATTTTTAAAACCTGGAAGCGAATTGACTTTGTTCTGTATATCCTTTAGGATTTTTTCGAACCCTTGTCCCACTACTTCTAGCTCCTCTTCCTCCGATTCTTCATCCTCACAATTATTGCAAAACATTCGTGTTCTACCTGCTTTCATGTCTGCAGCCAATCCTTTCACACAATTCCTATGGAAAGTTCCTTGGCAAGTACCCTGGCACAAGAAATGAGATCCATTACTTGCCAGTTTCTTCTTGCACTTTTGACACTGCATTTCCGACACTTTTATACCACTTTTGTAGCAAAAATATATTATTTCAGAATTAAAATACACAGACTGATGTTCGTCTTTTGACAGCTCAACGTCACATTTCATATGATGGGATGATTAGTTTTTCCGGTTTTTTTTTTTTTTAACTTTATTTTTTTATTGTTTTTTTCCGTCGACTGTTAGTAAAAACCATTGCCACTATTTTCACTTGTGTTTGGTTGTGAATATTACCCGAATCTATTTGGCCGAACCCTATCTTTTAAGATACAGGCTAGTCCTAGTTTAAAACATAGTCTACTAACGCATTATATTGTAAATATTTTTCAAACAATTGTATACAGTGCTAAGTTCTGTTTTTTTTTTTGAGAAGTACTTAAATACTTTTTGTTATTATTATATATTCAAGATCACACGGTGACACATCAAACTATAAGATTCCAGTATAACACAGCCTATTTTTTTTACGGTTGGGAAATCATCTAATGGTCTAATCCCGCTCTGGACGGAGCGGAAGGGAGTGTCAGACTTGTACTGACTAAAACCCATCCAAGTTCCTTCTTAGTCCTTTGTGTTACAGGGCCACGGTATCTCTTTCGAACAGTCCCACAGCCCTGGCAGGAGTATAACATAGCCACGCTTTGTACAGATTTCCGGTACAATGAGAGATCTGCATAAACTGGTTTTGTATAGCTTCTTGGGTCGCCGTGCGAACATAAAAGTAAGCAAATAATACTCGTTATCTCTTACTTTCGCGCGTGACTTATTCTTGAAAAACTGTCTCGATAAGACCGGCGAGTAGGCTTTCTAAGTGCTTGAAAAAGGGGCATAAGAAGGTCTTCCAAATTCCTAAAGCTGGCTTCAAAGGCGTTAAATAACAATGTTTTCATACGTGGACGTTATTTATTGATACGGACAGAAATAGTTTTCATACACCTTTTTATTTTACATAAATAAGTCTGTTCATACTATTAAAACACAATTAAGAATTTTAAACTTGTTACTAGTGTTACTACTGCTTACCAAGTATGAGTGAATATTAAAAAAAACGTACCTGATCCAAAGATTTTCTTAGAAGAGACCTGCGAACAAAAATAATAATAATAATAATAATTTTTTATTTATTTTCTCCCACAAATATTAAAATAAAAAGTTATTATGGGAATATACAAGATGTTGTTTTGCATCCTCGTCAAATTCAAGGAGGTAAATAGTTACCTTCTATATTTCTTTTTGAATCAATAATAAAATGGGTTAGTAGTTTTTTTTTTTTTTCTTATTAACGGAAATCGGTAAGTGTGAACCACCCGTGTTTTAAACGCGGCCCGTCTGATCCTCACCTTGAATCGTCGCTTACACATATACAAAAAATCTCAAACTTTTATTCGATAATTTCTTATTCTCTAAACCACGTTAAGGGGGTTATTCTAAAAAACTTACAAATTTAAACAACAACAAACAGCAGTGTTTTTAATAATTAACTAGGCACTGTAATTTTTATTGATTAATTATTTATGTATTTTGTGACAACATCCTGAATTTTGACGAGGATGCAAAACAACACCATAATTGAAAAAAATCGGTATAAATAGGTTCGTACTGTCTGTTTGTCTATCTGTATGCCAAAGCCATTTTACCTACAATCCTAACATACTCCAAAGTTATTCATTAAAAAAAATCATCACTATCATCTTGACTCACTGCTGCCCTCATCGCAATTTATTTGTCGTCGGCCCCGACGTGTCTTGTTCCTCAATACTTTTCCATTACTCGTCACTCATTTCAAAACTACGTGTCTATTTTAAGCACCATTTAATTGGCTTCACCTATAATTAACTAACTATGTAACAACTTGTTAGAAATTATGGCCTTTTCATTGTCATGCGTGTTTGCGCCCGCGTGCGGGCCAGGCAGCCATGCTTGTTGCGGGCCGCACGCAGAGCAGATTATTTTCGCCACGCCAGCGCGCGTGTGGCGCGCATGATAATAAAAACATGTATGATACGATAGGGGCAGCACGCATGCGTGCCTGGCCTGCACGCGGGCGCAAACACGCATGAGAATGAAAAGGCCCTTAAATTTAACTTGCCCGTATTTCTACATCATTCTCATATATTTGTAATTCTCAACATGAATGATGTAACCGAGCTTTTGTAACAAATTTTGATTTAAAAGAGTGTCCTTGGAGTTTCTTGCACATTCTTCTCCATAGAGATCTACGCTTTGGAATGAGCAACTACATTACTTTCACAAGTTATTATGCCCTGTGACTGGGACTGGTGCTTCGTGTTTTATTTTAAATAAAATAAAAACAAAAAAAGACTTTTAAAAGTGCCTCATCATCTGCCTAGCCTTTTCCCAAACTATGTTTGGGTCGGCTTGCATGCAGCTGGGTACCAGTATTTTACATGAAGCGCCTGCCTATCTGACCTCCACAACCCAGTAACTGGGTAATACGATACCCCTTTGTTAAGACTGGATGTCAGAATTTTGGCTTCTGACTTTTCGTAACGACTGTCAGAGATCTACAAATGACAGCCTGTAATGGTCTAATTCAAATAAATGCTTTGAATTTGAGTTTGAACCCCCTTGTAGGTTCCTGATTGAGCTGTTTTGCATACATGTTAAGTTTGGATGACAATGCATGGTTAGCTATTTGACGTCATTCTTAATTCAATATGGAGGACTAGTTAATTTTTATGAAAAGGTTTGCAGAAAAAAATACGAGGAAGCATGTTTTTTTAAACTATAACATTATTACATGGTTCTCATATAACATACTGTGTAAGTAAAAAAGAAAGATCCCAATATTAGAACAAAACGTTATCATTTTCGGGAAATAACCTTGATGGCCCCGTTCCACGAAATTATCTTCATAAGATAATACGTCCAAATATAGTCCGCGTAGGAGGTTTGTTTCTTAGAAAATTACTGATTTACAAGCTTTGCCATTGGTATCATAATAACCTTTGACAGTTAAAAGCTAAAATAAATTAATTAGTCAACGTTTATTTGGCAATTAAAATCTTCCAAAGTTTGTCATGATCTTGTTTTATTATATTTATAATGAACTCGGCAATTGCCCACGCATGAAGATAGATAATAAATGTTGCCCGCGGCTTCACCCGCGCGTATGTGTAAGTATAGGATAAATAGTTGTGTAAAAGTGTGATTTTCAAAAAGCTTTTTGCCCTGGCTGGAGGCCTTAAATCCTAGGCATCCACAGGATTGACCGGTTAAGCAGAAGCCAGCCTCAGAGGCTGAACTTCGAGATGCCATACATAAAAAAATTAAAGTGATTTTCAAAGTAAGTAGCCAGAGAATTCATTCTAGTTATAAAAAACTATATTACAGCGTTTTTTTTTTCCAATGCCATAATTCACATCATAAACAATAATTTCATCAGCGAACATCAAAAATTCTCAACACTCATTAAAGCAACTAAATTAAGTACTTACCGAACATAAGTGCCTCAGTCTAATAAAAGTCAAGCATAATTACATTAATCAAAAGATACTTAAATAAAGACTCTTTAAGGCCGCAATCAAATTAGCGACTTTGTAGTAGCTAAAGCGCTGACATATACCGGCTCTTAGGCTATGTTACTACCAGAAAATGAGCGAGGTAGGGGGCCGTCCATTAATCACGTGATGTTTTTTTTTAGCATTTTCTAACCCCCCCCCCCCTCCCCCTTGGTGATACGTGGTGAGGTTTAAGACGAACCCCCCGCCCCCACCCAAAATCACGTGTATTTTTAGTACCTTCCTACACAGAATCTTAAAATTATTAGAATATTATCTTTAAATACAGGTAATTCGTTTGTTACCTGGCAACGGCGAGTCAAGGTCACACTACAAGCCGCTTTTCGGTTTAGAATCGTGCGTTTGACGAAAAAATAAATACACGTGATATATTACTACACCCCCTTCCCCCCTTGTGATATTTCGTGATATTCGCTAAACTTGCTCCCCCCCTTCAAGCCTCACGTGATTAATGAACGGTCCCTAGGTAGGCGGAGCGAGGATGTGTAGCGGTGCTGTGAAACGCTTTGAAGGTTTTCTACCAAAGCTGTGCGAGGATGCGTAACGGTATGTCGCTGAGTATAATCTAGCTAGTAGCTTGACTTCCTTACACCGTTTTGCACACATTTCTCGCAAAGTTCTGTTATTTTTTTTTTTCAGGGACAAATTCCTAGCTGTTTTCCACCAGAGCTGCGCTAAACGAGGCTAGGATTTTTTTTAGAAAATCTTATCGGTGATATTTTTCCTCTTCTTTTCTTTTACGTGTGATTAGCGCCTAACCTTGTTTCAGAAATTGAATGCAGCCCATGGGCATCTGACTTGGCTTAACATGCCGTCGAGAAATATCTCTCATCATGCTGGTTTCCTCACGATGGAAGCAAGGAAGGCCAAAGAAAAGATGAATGGTGTGATGAATGATATATGAAAGAGAATGGAGTAAATCATGCTGTTACCAAGGAGAATGGGACAAGGACAGGAAGATCATGATGTTGATACTGGATCCCCCCATTGATCGAGAAGGAATCCGAAAAATCTGTGGTGCGTGTGTCTTGAAGAGAGCAGCGTGGCCCAATGGTGGCAGCCCCAACTTACGAGCAATAAGTCATGGGTTCGAACCCAGGCAGCCGCATTACTTTGTGTAATTTATTTCATCACCGCTGCCCTCAAAAACGGTGAAGGAAAACATCGTGAGGAAACCGGCATGCCCACCCCCTCTCATAGAGAGGAGGCCTGTGTCCCAGCAAAGGGAACATTATAGGCTGATGATGATGATGTGTGTCTTGGGTTTGAACTCGAGACGTTTGACTTGACAGTCACACCACTTTTATTTTTCATCGCGCGTCACTTATCTACACACCGTTTCACACTTTCACCGCCTATAGCTACCTCAAAAATCTCTGCTGATAACACAGCCTTGTAATCGAATATTTGCAAAAGGCCTAACGACGTGCAGGGGGGACATTAGGAAGATCGTGCCGAAAAAACAGTTTTTTTTTTTTCTGCTATTGAATGCCTTGACCTGCCCATGTTTCATATAAATTGTAGATAAGGTAGGTGTAGGGTGACTCTGATTTAGTACACAAATAACACTTTGCC
Source organism: Cerastis leucographa (assembly GCA_963082945.1). NCBI lineage: Eukaryota > Metazoa > Arthropoda > Insecta > Lepidoptera > Noctuidae > Cerastis > Cerastis leucographa. Next base: position 17,142,118 of record OY720365.1, read on the forward strand.
TGAGATTTTTTATTATTTTCACCATTGAAAAGAAAGGAAAATTGATTCCGCTTTTATTTTTCGCAATAAGAATTACGAAAACTCAAAGACAACTTTTAGTGTATACAAAAGAACTAATTAAGCGTCTGTTCTATTTTACTTTTACTTTTATTAATTTTTAGCACCTCACTCCAAAAAAAATTTAAAAAAATGCTATGAAGTTTAAAAAACAAAACAGAGACATCACCAATCAGTGGCGTTACCATGACGACTAGCAGTATTATTTTTTGGTCATTCCAGTGTGGGAAAGAGACAGAGCTTTACAGGATGTCAAGCGCCATCTCTTTTCCACACTAGAATAAGATTAAAATGAAACTGCTTTATGACGTCATAGTAGGCCACTAGAGTGCCAAATGATGCAACTTTTAACATCTCTTTGATCCAATATTACCAAACTAACTTAACTTATTTCACCAACATAATCACAAAAATATATTTTATTACCTGAAATAAAAACTTTTTTCACCAAATTCATGATATTATTACGGTGGGAGAAACACTTGAGTGTTTCCTTATCCTATGTTTTCTTTTTTGTTACCTTCGTAACTTAACGCTTTGTTCCACTAAAATTCTTATTTAATGTTTTGCAACGATTCTTACTAGCAATGTTCGTGAAGGCGACTCCAAAGAGTTTCTGGTTGAAAACATCGAAGAAATTGTGAATTTCAGAAACAGAATTAAAGTCTGTTTTTTTTTTTGTTATTTCTTTTATGAAGTTGCCAGTCTACTTTGTTAAATATTTCAAAAAGAGAACTTATTATATACAATACAACGATTAAAATAAATATCAATAAAAGGGCGTCAAAAAATTCCTCCTCAACGATGTCAGCTGGTAATGAGCCCAAGAGACTGGCAGCATTGCCACGTTGAATGGCATTAGTTAGCCTCCAGCCAAAGTAAAAGCCAGCCCTTTAAAAGCCCTTGTTAAAACCAGCCCTTGGGTCACGGAAAGCGTTAAATAGGCTTTTTGGAAACTTCCTTAAAAGGCTCTGCGCACTCGGACCCCACGGTCCCAAAGTTTCAACCCCAAACGGCAGCTAGAACGCCGACGGTAACAGGGGCTCGTCGAATGATGTCGTTTATGCTCGCGTGCCCCGCAAAACGGCCCGCACTTCGATTACATGACAGGCCGTGGTGTCCGAGGCTGTTGACAGCGTCACCGCAGTGACAGCGATGAGGAGAGGAGTAGGCGGCACCAAGACGGAAGGAAACAGGCGAGCGAGCGAGGCGGAAGGTCGTGTCGTCAAACGAAGTGCCTATGCTCGACGACTGCGCTGCGTGAAGCCAAAGACCCGACACCCACAGCCAGCAGTTGCTCACGCTCAGCAGTAGCAGGAGACGTAATGAATACATTATTAAATAATATATAATAATAAATTATTCTGAACTACTCTGCAGAGCGGCACGTCCCACCGTCTCTGGGAAAATGGATAGTCAGGTTCTTCAGTATTCGGGCAAGCGAGGTTCCAAGCATCGATGGCCTCGGAGAAGAACGGCACATCAAAATCAATCAGTGTGGAAGCCAGGACATTCCTGATTAATTTCTCAGTGCCGTGGACCGAGGATATGAAAGCCGGTAAACTAATACTAGAAACTTTGCGGACCAGTCCTCCCATGGGAATGGGAAGACTTGCTTGTGCCCAAGCTCAGTCGTCCAAAGCCAGATTTAAAATGGATGATAAACTAAGTCTGATAATTTGATCAATTTTGTCCAAGAGATGTGTCTGCTTCCATAAAGGGGAAACACGAAGGAAATATGTTAATTTAGGGCCGAAACAGCAGTAACGAATTATGGTGATGGCCGAATGCATGTTAATTTGTAGTCATCTTTCCAAAACATCAATTTTCACGGCGAAGATGGTGTAATGATCTGATCATGTTCGCGGGGCAAACGTGGTCAGAAATTTCTAAAAACAGAGGTTTGGAAGGAGAAAGGCCTTTGGCCAGCAGTGGGACACAGTACAGGGAAAAAAAAAACCTAAACCATGATAGTCAAACCCAATTCTGGGTTAAGCTCGCCGTTGTACATGAGCTATGTATTGCAATTTGTGAGTATATTTTTAATTTTTTGTGCAATGAAGAAAAAGAATATTAATTTTGTACAAATATATACCTACTAGCCGCACGCGTGGAATTTGATCACAGTGTCCCACGGGATTGTACTACATGATAAAAATTATTCTATGTGTTAATCCAGGTTATAAACTACTCCTGTGCCAAATTTCATCCAACGGTTTTGGATGAAATTTGGCACAGGAGTAGTTTATTCAGTAGTTTTCGCGTCAAAGAGTAACAAACATCCATCCACCCATACTTACAAACTTTCGCGTTTATAATATTAGTAGGATTACCAATCGCATCTAGGCGTACTTGCCAATAAATCAAAACTTTCATTTACAAAAATAATAAATCAAGTCCGTAATTTTCTGTAAAATAGCATTTTTTATTCCAAACATGTACTAGAAGCTTTCAATAAATTGAATTGAGAAGAGAAAATAAAAAACAAATTGATTTTGGCGGGCAATAATTTATAAGTTAAATTGCTTACGTAGGTAGACTGTATTAGAGCTCTGACTAAAATTATTTGTGCGTAGATACTCCGATAATACTTACTATGGCCACCAAGTACCATTTCTAAATCATAGTTTGGATGCCCTGAAATTATTATGTATGGGTATTTTGGCATACAGCCATAGTCGAAACCGCTGACTTAAAAACTTATGGGCTGGGCGTACCTACTGAATTAGTATGACTACCTACAAAAATCTGGCGCACAAAATGGCCGCCATTTTCATTCAAGAAAACAACAAATTAATAAACTTTTAGCGCGCAACCATTTGACATCAGATCTCCCAGAAAATATGGCACGAAAGTGTTGTCAAAAAAAGTACCTACTTGAAAAACTGTAACTGTCTAGCTTTTCCTATGTAGCTACTGCTTTATTAATTCATTTATTTCAGACATAGTACATACATTATATAAAAAAAAAGCATAATAAAACACGTTAAAAAAAGACAAAACGGTTTTTCACATGCGTGTCGTTTAGCAAGAGCTAAAAGTACCGCGCTGTATGCTGCGGAATTTAGCAAACGCCCGTTATGGCAAGCATGCAAGCTTCCGTAATAACTCTCATCAAATAAACCATCACTACATTAGCCAACAAAGAGTGGTCCCAAAAATAGACTATCCCCTTTTTTCACCATCATGGTCACCGCACAAACCAATGTATTGACATCAAGACACAATGCCTAACATGAATCCAAGTCAGCGTTTGAAGACAACTTCCATACTTTGTCCATTCGTTGTTATGTTATTTTACTTACGATTTTGACCTTTATTCTTGTACACGTAAGGTTGATATCACAGGTTAAATAACTGTGTAAGGGTACCTACGTCAGTCTGTTGAATATAATGGGACAATGCGTATTGATAATGTTGAATAGAGTGTTTTAAAAGGTCATGAGGTGTTGACATTGTGAGCCGGTGTTTCCGAATTTTGCGACGGTGAGTTGGATGTGAAAATGTCATGTCAGATAAAAAACATGGCGTAGAAAATGACCAAGGGTCAATATTGACAAAGGGAGGGCATTGACAGCAGATAATACAGTAGGTATAAATGATTAATGTACCATGGTGACCTAGGGCGCAAAGTGTCAGCACAAATAGTACGAGTGTATAACGTGAGGCCGACACACGAAAGCGCGATTAACACTTGTGCGACAAAACTGTACTGCGACTCACTATAGGTCGAATGCACGCTTGTGCGACAAACTGTAGCTCGAAATCACCCTAGTGCGACAAACTGAAGATCGACATCACGGTAGTGCGACAAACGCTTGTGCGACATTAGTTCGACACTACTCAAGTGCGACACTACTCAAGTGCGACAAACGCTTATGCGACACTATCGCCTGAACAGGGTGTAAAAGGCAGCATCACTCATAAATGTTAAGAGTGATTTCTTTCTCTCTTTATTGTGTGGTTGGTGTGCCTACTTAGTGTCAGAGTTTTTATGCCGCACATGGGACTTGTTTTGAGCTGGCTACTGACTGCTGAATTCAAAATATTAATAATCTGCCTAAGATTTTTAGCCAACTTTTCTGTGGTAGGCTTCTAGTCTAACCGGGTGCAGCTGAATACTTCCACTTAGTTTTTAGTTACTATAACGTGCTAGCCTCTTCTGAGTAAATACTGTAACCACTACTACACTACTTATCTATAGATCTGGATGATTATTATTTAATGCTTAAGGCGATAGAAACAAAAAAGAAAATGTGTTCTTGAGATGATTACGTATAGAAAAGAAACAAAAAAAAAAGTTAAAGTTTGCACCATTGATTCGTACAGTAAGAGTACTCAATAGTGTCTCTAGGCGTTTGGACATATTTTCATGCTCTTTGGCGGAATTCCAGAGGGTAACACTTAGTATGTTGTCCACTGTGTAACTTGTGCTTCTATCCAGACCCGTTACTTGGGACTGGACAATTAGCAATTTAATACTACTTTTGTTAGCTTGGGTCTTACCTGTAACAACAAATGTAAGTGTTAATGAATAAAATAAATAAATAATAAACAAAAACTAGCTAATTCCCCCGACGAAACCGTCATTTTAAAATCTAAAACAAAACAAAAATAATGCTAGTAGATATGCTTAAAAATACTCTACCAATTTTAATTGAGTAAAACAACATAATGCAGTAGAGTATAACAGGCTGATTATAATTATCTAGAACGAATCCGTTCCACTAAAATAAAACGAGCTCTTTTTAATACAGTATTTTCCACAAAATGAACACTTAATTAATACAGCATCCCGTATAAAATTGCTTCGCGGGAGATGCTATCCCAGCGAATGCATTGATCCGACAAATGAGCCTGTTTAACTACTAAATAATCAGACGTGAAACAGGTTAGCTGGAAAATGATGACATAATCTGGCTTATAAACTGTTTTATAGCCTTTATAGGTATCTAGATAATAAAGGGTGTAAATGATAAATGATGTTTATTTTGCAAGTAGGTTTTTACAAACACTTCTTTTTTTTAAGCTAGATGGGGCCGGTGTTTCGTACCTGACTACTCTGAGAAGAAACAGCCGAAACAAACTCAGAGGTTCTCTGTTAACTTGTTACTCTTTTAAAGTCCAGACATTGCTCAATTTACATGAAGACTATGCAAATTAGTATCTGAAATGGTCTTTTGAAGAAAGAACCATACAGATTTGAGTGGACCTGTCCAGTCAGTGCAAGCATTTGTCAGTTATCGTGTAGCTCGACTTATAACTCAAGGAGCTCAACGAAAAAAACACCTCTTAACGAAGCCGAAAGGCACTGGTTCTCCCTGTCATTGCGATTAGTTTTTTGTTTTACACCATACCTGGGAACCTTCTAGTTACGGAGATATTAGGGGTCAAAGTTCCAACTCGTTGAAAAGTATTTTTTTTTAATACAAGTTTTTAATGTAAGATTTTTACTTTAAACACCTCCACGACCCCCGTACTATTCAATCCGTCCATCAGCACAATGTTTTGAGTGCGTTACATTGAGTTCTACCACAAAACATGATTTTACACCCCCCAAAAAAAAGTCGTTTCCCAGCAATAATTTTTGCGTAAAGTTACTTAGTTTCATGTACAGAATGCTTGGTTGACGGCTTCGTGACGAGGTGATTTACACGGTGTATAATATAGAGTGATTATTTTATGAGAATGGAAGGATTTTTTTCTTTACTATAATATTTACCATTATCATCATCTGCCTAGCCTTTTCCCAAATATGTTCGAGTCGGCTTCCAGTCTAACCGAATGCAGCTGAATACCAGTATTTTAAATTTAGCGACTGCCTGTCTGACCTCAACAACACAGTTACCCAGTAGTACTGGGTAATACGATACCCCTTGATAAGACTGGTTGCCAGACTTTCGGGCCACTGACTACCTGTAACGACTGTCAAAGATCTACAAATGACAGCTGGGAACGTAACGTGCTTTCTGAGGCACGGAGGACATTCGGCATGTAATGGATGGGCACCAATCCACGGACCGACCTTAGCAAACGCAGCTTTACCTTGAATATCGACCCGAGCTGCTGTTATTACTAAGCCACGAGCTCCTCAATATGACAACATATGACTTGAAAATCACGTCATATTTTCACAAGGCAATAAAAGCAACGAATTGTGTTCGATTCGTTATCCAAAACTTCTGATTCAGGGCTTTGTAATAGTTCAATAACCTTCGAAGCCTCGGGGCAGTCTATAATATCAGCACAAAAACAGACTGAATATTTTTTATTGCTATCATTAGAAGCGCCAAGACAAATGTTGGTATTACAGTGATGGATACAGCGCTGTCTATTTTCCTAGCCACAGTTATAAGTATGCCAATTATTTTATCTAAATACCCAGTAATGAATTAGATGGTATTGCTCTGTTTTCGTACCAATTTCTTTCGCGCTACACTGAATTGTCTGAGTCCAGGGAATAATTTCAAGCAATGATTTCAGGCGGAACGTTGTTTTATGCTTTTTTGTTCGTTTCATCACAGTGTTTTTTTGTATTTCATTTTGAACTTTCTAGAATATTGTTACATTTTTTTTAATTTATTTTTCTCCCATCACTATCTGGCAGTTTGAGTACTTTAAGCGACCTACCCAAGTGTCCTTTCTTTGGTATTGTTCGTCGTTTCGTTGAGCTTCTTGAGTTATAAGTCGAGCTACACGATAACTGACAAATGCTTGCACTGACTGGACAGGTCCACTCAAATCTGTGTGGTTCTTTCTTCAAAAGACCATCTCAGATACTAATCTGCATAGTCCTCATGTAAATTGAGCAATATCTGGACTTTCAAAGAGTAACAAGTTAACAGAGAACCTCTGAGTTCTTTTTGGCTGTTTCTTCTCAGAGTAGTCAGTTATAAAACACCGGCCCCATCTAGTTTAAAAAAAAAATGACGTGTAAAAGTGTTTGTAAAAACCTATTTGCAAAATAAACATCATTTATCATAATGGATTCAGTTAAGGTCTCATTTTGTCAAAGTGGGTAATAAAAAGGGTCTACCTATCATCTCCTCCCTTCATGTTGGGGTCGAATTCCAGCAGAATTGCCGCTTGGGTCGATCTCCTGGAGGTGATGTTCTCATGTCGAGAAGTAAAAACACCACAAATCTACTGACAAACTTGGTTACATACTACGCCCATGCATAGGCATGGCTTAGCCACGGCATAATAATGTGGGGATACAGCACAGATGCACAGACACTGTTCACAGATCAAAAGATATGTATCCGTATCCTAGTAAACATACAAGAGATAGATAGCTGCAAACCACATTTTATAAATATGAATATTTCAACTCTGCCTTGTATATATATAACGATTACGCTGATAAAGGGGTTTGGGTAGCTTTGTATGAACCAGTGGCATGATTTTCTTTCTCAGCGGCCTCTAAGGTTATTGGTGTTACGGTATAGTAGAATAATAATGTCTCCTGAATTTTGTCGTGTCTCCTGAAATGTGTTGTTCGTGGTTTATTGCTAACTGTTTGCTATTGTTATGTACATATTTGATCAGAATTGGACTCTTTCCTATCATTAGTCGTATGTCATTACTTCCCAAGAATTTGACTCTATCGAATGGTGTAATATTACAGCTGTTTTTTTTCCAAAAACACAAACAGGTGCAATTCCTGGCTAGGAATATTGATTGGTCAAAAAACCAACGGTGCAGTTTTAGTTTTTATCAAAATCGGGCTTGAGACTCCATTGAGTGTTTTTCGCCATTCCACATAGTATCGGATTTGGCATTCCACCCACTTGAAAAATTCACTCTATATATCTCGGCTCCGATGCATTTTGGAAATAATTGTTCATAGAAGAAATTGAATGTCTTATTGTATTCTTACTAGTGAATAATTTTTCATTAGTGAACGACTTAAAAAAATCATGCCAATTTTACCCAAACCCCTTTATAATAATTTACTTAGTAGTTAGCTGCTGCGAATCTTGCTGTCCAGAATTTTCTTATCATTATAAAATGGGATGAGCACTACATCATCATCTGCTTAGCCTTTCCTAATCATTATCTTGATCGATTTCCAGTCTAACTATATGCAACTGTATTTTACAAGAAGCGATTGCCTATCCGCCTTTCACAACACAACCCAGTTAATAGGCAGAACCCCCCCCCCCCCCCCAGGAAGGACTGATTGACAGAATTAGGCTGTGTGGCTGTTATTGCATAGCCAGGAGCCCCTCTGGCATAAGAAGTACCTAAACGATTATTTGTTTTCTTTAAACACACTCAAAACGAAATAATTAAACTCATCTACACTAAGAACAGGTGGTCTACCATGACGTCTTAAAGCAGTATAGTTTTAATCTTATTCCAGAGTGGGACAGAGATGGCGCTACACGTCCTCAATAGCTCCGATTTTTTCACACTGGAGTGAAAATAAAACAATACTGCTTTTAAACGTCATGGCAACTCCCCAGAACAGCATATCCAATTTTCAAAACATGACAAAAAATTCAATTTTGCTTCCACAGTTTAAGAAGCCCACATTCAGTAGACATTATAACTCTGAAATATAGCCAAGAACTTGGTTAAAACATTTAGGCGGTACTATGAAAGTAATCTTCAAAAATATTCATACCTACATACATTACGGCAGTGTATTCCAGTTTCTTATCTAGCAGTTCTTTTTCCTTCCTAGTTGGCAACCATTCAAGAAATATAAACGGCGTATGCATCAGCAGCAAAAGCATATTTATCTGCAGGAATTACTAGTTAGATTTTGTAGAAATTCGTAAAAAAGTAAGAATTGTCGCAATAATTATGCAAGTAAATTAATTTAAAAAGATATACAGGTTGTAACGGAAAGGGTATATACAAACTTAAGGGTGTGCTACAGACCATCATACTGAACGTGGTTTTCATCATAAAACATGTTTTTCAGCGAAAAAATTATCTGCCGCCCTAAACAAAATTGCAATACTTTTCTACACAAATATACGGGGCAGCTGATATTTTTTTTCGCTATTACGATATTTGTCCGATGGAGAAACATGTTCAGTTTGATCGTCTGTAGCACACCCTTAAGTATGTATATACCCTTTCCGTTACACCCTGTATAAGAAAGATAGTTTTAGTGACAATTGCTCAACTATTTAAAGATTTTCTAATATAACCATCCAAGCTGTTTTTAAAATGCAGGGTGTTGTCACAAAAGACATAAATAATAATCAATTAAAATTACGATACCTAGTTAATTATTAATAAACGCTGATTTTTTTGGTTGTTCAAGTTTGTCAGTATTTCAGAATAACCTCCAACGTTGTTTAGTGACTAAGAAATTATCAAATAAACGTTTGAGGTTGTTTGTTTGTGTGGAAGCACGGTTATCGGGCGAGAATCAAACGGGCCGCGTTTAAAACACGGGTGGTTCACACTTACCGATTTCAGAAAAAAAATACCTTCCCATTTTATTATTGATTCCTCCTTGAATTTGACGAGGATGCAAAACAACATCTTGTATAATGTATTAAATATACTCACTTTGTATTTAGCAAGATTCAGAAGTTGCAGTGACCATAGCATATTTATCATGCTTCGATATAATATACCGGGTGGAAAGGACAGCGATGCAAAAACGGTCACCACATTCATCATCATCATCATCATCCTCATTACATCATTCTAAACAGAACATAGAAATTTTAAACCGCTATTTAAAAAAAAAACACCCGTTCATTACATTTCAACCGCGTAGGTATTGCAATTTTGTAGGAAGCAGTTTTTTTTAAAGTTTTTTTCCAACCCTTATAATCTTAATTCTTCATATCATAATCTTATCGATGTAACGTCAAATCGAAAAGAAAAATCAGTCTGTTTTATCCACATAATAATTCCCCATTTTTCTCAACAAAACTAAAACGTGGAAAATATAAATTACACAGACATAGATCGTTAAGACAGTAAGGGTCATCGCAACTGCGTAGGCGGAGCTAAATTATAGCCCGAGATGACTTACTGTGGAAACACTATGCCCACTGGGGAATTTGTTAGCAGGGATATTCTCTTCTTTATCATAATTCTGTTATGATACACGATTATGGGTGCTTATTTCTTAAGGGGCTTTGGTTATAAAATCTAGGATTTTGAGAAGTCAGTAAAGCTACTTTTGAAATGGTATTATTCTCATTAATTTATTTCTGTACATATAATTTTCATTTTTAAGTATTTCTGTATGAAATGATATTTAAAAATATAAAAATAGTAACCACCGGTATCGGGAACAGGGTCCAAGCTACCGGTGGTCAGGGCTCCAGAGAAAGGAACCTCCTAACATTACGAGCCGTGTCCAAGAGTACCGCTTTCAGAATCAAGCCCTTGATCCAGCTGCCTAACGAAAGCCTCATCAGAGATTGGTCGAGACTCTTGATAATTAAGCCATTGGCTGATACGACTTTTGCCGATAGTCGGTCAGTGATTGCAGAGTCCACATCCCACATATCGATAACCTCGTGAGCCAAGTCCAGATACTTGATATGGTATTCTATTAAGATGACAACTATAAGAGAGTGCTTGAAAACTGATGAACGCAGGGTGCTGAATTTCTACATTTATTGTGCAAGCAGCCAGTCCGTGGAGCTCACTGCGGGCATCTCTGTTTCCCGATCATTATAAAATCTGGATCCCTTCAAAGTTCGTTGAATCGGTTTCTTTTAGGCAAGCGTGCTCCACCCTAGGCCGCATCATCGAATTGCGGCCAAACGCAAGCCTACCTAGGTATGTAGTATACAAAAAAAACATTACCTAATAAACTTTTCCATTTAGTCGAGAATACAAAAAAAAACGGGTTTCACTGCGGGAGTGCCGGCAGAAGTGAAAACTTGAATATTAGCGTTGTGCATTTTTGATATTTTGAAATGGTTAGAAAATAATTTTGCAAGAATTGCTTTAATTATCAGTATAAAAGTATTACAATCCGTCTTACGAATTTTACCTCTTTGGACAGACTGAAGGTTTTGTTTGTGCATAAGATAATTATCCAGTTTTAGAAACCCAAATTCAATGACAGTTGTCATAAAGCTCAAATTCCTTAGTAACCTAATGTTTTACATTTTTTACCCATCACAAAAGTGCACAACGCCGATAAAGAAGTTTTCATTTCAAAAATCACATTGTTATCTAGAACATTAGCGTTACTATATGTAATGGAATATGATGTTACAATGGTCAAATAGATCGCTATAATCCGAGCTCAATGTTACAGCAAATAAGATTGTCCTTTCAATGCTCCATCAAATATTGTCAGCCACAATCTAATATTATATTTCTAAATAAACATTTTGATATTATTTTCCCTGTTCCTTTTAGACGACAGTACTTAGGCTGGATTTCCAGTAGCTTTTCGGGACATTTAGGAAAATCCATCAATAAGATTGATTTATTTTCCTACATGTAGGCACGTTTCACATAATTGACGTACTTTGCTATCATCTTGCTTTCAATTTAACTTAGCTGTTGGGTAGACCATATTTTTTCATATTTTATCCAAGCTAGCTGTTGCTTGTGGCTTCGCCCGTAGACATAACACCATCACGCCTGTAATCACCGCAGGGTTAGGCTGAAGTGTACAGTCACGAGCACTAATATAAAGGGCGAATGGTAATTAGAGACCGATACTTAAGCACGTGATTGTACTCATGATAACAAACAAGTTTCCCAAAGAAACATTTTTTTTTACTCATTCACTTTTATCAACAGCCATATGAAATTCAGGGTTGCAAGCCGGTAAGGATACTCTGCCTGACCACTGTGGTACGTTACGATTGTAATGAGACAGAACGGCGTCATGCGGCTAACAGCTGATAGTTCACAGGCGCACACGCGCGCGAAATTCATTTGGCTGTAAAGTGAATGAGTATAAGAAAAAATTTCGGGATTAAATATAATGAGCACCAAAAAATACTTTGAGATCCTAAGCTACGTTACCCAAAAAAAAATACTAAACACCAAAAAAATTGTATTCAAAGACCAAATATAAATACGTAAATGATCACCAAATTTTGTGGCAAGAAGAACTTAGGAAGCAAGTGCGAGCAAAGCGAGCTAGGGATATTGGGCACCCCGTCTCGGACAGGTTAGGTTCGAAGGGGATGGCGGGGTCTAGTGAGCGAGCGGAGCGAGCGAACTAAGACCCCGACATCCCCTTCGTGTTAGGTTACTTTAAACCCTGCAGAGAGAAATAGGAGCCCCGCATAGCGGGGCTCCGTCGACTACGCCTTAGTTCGGAGCTGTGATTTTCAGGTTTTTAATTCTGGTGATCATTTACTATTTCTGGTGATCATTTACTATTTTAGGCAGTATAAAAATGTTTTTTAAGGTTATATTCACTTTATCTGGTGTTATGTTAAACATAAGCCAAAAATTTCTTTGGGTAAGTTGTTCGTTATCATGACTACAATCATGTGTTTAAGTATCGGTAACTAATTACCAGTCACCGTATTAATACACTTTCTTAAATTTAAAAGCGATTTTCGCGACAAATTGATTGTAACTTTTCGGTAGGATCTATTTCATAATAATTTGAGCTGTAAAATAACTATGTTCGAAACAACATGAAATTTCATACAGAACAGTAACAATCTTTTTTTAAAGTTGCTAAGTGTTTATACAGGGTGTTGTTTTGCAATCTCGTCAAATTCAAGGAGGTAACTGTGCTAATAATTCTCGACCCGAATCAATAATAAAATGGGTAGGTAATTTTTATTTATATTTCTTATTTACGGAAATCGGTAAGTGTAAGTAAGACCCGTCTGATCCTCGCCTTATAATCTCGCTTACACACAAACAAGTCTCAAGCGTTTATTCGATATTTTCTTATTCCCTAAGCCGCGTTAAGTGGGTTATTCTGAAATACTGACAAAATGAAACACCAAAAAAAAGCAGTGTTTTTTAATAATTAACTAGGTATCGTAATTTATATTGATTATTTATATCTTTTGTGACAACATCCTGAATTTGGACGAGGAAGCAAAACAACACCTTGTATATTGGTGCTCGAACACAATAGTATACTATGTTTGGGGTTTAAAGGGGGTACCGCTCAACCCTAAGTAACCCTTTGCCCTGTAACGGAATCATTTTAAGCTAGTTTTATCGCTATATAAGTATTTTAAATCACATAAAAAACCACGTCCAATAAGCCACTTTTCCTCCTAATCCATTTACATCAGTAAATAGGGCATCGACCCTATAAATAATACGTAATATTAAAAAAAATGTACCTTTTGATTAATGCCGGTGTAACATGAAAATGTTAACATTTTAAATAATCCTATTTTCCTATGACGTTGTTTTGTTTTTAGTTTTGTGATGAGTTGAGTTTATAATAAGACATGTAGTTCAACTTACGCCACAAGTTACTTGATGCATTGAGCGCTAAACTAATTTAAAACATGTATCATGGTTTCAATAATTTGAAGTTGAAATACCTATAGCACGAAATATAAGTTTTAAAAATGACATGGTCATTAAACTATCAATAACATTTATAACTGGAAATTCACCTTTTGTTTTGAGTTCCCGATAAACACCTTGATCATGGATAAACTGAAGTTATATAGAAAGAGGGTAGACCCTTTGACTGATCATAAACACCGACCCACAATAGGGGATCGGACTGGGTAAAAAAAACGACAGTCTATTTTGTCCGTCAGACAGGTAATACAAAAATATTAGACACGTATTTTTTGTTTTATCAAAATATCAAAAAAATACTTAGTTAGAACTCATTAAAGTTGGAGAGTGGGGGCTTACTACGTCACAAGTGGGTATAAAACTTACCTACATGTGACGTCATGCGCCATTTCAACTCAATATATCTCCGTAATTTTATGACCACGTGAAAAAAGAAAAAATACGTGTCCAATACTTTTCAATAAACTACCCGACGGACAAAGAAAAAAAAATAGGATTATCCCCTATCACTTCGGTTATCCGTTATCATGGCGTTTGCAACAGCGTCGACATATCGGGAACTCGAGACAAATAGCAAACTTGGTAAATATCCTGTTACAAATGTTATTGATACAATACCGCGTAGTTCATTTGAAGGTGCCACATAATATGATGTGTAAGTAAGACGTTTTAACGGAGCAAGCGGGCCTGCTAGCCTGTGTCATCCCATAGCTAGACAATAGCCTCTCCCCATGACTAGCAGTTCTTCCAGACCCAAATCGTTGTTTTGTCTATCTATGCCTAGAACATAGCCGCAAAGTTGCCAGCCTATCGGTTTTATCGGTAAAATTTCAGAGATTGTGCTTTGCAATTACACTACATCTAATTCCCTAATCCCCATTCTATCATCAGACGAGGAGAGATACGATAGCGAAGCGTCACCGTTATATTGTTGAAGTTCCACGGACCCGAACAAAGCGGGGCTTCCACATCTATTGTGCAAACCCCCAGCCTGAGGAATCTACTGCTGGCGTCTCTGTTTCCCAATCATTATAATCTCGATCTCTTCAAAGTTCTCTTCTATCTCAATCTCTTCTTATCACCATTCGAATTGCAGCCAAACGCAAGCCTGTTTAGTATATTAAAAAAAACTCGTTCCGCCATCTTCTACGAGGTAAGCGGTATTTTAATTTTTTATTGATTGTTTAAAGTTATCTCTCTTCTGTAGAATATTAAAAATTATAACCTTCCTATTTTACTCGTAATACATAATTCATACGTGAAAATTTGGAAATAACATACAGAAAAACATAGGAACATAACACGAACACAAGAAATAACGTACCATATAACATTATGTAAAAACCAGAAATAATTACCAACAAAACACAGACGCAAAACTAAGAGCAGAACGATACAATTACTCGGGCAAAGTATCACAGAACATTTTCGAAATTGTACTCAGAGCATTATGTGAAATGCATTTAGTTTGCATTGTTTGTATGTCAGAGGATACGCTTTGCATTCCGCGTCCACATGAGTGTGTAAGGGCTCATTTACGCAGGCGCGGCGCGTGGCGCGGGGCGTTGCACTAGGCGTCGCGCGGCGCGTCTGGCGTTTTTGCCGTTTACGGAGACGCGTCGAACGCTTGAAGCCCAACGTGGGACCATTTGATTTGTTATGTCACACTGACAATACAAGTCTAAAGCAGTGCCCGGGTTCGATTCCCATACGAAACAAATTGACAATGTCGTACTTTTATCCAGAAATACTCATTTTGTTTTTATTTTATTTTTCTTAGTGTTTTTTTTCTCGTAAATTTGGTTCTTTTTTTATTTGTTATTCTCGATTACCTAGCTGTTCCTTGAATGGTTCACGAACTAAAAGTATATATTATTAAACTACATATTTTATAATGATTTGAAAATCATACAGAATGCATAAAAATAAAACAGTACACCTAGTTACAAAAAGTAATATTTTACAGCATAAAAAAAAAAAACAAAAAGAAAAAACACCAAAACAAAATTCTTAATTTCTATGATTTGATCCTGCATCATCATAGTCACAGTCCGGCCGAAGTACCACAAGGCCAATCACTTCACTGATCCTATGGGTAAAATAGACGTTCTACTCTAACACATGATAATTGACGGTTGTCAGTTTTCAAACAATTGAAGAATATGGTCCCACGTTGGGCTCCAAGCGTTCGACGCCGCGTCCGCCGCGGCGTTATGTCAAACGCTCAAATACAAGGAAGTGGTCCCACGTTGGGCTGCAAGCGGTTGACGCGGCGTTATGTCACTCGAACAATACAAGCATACGGCAGTGCCCGGGTTCGGTTCCCATATGAAACAAATTTACAATGTCGTAGTTTTATCCAAAAATAATCATTTTGTTTTTATCTTAATTTTATTTGTTTTTTTTTTTTCGTAAATATTGTTCGATTTTTATTTGTTATTCATGATTATCTAACTGTTTTTTGAATGGTTCAAAAACTAAAAGTATATATTTTTAAACTAGATATTTTATAATGATTAGAAAATCCTACATAAGGCATTAAAATAAAACAGTGTCCTAGTTTTAAAAAGTAATATTTAACATGATAAAAAAAAAACACAAAAAGAAAATCCTTACTTGCTAGGATCTGATCCTGCACCTTCTGATTCACAGTCCGGTCACAGTACCGTTAGACTATATACTTCATTGACACTTGAGCCGAAATAGACGTTCTATTGTAATGCATGATATGAAAATTGACAGTTTTCAAACAGTTGAAGAATATGGTCCCACGTTGGGCTACAAGCGTGCGACGCGGCGTCCGCCGCGGCGTTATGTCAAACGATCAAATACAAGGAAATGGATCCAGGTTGGTCTGCAAGCGGTCTATGCGGCGTTATGTCACACGGACAATACAAGCAAAAGGCAGTGCCCGGGTTCGATTCCCATACGGAACAAATTTATAATGTCGTAGTTTTATCCAATAATAATCATTTTATTTTTATTTAAAAAAAAAAATTTGGTGTTTATTTTTTTTCGTAAATTGGACAATTTATAATTGTTATTATAAGATGAATGATAATTTCATCTTAATTTATAATACAATGTAACCTAATTACGTAAAATTTCAGGCCTGTCTTGTTATCCATGCTGCGGAGCATTTGCACAACTCATCACGATATTTAATGATTTTGGGTCGCTTACTCTTTAATGATCAGATAGGCAGTCGCTCCATGTAAAATACTGGTATTCAGCTGCATCTGCATAGACTGAAAATCGACCGTGTGGGTTACATACCACTACACCAACATAGTTGGGAAAAGGCTAGGTGTCTGCCTAGCCTAGAAGAATCACCGTCATATAGCGGTGATTCTTCTATGGCGTAATTACACTAGTCATCGCAATGGAATACATAGAAGCTTACAATAGTGGAAAAAAAATGTAGTTGGACGAGTGTGTTCGCGTACTCGGCCGCGTTCATTTACACTTGGTCGTTTGATGAATTCCAAAGGCAATCGAATTCGGGCAACGACCAAGTATAATTGCGCCATGGACTAGGCAAAAATAAAACATGAATTACGAAGTTGAATAAAACCTTTATTTTAAGCAGCATATCATTGTGAACTTATTAGAACTTCTTCAAATAAGAGAGAGCCCGGCGTCGCGCGCATTCTATCAGCATCGGCATTACCATATTCCCCATAGTATGGGAACATCGTATTACGATGTTCCCCACACATGCTAGTCACAACTGTAATCTTTGGCATTGTTTTAGCCGCCATCATCTCTGCACACCTTAACATTCTCGTGTTGTCTACTTCACCACGAAACAAATAAGACGGGTAAATAAATAATATGCAAAACTATTCACAACAAAACCAAACATTACGATTTTATTTGATCAAGACAGAGAAGTGACAATATTTATGACAAATATGGTATTTTTTGTTTTGATTGACGATGAATGTTGCCATATTAGCTAAATTCTCGAAAAAAAGTTTCGTTCGTACTTTACGTTTTTATCATCAGCAATCACTAGTTAATAATTTCAGTGGCCCGAAAGTCTGACAACCAGTCCTACCAAGGGGTATCGTATTACCCAGTACTAACCGGGTTGTGGAGGTCAGATATACAAACGCTCAAAAAAAATTAACACTTATTTTATTTTTTTAATTAAAATAAAATGATTATTATTGTATAAAACTACGACATTGTTCCGGATGGGAATCGAACCCGGGCACTGCCGTATGCTGGAAACTTGTCCGTGTGACATAACGCCGCGTGGACCGCTTGCAGCCCAACGTGGAACCATTTTCTTGTATTTGAGCGTTTGACATAACGCCGCGGCGGATGCCGCGTCGCACGCTTGTAGCCCAACGTGGGACCATATTCTTCAACTGTTTGAAAACTGTCAATTTTCATATCATGCATTAGAATAGAACGTCTATTTCGGCTCAAGTATCAATGAAGTATATAGTCTAACGGTACTGTGACCGGACTGTGAATCAGAAGGTGCAGGATCAAATCCTAGCAAGTAAGGATTTTCTTTTTGTGTTTTTTTTTTTTTATCATGTTAAATATTACTTTTAAAACTAGGACACTGTTTTATTTTAATGCATTATGTAGGGTTTTCAAATCATTATAAAATATCTAGTTTAAAAATATATACTTTTAGTTTTTGAACCATTCAAAAAACAGTTAGATAATCATGCTTGTATTGTTCGAGTGACATAACGCCACGTCAACCACTTGCAGCCCAACGTGGGACCACTTCCTTGTATTTGAGCGTTTGACATAACGCCGCGGCGGACGCGGCGTCGAACGCTTGTAGCCCAACGTGGGACCATATTCTTCAACTGTTTGAAAACTGACAATCGTCATAATTATCATGTATTAGAATAGAACGTAGTAAATGGCCTGGTGGCACTGCGATTGGACTGAAAATCAGAAGTTGCAGAATCAAATCACAGGCATTAAGAATATATTTTTTGTGTTTTGTTTTGTTGTAACATTACTTAAATTAAACATTACATAAACGATAAAGAATAGTTTTCACATAAGCTGGTCGCGTGAATGGTAAATGCTATAAAAACTATCTTTTATCGTTTCCATTTACTCCAAGATTAGATATCTTCTTTTCGGTGCATCATTATAAAAGTTTGTTTTAAACTTTTTTGATATTTGCTGTAATCGTTTCTGTCACATCATTATCGCAACACTTTTTTCATATCCGTGCTATTAACCGTTGAGGACTTTTGAGAAAAAATCCTGGTCGTGGAAACGACAGGAATTATGTTTATTCAACAAAATGGAACGCGTATCTATACAAAGTTTCATGTTTGTGCTATTAACCGTTGAGGAGTGCCCTCGTGAGAAAACGATCCTGGCTGCAGGATGAGTTCATTATACAAATCGTGATTATCCATCAAATATAAACTTGTATGCAAAGTTTCATGTCTGTGCTATTAACCGTTGAGGAGTTCTCTCGTGAGGAGACGATCCAGGCTGCAGGATTAAGTTATGTCTGTCATATTAATATTCTGTTCTTACAACCAAAGGTGTGTGCAAAATTTCAGCTCAATCGGACATCGGGAAGTGGTTCTAAATTAGCTTCCAAGATTCTACCCAAACAAACATACATACATACATTGCAAGTTAAATAAAAGCTAGTAAAAACTGAACAATTCACGAAAAAAAATCACTACAAAATTTAAAATAAAAACAAAATTATTATTTTCGGATAAATCTACGACGTTGTAAATTCGTTCCGTATGGGAATCGAACCCGGGCACTGCCGTTTGCTTGTATTGTCTGTTTGACATAACGCCGCGTCGGCCGCCTATATCTCAAGCAAACGGGCGTCAGACCGCTTCTCCGTAAACGCTCTCATACATCGCCTTATGTTTGAATTTAAAGCGGAACGCGCCGCGCACCGCCCCGCTCCACGCGCCGCGCCTGCGTAAATGGGCACTAAGAGGAACATTCTTTACGTTAAAATGGGTTTTGTTTTGGAAATAATAATGTGTGTTATAAAATCACCATTTTATTCTCTAGAAGTGCTACAGTACCACGTTTTGTCAGGCATGCCAGTCGATTGTTTAAAACTCAAACTCAAAGCATTAATTTCAATTAGACTATTACAGGCACTTTGGAAAGTCAAAAAACATAAAAACGCGAAGCTACAGACCCAGTCACAAGGCATAATAACTTGTAAAAGTACTATAGTTGCCCATTCCAAATTTTAGATCTCTATGGAGAAGAATGGACAAGAAACTTTTACCCAAACTATGTTGGGGTCGGCTTCCACTGTAACCAAATGCAGATGAATACCAGTACTTTACATGGAGCGACTGCTTATCTGACGTCCACAACCCATTACTGGGTAATACGATACCCCTTGGTAAAACTGGTTGTCAGACTTTCGGAAAACTGGCTACGACTGTCAAAGATCAACAAATGACAATGGCTTAACGTGCTTTCCGAGGCACGGAGGAAACTTGGTATGTAACGTGTGGTCACCCATTCACAGACCAACCTAGGCAAGCACGGCTTAACCTAAAGATTGACTTGAGCGACAGTATTTAGCCATAAAACATTCAAAAATAGATACAGCCAGAGAGAAAAATGAATTAAGACAACTTAAGAGGAGACTCTAGTGGGCCTTTCTCCATACAAACGTATTCTGCTGTTTTCTTCGTGGGTAATGTGTCTAGAGCAATGATTTTTTTCCAAAAAATCTAGATCTTATTAATACATGCCCTATTCTTTTTTTTTTCAAAACATAATCACTAAAAGAATTATGACAATCCAAAAACCCCAAAAAAAACCCGCTTTTACCGCCATGTTCAGACGACTATCAGTCAAATTAGATAAGTTTTTCAACAAAAAAGAAAATAATAGAAGCATAGATATATAGTTTTCTTTTAAATTTTGATATAAGATTTTTTTTGATGAGTTTAGTTTTGAAGGAGAAAACAGCGGAATACAAAACGTCTTAGGTAAAATCAGCCTGAGCTGCAGTTGTCCCTTTCGCACTTTACGGGGGCTTGGTCGGGAGCAGCGCGACGGCAATAGTTTCTTCAAATACCTATTCTTCAAATACCTCGGGTGTAGAGTCCCCTCTTAAAATGCTGAAATACAATGTACCGAATAATTTTGTGCCAACACAGATGTTGTGATAAAGTAGCAATTTTAATCGACTGTTCTAAACCCTATTTATAATAATACAACTTGAAATTATGATCAAAATGACTGCCACATTTATAGTCTACATTCTAGAACAAAACTCAGTGATTAATCTAGATCTAAACCTAGACTGAAGTCTCTAGATGCCGACTAACATAACTATTTTCTCATTGTATTTAGCCTTTATTGGCAATACAATTTATTACTCGAAATGAGATTATTTGGGTTATTAATGTTACTCAATAGCCACAACACAATACATTTGTTGGAGAAACAAAACCCGATAACAGCTGGTATATACTTCGGTATATCATCAATTGCTTTTAAGCCTGTAATACGTTAGTATTGATCTTATTGTTCTACGCCTTACGTCATTTCATCCAAACTTTCAAGTTCTTATTTTCTAAAATGACAGAACAGATTTCAATTAAACTTAATACGCATAGGCAGGATGCATTGGTCTAAAAAGTTACTGAAAAAACATTTTCGAAATGACTTAAAAAAAAGATAAATTGCAAATTTCTGTTTCTATAGGTATTTTATAATCGGTTTAATTTAGCTCTAACACTATTTTTGAAAATGTTTTTTTATTAACTTTTTAGACTTATGACCTTCGCTCTGAAAATTAACCCATTTTCAAACAAACACTTCAACCAACTATTTTGTGCAGGCGGAAAAACACAGAAATAAAATAAATGTACTTATTTTGCCATATCGATGCGTATTTTCTCGATAAGCAGCGCCAGTTTGAGCTGCAAACTTAAACTGGTTATACTGTAGTACAAGCACTGACTTTAAACGTTATTTAAAACAATATTTATAGTGGTAATCGGTTGTCGTGATATGGGCATGTGATGCGGAGGAATGAGGAAAATGTCTTGATGAAAGTTTTGAGTAGGAATGTGGATGGGTATAAGAGTAGCGGAAGACCAAAAAATTGGTTGCCTGTAAAGTCGGTATACGGGCGAAAGTTTTACGTGACAACGACTTTGAGTGGTAAAATAATTTTAATGTGAATATTCATTCGTATAGTAGGAAGAAGGATGAAATAATAGTAACAATTTAAAACATTTATTTATACAAAGAATTATATTTAAAACATTAATTTATACAAAGAATCTCGCACTGAATTTCATATTAACAAAATTTTATTTTTACCTTTACACATACATACGTATTTATATACAAATATACATATATAGAGGCACGCGTCCCTTCCACTCGGGCATGGTTAGCCCGCCTAAGAGCGGGAGAGACAGACATAAAAAGTGAAAGGCACGCGTGCCTCTCACTCGCTCTCATTGTGAGCGCATAACGTGAGCGGAGCGTAACGCAGTTTCTTGAAGTGTCACCCGGCAAACCAATTTATAAGACGTTGTCACGTCAAAAACGATGAATGGACTGTGTCAAGGATGATATGGCAAGAAAGGAGGTGTCTCATATGACAAGTAAAAGAGAAGTATTGAAGAAGAAGACATGCTGCGCCGACCCCAAATAAATTGGGTTCAGGGCAGGAAAAATATGATTTATAAAAACATACTTTTTCCAATACGGTTTCGTAACAAAATATTATAACCTTTAGTCTTAACTTCAAGGAAATCAATACTTGAAGCCTCGAACTTCAAAAAGGTCAAACATTACGACGTGTCCTAACTATAGAAGTTATTAGGCGGCGGCGGCGCCTTCCTAAGCGAAACTTTAATCTGGCTCTAATATCGTGTTAGGTTAAACTTAGTTTGTAATAGCTTTGACACTTGGTTAGCGAGGTAGGCGCGTTGTCATTTTGATTGTGGAGATGCTAAGTGCTTGATGAAATTGATCGCCGTGATTGGGTCAATTAAATTAAACAACGTTATACACGGTGTAAATCACCTCATCACGAAGCCGTCAACCAAGCATTCTGTACATGAAACTAAGTAACTTTACGCAAAAAATATTGCTGGGAAACGACTTTTTTTTGGGGGGTGTAAAATCATATTTTGTGGTAGAACTCAATGTAACGCACTCAAAACATTGCGCTGATAGACGGATTGAATAGTAAAAAAATACTTGTCAAAAACTTTTTTGACCCCTAATATCTCCGAAACTAGAAGGTTCCCAGGTATGGTGTAGAACAAAAAAATGATCGCAATGACAGGGAGAACTAGTGCCTTTCAGCTTCGTTAAGAGGTGTTTTACACCCTTTATGTAGGTACAACACTTGTGTCTTGATTAGAAAAATAATGGATGGATTCATTCCATTCACACAAACATAATATTTACCAAAAAATCTCAAATATCAAAACGCAGTCTTCGTCGACCCAGTCTACTTGAACTGCCAAAGACAAGTAGGCTGGGTCGATAAAGGGTCTACTACGCTACAAAATATCACCTATGAAGGAGCATAATAGGGGATCGGACTGGGTAAAGAAAACGACATTCTATTTTGTCCGTCAGACAGGTAATACAAAAATATTAGACACGTATTTTTTGTTTTATCAAAATATCAAAAAAAAAACTTAGTTAGAACTCATTAAAGTTGGAGAGTGGGGGCTTACTACGTCACAAGTGGGTATAAAACTTACCTAAATGTGACGTCATGCGCCATTTCAACTCAATATATCTCCGTAATTTTATGACCACGTGAAAAAAGAAAAAATACGTGTCCAATACTTTTCAATAAACTACCCGACGGACAAAGAAAAAAAAATAGGATTATCCCCTATTGTATAATAATTTACCACCCTTTATAAAAAATGTAAGCTCTTTCAACGGTTTTAAATCAAAACTATCAAATTATATTATTGAAAGCAACCATAAATAATGTTACTAGCCTACTAGTTGAGATTTTGAGGATAAAACCGTTGAACGTGTATCCCAAACTAATTTAAAAACTAAATAATTTTTAGACTACACATTGTTTTGTAATGGTGAACGTTACCTAGAATAAGTTTATTACATTACTAGACTATGCCCGCGGCTTCGCACGCGTGGAGTTCGGTCACTGTCCCACGGGATTGTACTACCGGGATACAAAGTATCTTATGTGTTAATCCAGGTTATAAACTAACCGTGTTCCAAATTTCATCCAAATCCGTTCAGTAGTTTTTGCAAAGAGTAACTAACATCCATCCATCCTCACAAACAAACTTTCGCATTTATAATATTAAGTACGATGTTATCATATGTTCTCATGTAAGTGGCTCTTTTGTCTTTTTGAGAATTAAGTATATTAAACCTAAATATTAGATTTTCTTCTAAAAACCTTATCATACAAAACATCATGTTTGTAATGTCTAGAAAGCAGAGGTGTACCTAATAGAATACCTGCAATTCACCAGTTAAGTTTATGTCTCATGTTAAAAGGGTCGAGCCTTTTGCCATTAACCGGTCATGAATCCAGACTCAGTAGCTGCTACCGAGAAATTCAAGATGGTAAAACCCAACAACACTTGGCCCGACCCGAGAATCGAAACTAGGACTTCATGCTTGGCAGTCGCACTTGTGACCACAAGACCAACGAGGCAATCTTGAAAAAAAAAAACTCGATGTAAGTTCATGTCGTTGAAACCTTGAGAAATACAGCTACTAGTATAAAATAAAGTACATTTTTCGGCTTAAGAGCAGTAAGCCGTAGGTTCGAACCCAGGCAGGCGCATTACTTTGTTTCATCACCGCTGCTCTCAAAAACGGTGAAGGAAAACATCGTGAGGAAACCGGCATGTCCTAGAACTAAAAAATCGAAGACATGTGACATCTACCAACCCGCACTGGGCCCACGTGGTGGATTACAGCCCACTTCCTCTCATAGAGAGGAGGCCTGTGTGCAGTGGGAACATTATAGGCTGATGATGATGTTCAGGGTATCGGGACTCTTAGCTTAATTCCTAATCTTTCTTTAGTGAATTTAATAGCGAACGTGAGATTAAAACGCTGTACATAAACCTGTTTTTTTTTTAAATTAATTTAATCACCGCTTGCACGGCCGAATTCATTTTGCACCATAGTGCGTATACCGCCCCCAATATCACTAACTCTGCTCCACCATTGAAAATCTCATTTTGTCAGCAAGGAAACATAGATAGCATTTAATTCTGCAATATTCAGCAACAAAGCAAGTTACTACACTATCACCGTTTGAACACTACTATATATTCAGCAAACTGCAGTACTAATCTTAAATCTTCCCTGAAATTTAATACAACGACGCTTGCCTCCCGCTCTTCAAATATAAAGTTATGTTTAGACGGGGATAGTGTATACGCGAGTAGTGGAGGTGAGTTACTGTTAATTGACTGGAATGGTAATTGTCTCTTCGAATTTGAAGGTGTGTTCACAAGATGAAACGCATGTTGTGGCGAAAAGATTGATGGATATGAATGTGGAGGGATGGGGAGGGAGAGACAAGCCAAAAAAAGGTTTCAAAGTCAAAGCATTTATTTCGATTAGACAATTACAGGCACTTCTGAAAGTAAAAAAAAAAAAAACATGGTAAAACGCGAAGCTACAGTCCCAGTCACAAGGCATAATAACTTATAAAAGTACTGTAGTTGCCCATTCCGTAGCGTAGATCTCTATGGAGAAGAACGGGCAAGAAACTCCATGGACACTCTTTTAAATCAAAATATGTTACAAAATCTTGGTTACATCATTCATGTTAAGAATAACAAATATGTGAGAACAATGTAGAAATACGGGCAAGTTAAGAGCGTCCAGAGTAAAAGATTACATCAGTAATTAAAAATAAAGTAATTAAAATAAACCTCAGGTAAATAATTAAATAAATTTTATTTCTCATAAAAACTTAGCAATGTTTTACAGATTTTTTTTTGGCAGTATTAGTTTCTCATAATTGGATGTAGCCACTGCAACCGATATAGGCAATGCCTGTGTTTCGGTTTTGAGTACCTTTTCCATCGACATTTTATCACTACTGATTAATTTAGGAGAACTAACATAAAACTAACTTAAATGTTTCATTATATAAGACAAGTTGCATATAAGTAAACGATCTATACGTGAATTAAGTGGTTATGAGTGTGTGTGGACTAGTAGGTGATTGATGTAAAGTTTGAATGATTTGGGTGCGTGTGGTGTGTGAGTGTGTGAGAGTATAGGGGTGAGTGTGTGTGATTGTAAGTGCATGAGCGTGGTTCTTATAAGATTATTTTAAGTAAATAACAACACCTAATTACTGTACAATATTTATGGCGGATGGATGGTGTGAGGAATTATATGGGAGAGAAAGGAGTAAATAATGTCGTGATGTCTGACAGGGGAGAATGCAAGAGGAAAACGAGTTACCACCCCAAATAGAATGGGGCACGGGTAAGAAGATAATAGTATATGAGCAAGTAGTAAGTAGTAGTTACTGTCAATAAAGTAGAATGGTGATTGCGTCTTGTCAACCAGTACAAAAACAGCGACAAGACATGATATGATTTGTGATCTAAGCCGAGGCTCGTACGCCACAGGGGTTGCCTTAGCGTGTAGTCGCTTAGTTCGTAAGTTTATTTACGCCATGGCTAGAGGCCTTACTCTCAAGGCACCCTCAGAATAGTCCGGACAACCTCATAGGTTGAACTGCGCGCTACGCCGTTCCTTAAAAAAAAATGATTTGTGATCACTTTACTCTTTGTAAATTAAAATGGCCTCAATGATAAAGCAGTGATATCCTACTGGTGTGACCATCGGACTGCCAGTTCACAGGTCTCATGTTCGAACCCGACCCGCGGTTCTGATTTTTCGGATTCATGTGCGTATTGTATAATAATTATCACTTGCTTCGGTGAACGAATACACCGTGAGGAAACCAGCAAGCCTAAGAGATATTTCTAAGCGGCATTTGAAGCCACGTCAGAGGCTCATGGGCGGCATAAAAACTCTTTACACCAGCCCCCGTATTCACAAACGTATGTCTATCTCGCTCGCTTTCGTAATGCCAAAACAAGATAGACATACGACTTATCGAATCGAAATCGAATCCGAGCATTTGTGAATAGGAGGCCAGATTAGTTACTAACCACACGTTAAAGAAGAATGTCCTCGAAACAGTTATGGACACGTGAGGAAACTGGCATGTCCTAGAACCAAAAACAACCGTAAAAAAAAACATCTACCTATCAACCCGCACTGAATCCGCATAGTGGATAACAGTCCATTCCCTCTCAAAATGAGGAGGCCTGTTTCCCAGTTGTGGAAATACGCATAAGTTATAAAAACGAGTCAAAGTAGACTAATCCAAACGACGACAGTGTTTGAAGAAGGTATTTAGTTAGTTACTGTCTGTCGAGTGTAACCTAAGTAACATGTAATTTAAACCAACCCTAGGCCCGCGGCCCGCCAACACGTATGAAGTGCCCGACAACAGCGGTCATCTGACGACGGTCTTCTGAGAACAGATTTCATAATCAAAGCAAAAATGTTCTTGTCAAGAACCCACTCTCAGCAAGCCTATATCTAGCTAGAATTTACAGAAATATAAAAACCACACTCTATTGATATAATTTTCAGTGGAAATATCTTCACGATCATTGTGTGTGATGATCGAGGCGTATAATAACCCAAAGGCCAGGAGTACCTGAGTGAGAAGTATTTACTTGATACAAGTAATTTTTTAGTCTGCCACCCTCTAGCACTCACAGCTCAGGAGCTCGGAGCTTAATAATAACAGCCACACAGATTGATATTTAAGGTAAAGCCGTGCTTGCCATAGTTGGTCCGTTGATGGGTGACCATAATTACATACCGAGTTGTGCATGCCTCGGAAAGCACGTTAAGCCGTTGGTCCCGGCAGCCAATTGTAGATCTTTGATAGTCGTTACGAGTAGTCAGAAGCCGAAAGTCTGACATCGAGTCTTACCAAGGGGTATCGTATTACCCAGTTACTAGGTTGTGGAGGCCTAATAGGCAGACCCTAACATAGTTTGAGAAAAGGCAGATGATGATGATGGGGAGCCCAGAGCACAGATGGTTTTTAGTGAAAAACGTACGGAAGCCAATACAGCATAAATATTTGAATACATATCTAAATAAAATACACATGTTACGTCAACAGTATTTTACTACTCTAGTTCTTCTGTCCCAAATATTCTGTTCAAACAAAATACTATTAACATTCTGTCGTAGCTGACACTCCGCAACTTCCGACGTGGGACTTTAAAGTTCAGTTCAAACGTTGACAGTAATTTCGCGGGTACCGGATGTAACTTCATCTTGTCAATTGGAGTGAACATGTTACGTTTAACTTGCATCGTGTGCCTCCTGGCAGTAATGAGGTTAATAGTGGGTTTGGCAGAGTGTTCCGGTGTGGTAGAGAGGTTACTAGGGTTCCTCATAAAGGTGTTCTTTCAAAGGCAACTGTAAGCCGATATGGAGGAGCCGTAATCTATCTACGAGTATATCTATCTATCTATATAAATAAAAATCAATTGCTGTTCGTTAGTCTCGCTAAAACTCGAGAACGGCTGGGCCGATTTAGCTGATTTTGGTTTTAAAATGTTTGTCGTAGTAGGGAAGGGTCGGTGGGTAGTTAGGGTAAGGTCGGTAGGGTCGATAGGTAGGTAGGGTAGAGTTGGGTAGGGTAGGGTAGGTAGGGTAAGGTAGGTAGGTAGGGTAGGGTAGGTAGGTAGGTAGGTAGGGTAGGGTCGGTAGGGTCTATAGGTAGGTAGGGTAGAGTAGGTAGGGTAAGGTAGGTGGGTAGGGTAGGTTAGGTTATGGTCGGTAGGTAGATAGAGGTGGTAAAAGTGCATTGCAAAGCATGCCAGGTACAGCTAGTCTTTGATTAAAAAAAGCACCATGTGTTGTATTTTAGATAAAGCGGTAATCAATCCATGGGTCCATGGTCTCCATAAACTTCAAATGCTCATATATAATCTTCCTGTCCTTGTCCTATGGTACTTGGAGTCAGTGCAACCCGTCCTTTTCTTCCATTCTCCTCTGTCAACTGTCACGCTATCATTTCTCGCTTCCCAAAATCCATCCATCGTTTCCTTGGTCTTTCTCTACCTCTGCATCCATCAAATTTATATTCTTCACTCTTTTAGTCGCACGCGATTCGTCCCTCCTCATCGCATGCCCATACCAGGACAGTCGATTCCCTTTCAACTTTTCTGTAACTGGCGCAACTTTCAAACTTCTTCTAATATACTCATTCCTTACTTTATTCCACCTCAACATTCTCTTCTCCGCTACGTGCAATCTTTTTTCATCCATCTTCTTCACAGCATTCCGATCCATACAATATGACAGGTATAATCACGGACTTGTATATTTTTTGCCCTCTAACTTGACAGGCAAACCAAGTGCTCATATAAAGGTGCACAAATCCTTCCCTGATATCTGCATAAATAGCAATAATATCTAATGTCATCTATACATACATACATACCTATACATAATATGTATGTGTATTTATTTAAAATTGAAGTGTCTGTTTGTTATATTATTATCAAAATAACCGCTTTTAACTACATGCATATGAAAGTATATTTGGTACATATACCAAAATAACTTTTTCTTTTAATTTATCTGTCTGTCTGTTTGTTCCAGCTAATGTCTGGAACGGCTGGACCGATTTTGACGGGACTTTCACTGGCAGATAGCAGATCTACTTAATAAAAATGCAAAAACGGAAAAAAAACTGAATTTACCTTATAATTTGCTTGTTAAATTCCACGCGGACGAAGTCACACAGCACAGCTAGTCAAATTCATTACAAGCTCAGATGGCGGCATTACCACAAAAACCTGAGGAAATTCAATACCTTCACTACGCATTTCAAAACTGTTTCCAGAATTGACATCCCAGCGCCCTTCCTCACCTCGTTACAAAAGATCCAACAGAGAATTTGGTAACGTAATCGAAAAATTATATTAAATTATCCCTAGTGTAGTGAAGGTCTCGTCTGGTCACAAGGAAAATTGTATAGTTATACAGAATGGGAAGAGAAGGCTCAATGTATGTCAAAGTTAAAAACTTTTAATTAGTCAAATATTCTTTGACCGGTTAAAACTATTACAATAACTAACAGTTACTTAAAAACTCATAAGGTTGTTGAGCTTTTTGTTGTAACCCATCGTGTTGTAGTAATTCTAGCTAATAGGGGATAATTCAATTTTTTTTTTCTTTGTCCGTCGGGTAGTTTATTGTAAAGTATTGGACACGTATTTTTTCTTTTTTCACGTGGTCATAAAATTACGGAGATATATTGAGTTGAAATGGCGCATGAGGTCACATGTAGGTAAGTTTTATACCAACTTGTGACTTAGGAAGCCCCCACTCTCCAACTTTAATGAGTTTTAACTAAGTAATTTTTTGATATTTTGATAAAACAAAAAATACGTGTCTAATATTTTTGTATTACCTGTCTGACGGACAAAATAGAATGTCGTTTTCTTTACCCAGTCCGCAACCCTATTATACAGAATACCAAGGTGTACTCAAAAAAAATATTTCTAATAGAGAAAACGCTATTTAACATTTTGACTAACTCAAGACAAAACTGGTTTTATCCGTTTAACAGTTTTGACTGTAACAAATACGACGAGACTATAGAGCAGCGATGGCCCAGTGGTGGCAGCCCCGACTTACGAACAGTAAGCCGTAAGTTCGAACCCAGGCAGGCGCATTACTTTGTGTATTTTATTTCATCACCGCTGCTCTCAAAAACAGTGGAAAACATTGTGAGGTAACCGGCATGTCCTAGAACTAAAAATTCAAAGACATGTGACATCTACCAACCCGCACTGGGCCCGCGTGGTGGATTACAGCCCACTCTGTCTCAAAGAGAGGAGGCCTGTGTCCCAGCAGTAGGAACATTATAAGCTGATGATGATGATGGAATACGATGAGTTAAAAAAGCACGCACACATAGACACGCTTCACGCACAGCGAGTTTAATTGCACTTACGTAGTTGCGACAGGCATTTGTTTGAAATCAAATCAATTTATTTGCGATAAGTGTTAGTACAATTTCGGTCTCATAAATCAATATAGATCCAGAACACTTTGTTAAAATACTGTGAAATGCAATCATTTGGATTTATACTTAGTCATATTGTAGTGAGGAAGAGAGGAGTTCGAGGCCAAATAATAACAGCCGCACGGGTCGATCTTTAAGGTTAAGCCGTGCTTGCCGAGGTGTATCCGTGTGTAAGCTTGATTAAAATTCATGTCTTAATTTATATTAAATATTGTGCATTGTAAAAATACATTTGGCAAATTCATTATAAATAAGTTGTGAATTCTATCAAAACTTGTTGATTTACGGAAGTTTATTATTAATTATTTTACTTAATACAAACTTTCACAACATTGTACTATAAATGATGTTTATTTTTACTTGTATTTTTAGAATAATCTTATATTTTATTTGTAATATTATTCTTACTGTTATATTATTCGTGGCTCAATTTTGACTACCAATACGGTGGTGATTTGCGCGCCATTACCGAATGGCGCCAATAAAAAAAAGGAGGAGTAGTCGATTGAGTAGCAACTGCTGGAATTTTAATAATAATTTTTGAGCTACGAAGCTAGTTGTTCTTGGTTATAACAATAAAGTTATTTTGAAGGAGAACAGTCTTTGGATTGTAAATAAAAGTATCTAACACGTGCATAGGTGACCATAATTACATACCGAGTTTCCTCCGTGCCTCGGCAAGCACGTTAAGCCGTTGATCCCGGCTGTCATTTGTACATCTACCTGGTCACTGGGTTGTGGAGGTTAGAGAGGCAGTCGCTTCATGTAAAATACTGGTACTCCGCTGCATCTGGTTAGACTGGAAGCCGACCCCAAAATAGTTTTGGTAAAGGCTAGGTAGATGATGACTTAGTCATATTTGTAATTCATAGTTATAATTCTTTTACCTGGGAAATCTGTACGCGTGTATGTATGTGTGCGAAAGCCTGAGTTTGCTTGTTGTATGGAGTTAACCTTCTTGCACCTATCTATTTTGTGTCGCATAACAGGAAAAAATATAGTATGTTGTTATTTTGAATGTGTTAACGTGGAGGAAAGAGAGAGTGAACGAGCTTGTTTTGTTTTTTTAGGGTTCCGTTACCCAATGAAGGTCGGGCGTTTTGGGGGACTGTCTCTTGTAATTTTGACGTTCAAAAAGTGCTGATGGCTAATCAGCACTTTTTGAACGTCAATAATAATTTGAATAAATAACTTTTGATTTTGAATGGCAAAAAGGTAAGCCTTACAGTTTCGTCAGTCTGTTTGTATGTCGTCACAGTCATTATACGCTGAGATTGCGAATACTATGCAAAATTATACAAGGTGTTGTTTTGCATCTTCGTCAAATTCAAGGAGGTTATTATGCTAATGATTCTCGTTCCGAATCAATAATAAAATGGGTATGTATTTTTTTTCATAGTCATAATAATAATAAGTCGAGTTAGCAGTAAGCCAGTATAAATGAGCGTAAAAAATATTGTAACTATATTGTTTGGTTCTACGGAACCCGTAGCGGTTTTTATCAAACTAAGTGTGTTTTTTTATTTTATGTTTGTCGGAAATTATGGAAGATTTTGTTTCAATTTCAGCGGGATCATGTCGGAAGCCTGCTTGCGTTGTGAATTATCTAGATATTTGTAGTAACTTGTAACACATGTAGGGAGGGCATGGTACAACTTCTTTGAAAATACTAACACATCACATAAGGCAGAGGGTATTCCTCTCCCTACTCCACCCTGTGCTCCGCCGGACTCACATTTTTTTTTTGTTTTAGAATCGTAAAGTGGTTCACAGAATACATCAACTTACCAACTTTCACCCGTGTAAGTCTTAACATTTTCGGAATAAAATGGCTGTGACATACGGACGAACAGACAGACATACATGACGAATCTATAAGGAATCCGCTTTGTGCCATTTGGCTACGGAACCCTAAAAACAGCTGTTTTAAACTATCCTGAAATATATACTACTACTTTATAATATTAATAAAAGCATAAGTTATTTTATTATTTTTAGATCTCATCATATGGCTGGATACTTACAATTTTAACCTACAATTTATAAAAAATAACTAAGAAGCCCGTTATATTTCCATGAATATTGGCAACCGCTGCTAGCCTTAATACTGCCCGTGTTCATTAGTCGCTGCCTCTTGTGGTTCAGTGGCTTGTAAAGCGTTCCTACCTAATAACAAAAGTAGCTGCTATCAATTTATATTGCACACCATCAGTGCCTACCTACCAATGTATAAGTAGGTAATATCGAAAAGGCAACCGAATAAGTAATTTAGAAACCTATTTGTTGTAATTACAGCCGGGAGCATTAATTACATTCGATTTTATACTTCAATTAGTCATAAGAACGATTTGTATGTAATGTAATTTAACGGTATAGTTACAAATATATTACATACATCCGTATCTATAGTCAAGTTAAATTAATAACATAAGTTTAAGTAATAATAAAAAAATACTTGTGCAATGTTTTTAAGTAATAGACTAGAATTTAAAACTACTAAACTACATAATAGAAATCGTATCTTAAATAATGACTTTTACTCTATTCGACACTATTTAATAGTTACTCAAGAGTCAATCCTCGAATTATACAGGGTGTAACGGAAAGAGTATATACATCCTTAAGGGTGTGCTACAGACCATCAAAATGAACATGTTTCTCAACATAATTTTTTTTTTGCAGCAAAAAAAATTATCAGCTGCCTATACATTTGGGTCGAATAGGTATTGTAATTTTCTATGGGGCAGCAGATATTTTTTTTGCTGCAAATTTTTTTTTATGTTGAGAAACATGTTCAGTTTGATGGTCTGTAGCACACCCTTAAGGATGTATGTACCCTTTCCGTTACACCCTGTATTATCTACGAGTATACTTAATATTATAAAGCTAAAGAGTTTGTTCGTTTGTTTGCTTGAACGCGCTAATCTCAGAAAGTAATGATCCTATTTGAAAAATTATTTCAGTGTTAGATAGCCCATTTATCGAAGAAGGCTATAGGTTATACATTATCACGCAACGATCAATAGGAGCAGCAATGAAAAATGTTGCAAAAACGGGGTAAATGTCACGCAGACGAAGTTGCGCGGCACAGCTAGTATAGTATAAAAAAACACTTTTGTAAGAACTCACAAAACTAACTGAATAGATACTCGGGTAAGGAAGATAAATAGTGCCAAGTAACAAGGTATTAATAATCCATTACTCGTAGATAATGCGATATTAATACCGACAGGGACTCGACGCCTGCATAATAAGTTCCAACTTGCTTATTAAGAAGCCCGGACTTGGCCCACGGTCTAAAGGTTTTTAATCTCTGGCGATTCGAGGTAAAAATCGGTGTCAGG
The DNA here is from genome assembly GCA_963082945.1 of Cerastis leucographa. Lineage (NCBI taxonomy): Eukaryota > Metazoa > Arthropoda > Insecta > Lepidoptera > Noctuidae > Cerastis > Cerastis leucographa. Next base: position 17,176,105 of record OY720365.1, read on the forward strand.
CCACTTTTTATGTAATTAAAAGAGCTAATTGATTGTGTTAACTGGATGGGCTGTCCTTTGTCTGATTACGGTTTAACTGATGTCAGTAAAATGTCTACTGAGAAATACAAATTTTACAACTACATGCTAATGGCAGACTAGGAAGGAGGGAATCGAGGCTAAATAATAAGTCGCTCGCATCGATTATTGTTATTTTATTGAGAATTTGATTTAATTTATTTGTTAATTTCATTTAATTGTGCTCTTCATCTCGTATCTTAATGTATTCAAGTTATATTAATACGTCATAAGATAAATGTCTGACACGGAGGGTCGCCTGGTGATCTGTTATACAGCTTTTACCTAAAACAGACACCAGTCTCTACGTAGTGATTTTTGACTCTGTGCTATTAATGATGATAAGAGAAATAAATTAAATTTATTATACAGGGTGTAACGGAAAGGGTATATACATCCTTAAGGGTGTGCTACAGACCATCAAACTGAACATGTTTCTCATCATAAATCATGTTTTTCAGCAAAAAAATATCTGCTTTCTGTGCTACAAATTCTGTGCTACAGACCATCAAACTGAACATGTTTCTCAACATAAAAAACGTTTTGCAGCAAAAAAAATATCAGCTGCCCCATACATTTGGGTTGAATAGGTATTGTAATTTTTTTTTTAAGATATTTTTTTGCTGAAAAACATGTTTTATGATGAGAAACATGTTCAGTTTGATGGTCTGTAGCACACCCTTAAGGATGTAAATACCCTTTCCGTTACACCCTGTATATATTATTTAGGTTAGGAGGAGAGCAGCGGTGGCCCAGTGGTGGCAGCCCCGACTTACGGGCAGGAAGCCGTGGTTTTGAACCCAGGCAGGCGCATTACTTTGTGTAATTTATTTCATCACCGCTGCTCTCAAAAACGGTGAAGGAAAACATCGTGAGGAAACCAGCCTGTCCTAGAACTAAAAATTCGAAGACATGTGACATCTACCAACCCTCACTGGACCCGCGTTGTAGATTACAGCCCACTCCTTCTCATAGAGAGGAGGCCTGTGACCCAGCAGTGGGAGCATTACAGGCGATGATGATGATGATTTTGGTTAAGCCGCGCTGGCATAGGGTTGCCTATGCCAGCGCGGCTAACCTATATAGGCATCTAACCTATATCTCTGAAAGAGTGACCACCCATTACATACAGAGTTTCCTCCGTGCCTCGGAAAGCACGTTAAGCCGTTGGTCCCGGCTGTCATTTGTAGATCTTTGACAGTCATTATAGCTAGTCATCTTCCTAGCTTTTTTGGGGTCGGCTTCCAGTCTAACCGGATCCAGCTGAATACCAGTATTTAACATGGAGCGACAGCCTATCTGACCTCCACAACCCAGTTAGTACTGGGTAATACGATACTCCTTGGCAAGACTGGTTGTCAGACTTTCGGGCCACCGTGCACTGACTACTTAACAACTGTCAAAGATCCACAATTGACAGCCGGGACCTACGGCTTATCTGCTTTCCGAAGCATGGAGGAAACTCAGTATGTAATGGGTGGCCACCCATCCAAGGACCAACCTAAGAAAGTGAGACTTGACCTGAAGATCGAACAGAACGGCTGTTATTATTTAGACATATTTGTAAAATATGTAGGTACCTACATCATACAGATTTAACAAACAATTCCGATCTTTATGAAACTAAACACAAAAACTCCTCCATGTTTCGTCCCAACAGGGATGATGACTGGGTAAAGAAAACGAAATTCTATTTTGTCCGTCAATGAGGTAATACAAAAATATTAGATACGTATTTTTTGTTATATCAAGTTACCAAAAAAATAGTTAGTTAAAACGCTTTCAAGTTGGAGAGTGGGGGCTCACTACGTCACAACTAGGTATAAAATGTACTGAGCCGTGACGTCATGCGCCATTTCAACACAAAATATCTCTATCCCTATTATTGGTATCTAATCTTTTCCTCAACTCCTCCTTTAGAATTCATTCAAAATACCTATAAGTAGAAAATTTCTATACATACATTAGACGATTCCCTTTTCCAAATCACCATGAAAAAGTCCTCGAGTTTATTCTGAGCCGCCATTGGGACACTGAGGACCTTTAGATCGCTCTGTTTTTACGAAAACCGGCTAAGTGCGAGTCGGCACACGAAGGGTTCCGTTACCACCGTGCAATATTTACCATTAGAATGTATGGGTTGGTTGTGTGGAGACCGCCTTTGAATTTTATTGTTTGTTGTTAAAGCCCCTATCATAATGCACACGTAATGTAAATTTCAAGTGTGTACCTCTTACAGTTTAACAGATACAGCCCTGACATAGACGAACAGACCGCACACACTTTTTTTTTTCGGATTGGAAATCATCAAATGTCCCCCCCGCTCTGGGCGGAGCGGAAGCGAGTGTCAGACTTGTACTGACTAAAAGCCATCCATGTTATCCATCCTTTGTGTTCCAGGGCCACGGTATCTCTTTCGAACAGTCCCGCAGCCCTGGCTGGCCCGCTGCCCTGGAGGCCGCGCACCCTTAGTATATTATTATATTTTTTCTTATATTTTTGTAATGTTTATTTTATCTCTTATAGTTGTTTTATATCCAAGTACTGTTTGTGTTATTTTTCTTATTCATATAATACTATGTTTACGCTATCTTGATTTCCGTACGTTTTTTCACGGGTGACCACTGAAAACCAGCGCTGTGATGTGGGCCCCCATAGCACAGCATCATGCTGAGTGGTAACCTACTTGTCGCAGTCACGACGTGCAAGCTGTCAACTTGTTTACTTTTATTTTATTTTTTATTTTTTAATCTTATTGTTGTATATTTTATATTATTGTACTTTCAAATGTTTGTTATGCTTTGTATGTATATTGTGTTCATTGTTATTTTGTATGCACGTCATGTCCCTGCGACAAATAAATATTTTTTTCTTTCTTTCTTTTCTTTCTTTCTTTCTTAGTTAGAGGATCCTGTTTGCACCCATAGCAGTTATTCACACTGCGCTAATCTGCACGTTATTTTGGGACAATGCAGTACTGAACTGCAATATCATCCCAAAATATGTATATCAAAACTAGCCAATGCAAGCGGCTTCGCTTGCGTGGCGCTTGGCAACTGCCCTCAGGTATCATACTATTGGTATGAAATATTTCTATATTTTAATCCAGACTATGAACTATTTTACCATCATCATCATTATCATCATCATCATCATCATCATCATCATCATCATCTGATGATGAGCTGATGAACTGATGAACTGATGAGCTGATGAATAGGCTGATGCCTATAATGTTCCCACTGCTGGTACACAGGCCTTCTGTCTATGAGAGGGAGTGGGCTGTAATCCACCACGCGGGCCCAGTGCGGGTTGGTATTTTACCAAATTTCATCAGGATAACGGATATCGTTGAAATTTGGCAATCGTTTTTGCGTGAAACGAATATCCTCCTCACAAATTTTCACATTTATAAAAACCTTTTGACACCCTTTAGGTACTGCTTTTCTATATTTATGTACGCATATTTTATTATTATTTTAAATTTATAAAATAGTTATAGATAATAGTATTAGTAAGTTACTATTATAGTATAGTAAGATAAGATAAAGTGCAGATCGACGCCGTGTGAACGGGCCTTTTGGGTGCGGAACCCTAATAATAAGGCAGAACAGATTGTACCATCCCAAGGTATAACCCGAACCATTTTTTATTCGCAATTACCTGCTTACTTCATGACCCTCATAAAATATAGGGTCGGCACGCAATTTTAAATGTGAAAGTGATATGTTTATATCTTTAGATAAATAGTTGTCATAGTTTTTATTAGGTATTTCAGGATTTTTTAGAGGTCATGACTGAATTTAGGTGGTTTATTTTTATTAAGGTTGCTTCTTTATGTATTTTTGTGGTGTAAAGATAAATGAAAGATATAATATATCTATATATAATAAAATATTAAGGATGAATGGAGGATACAGTGGATCGATAGATTGGCAGATAATAATATAATTATGTACAGACGCGCACATCAAGCTAGAACAATCTGTCTTTCTTACTAAATAGACTTTTGACTTTCTTAATAGACTTTCAACCTTATCATTAATGAATACGGTTCAAGATTGATTGGTAAATTTTGGCAGTTTGGGGTAGGTTGACCTATTGGCTTCTGTACACTGTAATAGTAAATAAGTTTGCGTTTGGCTGCAACTCGCCAGTTATGATGCAATGATGAGGCATAAGGTGGCACGCTTGCCTAGAAGAAACCGATTCACTAAAATTTTGAAGAGATCCAGATTATAATGATCAGGGAGCAGAGAAAACATAAATGAAGAGCTCACGCCTTTTTTCCATGAGAAAAAAAGCCGATATTGTATGTATGTATGCGAAAACCATGGCATGTCCAACATAGGAATTAAAAAAGTACCTATTTGCCTTCCAGTGATATAAAAGTAAACTGATTCATTATTCACAACTTTCCTTTAAATTAATTTAGTAATGATTACATGAAGGACTTTCGCAACAAACCGAAACTTTAGAATACTACAAAATTAATTACAAAACACTAATTAGAAGGCTCTTCATTTGCATCCCAATAATTACTGCCTACCCTCACATCGGGCATTCCACTTTTAAATAATAAATTATCCGACTACCCTCCAATCTGCCTAAATTAGACAACCACCACGAAATCTGATCGATTCCCATTATTTCGTTCATTCGTTCAAATATTCATTCGGTCTGGAACGAATGTTATTTCTCTAGGGTAAGTTTTTATTTTATTATAATATTTATTACTTTTTGATGCCATTTTCGTGTCGTAATTTCGCGAGCAGTGTCAATATTTGGCAATAAAGATTGTGAATGAAACGTGAAATTCTGTGAGTGATTGAATGTTAATACATTCACTTGGGATTTCAATCTAGCTATATTGTTATGTTCTAGTATTTCTTTGGAATATTTTCATGCCTATAAAAAAAGTATGACGATTGATTTTACCTTAGGGTATTGTCAATCAGTTTTATTTGTCGAATTACGATGAGGATTATTTTAATGTCTTTATGGCAGTTTCTAAGGACCTGATTGAAGGAACGTTGATCACTACACTTGTAAACTGGAACAAAAAGATAATGCTTAATTATTCTGTTCTATGAAGAACTTGCACTTATTAATTAAAATCTTTTCTTTAGGACAATAATGAGGATGCAGATTTACTTCTTTATTTCTTCATCAGCTAAATCAATTCCTTGACGAACTTCAATTCTTCACTTCAATCACAAGCTGTACGATGTTCAGAGGTATTTAATTTTCAATTATATGTAAATGTTTATAGATTCAACATTTGACTGCCTCGTTGGTAAAATATTTTTTTTATAATGTTTTTATACTCGTAATATTTTTCGTATTAGAATATCTCAAAGTGCAGCTACAACGTTAAACATCAAACTATCTAAAAGCAGATAAATAGCTTACGAGAAGTAATGCTCATTTATGGCTATTTTATAAGCTTCGTTTTTTAATAGAAATAATCTCATCGTATCGCTTATTAAGCCCTGTTTTCGCCAGAATATGCTTCCTGAACAAAAGCCGACTTTAAAAGAGAAAAGATCGGTTCTTTCAAGATGAATGGAATTTTTCATGACGATCGTTATTAGATTTATGAATAAGTTTTCGGCCTTCGGCGTACGTTGAGTATTTTTCTTTTTATGTTTACCTACGTTTTTTTTTATGAATATTGAATGTTTTTAATTGATTCTTAGTAAAATATAGCTTATTTACATAGGTATCGCTAAAAATTCTCATGTAAAACTCGCGTTGGTTTTGTCTGCACAACGACCAATCAAGCTAAGCCAAACCAAATTAAGCTGATCTCTCAGAGTACGGGAAGCTCATACAATGCGAGATACAGGATATGTTGGATAAAGCTCGATGTGTCACCGTATGTACTTAGCAACCATTGGATGCCATAAAACACCCGAAGCCGATCTGCATTTGCGTTGTGATTAAAACCAGACAAAACTTCCATTTTAGGTACTCAGACTGAGGGCATCCTTAAGAGGAGACTCTAGCCCCGAGGAATTTGCGCCCGATCAAGCCCCCGTAAAGTGCGAAAGGGACAACTGCAACTCAGGCTGATTTTACCTACAAAAATCTTGACCAAAAGATGTTTTGTATTTCAGCGTTTTCTTCTTCAAAACTAAACTGATCTAAATAATTCTTATATCAAAATTTAGAGGAAAAGTATATCTATGCTTGTATATTTTTTTTTTTTGTTAAAAACTTATCTAATTTGTCTGATAGTCGTCTGAACATGGCGGTAAAAGCGGGCTTTTTTTGGGGTTTTTGGATTATCATAATTCTTTTCGTGATTACGTTTTGAAAAAAAAAGGAAATAATAGGGACATTTATTAATAAGACCTAGATTTTTTGGAAAAAATCATTGCTCTAGACGCATTATCCACGAAGAAAACAGCGAAATACGTTTGTATGGAGAAAAGCCCACTAGAGTTATAGTAGAGTCCCCTTTTAAGGATTTCTACACAAAAAAAGGTGTGAAAAGCAATGGACAGGTTGTTGTAGAACAGCTAGACAGAAACCTAGTATAGATTAGGTTTCTGTCTGTTTGGACCTATGTCCAGCAGTAAACGATAGGCAGCCTTGATAAATTAAGGTAGCCTAGAAATAAAGTAAACTGAAAATTATGTTTTTCATACTTCTCCGCTATTCTTTTCTGATTAATTTTGTTGCGGGATTCAAGACAGTTAAATTGTTTTCCGAGGACTTTGTCGAGCATCATTGTCTCGGCACTTTTCTGATGCTCGCCACTGTTGATTTTAGCTTTCAGGAGATGCAGTGGTTTGGGACTAGAGTGACAGGCTTGTCTCAAAAGAAAGCCTCATATAATAGGAACAACCCTATTCTAGCCCCCCCCCCCCCCCTTGCAAACAAACGCCAACTTTTTATCAAGCAAAATGCACTTTTCTCAATTCCGCACCATCAAAAGACATTGTAGCTCTTAGTTATAAAGCATCATTAAAGCAAGTTTAGCTGTTAACAGTTGAAAGTAAACAAGACAGTTGATTACGACTGTTCGCGGCTTCAAATGATCAAAGTTGTGAATAAGTTGAAAAGTCGAGACTTTTCTGCGGTTCATTTTGATGTTTTGTTTTGTACATTTTTTTTTTTTTGTAAATTGTCATTTTTGTGTATTCGTATGGATATTATTTTTATGGTCAGAGTGATTTCCTCTTTTATGAGTTGACCCACATAAGTAAACCATTTCATTACATTTTTAAGCACAATCCAAAAGAATTTATACGTAATTCCTAATCTATTGCTTTCTCTAGGAAGCACTTCCTACTATCAAAATGCCCGTTCATCTGCACTCTTGATGATCATCATTTGAACATCGCACCTGACGTCACAAATATTTGCCTAAACAAGATTTTTTTTGGTTCCAAAAAAAAGCAAATCGGAACCTTTATACTCTCACGTTCTTCGTTTTTATTAAGTATCTGTTTTTTTTTCTTGCTTCTTAGGCGAGAATTTTCTTCGTTGTAAATGACATCGCATTTAAAGTGCCGAACTCGCTCTTATGGACAGACTAGTGCTCGACCGAGGTTTCGGCTTCGGGTTCGGCGTCGGCCACCTTCGGCTTCGACTAAAATGTGCCGAAGTTATGACCTAAACCGAAGGTTTTTAACAAGCACCGAACTTGCACGAACTTTTACGAATGCACAAGACTGTACTGAAAGAGGCATGTAAGGCAAGGCCACACTATTCCCAAACCCCTGCAACAACTTCTGTAAGCCAGAATCAACAGTGGCTACCACCAGAAAAGCGCCGTGACAATGAAGCTTGACGAAGTGACAATTTTACTGTTTTAGATTCCGCAACCAAATTAATCAGAAAAGAATAGCGGAGAAGTAGGAAAAACATAATTTCACTTCTCTTCATATCAAACGAAACAATGCCAATAGGCACAAAGAGACGTTTACAACTGGGAAAGCTCAGTTGTAAACGTTCCGTCCGTCACTATGTTGTTTATTATAAAGTTAAAATAAACTTCTAATTAATTATATTTTTCATTCTATTATTCACTTTAAGCCAATCAAGTTTGCTTCTAAGAGTTACGAAACCATCGGTTTCGGCTTCGGCCAGAAATCCACATTGAGTCGGGCACTAGCACAGACACAAGTACACAGCTATACTTTTCCTCAAGCCCTGATTACCATACAAATATCATCCTGATATCAACAAGGCTGTAACGATACTTATCGGTACCAAATGTTACCAAACAGCACTTATTGGTATCAAACGGTAATTTTAAGAAGAGACGAGACGATACTATTATGATACCGTTTCGATAGTAGTATCGATATTTGGTATCGAATAAAAAGTACTTACTTTCCTCCTTTATTTTCGAGATGTTTTTTATACATGTTCATCGTTGCATACCGAGCATCGATACGAGTACCGTTGATCGATATCTACTTGTTCCTGGTTCCAAAGTATCATTACCAAAAATACTTGTTATCGAAAGACAAGTATAGAGCAAGAACTTGTATCTAATCTATTTTTATTGCCATCAATAAATTATTATTGGAAATAGAAGATGTTATAAAAACTAATACGAAATGAAAAAACAACTATTTTAAAATTATTGCAATGTATAAATGTAAACACACTCATGTAAAATTTTAATTAATTATTCTTCAACGCATGAAATGGAAGTCATTTTTATCATTTATTTTACTTGTATTTACTAGTATCGTCCCATCCTTATTTTTATGTATCGAAAAAAGCCAGAAAAGCAAACCTTGCATACGATACAATAGCATCTACTTTTCATATTAAAATTCATGAAGAGATTTGAGCGAGAACAACAACAAGCTACGAATATAACTTCGCTAATCTTTTTCCTGTTTCGGGGTAGGCAGGGCTCTGTTGTTATTATAAGTTTGATAATATATCGATATCATGTTTTGCATAAGAAAATAATGCCGTCTCCAAAGTAGATGAAGATTTTGAACAGATGAAGAAATTTTAACTTTCTCATATTTTTTTCAATTAAAAGGTTTTTTATTTAATAATATAAGCTGGTGGCAAAAGCTTGGAAGATATACCCAAAAATATCAGAAATGTATTCGAAGCTCGCCTTTAATCTTCGTTAGCGATCTTTGTGACCCACCTATGTCCTCAATCTTATTTAGGTAGCTGCCCCAAAAACTGGCCTAGCGACAAAATAGTCGTGTTACATCAATATCCTAACACGTAGGGCCAATTCCCCCTCAGTTGACTTACTCGCCTCATTTCCTTAAGGAAGGGAGGACGTCCGACTATTGTTCAGCCACCCTTCGTAGTGCTCTGACGATTTGCTATAAGTCTTATTGATTGGCTTTTTTGTGAAGATTTTATTTTACACAAGAGAATGGTGCCATTGTTAAGAGATTTTTTCTTTTCGTTTTTCTTGACATCTAACAAGAGCCTCTATAGTTCCTTAAGGTAGACAAAGGTATGGTCCCAATAGATAGCTTGTAGTTTCCGTATGTGTATAGAAGTATGTATGAAAGTCCCTTGTAGCTAATGCACAAAAACAAGGCACAAATCTGTTGGCTGCTTTCATTTCTAGTCTTCTTCGTAATTGTTTATGATATTTGCGTTTGTTTTAATCTGTATGCTTTTTATTTAGTTGGTCTATGGATGGGTGACCACCCCTTACGTACAGAGTTTCCTCCGTGCCTCGGAAAGCACGTTAAACCGTTGGTCCCTTCTGTCATTGGTAGATCTTTGACAGTCGTTACAGGTAGTCAGTGGCCTGAAAGTCTGACAACCAGTGTTACCAAGGGGTATAGTATTACCCAGTACTAACTGGGTTGTGTAGGTATGAGGCGGAGCAGGCTGGAGACGACAAGAGGCTCATTGGCAATGAGGCACTGGTCAAATCTAAGCTCCAGAGCCTTGAACATCGTCGCCGAGTTGCCAGCCTGTCCGTTTTTTACCGGTTACATTTCGGGGAGTGTGCGATGGAATTGCATGACCTAATTCCAGCTAGCCCGTTTCATCATCGGACTACCAGACGTACGGCGATGCGCCATCGGTACATGGTGGACATCCCACCTATACGCACTAAGCGCTTTGGGAATACTTTTATTATGCGTACCGCTAAGGAGTGGAATTCCCTGCCGGAGTCTGTGTTTCCCGATAGCTACAATCTAGGGGTCTTCAAGTCAAGAGTGAATAGGTTTCTTCTAGGCAAGCGTGCTTCACCGTCGACCACATCATCGCTTACCATCAGGTGAGATAGTGGTCAAACGCGAGCCTATTTATAATAAAAAAAAATAAAAAAAATATTAACAATACAAATAAAATCATGTCAGAAACTAAACAAAGGAATTTTTTTATAGACTACTGCACAACCGCAGCCATTAAAGTAATAAAGCGTAATAAAGCTAATTAGCCGCTATGCTCTTTACAAATATAGATATTTCTCTTCAAGAAAGGATATTTTAGAAATAAGCATAGTGAAACTTAAAACATTTTTGTAAATAGATTTATTGTTTAAATTATGAAAACTTTGCGTTTTAGGAATGTAAATAAAAATGCAGTGAAACTATCAACGTCTTATTAAGGTCTCTCACCATGTCAGGGGGACACGAACTAGGCAGGAGGTGGTTTTAGTCAGTTGGAGTCTGACACTACCCGGACTGGCTCGATCTGTGAGCCAGCCTGGGTGTTAGTCCGAGCGGATTTAACCTCCTGCAAAAAAAAAAACTGGGTTGTGTAGGATATAAATATAGGACATTTTTTTCAGGTTCATAATATTTTGCCAACCCCCACTGGACTTACTCGGTAGATGGCGACCCTCTCCCTCTCATAGCGAAGACGCTTGTATCCCAGCAGTGGGGCTTATAAGACTGATTATGCTAATGTCTTCCCACGCTCGATTAAGTTCGAACCAACCTCGCAACAAATCGAATTTATTCAAAAGATAAAAAAAGCGACTCGCAGAAACAAAGAACGGTATCAAAACGGCTATTAAACAAAATCTTTGAGAAGCAATACATTGCGTTCTTATCCTTATTTGTGCTATAAATGATCGCAAGTTTGGGACCAAGGGACTCGTTAGGGCAATTTGTTTAAACATGTTCCTTGCAAGAGTTTGGTAACGGGGCCCAACGGAGCTATTGGAGACATTAAAATTACTTATCTTTCAACATGGTCCCTGGGGTTGGGAGTCAAAGATCTTTTAATGGCTAGGTTCTCAGATTTGCTTACTAAGTAGGTAATTAGTGTGTGACACTTATGTACTGTAACTTAAGCCTTTTATACACTTATTTTTTGTTTTAAAGGACTTGATAAGAATCGCCTTTATTTTCTCTTGAAAAACTTCGATGTCTGCTGATTTTTCAGTAACGTTTAGACAATTTCATACTTGATCTAAGAATTTTATGATTGTCGCGTCATCGTGAATTTCTTGAAGGGTAACCAGAAGACGCATACTAAACACGATCAAAAAGTTACAAACATATGTTGCACCTTATGCCAATCCAATCAGCCTTTTTTTAAAATGAAAACTTCTTTAGCGGAGTTATAACTATAGGTGGATAGTGAGGAATACTCTGGAAACTACTCGTATTTATAGAAGCCCTTAAAATTGTTGCTTAGATGGAATACCTCTAAAATGTAAACCTTAGGGAAAGTTCTTCCACTAACCACCCCCCAACCCCCATTTGAAGGTAGTATACAATCCAAACAGGCAAAGTATTATTGGCTGTTTCTATCAGGACTTTCTCAGTAGGACGGAGTCTGGATTTGTGCCTGGTTGATGGCAATAGGCTCGCCCCCTATAACATGGTACTTAAAACCATAACTGGCGAATTGTTAGTGTACTATTAGATACACTTGTGCCTAAACCTACGGGATTAACAGGCGTGATGAGGTCAATAACCAGATTCTACACATCACCTTCAATAGGACGCTATAAAACAATCTCTATCTTAAGTTATCACTAAAATGGGTACACAATGGAACATTGATAAACCCACGCTGCCTTATCTTGGAGGTAGGCCAAGAAAAGTTTAGGAATATAATGACGGCTGCCAACAAGCTCTTTCTACGAACAATTTTATGATACGAACGAAATAAGTCACTGCATGTGAGTTGAGAATACATTTAAAATAAAGACTACTTGGAAATGTATTTACTCGTAGGGTAAACATTAAACCTATTTTTTTTCGGATGGGACATCGTCAAATGACTCCTCCCGCTCTGGGCGGAGCAGAAGGGAGTGTCAGACTTGTACTGACTAAAACCCATCCATGTTCCTTCTTAGCCCTTTGTGTTCCAGGGCCACGGTATCTCTTTCGAACAGTACCGCAGTCCTGGCAGGCATCGGCCTTCTCGGACCCCTTCCAATTTGCTAACATCTCCTTGAGGTGCGCGTGGAACACGTACGTGCCGTCGACGCGGCCTGTCGTCATGAGACGGTCGAACGGTGAGCTAGCCCGTTACTCACCATCCACAGGCCCGCGGGAGTGGATAAACCTGAGTTAAAGTTAAGTGGAGCGTGTGAAGAGCAGCGGTGGCCCAGTGGTGGCAGCCCCGACTTACGAGCAGTAAGCCGTGGGTTTGCAGGTTCGCACCCAGGCAGGCACAATACTTTGTGCAATTTATTCTATCACCGCTGCTCTCAAAAACGGTGAAGGAAAACATCGTGAGGAAACCGGCATGTCCTAGGACAAAAAAATCGAAGACATGTGACATCTACCAACCCGCACTGGGCTCGTGTGGTGGATTACAGCCGACTCTCTCTCATAAAGAGGAGGCCTGTGTCCCAGCAGTGGGAACATTATAGGCTGATGATGAGGAGTGTGTGGCTAAATGATAACAGTCGCTCGAGTCTAGCTTTAGGTGTCGCGCTTACCCAGATTGGGCCGTAGATGGGTGACCACTTATTACATACCGAGTTTCCTCCGTGCCTCGGAAAGCACGTTAATCTGTTGGTCACGGCTGTCATTTGTAGATCTTTGGCATTCGATACAGCTAGTCATCAGTGGCCCAAAAACCTGACAACCAGTCTTGTCAAGAGGTATCGTACTACCCGGTCCTAAGTGAGTTGTGGAGGACAGATAGGCAGTCGCTTCATGTAAAATACTGGTATTCAGCTGCAGCCGGTAAGACTGGAAGCCATTCCCAACATAGGGAAAAGGCTTGGCAGATATAAAGGGAGAATTAAAAAAAAAACTTTTTTTTTTCATGTGGGCGTGGATGGCCATATCCGAAACTATAAGGAATAGCGAAAAACACTCAAAGGAGTCTCGAGCCCGATTTTGATGAAAACTGAAACTACATCATGACTTTTTAAAATCAATATTCCTATTCAGGAATCGAACCCATTGATTTCGGAAAAAAAACATAAACCGAATTGTTACACCTTTCAATAGTGTCGCTAATAAGTATCAAATTCTGGGAAGTAAATGTAAGGATAGACGTACTGACAGTGTGAGCTACAATATAAAGTCGTAGAAATAAGAAACTCAGCACTCTACACGGTCGAAGAAGTCTGAATTAAAACTGCTTCATTGTCGTACATAGCTGAAATAACGTTATTATTTATTTTCCTGTCTCTTTCCGATATAAAAAAGACAAGGCCTGGCAATATTAAAAAAAGAACTCTTTAAAAATACCATCTCATTTTAAATCTGCATTTCGTATTTAGGATACAATTCGTCCTATTTTTTTTTCTTTAAACACAAAAACAAAGTTGGCTAACAAAAAAGGTTGTATTATTAAAAAAAAGACGGTGTATTCTTCAAAAGATTCTCGAAGCTTCGTTTGCAGAAACATCAGCTAGACTTGGGACGTTACGTGAGCATCATCGCAGTGCCTCTTTTGTGTTAGGGGCCTATTCACTGAAAACGTGTGTTTTTACCCAACGTTTAGGTAGGTAGATAAGGTGGATGTATGCTTACAGACAGTTTAAGGGTCGAGACATGTTTAAAGACTGTCAAAATGAAGAGAATAGGGTCCTGATTCTTGAAAGTGTTGACATAATGTGAAGGCGTTTTGCTGAGGAAACTTCTGGAAAAATGTTGGTCTGTTTATTGCGCGTGTATTTCCCAAATTGGAATAAATAACTTTATAGTATAACTAGCTGTCCCGCGCAATTTCATCTGCGTCACATTTTCCCCGTTTTCGCAACATTTTTCATTGCTGCTCCGCTTCTATTAATAGTTAGCGTGATGATATATAGTCTAAAGCGTTCTTCGATAAATGGACTATCTAACACTGAAAGAATTTTTCAAATCAAATCGGATCAGTAGTTCCCGAGATTAGCGCGTTCAAGCAAACAAACAAACAAACTTTTCAGCTTTATGATATTAAGTATAGATACAGAGGGTGGATGATCCATCGATGCATAAACGATTACCACTTTTTCAGTACTTCATTCCACCCTTAAAAAAATAAATATCTACTGATTCCTACAAAACTGCAATACCTACAAAACTTGCTTGACGGCACGGTTGGCGCAGTGGTTTGCGATCGACTGCTGCGCTGCGTGTCGCGGGTTCTTTCCCCGCACGGAACAAATATTTGTATGGCCTACAGATAATTGTTCCGGGTCTGGCTGTTTGTGTATGTGAGTTTAAATGTTTGTAAACGCACCCACGATACAGGAGAAATTCCTAGTGTGGAGCAACGATTTAAAAAAAAAAAAACTGTCAATATGTATGGAAGACATGCTTTTGTTTTTAAATTCCAATGACGATAGATTGATGTTTGATGATTAGGTAAATAAATGCAGAAGATTGATCTGAGCGGATGTTATTACTTGGCCTTACAACATTTTTCGTAGAAAATAAAGTTGATCAAGTAAAGTGCCTGTTATCTCTCTTACTGATAATGTTTCTGCAATACAGTCGTACTACGCTCTTTAGTGTCAGGGGATCTACTCTCTAAGCACGAAATCCTTAGCTTCGGCCGAAGTAACGGTAGTTTACTACTCCGTATCACTTACGGACATGAGATTCGTTAGGCGCCCGAACTAAAAATGAATGACAACACGATTGGACAGTTGTCCTAACATCCGATATGTTACCAAAACTCATAAATTGGAAAATATTAGGGAGTGGGGTACATTTTGAAGTATAAAGCTAGTTACGGACGGACCCGTAGTTTCGTTGACGGACTTAAGATTCAAGATTCTTTATTTGCATGAAATATGGTACACAATGGTCTTTTAAACCAACCAAAAAAGGTGTAACATATTTCGCCGACTTATTTCAGCATGCAAACTTAAAATTAAATTAAAACACCTAACAAAATATAGTCGACATTTAGGTATCAAACTTCTAGACGTAGTTACAAAACAAAACAATTTTAGAATATAATATACCTACATGTGTAGGATACAGGCAAAAAAAAATTTAAATAAAAAAAAATAACAAGGAACAGATATAACATCAATAAAAAAAAAGAGAGTAGACCCCCAGCTGTGTAAGACAATGCCGTTGGAACACTATCTCGTTCTTGACGGAAACATCTCTTTGTGTCGGCTGTTATCAAACAGTGTGTATTGATGTTTATGTTACTGGCAGAGTGTATAATTCAGTCTATGAAATACCTAGTCATTCTATACAATGCCGAGCTCGTCTAGGCACACTTACATAACATCGCGCCTGTCTTTCCCGAGAGGTTAGGCAGAGGTGCACCCATTATAACAAGATACCTAGACACCTCAAGGAATTCAATTCGAGATTATTTAAAATTAAAAGAATTTTTTGGATAAGAAATGCTGATGCTGTAGCATTTTGCTTAAAATTTTGCATGATTTGTTTTATCTCAGCTGAACATGTTTGAACTATTACAATAGGGGTGCGGACTGGGTAAAGAAAACGACATTCTATTTTGTCCGTCAGGCAGGTAATACAAAAATATTAAACACGTATTTTTTGTTTTATCAAAATATCAAAAAATTACTTAGTTAAAACTCATTAAAGTTGGAGAGTGGGGGCTTACTACGTCACAAGTAGGTATAAAACTTACCTACATGTGACGTCATGCGCCATTTCAACTCGATATATCTCCGTAATTTTATGACCACGTGAAAAAAGAAAAAATACGTGTCCAATACTTTTCAATAAACTACCCGACGGACAAAGAAAAAAAAAATAGGATTATCCTCTATTGCTATTAACACCACTGTATACCATGTTTAATGCAAATAAAAGATTTATGTTAATGTTTATTAGTATGCCTACATTTCGCCAGTTATGTTTAAGTCCCATGCGAGCCTATTGCCATCGACCGAGCACAAAGCCAGACTCCGTAGCTGCTACTGAGAAATTCCTGATAGAAAAACCGAATAACACTTTGCTGATCCGGGAATCGAACCCAGTACCTCATGCTCAGCAGTCACGCGTGCGAACTCTAGACCAACAAGGCAGTCATCACATATACACGGTGTAAATCACCTCATCACGAAGCCGTCAACCAAGCATTCTGTACATTAAACTAAGTAACTTTACGCAAAAATTATTACTGGGAAATGACTTTTTTTTTGGGGGTGTAAAATCATGTTTTGTGATAGAACACAATATTACCCACTCAAAACATTGTGCTGATGGACGGATTGAATAGTACGGGGGTCGTGGAGGTGTTTAAAGTAAAAATCTTACATTAAAAACTTGTATTTAAAAAAATACTTGTCATAAAGTTGTAAATTTGACCTCTAATATCTCCGTAACTAGAAGGTTCCCAGGTATGGTGTAGAACAAAAAAATTATCGCATTGACAGGGAGAACCAGTGCCTTTCGGCTTCGTTAAGAGGTGTTTTACACCCTTTATATTACAGTTAATTGCACGAAAATCATATTTTTTTTTTGTTTAAAAAAAACGTTGCTCCACACTAGGAATTTCTCCTGTATCGTGGGTGCGTTTACAAACATTTAAACTCACATACACAAACAGCCAGACCACCAGGCAATCGATCGCTCAACCACTGCGCCAACCGTGCCGGCCAGAATTAATTAAACCTACTCAAAATTCTTTATTTAAAAATCCAAAATGACTATCCAACCGCATTATTCCCATTGAAGTAACCAGCATAACTACAAAATAGCCTTAAACTCGGCATCCGACGTTATTAGATCTACCTCTGATCGATCAATTACTCTATTAATTGACGTCTGCCAGACGTAACCTCCTGAATACAAACATATCGAGTTCCGATCGATACTATTCACTTATTTATGTACATACATCCTTATTATCAGTAACAAGGTTGTAAACTTGAGGAGGCGTAAGTTAGGATGGGTTTGTATAATTGATAAGCTTTGCCTGTATTTTCTTTAGGGGTACGCAGAATTGCGTGTTTCTAGTATACTGACTTTTGACAATAGGAATGATCCTATTCTGAGGAGCTTAATAGCAGCCGCACTGATCGATCTTTAAGGTTAAGCCGTGGTTGCCGAGGTTGATCCGTGGATGGGTGACCATAATTACATACAGAGTTTCCTCCATGCCTCGGAATGCACGTTAAGCCGTTGGTCCCGCCTGTAATTTGTAGATCTTTGACAGTCGTTACGAGTAGTCAGAAGCCAAAAGTCTGACATCCAAGTCTTACCAAGGGGTATCGTATTACCCAGGTACCTACTGGGTTGTGGAGGTCAGATAGGCAGTCGCTTCATGTAAAATACTGCTACTCAGCTGCGTCCGGTTAGACTGGAAGCCGACCCAAGATAGTTTGGGAAACGGCTAGGCAGACGATGAGTGATCCTATTCTACCCCAATATAATTGCGAAAAAGCTAGCTGGATGATGATATCTACCAAGTCTTTTCCCAATTATATTGGAGTTGGTTTCCAGTCTTACCGGATACATCTGAATACCAGTATTTGACGTGGAGAGACTGCCTATCTGACCTCCACAACCTAGTTAGTACAGGGTAATACGAGACTGCTTGTAAGGACTTTCGGTTCACTGACTACGTGTAACGACTGTCAAAGATCTACAAGGGACCATCGTATAAATGATGCGCGGAGGAAACACGGTATGTAATGGGCTTTTGACGGACCAGCCTAAGCAAGTGCGATTTAATCTAAAAAGCGCCATAAGTACTCCATTTGGCAATAGGATAATCAGCCTATAACGTTCCCACTGCTGGAACACAGTCCTCCTCTGGACAAGAGATAGCACGCCATAATTCACCATGCAAGCCCAGTGCTGGTGGATGTCACGGCAGTATCCTCATGTCATATCACTATTTTGGAAGCAGTGTTCATGAAACAAATTACATAAAGTATGTTTCCTGCATGGATTCAAACTCACACCCTATAACTAGTAAGTCTACCACTGGGCTATCAATGCTCTCCAGTTACAAAAAAAAGTAATAAACAAAAGACGTATTGACAACCTTCTTATTTTGAAATCAGAACAAAATATCTTGAAATTCACCATAGACGAGAGGAGAAACTCCTTAATAATTTATCGAAATTCCGAATTTAACATAATCCCAGAGCTTTACTGTTCCAAACGTGGAACAACTTCGAAACGAGCACAAAAAGCTCCGATCCTGAAAACACTAAATTACGTTTTCCAATAATATATTCTGATAAACGTCTTAGCGACGCTGAGTGATACTTCAGACGGTCCATTTATCAATAAAAAGTGCTGGGATTTAGTCAAACTTAAAGGGAAAGGGCCTTTACCATGATAAGAGCTGACTGGTCTATAATGGCCTCTTTGTAGGTGACCGTTACGATTAAAGCGTGCAACTTTTCAGCACAAATTGCGTTTGGTTCTGTTGTATGGGTGGATTTTTCTGGCTGAATGTGTATTGGTCGGTTTTCGGCACGTGGACACATTACTAGATTAAAACCTAAGAAATACTTGTGGAACCGAACGATTTTTTACGTTCTTAAGGCCAAGGGGGGTACTATGACGCTTAAAACATTATTGTTCCATTCCTATTCCAGAGTGAGAAAGAGATGGAACTAGACGACCTGTATAGCTCCGTCTCTTTTTCACTCTGGAATGAGAATGGAACAATAATGTTTTAAGACGTCATGGTACGCCACCAGATTGGAAAAGTGTTTGTGATCGTGATTTATACAAGATGTAAATAGATTCAAAGTCAAAGTCAAAGCATTTATTTCAATTAGACCATTACAGGCACTTTTGAAAGTCAACAAAAACAAAATAAAACGCGAAGCTACAGTCCCAGATCATTCACGAATTCGGCAACCAAGCATTCTGTACATACAAACTAAGTAACCCTAAGCAGAAATTATTGCTGGGAAACAATTTCGTTTTTATAAATATCGTGTTTTACGGTGAAACTCAATGTAACGCACTAAAACATTGTGCTAATGGATGCAATAACTAGTAAACAGCAGGCGTACCATGACGTCTTAAAACGTTATCGTTTTACTCCTTTTCCAGTGTGGGGAAGAGATGGCGCTAGACATCCTGTATAGCTCCGTCTCTTTCCCACACTGTATTAAGAGTAAAACAATACTGCTTTAGGACGTCATGGTATGGTAGGACAGCTGTTCATGAAGTCATTTAAAGTAAAGTACTGACTTTTTTTTTTTGAAAAAATTGGAAAATTTGCAACTTTGACTTCCAATATCTCCCTAACTAGACGTTTCCCAGGTATGGTCCAGAACAAGAAAATGATTGCAATAACAGGGAAAACAAGTGCCCTTCAGCTTCGTTAAGGGTTGATTATACCCGATATATCTAAAACTTTCGATATCAACTTGCACTTCCATAAAAACACTCACTTTTTTGCTCAGTGTAGGTTTTATGAAGTGAAACTTCTTATGCGACTGCCAACAAGTTTAACGCTACCATGGAGGGGGAATATTTTCTAAAGCTCACTAAGAGATGGCAGTATTACCAAATTTGTGACTACGTAGTTCTACTAGGTACGCAAGATGGCGTGCAAACAGTCATGCATTCGACTCTTCGGTGTGACAAGCCTTCGTTCAATTTCCATGAGTAGAATAACTTCGATAAACTTATGTAATAATTATGTAATAGAAATAATACAACAATAAAATAACGAGAGTGAATGCGTAGCACTCGAACGCATGCGTGTAGTATTACGAAGTTTCACTTCTTCCGCGCGGAGGGACTCCACGCATTATTTTTTATTCAATAGTTTTATTAATATTCAGTTAACATTATTGACGGTGCCGTTCAAGTGGCAAAGTATTGGAAAATTAACGTTACATCACTCCTAAGCTACTGAAAAATTCCTAATGGAATTCCAAATAATACTTCTGCTCGTCCTGGGAATCGAACCAGGTATAGCATACTCGGCAGTCGACCACTAGCTTGTATAAATAATATTTGCGTTTAACAGGACGAAGAAGAATAGCGATAAGAAGTTATTTTTAGGGTTCCGTACCGAAAAGAACATACGGCACTGTATTACTGAGACTTCGCTGTCCGTCCGTCTGCCACCAGGCTGTATCTCATGAACCGTGATAGTTAGCCAGTTCCCATACAAAAAAATGATTTTTTTGCTCGTTTTTATAAATAATGGTACGGGACCCTTCGTGCGCGAGTCCGAGTCGCATTGGCCGGTTTCTTTATTTTATTTTGAACTTTCTAGAATATTTTTATAATGGATTCAGTTAAGGTCTCAATTTGTCAAAGTGGGTAATAAAAAGGGTCTACCTATCATCATCTGCCTGTGATTATTAATTATATTAAAAAAAAGCAAAAAAAAATGGAGTATTCCCCTTTGAGCACCTATTTTTAGAGCACCTATTATTGAGTGCTACATTTAAGATGCACAATGCATCACTGCCCCCAAAAAATAGGTGCTCTTATAAATAATGGTACGGAACTCTTCGTGCGCGAGTCCGACTCGCACTTAACACTAAAACTTCCTGTAAACTAAATGCGAACAAATTAATCAAAGCACCAATCGACAAACTCGTATTTAACCTAACCTCATTAGATTTCCCCCATACGACAAGCTATTCCGAGCTAATTACCAGTATTCACGAAGCCAATAAATAGCCCTTTGTTCGTAAATCTCCGAGGTAACATCGCAAACAACAAAGGTGCAGAAGACCCGTTCCATGTAATAATCGAAAATACGAAACGAGGAGGTACGGAGAACTTAAGATGCAAAACACTTCTTCGAATCCGATTACCTCTGGCATTCCGATAAAAGACTAAGC
Source organism: Cerastis leucographa (assembly GCA_963082945.1). Lineage (NCBI taxonomy): Eukaryota > Metazoa > Arthropoda > Insecta > Lepidoptera > Noctuidae > Cerastis > Cerastis leucographa. The sequence goes on from OY720365.1 coordinate 17,197,301, forward strand.
GTAAACGAAAGGGTTCCAGTACACCCGATTTCGAGCATATTATTTAGTTCTACTCTGGACGTTCTTAACTTGCCCGTATTTCTACATTGTTCTCACATATTTGTAATTCTTAACATGAATGATGTAACCAAGATTTTGTAACATATTTTGATTTAAAAGAGTGTCCATGGAGTTTCTTGCCCATTCTTCTCCATAGAGATCTACGCTACGGAATGGGCAACTACAGTACTTTCATGCGTTATTTTGCCTTGTGACTGGGACTGTAGCTTCGCGTTTTATTTTGTTTTTTTTTTTTTTACTTTCAAATGTGCCTGTAATGGTCTAATTTAAATAAATGCTTTGACTTTGACTTTGTTCGCTTACTTCATTCACATTACTCATCATCATCTGCCTAGCCTTTTCCCAACTATGTTGGGGTAGGCTTCCAGTCTAACCGGGTGTAGCTGAATACCAAAATTTTATATAGAGCGACTGCCTATCTGACCTCCTCAATTCAATTAGTACTGGGAAATACGATATCTTTGGGTAAGACTGGTTTTCAAACTTTGGGTCTTCTGACTACCTGTAACGACTGCCAAAGATCTACAAATAACAGCCGGGATCAACGGCTTAACGTGCTTTCCGAGGCTCGTTATACAACGTGTTGTTTCTCATCCTCGTCAAAATTCAGGAGGTTGTCGCAAAAGACACAAACAATCGATTTAAATTATGGTACCTAGTCAATTATTAATAAACACTGCTTTTTCGTGTTTTTTGTCAGTATTTCAGAACATGGGTTATTCTTAACGTGGTTAAGGGAATAAGAAATTATCGAATAAACCTTTTTTTTTTTTTACGGATGGGAAATCATTAAATGACTTCTCCCGCTCTGTGCGGAGCGGGAGGGAGTGTCAGACTTGACTGACTAAAACCCACCCATGTTCCTTCTTAGCCCTTTGTGTTCCAGAGCCGCGGTATCTCTTTCGAACAACCCGCAGCCCTGGCAGGCATCGGCCCTCTCGGACCCCTTCCGATTTGCTGACATCTCCTTGAGGCGCGCGTGGAACACAAACGCGCCGTCGGCACGGCCTGTCGTCATAAGACGGACGGACGGTGAGCTGGCCCATTACTCACCGTCCACAGGCCCGCGCCTACGGTGGCGGGGGGCAACTGGTTGCCCCCCGACGCCCGGGGCGTCTCCCTCTCACTTTCCGCCACCTCCTTCGCTAGCATGACTGCTTCGCAGAAGGAGGCGACGGCTTCCCATTCCCTCTCGCTCCAGACCATGGATTGAACCAGGGCCGGACGCGAGAGGTCGCCGCCGCCAATCGCCGCTACGAGGACACGGTGGTGCTCAGCCCAAGCGGGGCAGAGCTCCACGTTGTGCTCCACCGTGTCTTCTGGCCGATCCTCGCAACACCCGGGCATTTCCTCCTGCCCGATTCGGAGCAGGAACCTCCCGAAACAACGGAACCTGCGTCAGGCGGAAGCCTGACGCAGGTCCTCACCAGACACGGTTGTGAGAGGCGCCGTGCCGCCTCTCTAGCCACTCCTCAAAGAGGGGACTTATCGCCACTATTGTGGCGTGCCCTGCACGTGGTTGCGATAGTCGCTGTCTCCATGCCGCCATGAGATCGCGCCGGAGGTCTGTCCGCTGAGTGACAATTTGCCGCGGCAGCGGAGTTTCCCCCCGGCGTAGTGCCTCCGCGCGCCATTCGTGCAGGCGCGCGAGCACTATCGCCTCCAGATCCCATGGCGGCAATCCGGACCGGACAGGACTCTGTGGAACGCAGAGCAAAGAGGCTGATTGTCGACGTAAAATTAGTGAATGCCAAGCTTCACAGCCACGCCGCAAGGTTGCTTGCTTGTCGGTCTTCTACAGGTTGTACTTAGATGAGTGCGCCCAAAAACTCCACGACCTCATCCCACCGGCCCCCTTCTACCATCAGACATCTAGATGCACTGTAAGTTACCATCCCTACCTTATTGCTATTCCTCCAATTCGCATGAAGCGTTTTCAAACGTCTCTCATAATGCGCACAGCAAAGGAGTGGAACTCTCTGCCTGCGTCTGTCCCCTCCGCGCGGAAGAAGTGAAACTTTGTAATACTACACGCATGCGTTCGAGTGCCACGCATTCACTCTCGCTGTTTCTTTCTATTCCCCCTCTATGGTAGCGTTAAGCGTTTAACGCAACCTTGTTGAAAGCCGCATAAGAAGTTTCACTTAAAAAAAAAACATAACAACTTTTTGCCCGACCCGGGATTCGAACCGAAGACCAACGAGGCGGGCTCTATGTGAGCTTCTGTGTGTGCGTGTGTTTTCGCTCATTGTAAGTCCGTACGTACCTCCGTCCGTACGTCCTCCGTCCGTACGTACCTTCTGTATCCATTCATCTTGTGGTTCTATATCCCCATGTCAATAAAGCGCTCAATTCTCCATTATTTGACAAGATACCGCACTTGTTTGGCATATATATCTTCAAACATGACTGTTTGACGAGGAACCCACTTTTACAATGTTAAATAGAAGGTGTGTGAGATGTGTTTCGTGTTTGAGTTTCTGAGTAATATTCTGGCGTTTTATTCTGTGTCGCCGGGAATTCTGGCTGCGTGAGTCGGAAATGATACCTATTTTTGAGATGTTGCAGAATAGATGTAAAATTGTCGTGTTTTGTCAAAAAGGTAGGTGTATTACAAGGGCGTGAATTACTTTTTATAATATCGGCATGTAAGGGATATTGGCGTGCAAAGAATAGAGGCAGGCAACCCACGCAATCTGGGGACCGAACTTAGGGCTCACGTACATTCGTAAAAATAGTCTCAATAGTTAGATCTCGGTCAAATGTAGATAAATAGTAATCACTGCATATATTTGTATTAATATTGCTTCACGTACTTTCATTGACGAACGCTTCAGAAGTTAGAATTGCCCAATTATGCCGATCTTCTTTATATGAATTCAATATATTTATGATTCTAGACACCGAATGAAAAAAATGTTACAAAATTGGAGTGCCATTCCTGTCAAAACGCATTCAACCATTTCCTTTATTTTCAACAGATTTTTCTTAGAATCTAAAGTCAATCTCTCATCCGATGACAGTCCTCAAAATCCACCACAAGAACTTTCAGCAGATATAATTAAGAAGAATCGTCGAGTTTAGAACGCGCTACTCCACTGGAGGGGTTTAAACTTGAGAGTGGAAACAAGAGATATGAAAGTGGAAATAAAAATGCGACCGGCTTTTGTTTCGACGAAAGCTTTTATTGATTAATTGACAGTCGGAAAATGCTTTGAAATGATTGTGGCAATGGGCTTAAGTTAGTATTGTTACGAGATCTATGATTGGGTTGCAAAATTCTAAAGAAAAAAATTAAAAGCAAAAGATAACTTTGGAATAAGAATTGAAGTAAGCACAAGAGTGCGTTGACAAAGTTACAATCAATAGTGCTATGGAAAAGCTGAAAATGTAATAATGGATTTGCTACCGAAAAGGCGTTCAACGTCGCGTCGTTCAAGAAATGCAAAACGTTACATGCAATTTTCACGTTTCTCTATGCCAAGTAAAATCAACCTTTTCTCATTATAAAATAAAGTTTGTTTTGGATCAATTGTTGAACTTTTTTTATTTTTGAAAGTTCTAAAAACATAGATTTTTCACATCTGCCGGGCGTCCCCTGGTGAGCAATTTTTTTTAACGTACGTTCACAAAGTATCTCATTATATCACCCAGCTGTTTACTCTACTTACCTACTCAACATCGATTCATTAGGTATAATTTTGCATATACAGTATGTTAGGTTAAACGATTGAGGGAGGGTATTCAGTATTCGATTCTCGTCCCAAATATGTAAAAAACCTATAACGTATTTAGAAGAATTTTTAATGTTTTGTTTAGTGCCTAGATATTTTGGACTGTCCTAAGCCAGGTAAGTTTAAAGTATGAAGGGAAAATGGATTATACCTAAGAGTCATTGCCCCGCTCACATGTTCTGCGATAGTATTAAGTCGTTAGCGCAAGGGTGTATACACGTTGCGTGTCATTTGCGAAAATTTTGGTATGGTTCTGTCTGTTATTTATCAGTGTTTTTTTTTTGTTTATATTTTTATTAGTATCATGTTAGCATGTACTATTATGGGTTTGAATATGTCCCTCGTTTAAACTAACATACTGTATAACCACCTGCTGGGCCACAAACCTCTGTTAAGACATGAAAGCAGCAATTTTTTAAATGTTATTCTGGGATAGACCGCTTTCCTCACGATGTTTTCCTACAACGTTTTGACAGAATTAATGCACGAATAATATTTTTTATACAAAAATAATATTATAGTTTACGTGAGTAGTTTACGTATTAGTGACGTCATTTCATTTCTCGTATTCTTCTCAGCAAACCCTTTCATATGATAACCATATCATGGGAATGCATAAAAAATAGTACTAGTCCGCCATTTGTATTAGGCCATATAAGATTTAGAATGACGTCACTAAGCTAACCATGCGTTCTCAAGTTTGCCATTAGAAATAAACATGTATGCAAAATTACAGAAAACGGAATGTACGAGCTAAGCCGTACAATATCATATGTATCAATTTTATGCTGACATCATGCTGACGCGCAGCGAATGAATAAAATATACAATTTTAAGTCAGTCAGTCAGTAGTCGCATGTCACCGTTTGGGCTAACCCCAAAGGACACATTCGCCGCGAGTCGATCAGCTGACCTATCATGAAGTCTTAAAACGTCATTTCTTACTCCTTTTTTCAGTGTGGGAAAGAGATGGCGCTAGACATCTTGTATAGCTCCGTCTCTTTCCCACACTGGAATAAGAGTAAAACAATACTGCTTTAAGACGTCATGTTAGGCCAGCAGTTTCGGGTGTTCTTTTCATACACAAATCAATCATTCTATCAGTCTATCATTTAAATGTACCCTTACCCGTACACGGAAAGTTGGTCAAATGAAATTAATTCTACGTTTTTTTTTTACATAGTTACAGGTGAAGTTAGAGCGTTTCCAAAAAGGTGCATAAAGACTAAAGTTATACTCTAAAATGGAGCAATTAAAGCAGCCTTGTCTACCTAGCGCTAAACGAGTGTGTAAATTAAGAACTTTGCTCTTGATCGGATCCCAAAATAAGGTCAGGTGATATTTTCCCTTCTCTTGCCGTTCAGCCGATATCGACTTTGATTTTAACTTACTTCTTTGGTTAATTTATTCGATTTCCTGCACAGAGGTGTTTTTACAGAGGTTTCCACTTAGAGACGGAGTTTTTTTGGCACGGATTTAAAATGTAAAAGATTTTTGAACGAAATAATTAAACGGTCATAGTCTTCTAGGAGTCCCGAAAATCTGACATCCAGTCTTGCAAAAGGATATCGTGATAACCAATAATTGGGTTGTGGAGGGCAGACAAGTCCAGGAAGACATTAGCTTCATGTAAAATACTAGTATTCATTGCATCTGGTTAGACTGGAAGCCGTCCCAAACATCGTTGGGAAAAGGCCGAGCTGGTGATGATGGGTCTGATCTGCAAGGAAAACTACTTAGTGTGCCTAAATAAAAATATTCATAACCCGAACATGGTTAATCTATGTCCAATTTATCAAGACCTCTTCTGTGTTTATTCGTATTTCTATCAACAGAATCTAGGGATACCTTAATCCTAAATTATTTACGGCTTTATTGTTTAAAACCTCTTTAAAAAAAGTTTATATACAGAATGAAACCTAATTTATTCTATTTTCCAAATTTAAAAATGTAAATAAAAACACGGCGGTAAAATTGTTAATTATTCGTTGCGTTAAGGAAAATTAAAATTGAAATAAAATAATAATAATTAACGGAAAGGGATAAGATTGTTTTTCTTTTTTAACCCCCGACCAAAAAAGCGGGGTGTTATAAGTTTACGTGTGTATCTGTGTGTCTGTCTGTGGCATCACAGCTCCTGAATGGATGAACTGATTTTCATAAAGTTGGTTTCGTTTGAAAGGTGTGTTAATCGAAAGTGTTTTTAGCTATGTTTCAAGAAAACGTGCTCAGCCGTTTGAAGATCATCACCTTTTTTCTAGTTGATGAAGGGATATAAACCACTTCCACAGGTCTGATCAATTGGAAATCTTGTCACTTATCCCGCCCCCGTAAAGGGCCAAGATTTTTTAAAGTTATAATTTTCCCTGTTTTCGTTAATTTGTGAGAAGAGGCGCAATACCGAGTAAAGTAGAAGGAGTAATATATATAAAATATAATATTCCTTCCACTTTACATAATAATGAAATATAAAATATCCCTAGATTCTGTTGATGTGTGTATTTGCCCACACGAATCATTCTACACGACCTACTTAGCAGTAGGTCACTAACATCAAAAACATCGATTCAACTTCAATAGAAGGCCAAAACTAATTCACGAACTAAGCCAACCAATCGATACCACCTGATCTTACAAGAACAAAAGCCACTAAAACAAATACAATATCCCCAATCATAATGCCATAATGTATCCATTTTTAGACCGCATTCCTAATACCGACCGACGGGTTAGCGAAGTAATAATTAAACAGGCAGCGGAACTAGTTCCATAAATAAGTAATGGCTACGATAGGCTTTTGTTTCGCTACGCCACTGGAGGATTTGTTGGTGTCTGTTGCAATTAATGATTCAAGTATCGGAGGTGGTTTGAATTAGATGGTGGGATAACTTGGGATAAGACAATGGATAAGAAAGATGGTGTGTGTTGGTGTTCTAGAATGCATACTAACACGAGTAGGTATGTGATAAGAGATTCGTCCCAAAACTGTCATTAAGTTTAAAATTGATTACTTTTAGGACACTGTTACTGATTTAGAACGCTCGCGCCTTTTTTTTTTTCAGATGGGAAATCATCAAATGACTTCTCCCGCTCTGGGCGGAGCGGGAGGGAGTGTCAGACTTGTACTGACTAAAACCCATCCGTGTTCCTTCTTAGCCCTTTGTGTTCCAGGGCCACGGTATCTCTTTCAAACAGTCCCGCGACCCTGGCAGGCATCGGCCCTTTCGGACCCCTTCGGTTTGCTGACATCTCCTTGAGGCGCGCGTGGAACACGTACGCGCCGTCGACACAGCCTGTCGTCATGAGACGGACGGACGGTGAGCTAGCCCATTACTCACCGTCCACAGGACCGCAAGGCTCGCCCCTTATCATCACCATCATCTTCCTACCCATGTCCCATTTTATTTGGGATCAGCGCCACACGTTTTGTTTTTCCATTCTCCCCTGTAGAACGTTTGGTGGGGTGTGTTGTAGGTTCTATATAATATGAAATGAAATGATCATTTATTATAACACACTGAGTTTAATGATTCGCGTTACTATAACTAAACACGGTATAATATAAACAATGACTATGATTAGGTTAATATAAATTGACGCGAGGTGACGCGGTTTAGCGGTTATGACCGGCTATGTGTGGGAGCGTATTTGAACTGCCCCGAACTCAGAGACTGCAACGTCTTAAGTAGGTGAGTTCGCAGGGTGTGTGCATGTGTGGGTTACATACCACTACAATGTCATCATTTACTCAGTTCTCTGTTATATCATTCGTCACACCATCTATCCATCTATTCTTTGGCGTTCGTCTTCCTCTCGATCCATCAAAATTCATATCCATCACTCTTTTCCCCTTGTTACATGAAACTTAAAACTTAACCGGCAAAATGTTGATGTATTGTTAGGTACACCTCTGCCGAACCCTTCGACGATTATAAGCGCGATGTTACGTTCTGGTTTGATGTATAAATATGAGGATTTCTGTATGAGTATGTAACACGAGTTCAAAAAGCTATAAGAATAAATCGAAGCGCTTCTTAAGGAAGCGTTTTGATTTGTTGTTGTTGAAGAAACATCAATGTCTGCTAAATTATGTGTATCAATGAACGGCTCGCACACAGATAAACCCTGAAAGGTTTGCGTTGTGTGTAAAAATCAACTGTTATTATATATATTTAGCATTTTGGAAATAAATAAATAAAAAATGTTTTTCCACCGTATTTTTTTATTTTCCGGAAGCTTGCTTATATTTTTGTCAGATTCTCATTTAATTCAATTCTTTTCTTTCAGTTGCGTTTGTTACGTAGATTCCATGTTACTTCTTAGTTCAAAGCAGCTTAACTGTTCTTATTACAATTTCAATCAATACTGCTGCAGCGCAATAAAAAATATTGTAATTCCTAAATAACTTGTACTCTGAAATACAGCAATAAGGCGTTTCAAGTGAATACCAAAATCCTGCTCACAACAGAATTCCAATTCGGATGGTAGATAAATGTTTGGGAATCGAAGGCGTATATTTGAGCCTGTTTTTGAGCGTATAAAATGTAAACACAGAAGGTCTAACAGGCCACGCCCAAAGCGACACTTTGAAGCGTAAGCAGTAGCGATGCTGTGTATCGATACTGCCGCGATGCTTTATGCAACTCTTTTCGTGCTGCACATCAATGACTTACTTCACCCTAGTCTTGTTGGGTACGCAGATGACAGTACGGTTTCAAGGAAACACTTATCCAGCGCAAAAACACAACTAGCGGGGATGAAGTTCGTTCTTTGAGAGAGGCTATGGTAGAGCGGCTGCGGGTTATTCGAAATAGACACCATGGCCCTGGAACACAAAGGGCTAAGAAGGAACATGGATGGGTTTTAGTCAGTACAAGTCTGACACTCCCTCCCGCTCCGCCCAGAGCAGGAAAAGTCATTTGACGATTTCCCATCCGTAAAAAATAAAAAATGCTATGGTAGAGCGGACAAATATGACTTTAAGCCTTGTCTCCCAGTGGGGTGATGACAATCTGGTATCTTTGAATGCCACCAAAACATAGGCGTGTATTTTACCACAAAAAGGTGTCGTTTTGTGGCACATCTGTTGCTGTGACTGATCGACTTGAGCTCCTAGGCATGGGGTTGACGTGCAGTCTCAACTTCTACGCCACCATTGAGTACAAAGCCCAAACTGCAGCCACAGAGCTGGGTATAAATAGAGTAAAGCGATACTTTAGGCCTGGACAGCTTTTAACGCTATATAGCACAAGTCAAAGTCAAAGCATTTATTTCAATGTCTAATTGAAATAAATGCTTTGACTCTGACATTACAAGAACTTTTGAAAGTCAAAAAAAAAAAACAAAAACAAAACGCGAAGCTACAGTCCCAGTCACAAGGCATAATAACTTATGAAAGTACTGTAGTTGCCCATTCCTTAGCGTAGATCTCTATGGAGAAGAATGGGCAAGAAACTCCATGGACACTCTTTTAAATCAAAATATGTTACAAAATCTTGGTTACACCATTCATGTTAAGAATTACAAATATGTGAGAACAATGTAGAAATACGGGCAAGTTAAGAGAGTCCGAATGTCCGAAGTCCTGCATGGAGTATTGCAGACACCTTTGGGATGGCTCAGCTAAATATCAACATGCCGCGCTTGACTCGGTTGAACGCAAGTCAAAGAGGCTGATTGACGACGTAAAATTGGTGCAGGCCAAGCTTCACAGCTAGGCTCATCGACGCAAGGTTGCTGGATTGTCGGTCTTCTACAGGTTGTACTTTGGTGAGTGTTCTCAAGAACTCCACGACCTCATTCCAAAGGCTGCCTTCTACCATCAGACATCTAGGACGCACTGCAAGTTACCATCCCTACCTTATTGCTATTCCACCAATTCGCGCTAAGCGTTTTCAAACGTCTTTCATAATGCGCACAGCATAGGAGTGGAACTATCTGACTGCATCTGTTTCCGAACGCATACAACCCTAATTTCGTCAAAGTTAGAGTGAACAGACTTCTTCTGTGTAAATTCGTACCATCGTCGACTTTGGCTGTCATCTCTGACCTTGACTAGAGTCAAGAGCAAACCCATCTCATTTTTTTTTCAATAATAATTATATGACAATAATATTTTTTTTTAATTTTCGATCCATTTGTATTTTGTAAACAATGTACATACTTAATTCAAATAAATTTTTAAATACGATTAGGAATATTTTGTAAGTTTTTAGGGTTCCGTACCCAAATGGTCAAACGGGACCCTATTACTGAGACTTCACTGTCCGTCCGTCCGTCCGTCTGTCACCAAGCTGTATCTCCTGAACCGTGATAGGTAGACAGTCGAAATTTCTACAGATTATGTATTTCTGTTGATGCTATATATAAATACTAAAAACAGAATAAAATAAATATTTAAGGGGGCTCCTATACAAAAAAGTGTTTTTTTTGCTCGTTTTTATAACTAATGGTACGGAACCCTTCGTGCACGAGTCCGACTCGCACTTGGCCGGTTTTTTCGTAACCTGCCTACTTGTCCTTCTGTCTTTAATTGTCTAATGTTCCCAGGGAGTTGTTTCGGGAACAACACTGGCAAGTTTTCCTCGGGATAGTTTAGTTACAAGTGTCGGGAATTCCTTTGCCCGCTCCGAACCCGTAATTTAGTAATGTCCGTTTGAAAGGAGCGACTTTAGTTGTAATACAATACTGGTTGGAAGATAGGCTGGCTCCTATTACAAATAAAATGATATGTGAGTGAGGGTACAATTCTGCCTATCTCTACGGGGAAGTACAGGCGTGATGTTGTCTGTTGGGAATAATTTTGGAAAAACGATGCCTACTAGTTTGTATTATTGTTATTGTGCTTTTAATGTACCATCTCTAAATGAATGATGTAACCAAGGTTTTGTAACAAGATTCTGATTTAAAAGAGTGTCCCATGGAGTTTCTTGGCCATTATTCTCCATAGAGATCTACGCTTTGGAATGGGCAACTTCAGTACTTTCACAGTTATTATGTCTTGTGACTGGGACTGTAGCTACATTTCTATTGTTTTTCGACTATTCAAAAGTGCCTGTTACTGGCCTACTTAAAAAAATATATTTTGATTTGATTTTGAATAAACTTTACATTTAAACTATCATACACAAACAGACAAGCCCGCAACAACTACCAGTAGATCATACGAATATTTGTTCCGTGCGGGGATCGAACCCGCGAGACGCAGGGCAGCAGCCAATCGCTCAACCGCTTTGCCAACCGTGCTAATATTGCCAATTTAAGATCAGAAGATTTGTATACAATACGAACTCGTATCAACGGTTGAGAGCGACATACCAGAGTTCGCAGTACAATCCTTAACGCCATTCATGGAAAATTTGCTATTTCGCATTGTTGGAATAGTTTGAAGACTGTACATAATATACAGTATCTGTGTAAGATAGGCTTGATGCTGGTAGCGCGGACCTAAAACATACATAATATAAAGTTAACTGACTATCGATTATATTTATTTATTTAGACTTTCAGGATGCCTAGGTGAAGTACTGAAGAAAATACAGGTAACAAGAAACACAACTTTATTCTTTCTCACAGCCTTCTCGTCCAACCGCTCGAGTCAGAATGTTCAACCGACCTTTTTTCACCTCACAGGTGTCCGTAATTTTCGCGGTAAAATCGAGTGCTGTGATTGTTTAACGATTTAATGTCGTCAACGAATCACAGACGACAATGTGCTGGCCTCAGATTGGTCAGCCAATCGGAAGCATCCGACAACACACTGACAAACTGACAAACCAAAGTGTTACCAGCACAAAATATTAAAATCAAATAGTTACTGGCCTGGAATCTGTCTTTTTGCGATTCAATTTAATTAAATAAAAATGTAAATTAGCGAACCCTAACAACAAGTAAATAATCTAGGAAGGATAATTATTGTGACACATGTCGGTGATGTAGAATATTAAGTTGGAACGTACCGTCGGGAATTTATAAATAAAACTAGCTACCTGTAACGACTGGCAAAGATCTAATATTGGCAACTAGAACCAAAATGGCCGAAACACGGAGAAGACTCGGGATGTAATAGATGGTCACCCATTCCTGACTAATCCAGGCAAGCGGGGCTTTTTTTTTCATTCATTTATTGCATCAAATATGGTAGGTACAAATTTTTAAATAATATATTTAGTAACACACATTTGGCCAATATATAGCATGCAATAGTACAAGTTTTACACTTAGATATTAACAATGTTAGATCCTCCAGTATCTGGTTAAATATATCTTAAAATGAAGATCAACCCGAGCCGCAGTTAGCGTCAGCTCACACCGAGACGCAACGCGACGCGACGCTGCGCGGACACTTTTAAAGAGCGATTCAAAATATAACTTTATTTTCTACACGAAAAGATACACATTTCTTTACCGGCGTCACGCGGCGCAGCGCTGCATGGCGCAACGTAGGTATTCTGAATTCTCACACGAAATGTGTATCTTTTCGTGCAGAAAATAAAGTTATATTTTGAATCGCTCTTTAAAAGTGTGCACGCAGCGTCGCGTCTCGGTGTGAGCTGGTGTATTATTTTTCCACGAGCAACTACTACTAAACTATGTATGAATGATAGCAAAAACTCCGTATAACAAACAACAGCACATCTACCATAACAATTTCACATAAATACTCCATACAAATGACACACTCCAATTCCTCCATCATCCATTTATTTCGTCCACCTCGTTGCGCTGACAGTGTTCATACCGACATAACGTAAATGATTTATTTGACGAAAAGAAAGACTAAAAGCTTTTCGTATTACAGGTAAGTTATGATCAACTTTGGTGGTTGATATTTGCGTTTATTGATTGATTATTTTTGTGGCTTCCTCGTTGGTGTTGTGGTCACACGCGCGACTGTTCAGCGTGAGGTCCTGGGATCAATTCCCGGATCAGGCAAGGTTTTATTGGGGTGTTCCATTAAAAATTTCCCAGCAGCAGCCACGGAGTCTGGATTTGTGCCCAGGTGAAAGTGCCTGTAATGGTCTAATTGAAATTGCGAAAAACGCTTGGCGTTTTTTTTTTTTTAGTTGATCCCAATAAGCTTATTTTTGAAGTCTGTTAAAATAGCAAATCCCAAAAATACTTGGATTTTGTTGTCTTTGAAAATGTTCAAAGTTTCGACCCGACAATATTCTTACTTTTTCAGCTGCCAAAGGTACTAGAGTGTCAATAATTTATGTGGAACGAGTCGCCATGTCACGGGGACGTGACGGATTCCCACTATTTTCACAGTCGCACTACTATTACGCTACAAACATGCAGAAGTGGGTAAGTTTGTGAATATAGTGTCAGACATATTGCTTCACGATTATTTAATAAGTCTCAAGATATTTTTGGCGATCCAAGGGACGGTTATAAACCTGCCAGGGCTGCGGGACTGTTCGAAAGAGTTACCGTGGCCCTGGAACACAAAGGGCTAAGAAGGAACATGGATGGGTTTTAGTCAGTACAAGTCTGACACTGCCTTCCGCTCCGTCCAGAGCGGGAGGAGTCATAATATGATTTCCAATCCGTAAAAAAAAAGAAAAAGTATGGCAATAAGCTCGCCCCCTGTTACATGGGAATTAAACATAACTGGCGAAATGTGGGTGAAGTATTATGTACACCTCTGCCTACCCCTTCGTGCATTACAGGCGTGACGTAATGTATATTTTTAGGTTTCCGTACCCAAAGGGTCAAACGGGACCCTATTACTGAGACTTCGCTGTCCGTCTGTCACCAGGCTATATCTCATGAACCGTGATAGTTAGCCAGTTGAAATTTCTACAAATTATGTATTTCTGTTGATGCTATAACAGCAAATACTAAAAACAGAATAAAATAAATATTTAAGGGGGCTCCCATGCATAAAATGTTTTTTTTTGTTCGTTTTTATAAATAAAGAAAACCTTTTGTGTGCGAGTCCGACTCGCACTTGGCCGGTTTTTGTGGTTATCATAAGTTGGTTAACTGACTTCAAAGAGAAAAGTTAATTGTTTAAACTGTATACGTAATTATGTCATTGTGGTTGACATCGGAATTTTCATTGATTTGTGGACGATTATTAATTAATGGCCGTTCAATTTTGTGGTCAATATTATTCATTTTGACTACCCGGTCGATCTAATGTTTCTAATAGCTTCTGCTGAACACGAGGTCTTGGATTCGATTCCCTTTTCAATTGAGTATGTATTGAGAAATGTCTTAAATTTTGATGATAATCTTTTTTTTTTCATAAAAGGGACTTAGCTATATAAATTACAACGATTAACAAACTAATAAATTAAAATAACTAAAATAACACTATACTAAAAAATAGCGTCGAAAAACTCCTCATCGCTGTCAGCTGGTAATGTGCCAAAGAGACTGGCAGCATTGCCACGTTGTATGGCAATACTTAGTCTCTGGGCACAGTAAAAGCTGGCTTTTGGGTCACGGGAAGCGTCAACAAGGCGTTTCGAAATTTCCTTAAAAAGGCTCTGAGCACTCGGACCCCACGTCCCCAGAGTTAAAACCCCAAACGGCTCGAAAATATAGTAAACATAAAGGTTACTATATTTACGCGATAATATAATTGGTCACTCGACTCATTTTACATGGGTTAGAACATAAAACAGAACTACGTGAAATATGTGTACATCTCTGCCTGACATAACTTCAGGGCAATATAGCTCTGAGAGTATTTAATGTCAATACAAAACCTAAAAGAGAAAGCAAATAATACAAATAATTACAATAATTCCTCTAATTACAAACACTCATTTGTAATAATGAATGAAGTATAAACCAATGAGAAGTTCTGTACATCTGAAAACGCTTAGTACTTCGTAGCCTACATAATAAGTGTGTTTGTTTGTGGGGCAATAGAAAAGTAGTACATTGCTAAGGTTACCATAATTCGTAATTTTTCAGTACCTGTCCGGGTTTTTGGATCCTCGTCTGGACGTGATCAGGCCTTGTCAGTTGTCGTTATCTGTGAAAGGTTCGAAAACTGCGACTCGACACACCGGACTTTGACAGATAATTTACTGATATATCTGTCAAATTCACCGTACTTTAACAGATATTGCAGTACTTTGTATGCTGCCAGTCCGCAGCCCGGTCCGTTTGAACCAAAGAGATTTAAAACAGTTATAGACAGAACGATTTGTTACTGAGTAAACAGTATCGGATTACGATTTTCTTCCTCGTCCCGTCTATCGCTCGTAAATATTCTGAATGTCTTTGGCTTGAATATGGCAGGTTTTGGACCAGCTGCAAACAACTTGTAGTAAAAAATACTTCACAATACATTATTTTTCAATGTTTGGTGTCCGCAATACGCAGTAAATTAAAGTGTACTATTTTTAGAAAACAAATGTGTTACCTTCAAATTTTCGATCAAAGAAACAGCCGGTCTTCTTTTTTTAAATGTCCGGCTTTTTATCGGGACTTTTCAAATTTTGGCATGGCAACCCTACACGTAACGTACTCATAGGTACAAAGCGTTGGCACGTTGCCAGCTCGCCGCTACCTGGGTTATAACAGCTCGTACTCA
Organism: Cerastis leucographa; assembly: GCA_963082945.1. NCBI lineage: Eukaryota > Metazoa > Arthropoda > Insecta > Lepidoptera > Noctuidae > Cerastis > Cerastis leucographa. Next base: position 17,212,649 of record OY720365.1, read on the forward strand.
TATCTTTACGCCTTTTTTTCTTACAGGGTGAGTAGAATAAGTTGTCTTTAATTATGAGAAGAACGTGTTTTTTGTGGAGTAACTTTGCTCTTATTCCACCGCGAGGAGGGAAACGTTTGCCAAGAGTATTTTTTTTTATTTAAAGTGTTCCTGTGGGTTAATTTCCTTACATAACGGGAGCGAATCCGGAAAGCTAGTCCTATTATAAAATGATTCGCATATACCTCTATATGAGTAACTTAAATGCCAGCTTTTACTCCACAAAACTTTTCCTATCCATTCAAAGTCTTTATAGCAGAGATTGACTCCCCGAAAATCAAACATAAACACACAGAACACTATAACCACTAACCCAAATAGTAATTGGTGTTACGCGAAAGTAATTTAATTCCCTTATCGGCTGCTGTTATCAGTACCTTATCCTTAAGGCCAGCAATTGGAACGAGTGCTTCTTTCGTAGTTTCGTCCCTAGCGAGTATCTTGGGGGAGGTTGTAACCTCTCTGTAATAGTAATTAGTTTGTGATTGTTATGTGTTGCAGTATTATTTTTATCACTAAGTATATGACGGCGCCTTTGCAAAAAGGCTTCATATTATTCACGTTGCAAACTAAACTGTGACCACAGACGAGAGACAAGCGGTCTCCAATAGGGGATAGTCACATTTTTTTTTCTTTGTCCGTCGGGTAGGTTATTGAAAAGTATTGGACACGTATTTTTTCTTTTTTCACGAGGTCATAAAATTGCGGAGATATATTGAGTTGAAATGGCGGGTGACGTCACATGTAGGTAGTTTTTATACCTACTTCTGACGTAGTGAGCCCCCACTCTCCAACTTTAATGAGTTTTAACTAAGAAATTTTTTGATAATTTGATGAAACAAAAAATACGTGTCTAATATTTTTGTATTACCTGTCTGACGGACAAAATAGAATGTCGTTTTCTTTACCCAGTCTTCACCCCTATTCTCTCTGGCGGAACGTCAAGTCGTTGCGGGCAGCCATATTGACTTGTGAGGTTGTCAATGAAGGCGTGCGTAACAAGGCGTTGACTGATCGCCGACGTCTGTTTTAATAATCTAATTAAATCTAGTGCCACATATCATATGTGATTTCGATGAGGCGGGTAAGAGCCTTTAGATACATTGACTGCCTTGTTGTGCTTGTTGTCAAATGAAATCATAACATCGCGCATATATTCCCGATTGGTAGGCAGAGGTGTAGGTACTTAATAGGACACTCACAATTCGCCAGTTATGTTTAAGTCCAATGTTATTATATGGGACGGCGGTACTGACTGGACTTTAAAAGAGTAACAAGTTAACAGAGAACCTCTGAGTTTGTTTCGGCTGTTTCTTCTCAGAGTAGTCAGGTATGGAACACCGGCCCCATCTAGCTTAAAAAAAAAGACGTGTAAAAGTGTTTTTTAAAAACCTACTTGCAAAATAAACATCATTTATCATTTATGGGCCGAGCCTATTGCCATCAACCGGGCACAGAGCCAGGCTCCATAACTGATACCGAGAAATTCGTGATGGAGGAACCTATTTCCATTGAAAAGTCTTTCAATGTGATTAAATTAACTTAGATTAGATATTAATGATTTTTAACCGACTTCTTAAAAATGAGGTGCTTATGTATTCGACCAGCATCTTTTTTTTGTTAAAAAGTTTTAATGATTACAACTCGTTAAACCTATATTTGCTACGATAGTAAATCATATTTTAATCAACTAACAACCAACCAATCAACTGACCGGCTAATTGCAAAAAAAAAAACCGGCCAAGTGCGAGTCGGACTCGCGCACCGAAGCTTAGAAGCTTGATTTTTTCACAGCTCCAAGGAACAGTAGACCTGAATATTTCATATAAATTTCAGCTTGATACCTCCACGCGTTCCTGAGAAAAAGAGTCTTGACAGACAGACTGACGGACGGACGGACAACAAAGTGATCCTGTAAAACCGCTTGTATACGTCCGTTTTTTTCACCGGACATCGGTCCGTTTTCAAGCGCCATTGCCGTATCTGTGCCCGATGCAAGTAAACACATTCTTTATAAACCATATACCACCGCAAATCCGGCGAAAAATCGGTCCGTTGTCCGGTGAATAAAACGTAAGTGTACAACCGGCCTAAGGGTTCCGTTTTTTTCCTTTCTAGTTACGGAACCCTAAAAACGCAAGAAAATTTGAATTTCGAAGGCCATCCTGGTTCACCTTAAGCACTTACCAGTTGTTAGTCCATTACTTACGAATGCACATAAACTTTATCCTGGCCATGACAGCCAAACTCGACTAGAATTTATTACAGAATATTACGTTACTTTTACCAAATAACGTTCTCCTTTTTTCCTTATGGCTGTGGCTTGTATACGTTCATATATTCGTTACGTGTGGTATTTTGAGGGTTTCCTTAAGAAATAACAGACTGTTATTTTTACTTGCGGTCATTGTAAAGAAACTTGGCTAGAGTGGCAGTGTCAAATGGTATATCAAACCAATGAGGTGGTCAGTGGGTAGTTTTATCGTTGGATTTGTAGGATTTGGAGTATACGCTTAGTTAGGGGCACTCATTTTCTGCCTCATCTGCCTAGCCTTTTCCCAAACTATCTTGTGTCAACTTCCAGTCGAACCGGATGCAACTGAGTACCAGTATTTTACATGAAGCGACTGCCTATGTGACCTCCACAACCCAGTAACTGGGTAATACGATACCTCGTGGTAAGACTGGATGTCAGACTTTTAGCTTCTGACTACTATCAAAGATCTACAAATGACAGCCGGGGCCAACGGCTTAACGTGCTTTCTGAGGCACGGAGGAAACTCGGTATGTAACTATGGTCACCCATGCACGGACCAAACTCGGCAAGCACGGCTTACCTTAAAGATCGACGCGTGCGTCTGTTATAAATTAGCCACGAGCTTACGCTTAGTAAGGGGCACTATGAGCAGCAAAGAAAACAAAAAAATAAATTTTAATCGTTTTTATCTGGACCATAGAAACCATTTCGGGTCAAAGACGCAATAGAGTCCGATTTCTTTTTCTAAGTTTCTATCCTTATTCCTCCATAGCGATCCTAAGGCTACACTCGAACCAATGAGGTTCTTCGAAGAATCGTGTATCGATGACCTATAAAGTATTTTTTTTTTTCTAAGAAAAAGCTAAACGAAAGGGGTGCGTACCATTTGGCATAATAACAAAAGTTCTAACGATCACATGACCTAATTTCATTTAATATAATTTTTCTTTAGTATAACGATGAAATGATATAATGAATTATTGATATAATTTCAGTTTACCTAATTTTATATGGTTTAATAAACATGTTCTATAATGCACATTTGAACTAATATTCAGTTAGTATAATATTTAGTTAGTATATTATTCCTCATATATTATTTCTCATATATTCCTGCGTTAGAGCTGCTATATGATTGGTGAATCATGTGGGTTAGGTTAGGTTAGAACCATGACCATTAGCGCCAGATCCATTCTATTGTTGGTGAATCATTTGGGTTAGATGAGGTTATAACAGTATGATGTTTTCTAATATTTACTTTTTCACTACAGAATATGGGCAGAAAATAAGTAAATATTAAAATTAGGTCAAATGAAAATTAGGTCAGCTGAACGTTATACTAAGTGTTATTAGAGCAAAAGAAGTTTATATGAAATGAAATATTAGATTACATGAAATTAGGTTATTTGTTTTTATAGAATATGAAAAGTATATCATGTGAACGTTATTTCAAGTGATAATATATTATCTGTTATTATGGCATATATTACACACCCAAACGAAAGACCTCGTGCTTGAAAACCTACCTCGCAATCGATTGTTCTACATTGTTGAGGAATTTTCCCTCTTAAGGATTTTGTGAAAGCCTTAATCACTTGGTACCTACAGCTACAAGATTTTTATTAAGCATTTTAATCATTTCTAGGAAAAAGCAATACGATTAGGTACCCACTTAAACCTTGTCTGAGAATAAAAATAAATACGAATTCATTCTTCTAAATTGATATTTCAGACTAATTTTATGATTATTGGTATGCGATACGACACAGGACAAAACATTTGTCATGTCAAATCAAAAGTGCGTTTACATATATAAGTCAAACGTGAATTATTATATTACGTGAATACCTATATTTTTCCTTATTTTTAATATCTAATATCACGATATGCTATCTGATTCAAGAAGTTTAAAATAAAGTCTACGTCATAAAACATACCGCAATTCAGTTGTCCTCATCCAAAAATCCTCTTTATTCCTCAAAGGTTCTCTAAAATCGGAACGAAAGCCCGACCAGCATGGGCCATCATGTAACTGCAAATCTAAACTAAAACCCGACCAGCATGGGCCATCGTGTAACCGGGATCTATCAGATCCGTCAGTCACTTCAAGTATTCCAATGGAACGCAACATAAACCAATTCGTCGGTTCGGAATACAAATTTGAATTTGGAACGAACGCTTTGTAGTGTTAGAAAGTTTTTCGTTCAAAAATATTGATGGCGGCGCTCTAAATTCAAATGTGTACGTTACGTTCATACTAGTACATTGTATTTTGTTTTTCTGTAATAAAGTTTGTATGTCCGTGTGTTAGTAGTTTTGTAGTGTTTGATAGTAAATTTTGAGCATCAATGTTCAAAACAATAAGCCCAACTAGATGTTTCCTACGACTTTGTTTCTCATACAAACTTAAAAAGTCATTGGCCGGCTTGGAAATTGTTAAGAAAAACTATAATTTACATAAAATGATCCATTTTTAGTAAAATGTTATACCAACAACAGTAGGGAAAATGTGTAGAAAACAAATGCCTTTTTCAGTGCCGATGTTCCATTTTTATGTAATGGAAAGCAAAAGCAAAGTATAAACAAACAAAATCAATAATAGAATTACAACCGAAAAGGCAATCTAAAAGGGAAACAAGCCATTTTGAAAACCACAAAGCTAATACACGCGCAAAAATATCGCATTCAATAAACAGTAAATTTCAAATTTTAAATTCCGAAGTTCGAATTTTAGAATTTGGATTTAGAATGGAAGCGTTTAACTCATTGGTTCCACGTTTTCGAACGATTTCCAATATGACCTGGGAGGCTTATCTTTACGGTCGTTTTCTTTTAAAGGATCAGCTGAACTCCTATTCATATGTAATTTATGGTTTATATAGCACGATTGTCCGGCAAACCATAAAGGCATCACCGGTTATTTTCTTTTCTTGAATCGTACGTACTTCGTCAGATATGTTTTAAATGTTCTATGTTATAATAACATAACATATCATCCTTTATTTCAGGCTACACTGGCCCAAAGATAACCTTATAAACTAACATATATAAAGTAAATACAAAAGTTTCAATAAATAAGAATTAAAATTATGTTATCTACTGTGCATTCTTCTCCATGTAATGGGCAACTACAATACTTTCACAAGTTATTATGCCTTGTGTCTGGGACTGCAGCTTCGCTTTTTTTATGTATTTTTTTTTGACATTCAAAAATGGCCTGTCATGGTCTAATTGAAATAAATGCTTTTAGTTTGAGTTAGTAGCACTTCAGACTTCACTTGAGCTGGGTGACCAGTGGAACTTGTCCGGAGAAGCGACGGGACACCACCTTCTGCAGCCAAAAGTCTTCTTCTAACACGAGGGGCAGATAACAATTTGATACTCACACGACGAACGCCTGGGAAAAAGGCTAGGCAGATGATGACATGCAATTGCTTAATTGTCATGGCATTCTTTGTAGTAGCCAAAGCACAAGGCTCACATGATACAATAGACTAGCCCCCTATAACAAGGAACTGAAACATAAGCGATGAAATGCACGGTCGTAATAAACAAGCACACTTCAACCTAACCTGTCAGAAATTACAGCTGTATCGTTGTGTGGCTACCTCCTATTCAAATCTCGAACGCATCAGTTTTCAGTTTCGAGTCCCCCTTTGACAGGCAAAAGTCCAATGAACGGGCAGGAAACAAAAAAAAAAGTCGTTGGCATTTTGAACTTGGAACCCCGAGGCCGATCGGTTCCGAATCGACGGAGGTTTTTAATCGAAATTCGATTGGTGTGGAGTAGCGCAGGCGGATTTGCTAGTTTCAGAGAATTATTCGGTTCCGGATTAATAGACTCTTGTGTTTTGTGTATTTTTACTTTGAGTGGTTGGAGAGTTGTATATGCATTTTAGTTTTTTAAGCTATGATCGCCATGCTTTAAAAGATGATTCGGATGATTAGGTTTCTACCTCCTAAAGTTAAGCTTGCCTGAAATAAATGAATTTTAATTTAAGTAGTTATGCAGAAGTTTGTCAGAAAACTATAATAATTGTGTGATCCTTGAAACAGAATTACACGAATTTAAACATCGTTCTGTTCAAAGAGGCGAAATTATGATGTATTCAATATGTTTGGCGTTAAGAAACACGTTCTAACTGCATGAGATTTTGAAAAATAACATCTAGTTTATTTGGCTTTCAAGTTTACAGCAACATGACTTTGTCGCAGCTGCCTCGCTGGTCGAGTGGTTGCAAACGCGATTACTGAGCATGAGGTCCTGGGTTTGACTCCCAGGTGGGGCAAAGTGTTATTGGGTTTTTCCAGTGGGAATTTCCCAGTAGCCGCCACGGAGTCGTGTCCCTATTACATGGGACTTAAACATAACTGGTGAAATGTGAGTATAATATAAGGTTGGTACATATCTACCTAACCCTTCGGGGTTAACAGGCGTGATGTTATATCATGACTTCGTCACAGCGCACAATTTTTTACGACACAACGTTACTACAAGCCGCTTCAGAGCATCGAGTGCTGTCAAGTTGATAGAAATACGATGAAACTTTTTGAAAAACTACTGAACCGTATATTGTTACTGGCCAGAAATAAAGTATTTTTATAGTATTATACATAGTAGTATAGAGAATTGGTTTGCTGACTAGAAGAATTTACTTTGTCTTTACTTAAATGTTGTTGTTGTTTCATGGTATCTGTTATTTTAAGAAAATACGACGAATAAACGTGTCAAAAATTACGCTCTCGATATGATCCAGACATTGCACAATGCACAATCGACAATCAAAATAAAAATATTTTATTTTCATAGGCCTACATGGGCACTTATAAAACGTCAACAAAAGGTGCACGGTTCGGGTTGGTCGTTTCCTATGGAGAAGAACCGGCAAGAAATTCCATGGTTACTCTTTTATAATTAAATGTTACAGGGTTCAGAATGTTGCATTGAATACGTGGTAACCGTTTTAGCGTCAGTTTTATTTTTATGAATGGCATCTCGCATTTCAACATATGAGGTTGTCGTCTGCTTAACCGGACTATCCTGTGGATGCCTTGAGAGTAAGGCCTCCAGCCAGGGCATAATAACTTACAAACTAAGCGACTACACGCTAAGGGCACCCCCTGTGGGGTACGAGCCTCGGCTTAGGGCGTCGCTGGAGGACTGCGTGGGGACAGGCTGGATCTGAATGGTGTCATTATTTAGGGACTGATTTAAAACTGCTGGCACAGCATCGCGGGCTGGCTCGAGCGAGGGTCGGGGAGATCATGGACCGAGACGTCGCGACGGACCTCGACGGCGAGGTCGGAAAGACGGCGGTTTGCATCTGAACTTTTTAAGAGTACTAGTCTCTTTGCTTGCCTGGAGGAGGGTGATAGCATCATCGGGGGTGACGAGGGTATGCCTCGGTCGGCGTACTGAACTAATGCGTGAGGATTCGTAGCGGGCGGCCGCTGCAATCAGGGGATTACGGTGCTTAATGGCGTTATCAAAGAAACGCTTCGAAAGCCGCTTCATAAACTGGAGGACGGTGGGCATTCTAAGGTCAACGTGTAGACGGTCATTACGGACATAAAAAGGGGCTCCCGTGACTCTACGTAAGAACCGGTTCTGTTTAGCGTCAGTGTATACCACCCTTTATATTTAGGTTATAGTTTACTTAAACACTCTAATCATAGCCTTTTTTAACCCCCGACCAAAAAAGAGGGGTGTATAAATTTGACGCGTGTATCTGTGTGTCTGTCTGTGGCATTGTAGCTCCTAAACGGATGAACCGATTTTGATAAAATTGGTTTCGTTTGAAAGGTGCTTTAATCGAAAGTTTTGATAGCTATGTTTCGAGAAAATTTGCTCAGCCGTTTGGTTATCACCTTTTTTCTAGTTGAAGGGAAATAAACAACTTCCAAAGGTCTGTTCGATTCAAAATTTGAAATTTTGTTACTTCCTCCCGCTCTCCCCTGAAAGCTCGTTTTTTTTTTTAATTTATAACTTTACTTGTTTTCGTTAATAAGCGAGAAGAGGCGTAACACCTAGAAAAGTGGAAGAGGCCTATGCCCAGGAGTGGGACAGTCAAGTCTAAGATAAAACAATATAAGTTTAAAAAGCATGAAATTAAAATTTAATTAAAAATTTAAAAAATCCAAAAACCAAAAATAAATTAATCCAAGCGTCGTAGTGGCGGGGGACCGCTAAGTAAACCGCCTTGTACAAGTACAAAACAAAGCTTTGTGATACTTTTTTAGGTAAATTAATCTTTTTCATTCCCTCTAATCTTGTAGTACTATAAAAACAATCCTAAACAGCCATAGAGAACTGTTATGTATCTGTTCTCTTACGTCAATCATAATCCGTCGATATCGGGCAATTCGTGACGATGAATATATATACTATAGTTAGACTATTGCACAGATCGAGTGCCATCAATGTACAGGGTGTAGCGATTAAAGCAGATAGCTTGTCGGAGTAATAAGCCGGATAACGTATCACATATCTGAAATTTGAAGGCAAGGGGTTCAGGGAAGACTCGGTTGGGTAACTCTGCCAAATAGTATGAGCACCCTAATCGTTTCCTTGTTATGAAAAACGTTAAGTTCTTGGTCCAGTTATTGGCTGCCTGGTTGGTCTATTGACGCTCAATCAAAATCGAAATATTTTTATTTCACATAGGCCTACATGGGCACTTATAAAACGTCGACAAAAAGGCGCACGTTTCGGGTTGGTCGTTTCCTATGGAGAAGAACCTGCAAGAAACTCCATGGTTACTCTTTTAAAATCATTTGGTTTTACAATATTTTAATGTTACAGCGTTAGTACTTACGTTCGGGAGGACATCGTAGGCCCGACAATAAGTCGTTGCTTACTACAAAACATAAAAGATGCTGAGCATGAAGTCATGGGTTCGATTCCCGGGTGGGGCAAAGTATTATTGGAATTTTCCATTAGGAATTTATCAGTATTCGTTACGGATCATGGATGTGTGTCTGGTTGATGGCAATAGGCTCGCTCCCATTACATGGGTGTACTATTAGGTTCACCTCCGCCTAACCTAGTACATAGTATACAGATACAGGAGAAATTCTGTTAAAATCGGTCTTTACCATAACAATGGTAAAGACCGATTTTAACAGAATTTCTCCTGTATCGTGGGTGCGTTTACAAACATTTAAACTGTCATACACAAACTGCCAGACCCGGAACAACTATATGTAGGTCATACAAATGTTTGTTCCGTGCGCGAATTGAACACGCAACACGCAGCGCAGCAGCCAATCGCTCAGTCACTCTGCCAACCGTGCCGTCTTTAAAACGATGCAATTCTAAACACTGATGTTAACAATAAACTCAACTAAATAAATGATAATTGGTATCACAAAACTTTTTAGGCTTTACCATCAAGGTTTTATTTAATCAATTATTTTTTATTTTATTTAATTAATAATCAATTTTAGCTCATGAAGGGTTTCAATATTAATTTTTATACTATTTACATTTAAAATAACACGGTTTAATTAAAATGTAACTAAGAATGTATTTTATTTTATGAAGTAAATTATTTACAAACTACAAATAGATGTTAAGTGATAGTAAAATATGTAATGTTGCCAGCCTTCTGGGTACTTTCCGACGACGAATAACGAACTGTTTGACGACCTTTAATTCTTTTCTGCTTTTGATACAAGTACATATTTTTATTATTATTTTAAGTCTACCTACTTGTAGTTAAAAACGCTTTGATAATAAAGTGACGAATGTCATCATTCATTTGCCTAAACTTTTCTTGACTATGAAAAAGTTGGCTCCAGTCTAACCGGATGCATCTGAATCGTGCCACTGACTACCTAACTGTAACGACTGTCAAAGATCTACAAATGACAGCCGGTATCAACGGTTTAACGTACTTTTCGAGGCAAAAAGGTTATTCGGTATGTAACGGTCACCCATCCACGGACCAACCTAGGCAAACAAGGCTTAACCTGAAACCCGAACCCGAGCACCTGTTATTATTTAGCCACGAGCTTAAACGAATGTAATATGTAATATTAGTTTGCAATATTTTGCGTTGGTCTATTCCAACAGGCGTTCAAATATCAAACCCCAACGTATGTCACAGCCTGTATGTACGAGTACAACACAGATTCCATGACCCACTTCCCTAAGTTCTCTAGTGTAAGTATACTTACGGCTACAGAGGATTAGGAAGTATATACTTTATGTTATGTAATGGCATATCGGTGGGACTCAATATCGGTTATATTAAGAGCAAGATGAGATGAAAGCTTCTACACATAAGCCAATGTCCATTGCTTCTTCGAGAATAGTGATGCAAGATGCTTGTATTTGGATCGTAGTTATGCGATACGATTCTAGAATGGCTTCCGATCGAAGCGCAATCGATTCGGTTTTCCAAATATCACATCGTACTAACTTATTCATAAAGAGATGCAAAATGCTTGTGGGTCGTAACTATGCGTTACGATTCTAGAATGGCTTCTGATCGAAGCGAAATCGATTCGGTTTTCCAAATATCACATCGTAATAATTCATAAAAGGAGGAGTGGCAACATAAGGACAGCTGCTTGAAATGGTCCATGGATGGGTGACCACCACCACATTACATACCGAGTTTACTCCTTGCCACGGAAAGCACGTTAAGTCGTTGGTCCCTGCTGTCGTTTGTAGATCTTTGACAGTCGTTACGAGTAGTCAGTGGCCCGAAAATCTGTCTTACTAATGCATAAAGGCAGTCGCTCCATGTAAAATACTGGTACTCAGCTGCATCCGGTTAGACTGGAAGCCGACCCCAACATACTCGTAATGGGGCAAAAGGCTACGCAGATGACATTGTATTTATTTAATTATACCGCTAAGAGTCTAGACAAAATTCCAGGAATTCTTTTGTACGTATTTTGTGTCCTCCTTTTATATTACTTTAGATTGACTGATCCAATCATTCCGATACCAGAACTTTTGTACAGATCCAAAATATCAGTGAATGGCTTCTTTTCGTATCGATACTATAGGGTACCGGACCGAGTTTTGCATCACTATATGGAGATATAAAATATGGCCAAAAACGAGGTGACAGCTGAGATTCATCTGCCTAGCCTTTTCCCAACTTTGGGGTAGGCTTCCAGCCTTACCGGTTTCAGCTGAATACCAGTATTTTACGTGGAGCGACTGCCTATCTGACCTCCACAACCCAGTTCATCATTAGCCTATAATGTTCCCACTGCTGGGACACAGGCCGCCTCTTCTATGAGAGGGAGAGGGCTGTAATCCACCACGCGGGCCCAGTGCGGGTTGGTAGATGTCACATGTCTTCAAATTTTTGGTTCTAGGACATGCCGGTTTCCTCACGATGTTTTCCTTCACCGTTTTTGAGAGCAGCGATGATGAAATAAATTACACAAAGTAATGCGCCTGCCTGGGTTCGAACCCACGGCTTACTGCTCGTAAGTCAGGGTTGGCATCACTAGGCCACCGCTGCTCTCAACCCAGTTAGTACTGGGTAATACGATACCCCTTGGTAAGGATGGTTGTCAGACTTTCGGGCCACTGATTACCTTTAACGACTGTCAAAGATCTACAAATGACAGCCGGGACCAACGGCTTAACTCGGTATGTAATGGGTGGTCTCTGCTGAGGTGGGGGTTACCTATGAGATTACGAGTAATAAATGGAGAAGTATGAAAGAAGAATGCAATGCTGTCCCAACGTTAAATAAAATGGTATAAGGGCCTGCCCTTCTCTCCTGAGACTAATAATGATTTCCTGCGTTGGAAAAAAAACTGCAGTTTTTTCCCTTGTATTTTATGCGTAGATCAAAGTAAAGGTCCCCTTGAAATATTCTCAAAACGCAATATGAAAAATCGATCATCACGTAGGAAGGTAGGCACTGGAAAAAATCCTCCAGTTTTATATGTAAATTAATTAAAAACTAAAGCTTACATTTGCCTTTAAGCTTATGCGCATAAAGGTACGTAAATTCTGAATTAAGCCTATCACAAACTGAAATTTCAATATTCTGTTAGTTACTATCATAATTCCTAGTACCTACCTATATTTACTATGTACCTCGTATTTTCATCTACCAATATAATTTTCATTTACCGCCCGGTCCTAGTTAATCCTATGTCGGTGAAATTGAGAGGTGGTGGTTATTATAATAACACTAGATGTGCCTACAGTATCCCTGAGGTTTCATTGGTTTCATCATTTAAAGTGTTAAAGTTATAACTTGGGAATCTGTTTGTTGAAACAAACCCTAGATCAACGATTTAATCAATTTTATATATTATTGGAGAGCAGCGGTGGCCCCGTGGTAGCAGCCCCGCCTTACGAGCAGTAAGTCGTAAGTTCGAATCTGATATCTTGTTCTACCTTTTTAACCCCCGACCAAAAAAAAGGGGTGTTATAAGTTTGACGTGTGTATCTGTGTGTCTGTGTATCTGTGTATCTGTGTGTCTGTCTGTGGCATCGTAGCTCCTAAACGGATGAACCGATTTTGATAAAATTGGTATCGTTTTGTATTAAGCAACGAATTATTGTCGGGCCTACGATGTCCTCCCATACTTAAGTACTAACGCTGTAACATTCAAATATTGTAAAACCAAATGATTTTAAAAGAGTTACTATGGAGTTTCTTGCCGGTTCGTCCCATAGGAAACGACCAACCCGAACCGTGTACCTTTTGTCGCCGTTTTATAGGCTTATGTAAAATAAAATAATTAGATTTTCTTTGTTTTATGGGGGTTTAAGACTTTACACCCTGTTATTGATATCGCTTTAAAATAAAAGAAAAGGGAATAAAAATGAATGATAACGTGATAATTGACAGTAGAGTTTGCAAGTAAAGAAAATAAAGATGTTGATGTAGAATATTATATTCATCATTCATTCATCATCAGCCGATATTGTTCCCACTGCTGGGATGCAGGCCTCTTTATGAGAGGGAGTGGACTGTAATCCACCACTCGGGCCCAGTGCGGGTTGGTAGATGTCACATATCTTCGAATTTTTGATTCTAGGACATGCCGGTTTCCTCACGATGTTTTCCTTCACCGTTTTTGAGGGCAGCGGTGATGAAATAAATTACACAAAATAATGCGCCTGCCTGGGTTCTAACCCACGGCTTACTGTTCGTAAGTCGGGGCTGCCAACACTGGGCCACCGCTGCTCTCAATCCGCCTAATGTGATAACATAATATAAAAATATACGGTACTCGTTAGGTTAATATAAATAAATATGTTTGTAGACTAATAAAATAAAATAAATAAAATAATTGAAATAAGAAAGAAAGAAAGAAGAAAGAAAGAAAATAAGTTTATTTGGCACATACCACAAGTACACACAACATTAAACGAAAATGAACACAAAAAATACTTAAATATAAACAAAAGAAAAAAAGGGTTAATAATTGTGTAGCTAAATAAAACAAAAAGAAAAGAGGGATAATTATTGTGTGTCTCACGGCTGCGACAAAAAGGGCCAGTTCAGCAAAATGCCAGGCAGCTAGGCTGCCTGACGCTGGTTTTCAACTGGACCTGCGAATGTGATCATTTGTAGATCTTTCACAGTCGTTACAAGTAGTCAGAAGCCAAAAGTCTGACATTCAGTCTTACCAAGGGTTATCGTATTACCCAGTTACTGGGTTGCGGAGGTCCGATAGGCAGTCGCTTCATGTAAAATACTGGTACTCAGCTGAATCCGGTTAGACTGGAAGCCGACCCCAAGATACTTTGGGAAAAAGGCTATGAAGATGATGGGTACGGATCGAAAATCCAGGCTAAACGCTCTCAAAATTATACTAGCCTTCTTAATTTTATAAGCTCCAACAAGAAATATAAACAAGAAGTATCATCGTCATCTGCCTAAGTTTTTCCCAACTGTGTTAAAGTCGACTTTCAATCTCACTGAATGCAGCTGAATACCAGTATTTTACATGGAGCGACTGCTCTGACCTCCACAACCCAGCTAATACTGGGTAAAAACGATACCCCCCTTGTTACGACTGTTTGACAAGGAAATCTACAGTATGTTAGGTTAAACGAGGGACATATTGAGGGAGGGTATTCAGTATTCGATTCTCGTCCCAAATATGTAAAAAACCTATAACGTATATAGAAGAATTTTTAATGTTTTGTTTAGTGCCTAGATATTTTGGACTGTCCTAAGCCAGGTAAGTTTAAAGTATGAAGGGAAAATGGATTATACCTAAGAGTCATTGACCCGCTCACATGTTCTGCGATAGTATTAAGTCGCTAGCGCAAGGGTGTATACACGTTGCGTGACATTTGCGAAAATTTTTGGTATGGTTCTGTCTGTTATTTATCAGTGTTTTTTTTTTGTTTATATTTTTATTAGTATTATGTTAGCATGTACTATTATGGGTTTGAATATGTCCCTCGTTTAAACTAACATACTGTATAGAAATAAAAGCTTTTAAAAAATAAAATATTAATTGCACAAATGATACAGACTTGTACCTACTCGAGAACTTACTCGAAGCTTGGGACTCGACAAACTGTAACCAACAAGTACCGCCAGCATACAAACGAATACATTAGTAACATCGTCACGTTCGCTGCAATATTGCGAATTAGCTGTTTTTGTGACGCTACAAGAAGTGGGCCAGATGCTTATTAAAGTTATGACTAGACTTAATAACAGTGCCGTCGTTAGACAAAAAGAGTTATCTCAAAAAAACTGAAAATTGTGTTTTTAGGGTCCAGGGCATAAGGGCTAGAGAATGAAGTCGGTACCCATGGGGTGCTAACGAGATCCCAATACTAAGGCTCTGCTCTTCCCGTCCATCTGGCTGTCACAAGGCCGTATCTTTTGAACGTGTTTGTGTTAAATATTGTATGTCGGTATGAACCCTTCAGCTGGGTTTTCTACATCTGACAGCTTAAAATATCTCGCATAAGAAGTTTTAATCAAAATAACCGTATCTTTAGCATACTTACCTCATTTGAATCGTGAAAATGAAATAATAAAATAAATTAAAGAAAAAAACAGATTTGTTGAGTTAGGACCTTTTGGCTTACGCATGCAAAATATAACTTATAAGTAGTACATAGCGGCGTTGTATTTTGTAAGTAGGGCTTTTTAAACGGATTAGCGTTTTAAATACTAATTTGTATTAAATTAGTTACTTTAGAAACAATTCTTGTCTGTAAAATATCTATTTAGATAAAGTTTTCTACCACATTGGTTAAAAGAGGTTTCAAACGATAATTAAATTCAGTTTCATAGCACTCAACAGTCAAATCCACTTATCAAGTTTTTAACCACAAACTCACATAGTTTATTAAGAGATAAATAATCCAATTATACCATTAATCAACAAACTATAATCAAAATGATTTTAGCTACTTTTCAATAAGTTATTTAATCATCTTCATTTACCTATTACGTTTAAAAAAAAATGTTTTTTTTTAATTGTTTTAAATACATTTAAAAATATAATTAATAATAAATTTTAATTATAAGTTTCCGCTGGTGTCGAGAGCAGGGTCCACGCTACCGGTAGTTAGGGCTGCAGAGATATGCTCATAATGTGGCCCGTATTGAGGAATACTGCTTTCTGAATCAGGCCATTGATCCAACAGCCAAGTGAGAGCCCCAACAGATGTTGGTCGAGGCTTTTGGCCAGTAAGTTAATTATTAAGCAGTGATAGCCTACTGGTGTGACCTTCGGACTGCCAGTTCACAGGTCTCAAGATCGAACGCAGGACAACGCACCTCTGATTTTTCGGATTCATGCGCGTATTGTATAATTATCACTTGCTTTGGTAAAAGAAAACATCGTGAGAAAATCATAATGCCTGAGAGATACTTCTCGACGGCATGTAAAAGCCAAGTCATAATCTGTATCTCTTCAAAAGTTCGAGTGGATTGGTTTCTTCTAGGCAAGCATGCTCCACCCTAGGCCGCATCACCGCTTCACTTTAGGCGAGTTGCAGACAAACGCAAACCTATTTAACGCCCGATCAAAAAAGAGAGGTGTGATAAGTTTGACGTCTGTATCTGTGTGACATCGTAGCTTCTAAACGGATAAAGCGATTTTGATAAAATTGGTTTCGTTTGAAAGATGTTTTAATCGAGATTGTCTTAGCTATGTTTCTAGACAATCTGCTCAGCCGTTTGAAGTGGAAGTTGTTTATTTCCCTTCAAGTATAAAAGAGGTGATGAGGCTCAGTGTGGGTTGGTAGATGTTACATGTCTTCGAATTTTTAGTTCTAGGACATGCCGGTTCCCTCACGGTATTTTCCTTCACCGTTTTTGAAAGCAGCGGTGATGAAATAAATTACACAAAGTAATGCGCCTGCCGGGGTTCGAACTCATGGCTTACTGCTCGTAAGTCGGGGCTGCCACCACTGGGCCACCCTGATATCATCATCATCATTATAGTTATAATGCTGTGATTTAAATGAAACACTTTATTAAACTCTTTACTGATAAGAATCTTTTAAATCTGTTACGTTGAGTGATTTTTAATAAGAGGTTTGTAAGTGACAACTGGCCTGATTCTTTATTCTTTCAAGCGTATTGCTTGGTCATATAATTAGTATGCGAATTGCATGACTACAGTTGCAGCACGAGAACAAGAAAAAAGGCTACTTTTGTGTTTAATTGACAATAAACTTTGGCTAGCTTTAGCTTATTTTATTCAGAATATTACCCGACATTTGGCAAAAAATGGGAGGCATATTACTACCAGTGTGTGATTCCTGGTTGATATGATGATGATGACCCGCCTATATCACCATATCTATACAAATAAATAAAATTGAAGTTTCTGTTTGTAATATTAAAATAACCGGTTTTAGCTACATGCACTATGTATGTATATACGGCACATATAGCAAAATAACATTTTTATCTGACTGTCTGTTTGTTCCGGCCAATCTCTGGAACGGCTCGACCGATTTTGACGCGACTTTTACTGCCATGTAGCTGATGTAATAAGGAGGAACTTAGATTCTTCTATTTTACAGCTAGTGTTAATGTAAAAGACTTTTAAATTGGAAAATTCAATGAATCATCTTATTTCGTGAAGTGCATCAAGTATACTACTATACTCCGCCACTTTCAAATTGAACGGTAGAGCCATTCTTCAGGACTGTGAGATAGTACTGCACAAATAAACTACCTATTGTAGTCTTGTACCCATAAAACACTAAACAATGTGTCGAGTTAGTTTTTAAACACTTAATACTAAACAAGCTCCAACTTCGTTCAACATTTAATCAGACTTATCAAACAAAACGGTAGAATTCCAAGAAACTCTCAACTCGGACTAAAAGCTGAAACTATTCATTAAAATAAAATAAATAAATTCCAACACAAGTGCGATAAGAGAAAGATAAAAGTGACGTTTTAAAAGATAAAAAGAATTAATTAACACAATTTTAGCGTCCACTTGAATCATTTTGGCACAGTTTTAAGTCTTAGTTCGGGTCATGGAGTGAATTTATTACAGGTTTCACAAGGTTGTTGCTTATTCAATTATTTTAAAAGGTTGAGATTGAAATTACTTTACCTACCATTTAGGGTTCCGTACCCAAAGGGTCAAGCGGGACCCTATGACTGAGACTTCACTGTCTGTCCGTCCGTCCGTCTGTCACCTTGTTCTATCTCATGAATCGTGATAGATAGCCAGTTGAATTTGTACAGATTATGTGTACAGATTCTGTTGCCGCTATAACAACAAATATAAAAAACAGAATAAAATAAATATTTAAGGGGGCTCCCATAAAAAAAGGAAATTTTTTTGCTCGTTTTTATAAATAATGGTACAGAACCCTTAGTGCGCGAGTCCGACTCGCACTTGGCCGGTTTTTATATTGATGTAATTTTCTGAACATGACTTTTTCGTTGGTTTAGTGGTTGCAAACGCGATAACCGAGCATGAGGTCTTGCATGTGATTCCCGACTCGGGCAAAGCGTTATTAAGTTTTCCCATCAGGAGAAATTCCTCAGTAGCAGCCACGGAGTTGGGGAAAGTGCCCGGTTGATGGTAATAGAGTGGGACTCTCTGCCTGCGTCTGTGTTTCCGAACGCTTACAACCCTAATCTCTTCAAAGTTAGAGTGAACAGGCTTCTTCTGGGTAAGCTCGTACCATCGTCGACATTGTCTCTGTCATCTCTGACCTAGACTTCAGTCAAGAACAAACCTGTCGAACGTGAGAGGGAGAGAACCTCACGTCCCAGCCGCCGCGGGAGACGCCCCGGGCGTCGGGGGGCAACCAGTGGCCCCCGGCCACCGTAGGCGCGAGCCTGTGGACGGTGAGTAATGGGCTAGCTCACCGTCCGTCCGTCTCATGACGACAGGCCGTGTCGACGGCGCGTACGTGTTCCACGCGCGCCTCAAGGAGATGTCAGCAAATCGGAAGGGGTCCGAGAGGGCCGATACCTGCCAGGGCTGTGGGTTGTTCGAAAGAGATACCGCGGCCCTGGAACACAGAGGGCTAAGAAGGAACATGGGTGGGTTTTAGTCAGTCAAGTCTGACACTCCCTCCCGCTCCGCCCAGAGCGGGAGAAGTCATTTGATGATTTCCCATCCGCAAAAAAAAAAAAAAAGGACAAACCTGTCGGAAAAAAAATTAAAATGGGTTCGCCCCCTGTTACATGTGACTTAAACATAACGGGCGAAATGTGGGCGTACTATTAAGTACACCTCTGCTTAATCTTTCAACGACATAGAGAAAGACATAATTCATTATTACATAATTCATTATTAAAGCAAAAAAAAAAACTGTTTTTTCAACAGAAAGTCGTAATATGTAAATTAACAATGTAAGTCGAATCATCCATAAAACTTCACAATACAATTGACACCTTGCTTGGATACGTAGAAACCAGATTCGGATATCATCATCTGCCTGCCAAAATCAAAATATTTTACATAGGCCTACATAGGCACTAATGAAACGTTGACAAAAGGTGCTCTGTTCGGCTTGGTCGTTTCCTATGGAGAAGAATCGGCAAGAAACTCCATGGTAACTCTTGTCATATATGTATAAGATACCTGAATTTAGATTCGGGAAAACCGGTACAGAGCAATTGCAGACATGTCTACGGACATCTCCATACAAATACTAGTGAATCTATATCTATCAGTATCCAGTATGGTATGGTATGCAAAATTTTTGACCGAGCCATTACTCCTATTCTGTAATCTTCATATAAAACCTCACTCAAGTGACCGTAAACAATTTTTTGAAATTAGAAGCAAACCAATTTATTTTAAAAGTAAATAATCACTGATTTTCCTCTCAACATCGTTCTAATTCCGAAGTTTTGTTTCGACAAGAGGTAAAGGAAAAAGTAAAAAAAATCTGCCAGTAATATAGACATTATTTTGTACAAAATTTCCAGAAGAATTTCAACGAAATGTCAAAAGGTTTTTCCTAACTTTCCGTGACATTATTTTGTACAAGAAATGCTATTAGTTAGTCTTTGACTCGTTGATTAATCTTTTGTCCTACTTGTTCTTTAACTCTTTTTTATAACTGAGAAATAATTTGGAACTTTCTTGTTATGCCTGACAGCCAGAGGAAAATGTTATTGCTTAAGAAATGGTAACGAAAAATTTAGGTTAAAGAAATCTAGCGCAGAAATCTATAGTTCTTTTGAATTACTAATCTTAAGACCAGTATTTCAATACGTATGTAAATACCGTCAACCAAGCATTCTGTACATGAAACTAAGTGACTTTACGCAAAAAATATTGCTGGGAAACGACTTTTTTTTAGAGGGTGTAAAATTATGTTTTGTGGTAGAACTCAATGTAACGCACTCAAAACATTGTGCTGATGTACGGATTGAATAGTACGGGGTTCGTGGAGGTGTTTAAAGTAAAAATATTACATTAAAAACTTGTATAAAAAAAAATACTTGTCAAAAAGTTGGAACTTTGACCCCTAATATCTCCGTAACTAGAAGGTTTCCAGGTATGGTGTAGAACAAAAAAATGATTGCAATGACAGGGAGAACTAGTGCCTTTCGGCTTCGTTAAGAGGTGTTTTACACCCTTTACAAAGGGGTATATCCAGGGGGCAGAAACGTCATAGATCAGGGAAGGCGAACCAATGGCACGCGTGCCATTGGTGGCACACGACAGAATATTTTGCGCACGCCATTGATATTAACCATATTTTCATCTACCAATGGCCTGCGCTAATTATTTTCAGAGATGATTGACATTATAGATTCACTTAGCTACCATACATTCTACTAAAAGTAACCTCTTATAACCCTAATTCAAGTTATTTGTCATCTAATCTGTAACACAGAAGTCAAACTAATGTTACTTTCATTTAAGTTACACGTATAACAGAAACCTTTAATACTATACAGTGCCTAAAGTTATTTTTTGATAGTAAATAAAGAGTTTTGAGAATAAAGACTTTAGTTTTCCTAACAATCACTAAGTCAAAATTATTTGGCGGCACATCTATGGCCTCATCAAACACTTCTTTACACAAAATGACACGTTGATCCCTAAAGGTTCGCCACCCCTGTCATAGATTTATACATCTGGTCCTACACGCACGCTGGTTGCGAGTACGACGCATCTAACCTTTATGAAGAACAGCACCAAAAAGGTCAGTGTACGTCCTTCTAGGGTGACCCCTCTCATATGGTAATTTGACAACAACTGGTGTCATTAGTATCTATTAAAGACATTAAAATAACTGACTGTTACTGAAGATGCTTGTCAATAATTACATTCATTTACCAGTATTCCACATGAAATTCAGATGACACTCGGGCCTTTATTATTAAATCATTCTCATTTGAGAGCTCTCCCTCAAATGTCATTTGATATCTCCTGGGACTGACTCCAAAATAAACATGAAAAAGTAATTCAATAACGCCAATTGAATAAAATTCAAATGACATTTATAATTCAGGCAGACTTTTTCGCGCGCAGACGCCATTTTGACAACGTACCATAGACGTTCAATTGTTTTTTTTTTCTTACCATAGAGTGTTACTAAACTTACAACCGACCTTATTAAGCCACTCAGCCTCAAACCTTATCACTAACGAAGCAAACAAAACTCTGGTATTAGCCCGAAACTTTGTGAGAAAATCATTAGTACAGAAGTTTAATGTTTCGCTACGTCGTCGATTAATTAGGATGAGATCAGATTGAGGCTACTTGCTTAATTCTTAACAAATCATTGATTGCAAACTATTTATAAATGCGTGTATGTGCGATGTATGAACGTGGACGAGGCTAAGGATCCCAGCAGGTGGCGTTCTACGGTTTCTACCTACCCCCATGGAAAAAGGCGTGAGATTATGTACGTAATAAATAAGGTCTAAAAAAATGATTTAAAATCTTTAAAGAAGTTACTGACGATACTATATTGTTTGTTTTTTTTGTTGGTTTTTCAATGCGTTTTTTTTTTTTTTATTTAAAATTTGTTATTTGTAAGGTAGAATAATTGACATCTCTGATCGAGAAGACATTTGCACGCCAGCTTATGGCAGAATTTTCTGAAACAAAATTACTGTAACACCTGATATACCATATTCTAGCAAATAAATATTTATGATTTGATTTGAAATTCCGCAATTGTCATACGTGTTGTTGGCTGTAAATGCATCATTAATTTTATAAACACCGAAAATAGTACGGGGCTTTTAGGTTTGAACCTTGCAGTAAATATAAACAGCGATTTTTTTCTTGAATCGTGTACTTGACCTTAGGTCTCCAAATAATAAAAAAAAATTAAACATTTTCCAAGGCCGGATCAAGGTCAAAAAGACGAAAACGCGTTTTTATGAATAAAAACGTGGGCAAAATTATTAACAGGACGAATTTAATTATTTTAGGTAAAGAACTGGTGACAGTAATATATTTTTTCAGAATTAAACATTTTCGTCCACGGAAATTTCGATAAAAAAACATTTACGTAATTTTTGGATTGTACTTGAGGCAAAAATATAAACAGCGGTTTTTTTACATAAAATAACTTAAATTAATATATTAAACCTCCGTTAAAAAAATTAAACAAATTTGACTCACGGAAGTTATTAATATCAGTTTTTTTACAATAGCGGTCGGGGCAAAAATGTAACAGGGTTTAATTTTGTTTAACTTTCATCTAAAGGCTATTTCTAACCAATTTACACGAAAATTAAACACTTTAAAGCAAATACTGAAAAAAAATAAAAATAATGTTTACGTAAAATACGTTTGCAAGCTTCATTCTTGTATTTGGTGCAGCGCTTTCATAGGAATTTGATCTTTCCGTAATAGAGATAAGGTGTAAAATCGCGTATACGTAACAAAACACTATTAAGACTTACAAATGTTTTGATGTGTTCCCGGTTGTCATACTTTCAAGTAAATATCTGGTTCCCTAGCACGAGCGCATGGTGTAAACGTAAAATGTCGATGTTCACGTTACGTTGTTCGTCAGAGTCATCCATATATACGAAATAAATTATGAAATATTGTACGTAATACAAGTATTTTGAAATCGACGTATTTACGATCCGTTTAAATCAGTTTTTAATCAATATAAAACCTGACACTGCTGTGCAAATTGCAAAAAGCGTAAGAAAATTTGAACATCACGGGCCAAATGAAATTTTTTGTCGCGCGCGATATTTTTTTTTTTCATTCATAATGTTAATGACTAGCTTTTGCCCGCGGCTTCGCCCGCGTGAAGTTCGGCAATTGCCCACGTATGCGTTAACCACCCCAAAATAATGTCGAAAATAGTCATTTAAATGTTATAGATAATAGTTGTTGGCCACGGCTTCGCGCGCGCGTAAGTGTAAGTATAGGACACATTTTAATAGTTGTGTAAAAATCTGCGCTTTTCGAAGTAAGACGCCACATAATTCATTCTGGTTAGAAAAATGTATATTACGGCGTTTTTTTTTTTAATTTTTTTTGTGTTGTTAGGGACCTAAATGGGTTGAACCAGAATTTATTTTATACATGTCTTCCGAGTGACGATGCTGTAGCTCAAATGCCCCGGTCATCCATCCACCTAGCGATATAGGTTATGGTGTAAATGAGCTAACTTACTTAACTTTCAATATTTTAAATTAAAAAATACTCAGATTAAACCAATCTTTTTAACTCACGGAAAACTACACCGTGTAAATCACCTCATCACGAAGCCGTTAACCAAGCATTCTGTACATGAAACTATGTAACTTTACGCAAAAATTATTGCTGGGAAACGACTTTTTTTTTTGGGGGGTGTAAAATCATGTTTTGTGGTAGAACTCAATGTAACGCACTCAAAACATTGTGCTGATGGACGGATTGAATAGTACGGGGGTCGTGGAGGTGTTTAAAGTAAAAATCTTAAATTAAAAAACTTTTATTTAAAAAAATACTTGTCAAAAAGTTGGAACTTTGACCCCTAATATCTCCGTAACTAGAAGGTTCCCAGGTATGGTGTAGAACAAAAAAATGATCGCAATGACAGGGAGAACCAGTGCCTTTCGGCTTCGTTAAGAGGTGTTTTACACCCTTTTATACTAATGAATTATCCTAGCTCTTCTGTGTAAATGACGTTTGCGGTGTTTCCTTTTGGGGCTAAAATTACTAAGATACTCGCCGAGCCCACTTCGGAACACGCAACATAAAACTGCACACGTGAGAAACAGTTATCACTTAAATCAATGCCAGCCATAGCCTTGGGGAGGATATTGAGACATTGCGTATTTTAATTTTTATTATTTGCACCTAGAAAATGAGGTCATCATTTTCGTTATCGGCGACCCTGAAGTCCACAAAAACGACACTTGTGAAAGAAAAACCGAATGTTTTCCTCGCCGTCAATTTGGTCAGCAACCCCAAAAAC
The DNA here is from genome assembly GCA_963082945.1 of Cerastis leucographa. Taxonomy (NCBI): domain Eukaryota; kingdom Metazoa; phylum Arthropoda; class Insecta; order Lepidoptera; family Noctuidae; genus Cerastis; species Cerastis leucographa. The sequence goes on from OY720365.1 coordinate 17,236,789, forward strand.
CACGAAAACGACACCCATGCACGAAAAACAGGAAATTTTCCTCGGGGCCATCTCCGATTTTTTTTTATTGCCAGCGACCCGCTAAAACCATGAAAACGACACCCGTGAAGCCATTGAGTCGCGCAATTGTCCAGCCCTCGAGTGTCGGTCACGCAAGTGTCCATGCGCGCAAATATCTTTTCGCGTAAATGGGTTACCGCAAGTGTCCTTCCCACAAATGACCCAGATTCCCTAGAAGTGTGTACTTAAATGAAGTTTTTTTTTAGCGTGTTTGTCCACACAAACGTGCTAACACAAAAAACAATAACAAAAAAATGCCATCCCTGTTTTCGTCTGAGGGGTGGAATTTTCAAAAAAATAGATACGTGTTTCACGTCAATTCAATCGAGAAACACAAATAGTGAATTTCAAGCTGTGAAAAACTTTGAACCCCTATCTCACCCTCTTAGGGGGTAAATTCTTAAAAACTCTAAAATACGTATTTATTTATTTCTAACCAGAAGCTTGTATATGAAATTTCAGCCTTCTAACTTAAAAAATGACGAATTTCCATACAAACTTTCATCCCCTATTTATGTCCGTTAGGGGTTGAATTTCGAAGAATCCTTCCTTATTCCTTGTCTACATTATAAAGGAAACCTCTGTGCAAAATTTCAGCTTTCCTGGGTCATAGGTTTGGGCTTGGCGTTGATGAGTCAGTCAATCAGTCAGTCAGGACTTCTATTTTTATTTATATAATATAGATATATATATATATAACTTTGTAAAGCCATTTGTTGACCCTCTAATTGCAAAAGAACAATTTGAATTTCGCAGGCTACCCTTCCACTTCCACCTTAAGTATGTAGTAGCTATCTGCACTGTAATGGTGAAATAAGTAATATAATTACCTCACCTGCATTTAACATGTTGGGAAACTGTGTTGTTATCGTCCTTTATAAAATAACACTATTTCTGTATTTTTAGCCAAAGAAAACGAGGTGGGTGCTACATTTTTTCAACTACCCTGAAAATAATCCACTCTTGAAATAATCATTTAGGTTTCGAGATATGGAACTTTTTTATCAAAACTGCAGCAGTAACTTTGTTCATCATTAACATACTATAAAAGAAAAAGGATTGTGTGGTTTTATGAAACCACGGTAAAAGTGAAACTTTTTTTCATACTTTTGACATTTATCTAAAAAAAATTGGAATAATATTGCATTAAGGGTATAAAACGCGGAGTACATAAAACCGACCGTCACGCGACATGCAACACACAGACGAAAAAGTTTGAGACGATGTAATAAAACTTTCACTTTAACAAATTTAGTTTTACTGTTGAGTGTATGTTTACAAATTAATTAGCGTTAAAAATATTTTTATTATATTGTTTGGTGCTACGGAACTCGGTGTGTGCGAGTATGACTCGCACTTGGCCGGTTTTCTAAATGAAGATTTAACGTTAATGACGATCATGTTTGTAAACAGTAGGTATGTCGCCACTGACCGACTGATGGCTTGCCGTTTTTATTCCTATGCTTTTACAATTACAGAGTAACACAATAAAACCTACTTGCAAAATAAACATCATTTATCAATAAAAACACACCGACTCTTAAAAAAGAACAAAGTCATACGCATACAATGAACGCAGCGCTTATCTTGGATACGCACACTAGCACACGCTTTACGCTGCTCGCTGCTTAGCGCTGACGTCACGTTCATCGTAATTTATTTTTTACTTTTACTTTATTAAATAACGCTCTAATCTGTTTAATTTTGGGAGATTTAGGTTTGGATTGATATATATCCCATTATTAAATGAATTTCAGTCCTGTTACATTTTTGCTGTAAGTAGTATTCAAGATTTTTGGATTTTCTTGATTTTCTGTGAAGTCCGGAGCAGAATTTGTTTAATTTTCATAATAATAGTTAGATATGTTGATAACAATCACTTTAGCACTATTTTTGTCCTGTTAATATTTTTGCCTTAAGTACGAAGTCAAATTATATGATTTTTTAAAAAAACTGATTGTTCCGTGGACGAAAAATGTTTAATTTGCTGACCTACTCGTAGCACTCAATCTGTTCTACGATACTCCAAATAAACATACCTGTTTATATTTTTTTCCACCAAGTTACAACATATTAGACGTTTTCTTAAAAAAAACACATACGCGGAGGTGAACTTTTCGCGGGATACAGCATAACATACTCTCCTGTCCATACCCTACACATTCAATGAAAAAAATCGCTGTTTTTAATTAATGCAGCGTTGGCCTAATTTTCGGCGTAAATTCCCCGGACTAAAAAGAAAAAGGATAATAGCATAATCTAACATCACGACTGTAATCCTTGAAGGGTTAGGCAGAGGTGTACTTAATATTACACTCACATTTCGCCAGTTATCACATGTTATAGGGGACGAACCTATTACCATCAACTGGGCACAAATCCAGATTACGTGGCTGCTACTGAGAAATTCCTGCTGGAAAAACCCAATAACACTTTGCCAGACCTGGGAATCGAACCCAGGACCTTATGCTTAACAGTCGCGCTTGGTTTAGACCAACGAAGCACTCAAAAAATTTTATATTAAATAAATATATTTTTTTATCATTTGATTTCGGCAGGTCGAAATAAAATGATAAAAAAATATATTTATTTAATATATTTTTTTTTATTAATTTAATATAAAAATACGGCTCACCTATAAATAACTCGTAACACCTATATACATAACATAACTAAGTATATAAACGTAAGTAATTTCGCCAGGACTTTATGTAAACATAAATGAAAGTAACGTATATATATCAGGGCTTTGGCTAATTGAATTAGGGAACGATACAGTGCATTCCGATGTTAGTTATTGATGTATTTATATTATTATTACGTTCGATTATGTTGCATAGAATTTCTTACTTGAAGGTATAGTATACATGGAGTCTGATAAAAAAAAACTAAGGGGTATGAAGCGGGCATTATGTATGTTATTCGGAGTGTTGTCCTGTGTTGCCATGTCAGTTTCCTCATTTTATTTTAGTCGGGGTATAAGAGTGTTGGTTCTTGGTTTAATTTGCATAAACGATTTTGAATAGACACACGTATGTCCTCCGTTCTAAGGAGAGTCTATGGCTTTACCGAAAAATTGAATAAAAAAATATATATTTTTAAACTAAAAATTTATTTGTCTTCTAAATAGTCCTTAATGGTATAATATCTTATAACAACTTTACTTTTACTTTTTTTTCTACTGTGTAGTCAATCTGTAGAGATAAAATAGATGTGTTACACCTAGCGCACACACAAATTGAACAGTTAACTCCGCACAAAAAGTATTGCACATTGCGTTACTGTTAGAGAGAGACATTGAATTTGATTGTAAATGTATACAGAGGAGGATCTCCTTTCTGGCCCCAGCTGTTAACTAGTTGAAGGAAACCAAAAGGAAATCACACAAGTAGGCAGTGGCGTGCCTACAATGAAACGGGGGCAAAGCCCAAATAGACAACTGACGATATTGGGGTAAAAAATAAGTTTCGCTGCCTGTTCTGATATTGGCTTTCAAAACCGTTTTATTTTCCAATTATTTAAATGTGCCTTAATATAAAAATACAAACAGTGGTTAATATAAAAAAATACTGCGTATTTTATATCCCGTCACAAAATTACAACTATTTCAATATCTTGATTTATAGTCAGTGTCAAGTAAATGTTATAAGAGTCATCTATTGAATTAAAGGGAATTGCTCACTTTGTTAGGGTAACTTGGCTTAACGTGGACATTAACTATAATATTTTATGACAGGGGTTTTTAATAGTTTATACCTCTAAGAAACGAATTATAGTAATAAGATTGCTGGAAAGTGTAAAAATTGATCATATTTAGCATGTGTAATGATAAGGCTTGTCGCTGAAAAAAAGTTAGTTATGAGTATTTTATTTCCAAAAAACATGATTTGTAGCTTTCCTATAATGATATTCTCTTCCTTTTAATGTGGTAGTAACTCATCCTGAGGTCATTTCAATGGAAAAAAATAAAAATAATATATTTTTTCAATAACTTTTATTCCGAATCACAAATAAATAAAATATTATCTAAAAACTGGGCAGGCAGTCTAATATTGTTTTGCCTGCCTATTGTTGTACCTTGCCCAGCTTAAGTACCATATTATGGTCATAACATGAGCACAGCAGCCCACCGTTCTTAGCTGTACAAGGCAATTGTAACAATATTGAGTTATTGCTTCTCTGCCTTGCAGATCATTATTAATTATGATATAAATATATTTTTCGGCTTATGTGCCCGCTTTGAATTTTTCCTCGTAACAAAGTGCAATTGCCAGTTAAAGGTAAACCTTCAAGGAGGTTGCTGGCTCTCTCCCCCTTAGCAATGTTGGGATACTCAATCGCTGCGATGAGTCACAACAGGGACAAAAACAAAAAGCCTGTGTATCAGATGCTCTTAGTATAATCCGGTAAGGTTATTGTTTCTGCTTATGCTGGTACATTTGCAGATATTAAAGCAGGAAGTGGTGCTCTATCAGCACATTGCCAACATGGATGGCAGATGCGGTCAGATCCATGAACCTAAAAGAATTTCATTCATAGTCACTGGTTGAAACACAAACTGACATCTTTTTTTTCCTCACACATAATGTATTAATTACATATTTTCATTTCTATAATAGTATTTTTTATTTAATATATTCTAAATGCAAACATAAAATACATAAAAAGGACAGTACCAGCCATGGTGATATCCACTCCATAATTACATTTCTTATGTGTGTTTCTCTTTCGGAATTTGTATGCATAACATGATATCTAGTATGTAGTATTGAACATCCACAATTTACACATAATTGTCGTTGCTGACCACTACTTGTGCTTGGTTCATTTTCTTGAGCCGCTGCATTGTTGAGAGCCAACATCCAGCAAGAATGACAGACAAAGCTCTGGGCTGAAACCTACAAATAAGACATAAGCATATTTATTTTTATTCAGTTCGTATGGATAATAACAATGATTATTTTAAAAATAATAATAGAACATTAGCTTACCACTTGTGGAGCAGTCCAATGTCGAATTACTGTTAGTATTTCAATGGGTTCCAGAGTGCGACTTCTGCGATAAATAATATCAATGCCGCAATTGACACATCGCATAGGTTCGTCATTCCCGTTAAGGGCAATAAGATGCTGCACAGGAGCGTCAATGTTCATGCCAAGGTTTTCATTTCAAGCCGGTTCAATATTTAACAAAATAGCGCCAGGGTCATCGTCATGAGCAGATACAGTGTCCAAAGGTAAACCCGGGTCTTCAATTGGAGCGGTATCAGAGTCCATTATAACAAAAACAGAAAAGTTCGTAAAAAAAAAATACGGCAACCAAAACAACATTATCGAATGTAATGTTTATTTTTCACTGTACGTCATTATTGACAGATGACAGGTGTTGCCAAAAAAAATGATTGTACAATAATCGATTTATTATTAAAATCGAATGGAAAATGGTTTGCAGGTCAAAAGCGATTAGTGTTTTGTTCATTTTTAAAGTATTGAAAGGAAAATAAACACAGATGCGTTTGAAAATCAGTTGATTTGATAATACATTCTCAAGAAAATACATATTTTTGACTCGGATTTAGAAATCGATTATTATCTTAAAAAGAGACAACTCACTATTATTATTAATGTGGCAACACAAAATCAGCCTGTAACCAAAAAGATGGCGACTCTTTTGTAACTCAATCGGATTAAATACTTTTTAAACGACATGTTTTTAGATTTACTTTCCAACTACGAGTATACAAAAAATATTCATTTTAGATTTAATTATATTTAATCATAAAAATACTTTTAACTGAACAACTTGTCCACGTTAAAGCCAAGAATGAACAATACCCTTTAACAACTGAACTCTTCGTGTCAATTCGTCATTATTTCTCTCGCTCTCTACAGTCGCTATTGGCAAAATTTTAAAAACACCCATAGTTGGCGCACAAACAATAAATTGGTTTCTAACTACTAACGTATTGAAAATATTTGTAACTTCCCGCGACTTCGTTGGAGTAGAAATTTTGATGTTTTTCAGGCATAAATTATACATATAAACCTTTCTCATGAATCATTCTGTAGGTATATTAATGAAAAACGCATCAAAATTCTTGCGTAGGTACAGACGGCGGGAAGCGAATTTGTTTTATACTATGTAAAGATTACTCAAAACGTAAACAGCCATAATTCTTCATTCTTTGCTTCTTTTCCACGAACAGATGACAAACAACAAAGCACACAAACACTCTCACACATTTACCTAGCACAGTAACGATTTCACACACTTAAAATCCTTCACAAGAAACAATTTGAATGCGTTTTTGAATTCAAAACAAAAATGAATCACTTCAGAACAAAGCATTGAACAGTGTGCAAACTAAATAACCTCATAAAACATACAGAACTGTCGTTATCTAAATTTTAAAGAGAAACACCTAAAATAAATACTTACTTATGAATTGGCTTAACACATCGTTGATCTAGAGACAATTCATTTGACAATTTTGTAAACTTTTGATTCATCTTTCATAGACAGACAAAAACCTGACTCTTATTTAAAAAGTATAACCCTGTTAGCTTCACAACTCCTGCAAAATACCATCGTAGAAGTTGTAACGAGTGACTCACACATGAGACCAGGGGTTGTCAACTCGGCCGCAAAATGTTGAAGTTTCAGCTTCACGGGACTTTCAAACTACTATTTAGTTTTAAGTAATCTGCCGCTTGCGTGACAGTGTATACCTGTTGACGTTATGGGGTCAATGTACTGGGAGTTTTGTCTTAGGGATGTGAGTAGGGGGTAGGGGGGTTGAGTAATGCATGTTGGTGGACTCATTTTTGGCCTAAGTAGTATTTTATGAGACTGGCTTTATACAACTAGAAAGTGTACCTACGTAGATAAATATAAGATTACATCACTAAGATCCTAGGTCCCTTAGGCCCAGCGAAAGTGACACTGTATGAGCAAAAACCAAGATGAAAACGTCAAAAAAATATTGGACTGTGTGTTGGGTTGTTTTTTTTTTGGAGGTGGTGATCTTTAAATTGAAATTAAACATAGAAAAATGCTTTAAATATCCATGAAATTGGATTTATTTAAATATGATTTCGGGTAAGCGGCCACCGCGACTGGCGCGTATATGGCAAATTCTGGAGGTCCGATTCGCACACACTCTTCGCAGTAAATCAGACTGTATTTGTGCGTTGAATGTTGGCTTCCAAGTGCTCAATTGTTTCAGCTTTGTCACTGTATACATGCGACTATCACATACCCCGAGAGAACAACGGGGTAAACACGCCAACGTCGTGAAATTGATAGTTCGTCAAAGGTTCAAAATTAATGATGGATCTCTATCGTCAGCGTTAAAGGTGAGCGGTACAGAGACCAAATCTCTGTATGTAACGTTCCTAGAAATGCGAAGAGTCTTCGGTCAGCTGGACCCGCTCTCTACTGACCACATTTTTTTTGTTTTTTTTTTTTTTTATGCATGTTGAATTAATGTGGCTGTCACTTGTCTGGAGCCAAATCTTTATAATTTTTTTATCTACTTTTCGTACATCGTCATCGTGATAGAATGTAAATATGTATCTTTGTCTACTTATACAATTGCTAATTCAGGGTCTTTAGAGCAATAATAACCAAACAACTATTTCCTTTAAAAGAAAACATTTCACTAATTAATTTTTCTTTCGCAACTAATTATAAAATAAAGTATTGCGCTGTATTCAGTGCACGGAATACGTAGTATTGTAACAGCATCACAATTACACAAAGACTCTTTGTTTGTTTTAAACGAGACAAAACAAAATGGAGTTTTTATTAATAAACACTAAAATGTGTTTTTTGAGGAATTCATAGCTAAGTAATAACAGCCACTGGGTCGGATCTTAAGGCTAAGCCGTGCTGCGGGCCTGTGGACGGTGAGTAATGGGCCAGCTCACCGTCTGTCCGTCTTATAACGACAGGCCGTGCCGACGGCACGTTTGTGTTCCACGCGCGCCTCAAGGAGATGTCAGCAAATCGAGAGGGCCGATGCCTGCCAGGGCTGCGGGTTGTTCGAAAGAGATACCGTGGCCCTGGAACACAAAGGGCGAAGAAGGAACATGGGTGGGTTTTAGTCAGTACAAGTCTGACACTCCCTCCCACTCCGGCCAGAGCGGGAGAAGGCATTTGATGATTTCCCATCCTTAAAAAAAAAAAAAGGCTAAGCCGTGCTTGCCTAGGTTGATATGTGTATAGGTGAGCACCCATTACCATCCGAGTTACCTCCGTGCCTCGGAAAGCACGTTAAGCCGTTGGTCCCGGCTGTCATTTGTAGATCTTTGACAGTCGTTACAGGTAGTCAGTGGCCCGAAAGTCTGACAACCAGTCTTACTATGGGGTATTGTATTATTCAGTACTAACTGGGTTGTGGAGGCCAGATAGGCAGTCGCTCCATGTAAAATACTGGTATTCAAATGCATCGGGTTAGACTGTAAGCCGACCCCAACATGTCATGGAAAAGGCTAGGCAGATGATGAAAATAAAATGTGTAGGAAGAACAGAAAAATATACAGGAGTTTGTCCCACGGTTTTGGTGACAGCATTTTACGTTTATGAATACTTAAAACCTGTTGTGAGAATATTTTCGAGAAACTGTAGTCTCATTCCATTTTATGTCAAAGAATGAGGTTACGACTGCCTCCTTGGGTTCGTTAGTCGCAAGCGACTGCTGAGCATGAAGTACTCGGTTCGATTCCCTGGTCGGGCGAAGTGTTATTGGGGTTTTTCATTAGGAATTTCTCAGTCGTAGCCATAGGACCTAAATATTACTGACAGAGTGTGGGTGTTCTATTATCTATTTAGTTGAACTTCGTGTACAATAGTGATATTTGAGGCGGAATAATGCCGCGATTGATTTTCAATTGTTTATTTTAATAGGACAGTAGTTGCACAATACAAACGTGTTAGCCACGGTATATTTTTTTCAATGAGATCGAAACGAAAATCCTGATAAGAATAGAATATAATAAAACTTTATTGTACACTAAATATCACATGGACATTATGGAATTAAAATAACAAAAGGGTAGTCAGTGGTGTACTACACAAAAATAGCATAAGTAACAAAGAAATAAAAAAAGGATTGTGTGGTTTTAAAGCGCGGAGTAGGGATAAAGTGAAAGGCGCTCTGACGAGCGCCTTTCACTTTATCCTCCGCGGCCGACCGTCAGCGTTACGCGACATGCAACACTCAGACGAAAAAGTTTGAGACGACGTAATAAAAGTTTCACTTTAAAAAGAAAGCAGTATTACAAAGTCATCAAAGCCAACGCAGTATTTGCAATTTAAAAAAAACATACCCAATTTTTCAAAGAAATCTTTATTTTTATTTTCCAGAATGACATTAAGTCTACGTCTCACATTAATCTATTGACTGACATAAATAAAATTCAATACTAAAAAACAAAAATAATTTTCAAAAATTCATCGTCTAATTTGTCTACAAAAACCGCGATATACTTAGCTCGAAGCATTATTTAAATAATGATAAATAACGAGCAGTTGGGGTATCAATTAATCAAGCTGCTCCGCAAATATTACAGGTGTGTATGCATTATGTATGCAAATTGTGATTTATTATTTTAACGTGTCTTGGCAGGAGGGTGCTTGAGTGATGTTAAAAATGTATAAAAAAATATTCACTGAATATATCAACTTTGCTGTTGAAAAGAAGATATTGTGGTGGCAAGAATTTTAAAGAGAATAAGCCTAGAACACAATGTTATTTGAAAAGAGACCTTTTCTTCGGAGTGAGAGAGTTCATCATCATCTGCCTCGCCGCAATTATGTTTTTAGTTATTATTTGTACCGAGGAGGTAGTGGCTATAAATAAAAGCCACAGAGATCGATATTCAAGGTAAAGCCGTGCTTGCCGAGGTTGGTCCCAGGATGGGTTACCATCTTTACATACCGAGTTTCCTCCGTGCCTCGGAAAGCACGTTAAGCCGTTGGTCCCGGCTGTCAATTATAGATCTTTGACAGTCGTTACGAGTAGTCAGAAGCCAATAAAGTCTGACATCCAGTCTTACCAAGGGGTATCGTATTACCCAGTTACTGGGTTGTGAAGGTCAGATAGGCAGCTTCATGTAGAATACTGATAGGTACTCAGCTGCTTTCGTTTAGACTGGAAGCCGACCCACACAAAGTTCGGGAAAAGGCTAGGCAGATGATTTGTACACGAATTTAACTCTACTAGCACCATTTTCGTAACAAGCATAATAATATATATCTTCAGAAACGCCTAATAGGCATATTCTACTAAAGTAATAGCCCTTTCAGTGCTCCAAGCGATTATAACCCACAGCCCTAGCCGTTACGATTTGACCCGTCGTAGCACTTTCGTAGACGTGCTACGAAAGCGTAGCGCTACGTTATTGCTACGTCAATTTAGTAGGCATGTGATTGCTACGATTTGAAAATCGTTGGCCAATTGTAGCTGAAATACTTTATTTCTTTTTGAAATTTACGATATTGAGATTGGAGCTAGATTTCAGATATTTTCAGTACGAAAATTGATCTTATTTTTATCCCAAAAATCAAAGCCCAAAAGGAGGGTCATGTGTTTTTATTTATGGCTTTATAAATACAACTATTTGACACGGTTTTTACTCTGATTTAAGTATTTTTGAATATTCATTCCCTAACAGTGTTAAAACCTTATACCATACAAACAAACTCTCAACTAATTTTCTGATTTATTTCAAAAACGTACCAATAACACATTTGAACACAAACTTATCCGACATAATCAAGACAAATGCTGTGTTAATGTATTCACCACAGAGCGACTGCTTCACATTAATTCAAGTTTGGCTCCCATAGGCTAACACAGCGTGATGGCGGTTATTAATTACTGAAACTCGTTATCTTACAGCTTCAGGACTTGGAAGATAATGTTTTGAAAGAAAGAAAGATTTTTCATTAATATTATTATTTTACCAACCCGCACTGGGCCCGCATCATGGATTACAGCCCACTCCATCTTATAGAGAGGCGGCCTGTGTCCCAGCAGTGGGAACATTATGGGCTGATGATGATGATAGCATTGTTACGATCGTTGATAGTGGTAGTCCCTGCTTCAATAGCATTTCCAAATGATTATGACCTAAATTTAGGTCATCATTTAGGGCCTTAATGATACTTAGACACTTTAAAAGTATCATAATACGATAATACAAACATAAATACAATTAAGAATATGGATTTATGGTCACAATTCACAATATTAACTGTGTCTGTTACCATTTTAAGAATTTTAACGTATATCATATTGGCTTTATGATTCTGCTAAGCGGCTATTTTAGGCTTCCAGATAGACAGTCGCAACTTTTTAAATACTGACAGAAAAGTAATCCTCCTGATTTGACTCTAGCCGAACCCAACATAGTTTTTTTTTAATTTAGCACACATCTTTAAAGTTGGATTAAATGCCATCCAACTAATTTTATAAATGCCAAAATTTGTAACGATGAATGAATTAAGATTTGTCACTCTCTCTCGCAAAAACTACTACATAATAGTCTGGAATAGCACATAGGATAATAGTTTTTATCCCGGTAGTACGATCCAGTGGGACAAAACGCAAGCGAAGCCGTGGGTAAGCGTTAGGTTTTGTATAAGGCTAGGTAGATGATAATCATGATACACATCAAAAGGAACACAGAAACACGAAATGAACATGTTATATCGTACATGTCTGTGAAACAGTAATACCGAGTGAGCCACAAGGGAGTTGCTATATATCGGGAGATTAATCTTAATTTGTATTGTCATGTGTGTAGCGGGTGGATAAGCAGAGAACATGGTCTTGTAACGTGGGTATACACAGTTGTTTTGATGATTAACATGACATAAATTGCATCTTTATCTGCCAAGGCTTTTTCTAACCATATTGGAATTGTTTTATCAGAGGAGCTCGTGGCTAAACAATAACAGCCGTACGGTCAGATCGAACGGATCTTTAAAGTGAAGTGGGTGACCATAATTACATACCGAGTTTCCTCCGTGCCTCGGAAAGCACGTTAAGCCGTTGGTCCCGGCTCTCATTTGTAGATCTTTGACAGTCGTTACGAGTAGTCAGAAGCCAAAAAGACTGACATCCAGTCTTACCAAGGGGTATCGTATTACCCAGTTACTGGGTTGTGGAGGTCTGATAGGCAGTCGCTTCATGTAAAATACTGGTACTCAGCTGCATTCGTTTAGACTGGAAGCCGACCCCAAGATAGTTTGGGAAAAAGGCTAGGCAGATGATGATTGGAATTGTTTTATCAGTCTCAACAAATATTTTACGTGGAAAATTTAATATTCTTTAATATTATCTTTTAGTTTTTTTATTTGTTGATTTTATTTTTTGTATTAATTTTAGATTTTTTAAATTGTTTGTTCTCTTTGAGTCCAATAAATATTCTTTCTCTAACATTTCAAGTAATCGAAATGAAACACTCAAAAGATTGCTAGTAAGCGGGTAAGGAAAAGAAAAGTTGCTGATTTTCAACCTCATTTGAATAAATTAGTTAGAAACTGTTACTTTTCAATTTGAAGATAAGAAATGAGGTCTCTGTAAAATTATTTTCTCGTAGAAGGGATTATACGGGAGTTCTTTATAAGGTATTTTAGTAGACATCACTGATTTTCGGTCCAATAGGGGATAATCCATTTTTTTTTCTTTGTCCATCGGGTAGTTTATTGAAAAGTATTGGACACGTATTTTTTCTTTTTTCACATGGTCATAAAATTACGGAGATATATTGAGTTGAAATAGCGCATGACGTCACATGTAGGTAAGTTTTATACCTACTTGTGACGTAGTAAGCCCCCACTCTCCAACTTTAACGAGTTTTAACTAAGTAATTTTTTGATATTTTGATAAAACAAATAATACGTGTCTAATATTTTTGTATTACCTGTCTGACGGACAAAATAGAATGTCGTTTTCTTTACCCAGTCCGCACCCCTATTACTATGAATATGAATCTGCACTTGTGATCTTACTGAAATCATTAGCATTAAGCGAGTGTGAGTTCCTTTCCTATTTCATCATCATCATCTGCCTAGCCTTTTCCGAACTATGCTAGGGTCGGCCTTCCAGTCTAGCCGGATGCAGCTGAATACCAGTATTTTTCATGGAATGACTGCCTGTCTGATCTACACAACACAGTCAGTACTAGGTAATACGATACCTCTTGGTAAGGCTGGTTGTCAGACTTTCGTGTCACTGACTACCTGTAACGGCTATCAAAGATATACAAATGACCCAAACCAACGGCTGAACGTGCTTTCCGAGGCACGGTTCCTTTCCTATTTGAGAGCGTTAAACCAAATTTGTTTAAATCAAAATTAATACTACACGTATACCGACTGTATAGGGTGACTGGTTATTAGTGGCCGATACTTAAACATGTAATTTACTCACGATAACAAACAACTTTCTCAAAGAAACATTTTTTTTTATACTCATTCACTTTGATCACAATAACACAACAGCCATATGAAATTCGGGGTTGCGAGCTATGCGGGTGCTCTGGCTATCCACTGTGCCACGGAACAAACAAAATATACATAACTACGTATTTATATATTTATACCTATGTACAGCCTACAAAACGGTCGAGGTTCCGGCCAAAGAAATTATTAAAAATAATGTAGGTACAACAGAAACTGTGACCCCGTTATGGAGGAAATAATTGTACTCATCAAAATACACGGGTTCCGTAATATTACATCATTGAAAACTTGGTTTCATAACGTTTTCGTCGGCACATTTTATCGAGGTAACAGAATCTATGTTTCAATGTACTTATGTTTGGTGTTTGAAAACTTGATATGAAGTTGAACTTGCATTTGTGTTTGTAATTTTAGAAGATTCAATAATGAAGTTTAGTTTTATTTTATAAAAGGGACCTAACGATATACATTACAACTATGAACAAAGTAATAAATTAAATAATTTAAATAATAATAAACTATAAAATGGTGTCATAAAATTCCTTCTCAACACTGTCAGCTGATAATGTGCCTAAGAGACTGGCAGCATTGCCACGTTGTATAGCAAAACTTAGCCTCTGGCCAAAGTAAAGTACAGTTTTTTTTTTCTCATTAGAATAGCTAGATAATAATCTGTTAAATTGCCCAAATACTTCGAAGAATCCAATAACAAAAGTAGTTATTTTGTTAACGAAGAACACGGTTTGGTCAGTGATATTATTTTGACCATCATCAACAGCTAATCTAAAGTAAGTTAAACATAATGTATATATACAATTGCTCTCCTAAGTTATCAAATAGAGGCAAACTGCCTTTAAGTAAAATGTTGATCCTAGCACTTCGCACAAGTCAGAGCCAAAATTCGTGGCAACCTTTTAAAATGGCACCACATCTTTTTCAACACTATAATTTTGTTATGCCATTGAGCAGCAGACGACAAAGCTAACTTCAATTACTCTGACGCTGTCGTTTTCAATACTAACAAAATAAAACCATACAATTAGGTTAGACTCGAAATAAATGCAGTGATTATGCTGACTCTAACTATTTGGAAAGATCTCTTGAATCAGAAACCCATCTAATGTCAAAAAGAAATCAAATAAAAGTCTCTTCAGTTCTAAGGAAAAGTCTTATTTTTATTATGTAGTTGCGTGCTAATGGCACCCACCAATTACATTTTTCCCAATCAACCTCGAACCTTATTCTATAACGATAAAGTTGAAAATCTATTAAAAAAATTGACACATTAGTTACCCACGATTTTAACTTTTATTCTTTTCTATTGTAAATTTTCTTTTACTCAAACATCGTTTGAGTCGTTTGTCAATTTACAAGTCTTTCCATTCCAATAGTTTGTAATCAGTTAAAACGTCTAAAAAGGTGAATTAGCACTGCCTATCGGCAAATGAAAAAAAAAATGTTCTTTCTTTAAAATTTTTCTCTCTGACAAAGGTTTCATTCTGATTTCAAAATTGAACTAAAACTGTTTATTTCAAAGTAAGATTAAATTCGTGGGCCATGTGATGCCGTAATTAATTTTATATTACTGATAAACTAATAACAAAACTAATGTTCTCACGAACTTGCCCCTAATTTCATCTAGATAACGCCTTAATCGTGAAGGAACATCGCTCAGACAGTTTCGCAAATCGCCAGTCATCGCACTTGACACTTTCTATTAATTACTTGCCCGCACAAAAAAAAACCTTTTTATTTTTCTTTTTTCACCACCAGCCTTTGGAAAGCGCGGAGGTTTTAATCAAAGTGCTCTTTTATATTTTTATGCAAATGTTAAACGATAATAAAAAATAAACTCGTGTTTTTATCGTTGGTTTTTAAAGGTTAGTGTTAATATTATTGAGGAATAAAATTTTATTCAACTGCCTTATTGTTCTAAACAAATATTAAATTATGTGAAAGCCGCTTGTTATTAGCTGTCTCATTATAATTGTATTAAAATATTGCATTAGTCGTAGTATGAACTAATTACTTTCAAAAGAAAATATTTTTAAGTGACAAATAAATAATTATAACTACAGTAAGTTATAATTATTTATTTGACACTTAAAAATGTTTTCTTTTAAAATCAAAGATACACTACTTATGTAAGTACTTGTTCATATTACGACTAATGCAATAATTTAAAAACATTGCCATGCCTAACACACATTTCTCCCCAGTCACAACTTTTATAAAACAATCAACATCACATAGAAAATTTCGTATCAACCTAACAATGTCGTTTTCAGACATACATGTCGACATTTCGTTTTATATTTAAATCACTGTGTACCTTAACATTCTTGACATAACTAAACGGTAAAAATGACCTTGCCTTACCTGCTAAAGCCGTAACAACACGATCAACCATACACTAAACTTTACACAAAAAAAATAGTTTTACCACAAAAAAGTATTCACTATCCAAGAATCTAACACCGAATTAAAAAGTTTAAAAGACAATCACAACCACTTTTTATTTTTTTTAATCTGTACACTTAATACACACACACAAACACTTCGATTTTCGAAATAGTCGGGTTTTCTCGCGACGCGGCACACGTTCGCTCATACAGCGCAAAGGCGGTACACTGGCTGAAATACACGAAGTTTGCCGACAGACAGGGGTGGTGCTGTCTCTTTCTCCCGCGAAGGAACTCGGGGGGGTTGAAGAATTTCGCAATTAAAAATCGTTAATAAACACGATTATATGACGTAGAGATAAAGTGAGGAGTGAGAATGTGTTACATAGATACGAGACGAGTAAGCGAGGTCTGTTCCCTGTTTATTTTATTTATTTGAAACCTTTTTCGTGTGAATTATATTTGTTTCTACGAAGCGTAGCTTGTTATAGTTTGTTGCTTGTTTCGGGGAAGTATTCGTGGAGTGTGTTCAGAGTTTCTCTATTTAAATGTGGAACACTAATTAAATAGTAAAACTAACGAAATTGGTCGTGTAGTAAAGCTGCTTATGAAAGTGCTGTCCGGGATAATTCTACCACTAGGAAGCATTGCTGCGTTCCATTTGAAAGGTATTTTTGTAGCGTTGGAAATGTTTTCTCTAAGGTAGCCAACGCATCGATTACTAATGTACTGCATAGATGTTGCAGAAGTGACAACAAAACGGTCCTTTCCGTATTTTAAACCCTTAAACTCAACCCGTACTTTACATCGACTTTTTCCAGCCATGGGTCACAGCACCCAGTATTGTAAAGAAGCATATTTTCAAGAACAATAATAAAAATGCGAGATTTAACACCGTTTAAATAACTGCTATGGGATTATCTGTTAATGACCGCATGATTTTGATCAGTAATTAATTTAAATAAAATATGTAACTGTATTTTATATTGGGATTAAATATAATGAGCACCAAAAAATACTATGAGATCCTAAGTTACGTTACCAAAAAAAAAATACTAAACACCAAAAAAATTGTATTCAAAGACCAAATATAGTAAATGATCACCAAATTTTGTGGCAAGAAGAACTTAGGAAGCAAGTGCGAGCAAAGCGAGCTCGGGATATTGGGCACCCCGACTCCCCGTGTTAGGTTACTTTAAACCCTGCAGAAAGAAATAGGAGCCCCGCGTAGCGGGGCTCCGTCGACTACGCCTTAGTTCGGAGCTGTGATTTTCAGGTTTTTAATTCTGGTGATCATTTACTATTTCTGGTGATCATTTACTATTTTAGGCAGTATAAAAATGTTTTTTAAGGTTATATTTACTTTATCTGGTGTTATGTTAAACATAAGCCTTTTATATTTGCACGCCGAAATTAAAGGCAGAATAAGAGAACTATTTTGTACAATTTACTAACCTTCTGTACCTTATTTTTGCAAATAAATGATTTTGATTTGATTTTTAAGTTACTGTAAAAAATAACACAGGCCTATAATTGTTGGCTTCTTTTAGGTCTTTACCCTTGCCAACATCAAATACACTTTTCATTTTACTATGTTTGTAATAACGATGAAAAACATCTATAATGTCTACATAGAGGTCAGTGTCCTTCGACTGACATCCATCAGATAAGTAAATGTTTCTTCAACAAATAAACTAAGTTGACGCATAAGTAACAATGCCTTCGACTTTCATGTAAACTCGACATGTCGACGATTTTCAACTTTGGTATTAAGTTAAGCAATATATCTTTTTATTAGTTTTCTTGAATACAAATATAAAAGGACCTATAGATAGCTTTAAGTGTGAAGCAATTTGTTAAAGTGCTTTTTAGATCTTTTGCTAACACCTTGTACAAAGTAATATTAATCTTGGTGATTTAAAAGATTGGTTTCTATTTCGTTGGTGAATAAGCTGGTAGTTTATATTAACTAGGTAAGTAACTTTTTAACCGACTGCGGGTAAAGAAGAGTAATGAGTTTAACAGTCACAGTAAAAATCAATTGCTTTTCGAAACGTCGGATCGAATAATCGACCAACGAGTTGATGACAGAGCGCGGCAAGCTTGGCTGCATACAAATTGTCTCACATCTTTAACAAATGTTTTGTTTCTGGTCGCGGAGTTTGTCGCGGCGTGCCCCGCTTCACGTGCGACTTGTCGCGCTCTCGAAAAAACCCAGAAACGCGTCGTATCGCGCCGCCTCGCGTCGCGCCCTTGTGTACAGTCGCGCGCGTTTTCATAGAAATTGTTCTATGTAGTTTGTGTCGCCGCGTGCCGCGTCGTGCCTGCATGAAGGAGCCATAACTGTTCGTGAACCATATTGTTTGATGTTAAACCCCATGAATTTTGAAGTTAAAACTGGTTGCTAGTCTGAACTGAATGAACCTACTAACACATACGAAAGATCTGTTGGAGGGGGGGACGGGTTTCATACAAATTTGGTCAGCGTCCTTTAAGTATCTGTTTGTATTTTCAAAATATAACAAAAACAAACATTTATTTTCATTTTGTTCTGGCTAATCTCCGAAACGCCTGGAGATTTTGTCCGGACTTTTACTGGCAGATAGCTCATGCTATAAGAAGTGGCTTAGGTATGATGATGATAATGAAATTCGAAAATCCAAGTTGGGCCAGCACATACCATTGTGTGAAACAGTCCAACCACGTTAGCTCGTCCCAGTGAGAGTGTTACCCGTTCGAAAACGCGTGTGATTTGAATAATCCCTAGCGACAAGCTAAGTTACTTAAAATTGGAGTGCTGGCACTTGATGCATGTTTTTTTTTGTTGATACTGTTTATGTGACATACATACTATATGTAGCTGTTTTATTGGTAGGTGTTAAGAGTACATGTACGGGGAAATGTTGTGGGGAAAGTTTTAAGTATGACTGTGGATTCACATTTCGTGTTTGTGGGAGCGATTACTTTTTCTTGACTATAATGGACCATCGACTAACACCTCAACGTTAAGTGGTCGCAAGAACAACTGCTGAACATGTGTTTCTGAGTTCGATTCCCGGGTCGGGCAAAGCGTTATTGGGTTTTTCCACCAGGAATTTCTAAATAGCAGCCACGAAATTTGTGCCCCGTTGATAGACATAGGCTCGCCCCCTATTACATCATCTGCCTAGCTTTTTCCCAGACTATCGTGGGGTCGGCTTCTGGTCTAACCGGATGCAGCTGAGTACCAGTATTTTACATGAAGCGACTGCCTATCTGACCTCCACAACCTAGTAACTGGGTAATACGATACCCCTTGGTAAGACTGGATGTCAGACTTATTGGCATCTGACTACTTGTAACTTCTGCAAAGATCTACAAATGACAGCCGGGACCAACGGCTTAACGTGCTTTCCGAGGCACGGAGGAAACTCGGTATGTAATTACGGTCACCCATCCACGGATCAATCTCGGCAAGCACGGCTTAACCTTAAAGATAGACCCGGGTGGCGGTTATTATTTAGCCACGAGCTCCTCACCCCCCCATTTCATGGGACTTAAATATAACTGGCAAAGTTTGGGTTTACTATTAAGTACACCTCTGCCGTACCCTTCGCGGATTGCGGGCGTGATTTTATGCTTAAATCAACCCCGTTTTTCCCTACAAAAATAACCAAGATTTTACTATGACGGTCACGTCACACATTTCCTCTCTACATACGAAATTGACGGTAATTGTATCTATATAGCAATTTCTCAGCAAACTTTCATAAAATTGCCGTCTTTTTGACGTTCAGATGTCATCGATAAAAGTGACATTTGAAATCGAAATGGTAGTTTCACAGCTACCATTTTTCGATTAGTGAATTCGTTTTTGTTGGTTATACGTATTGAGCGAATAATAAAAGTTTGAAATGATCGTATTTTTAGTGCTGACGTGTAATTGACGTTATCGTTGGTCGAGTAATTGTAAGCGTGACTGCTAAGCATGGGGTCCAGAGTCCGATTCCCAGGTCGGGCAAAGTACATTGGGCTTTTCCTATTCGAAATTCGATTAGATTTTGAGATAAAACTGAAACGTTTTACTCACCATTTGTTACCAAAACACAAGTAAGGAAAAATACACTGGCAACTGGCAACGTGTGATTTTCTTTGAAAAGTAGCCACAATTACCACCCTTAGCAAAAATATCGCGGATCGCATTTTGTTTTTGTTAACACGTTAACTGCCATAGTAAAATTTTGATGACGTTTTTTTTTTATTTTTGTTTTTTGGTTGTATATTCAAGTAAATCACATTAAATGACTATTTTAATTTGTTTCCGGTGATTATAATGTAAAATAAAGCAAAAAAATTAAATGTCTGGCATATGTGCCTGACGAGGCCCAAACGAAACAAAACATAGCTATTGGGCCATGTCAGGTATTTTGTCAGGCACCGTCCGCCGGCCGCCAATTTATTTGCGCGGGAAATCACTCAAATATATGCGGGAAAGAGAAGTGAGACCGAAACTACAACCCCAACCAATGTTGTGATGTCACTTATGGAAGGATATCTTCAAAAAGGTCATACATTATATACCGATAACTGGTATACCAGTATTGATCTTGGACGCAAATTGTTGGACAAAGAAACGCATCTTGTGGGCACTTTACGTAAAAATAGAAAATATTTGCCTTAAGATGTTATAAACGGAAAGATAAAAAAAGGAGAGTTTAGAGCTAAAGAAAATGAAGATGGTATGACATGTATGAAATGGAAGGATAAAAGGGATGTTTATTTACTGTCTACGAAACATTGTATTGGATTTACAAGGACTTACAAAAGAGACAAAGAAATAATAAAACCAAAAATTGTAGTCGATTATAACAACGCAAAATCTTCTGTAGACCTATCTGATCAGATGATCGCATACTCTACACCTTTGAGAAAAAGTGTAAAATGGTACAGAAAACTTGGTGTTGAACTGTTGTTGAACACTGCATTACTCAATTCTTACATAATTTATAAAGAAACCACGAAGTCTAAAATAGGGATAGTAGAATATAGGAAAAAGTTGTGCAAATATCTAACAGAGTCGGGCAAAGAAAACAGTAATCCTGACATGCCATTGACAAGAAATAGGAGGCAAAAGCATGAGCTAAAAAAGAAAGAAGGACCTGTAAAAAATCTAGAAAGTACTGTTCACGGTGTTATAAAGTAAATGTTCAAACAATAGACAGAAATTATGCTAGAAAGAAGACTAAGCAAGTGAATACTTATTGCCCACAATGCCCTAATGAACCACATTTTTGCCTATCTTGTTTCAACGAGGAACATAAAACAATGTAACTTTTCCTTGGACTCTGACTGATTATTGCATTTCATTACTCTAAATTGCATTTTTTTTTATAATTTTCTAAGCTGTTTAAGCCCAAAATATGATTATTTCGAACAATAAAAAGTTTCTATAGTTTCATTGTGTCGCATTTTATTTTTCCCAATAAAACATCCAGTTCTAAATATAAAAACGTTGGGCCAAGTTGAACATAGTTTTTCCAGGGCCTTGTCAGTCAATTTTAATAGATAATAACGAGCTAAACGTGCCGGACAGCTCCCTGAGATCATCTAAATTATATACTGTGGCGTCAGTCACCCGGGACTGACATGGCCTTAACAGGTGCTATGTCTGTCAAGCACCGGTGCCTGACATGGCAGTTAACGTGTCGACAGACGCGGTTTTACACCCATGATAATTTGAGTACCTACTCCCATCTGGTAACTTTCCCATTTCGATAACTAAACAAAATACCATCACAAAAGTGCCGATTCGTAACTATTTTGATCTTTATACATTGAGTCTCGTTTCGTAACCTTTTGAATTTGCGTGTATTAATTTCCGTTTGTCAACCTTTTTGTTTGGCAACTACAGTTAGGACTCAGGAGAACTACTAATAAATACCACACGTATTATGCAGTGCCGTCTTTAGCCAATTGGAGACTCTGGGCACTTTAGAATAACGGAGCTCTAGTAGGATGCAAGAGCGAGCGAAGCGAGGTCATACTTTTTACAATCCGACTCTGACAGGTTAGAATTTCTTGTGACAAGCTTATTCGGAAATATAAGTAACATGTTCAAGCACATTATGCATGTTTACTTAGGGCCCATTTTTGAACAGTCACCTTAAATGTCTGCAAGCCTAGTACTTTGATCATAAGTATAAATGTGCAGACGGAACTGTTACAATAAATACCTTATTGAATTCATGCAGGCCTAGTACTTTTTGAAGGGTAAACTAAAAAGACGATTTTAGCACCAACATCTTCTTCATGATTCTGCTCTCCTAGTACTTTCTGTTCAAAATTCTAAATTGAGTTCTCTCGTTAAAAACCTTACTGTGCCAGAACGAGACAAGAAAAAGGACATCAAGAAAAAGTTTAGTTGTAACTTTGGGAGTTAACTGTACCGTACAAAAAACAGTTCAAAATTATGGTGTGCGAAATGGGACTCCATGTATGAAGATTAAAATAGTTACAAAATGGCGCTGTTTTTCACGTACTTTGTTTAGGTATCCAAATGGGAAAGTCACCACACGGGATGTAGCCGACAATTATTGAGCTCTCGTCACCATAAACATCATGTTATGTTGTAGAATTAATTATGCAACATGTTTTTGATGCAAACGTACGCTTCAACACACAAACAGTGTTTACAACATGTTTTTATGTTGATGTTTTGTCAGTGTAAAACAGCAGTTAGTCGTGTTTTATGACAAGCGTGTGAGAGACGGATATAATGTTAATTAAATTGTTTATTTGATGTGGAAAAACAAACAAGCTCATTTTCATTTTTGTGTCAATTGTGACTGTTGCCTGTGGTTTCTCTTTCTCTTTTAGAAACTATTTCTTGTACTGGAATTTGATTCTATTAAAATCCGTTTAACTTTATAAATCCTCTTAGTGTCGTGTCGACAGCTGTTTATATAGTTGTTTGTTTTATGTTATCACTTCATATTGTTATAGCACAGTGATAGGTACTCGCGGTGGTAGCAGGTTTATTGGTATTCTTTAGTTAGATCATTACAGGGGCAAGTGGACGGATACTTAGGACAGTCCAGGAAGTAAGACATGGTCTGATCAGCCCCCATATTTACAAACGCTTCGATTCGATTCGGAAAGTCGTATGTCTGTACTTTCGCTTTCGTATAGACAAAACAAGATAGATATTCATGGTGATTGAACCGGTGCTGAAATATCAGGAACTGAAAACAAACAGTAAATAATATCTAAATACAATATGTTCAAAAAACCCTGTCCGATCCGAAAGGAACATATAGGTATAACAACGACCATTAGAAAATAAAATAAGAAACTTAAAATATTCATGAAAGCGAACATATTAATGAATTTTAAAAACCCGATTTTTGTGCCCAAATTACCTTTCCCTAAAATCTAACAAACTTTTAAAACGTCAGAACACCATCTTCGGCATTCGTATGTTCGATCGTCAATTGTTTGTTTATGACGTCACTAGCTGAGAAGCGATCGGAGTTTTATCCTGTGTTGTCATGTCAGTTTTTTTGTTGTACTACATTTTATTAAATTTTTTACGGAGTATTTTTTTTTACTTGTTATACAAAAAAAACTACATATATAGAATCTAATCTCGATACCTTGTAACGCCCTCGTGGATCGGACAGGATTTTTTTAACATATTGGATAGTAAAATAGTAAATATTATATCATTTTCAGTTTTAATGATAATATTGTTTCATTTTTTTTATTTTTACTTATTTTTGCCGCCTTTTGCATTTCCCACATTTCTCACAGTTATTTAAAGTGTACCTACATAGAAAATTAGATGCCACGAATGTCCTTGCATTTGATATACATAAGTTAGAAGCTTCTTACAACATCGGTAGCACATTGTAAGCCAGTGGCCACATGGATGCGTAGCTCAAGTTATTAACAACCAAAAAAAAAAGTTGCCTCTAAAATTTTTCGCACTATGATAAATGATAATGATGTTTGTAAAAAATACTGGTATTACGCTGCATCCGGTAAGACTGGAAGCCGACCCCAACATAGGAAAAGGCTAGGAAGATGATAATTAGCACTATAATTGTATATTGATTATTTTTCAGGGTGATGGACAATAGCCAATGCCAAATAAATATGTTTTATTTCTTTCTTTAGATAATTAAAAATGTTTAAAGAGTTGAGCGCTCATGCAGGTTTCTCCAAAACCATCCTTGTCGTCATCATCAATGTATTTCTAGATGGGATTGAGTCGAGCTTAAGTTTAAACATGTGGGTGAACTTGGCAGATCATTTACCAGCAGAGCATGAAAAGATGGGAGTTCTATTCGCATGCGGCATAGTTCTAGAGTTCCTCATACTTAAAAAAAATAGTTCTAGCGTTTTTTCCCGAAAAAAAGTCGAATGAAAATATGCTCTGCTAACTTCCGTCAGCAGATCATTTTTTTCCGAAATTAAAATTTTAAAATTGTTTTATACGAGATATTGATATAGAAAGGTCAGTTCTATAGTTCCGAATAATTTTCCGGAAGAGTTCTGTCGCCCTAAGCCAGTAATTTTTTTTTAAAAATTATGAACTTTTTAGAAAAAAGACAATCATTTTGATAAAACAGGCGTGAATGACGTAATTTGTGCTTTTTCAAAGATATTTCAGGCGTTGATTAGATATCAAGAGCCGAGTAACAGAAACCCCAGTTCCCGGCGGCCTTGCTATTCCTGATCTTGGCGGCGGTCACGGTAACGGCAAGGTAGGGGGTGCGAAGAATCCCCGGGTTACGAATGGCCGCCAAAAACAACTGACCTTGGCGACGTATAATGGACGCACGTTACGGCTCGACGAACACTTAGTGCAGCTTGAGGAAGAACTCGAAAACATAAGGTGGCACATTCTTGGCTTGAGCGAAGTCCGAAGAGAGGGGGAGGACACAATTACCCTCGAATCGGGCCACCTTTTGTATTTTCGAGAGGGAGATCAGCTATCCCAAGGCGGAGTCGGGTTCCTGGTACACAAATCTCTGTGTGACAACGTAGTAGAAGTCTCCAGTGTCTCGAACAGGGTAGCATACCTAATAGTGAAGCTAACCGAGAGGTATAGCCTCAAGGTTATACAGGTCTACGCACCGACCTCGGGACACTCGGACGACGTAGTGGAGGAAATGTTTGAGGATATCTCTAAGGCCTTATACTCTACCACTAAGGCCCACTACAGCGTTCTCATGGGAGATTTCAACGCTAAAGTGGGAGTACAGAATTGCGGTGAATCGGTAGTAGGATCCTACGGGTTTGGCAGCAGAAATCATAGGGGGCAAATGCTTGTCAACTTCCTTGAGAGGGAGGGGCTTTTCTTGATGAATACTTTCTTTAAGAAACAGCCTCAAAGGAAGTGGACGTGGCGAAGCCCCGACGGTGTGACGAAAAATGAGATAGACTTCATCATGACGGATAAAAAGCATATATTTAGAGATGTCTCGGTGATCAATAGGTTCAATACCGGTAGCGATCACAGACTTGTTCGTGGCTCTCTAAATATCAACTTCAAGCTGGAGCGAACCCGTTTGATGAAGTCTCGGCTACGTCCAAATATGCTCCAAACTATGTTAGGATCTGAAGCGTTCCAGTCAGACCTGGAGAACCGATTCACGGCCATGGAAACTACAAATGACGTTGACCAGGCGCTCGACCTTATGGTGGAAATCCTCAGGGAGGAAGGAACGCGTTTTTGCAAGATGCGGCGTACGGGCAAGAAGTCTAAACTCTCGGAGGAGACTCTGGAGCTTATGACGGAACGACGTGAAAACCCACCCATCACTTCGGCAGAACTACAGGCACTAAATAAAATCATTAGGAAATTGGTACGACGCGACCTTCGATGCTCCAGCACACGTTCAATAGAAAAAACGATAGAGCAGAACCGGGGATCGAAGGTGTTCGTCCAATCACTTGGGAGGAGCCACCTGACGAAGTTGACAAAACCTAGTGGGGATATCGTCGTTTCGAAGCCGGAGATTCTTACGGAAGTTGAAAACTTCTACGGCCAGCTGTACGCATCGCATACATCTCGACCTGATCCCGAAAATGAGGATTCCAGAGCCACCTTAACCCGCCATTTCACAGAAGACCTGCCTGAAGTCAGCCTAGATGAAATCGAGGCGGCTCTTAGACAGCTTAAAAATGGAAAAGCCCCTGGTGAGGATGGGATAACGACTGAGCTTTTGAAAGCGGGAGGAAGTCCAATATTAAGAGAGCTTCGGAAGCTTTTCAACTCGGTCCTATTCTCTGGGAGAACTCCAGAAGCGTGGAGAAAGAGCGTGGTCGTTCTTTTCTTTAAAAAGGGGAATAAGACCCTATTAAAGAATTACCGACCCATTTCGCTCCTTAGCCACGTATATAAGCTGTTTTCAAGAGTCGTCACAAATCGTCTAGCGCGAAGACTCGACGATTTTCAGCCACCGGAGCAGGCCGGGTTTCGAGGAGGATTCAGCACCATAGACCACATTCACACAATGCGGCAGATTATACAGAAGTCCGAAGAGTATAATCGGCCTCTGTGTCTTGCATTTGTGGACTATGAGAAGGCTTTTGACTCTATCGAGACTTGGTCAGTTCTGGAGTCTCTGCAGCGATGCCAAGTAGACTGGCGATATATCCAAGTGCTGAGAAGTCTGTACGAAAACGCCACAATGACCGTCCAAAGTCAGAACCAGCTAACAGGGAGTATCCCATTGCGTCGGGGAGTGAGGCAAGGGGACGTAATCTCCCCGAAATTGTTCGCCAACGCACTGGAGGATGTGTTTAAGACGCTGAACTGGGAAGGACGTGGCATTAACATCAACGGCGAGTACATCTCACACTTGAGATTTGCAGATGACATCGTCATACTGGCTGAATCGCTGCACGACTTGCAGCAGATGCTGGATGGCCTAGTTGATTCTTCACTACGCATTGGGCTCAGGGTGAACTTGGACAAAACGCAGGTTATGTTCAACGAACACGTCACCCCAGGACCTATTGTTGTCAATGGCGCTCCTCTCAAGGTTGTTCAAGAATATGTTTACCTCGGGCAAACTCTGCAGTTTGGTAAGAACAACTTTGAGAGAGAGGCTAACAGAAGAATTCAGCTGGGCTGGGCAGCGTTTGGGAAGCTTCGTCGGGTCTTCTCGTCGCGTATTCCACAGAGCCTAAAGACTAAGGTCTTCAATCAGTGCGTCCTGCCAGTAATGACTTACGGGGCCGAAACGTGGACACTCACGGTACGGTTGGTCCATAAACTCAAGGTCACTCAGCGAGCTATGGAGCGGGCTATGCTTGGAGTCTCTTTGAGGGATCGCATCCGGAACGAGGTGATCCGACAGAGAACCAGAGTAGTCGACATAGCCCGCAGAATAAGTAAGCTGAAGTGGCAATGGGCCGGCCATATTAGCCGTAGAACCGATGACCGTTGGGGTCGACGTGTTCTTGAGTGGAGACCGCGAATCGGCAAGCGTAAGGTGGGACGCCCTCAGGCTCGGTGGAGCGATGATCTTCGCAGGGTAGCTGGTAGCAACTGGATGAGAGTTGCCGAAAATCGGGTTAAGTGGCGAGCGATTGAAGAGGCCTATGTCCAGCAGTGGACTGCGGTAGGCTGATGATGATGATGATGATGATGAGTAACAGAAAAAAAAAACTAAATTAAAGCAGACATCCTCGAAACGGATAAGCAGGGCCTTGTGAAAAGTCAAGATAGAAGAAATCAAAATATAACTCAATTTTTCAGCTAGAATGATATTAACAAAATTCGAACATATCGAAGAAGCAGGAGCTCCTCGTTCCTCGATACATGAGAACTGGAACTATTCAAAAAAGTGCAAGAACAGCCTAGCACTCTCACTCAGATAACAGCAGAGCATGGTTGAATAGTAACATAAGCAGAAATAGAGAAACAATTCAATGTTTCAGATTATATGAAAATTAAAAATTCTGGTATGCATGAGGCACGGGAATTCCTCGATTCCTGATGCTGGAGTATTAGACCTAAACAAAAAGGTGCAGGAACAGCCTAGCACTCTCACTCAGATATCAGCAGAGCATGGTTGAATAGGAACACTAGCAAAAATAGAGAAACAATTCCGGACCAACCATTACATACCGAGTTTCTCCATTCCTCGGAAAGCACATTATGCCGTTGGTCTCTGCTGTCATTTGTAGACCTTTGATAGTCGTTAAAAAAAGGTACTGGTACAAAAGTACGGGTATTCAGTGGCCTGAAAGTCTGTCAACCAGTCTTACCAAGCGGTATCGTATTACCTAGTACAAACTGGGTTGCGTAGGTCAGACAGGCAGTCGTCGTAGGCAGTACTTTAGAGTTATTCTCAGTCAAATGTTATTCTTCTCTTTTTTTTTCAGGGCCACGATATCTCTTTCGAACAGTCCCGCAGCCCTGGCAGGTTTACAACCGTATCTTGGATCGAAAAAATTATCATGAGACTTATAAAATAATCATGAAGCAATATGTTTCACACTATACTCACTGCCTTACCCACTTCTGCATGTCTGTAGCGTAATAGTAGTGCGACTGTGAAAATAGTGGGAATCCGTCACGTCCCCGTGACATGGCGACTCGTTCCACATAAATTATGGACACTCTAGTACCTTTGGCAGCCGAACAAATAAGAATATTGTCGGGTGGAAACTTTGAACATTTTGAAAATCGCAAAATACAAGTGGGGATTTTGGGGATTTGCTATTTTAAAAATCAAAATATTTTATTTTACGTAGACCTACATGGGCACTTATAAAACATCGACAAAAGGTGCACGGTTTGGGTCGGTTCGTTTCCTATGGAGAAAAACCGGCATGAAACTCCATGGTTACTCTTTTAAAATCATTTGGTTTTACAATATTTGAAGTTACAGCGTTAATACTGAAGTATGGGAGGACAGCGTAGGCCCGACAATAAGTCGTTGCTAACTACAAAAGGTAGACCAAAAAAAAAAAAAAACGACTTCAAAAAGAAAGAGATTCTCTATTCGATTATTTGTATTTTTTTTTTTATATATGTTCACCGATTTCTTCGCCAATTATGTACCGATTTTTAAAATTCTATTTTTAATCGAAGGGCTATACTCCAGGGGTTGTCCCATTGTCACTGCCACTGTCTGTTCAAAAACACATTCAGTTTAAACACTGCGCCAACCGCACGCCACCAATAATAAAGATACTTATGCATATAATATATGCATAAGTATCTTTATTATTGGTGGCGTGTGCATAACGCATATACTATATGCGTTTATAATTGACGTGTGGTTTGTCTTGTTATTTTGAGTATAAAATGTACTGAAATAAGTATCAGGGTATCAGGCTTTTAAGTAGAGTGCCGCATTAGGATTATTGGATCTACTTATTACCAAACTAGCTGTGGCCCGTGACGTTCGTTCGCGTGAAGTTATTAGAAAAATAATACTTCCCCATTTGAATCGGATTTAGTTAACAATTTCATGGGTTTTAATTTAATGCACTGAACCCTTTTTTACTCCTCGTAATAATATCTGCTATTAAAAGTTCCGTCAAAATCGGTAAAACCGTTTCGGAGATTAGCAGGAAGAAGCAGACAAACAGACAGACAAGAATTGAAAATATAGTGCTTTGATTTTTGTATAGAACTGTAAGTTTGAAATTACACACAGAATTTTATTTATTTGTGTAGATGTATACAGTATGTTAGTTTAAACGAGGGACATATTCAAACCCACAATAGTACATGCTAACATGATACTAATAAAAATATAAACAAAAAAAACACTGATAAATAACAGACAGAACCATACCAAAATTTTCGCAAATGTCTCGCAACGTGTATACACCCTTGCACTAGCGATTTAATACTATCGCAGAACATTTGAGCGGGTCAATGACTCTTAGGTATAATCCATTTTCCCTTCATACTTTAAACTTACCTGGCTTAGGACAGTCCAAAATATCTAGGCACGAAACAAAACATTTTTTTTTTTTTGTATATACGTTATAGGTTTTTTACATATTTGGGACGAGAATCGAATACTGAATACCCTCCCTCAATATGTCCCTCGTTTAACCTAACATACTGTAGATGGGATGTAGCGATCTATAAAAATAAATAAAATTGAAGTGTCTATAAGAGGGGGTTTCGTGGCTCAATAATAACAGCCGCACGAGTCGGTCAAATGTAACGGTTAGGGCTGCGCAGGCCGTTAGCAAATAGGTAGGTAGGTAAAGTAAAACAGCTGGACCAGTTAATACATATATTAAAAGCACTAAACTAGGTCGCGGGTAACTGTCACTATGTTCTGTTCCGTTCACTATCACTTATTAATAAAAAGGGTACCGTCCCTTGGCAGCACGTGCAGACGTGGGGGGCCGGTCGGCACCGGCTCAGCGGTAGGCCACCAGTAGGCAGGTCAAGGCAGTGCTACGCAGTGTAGGCAGGGCTACGCAGTGTAGGCTGCGCAGTGTACCCGTGGGGTAGGCCACAGGCAGGCAGGTCACGGCAGGGCTGCGCAGTGTAGGCTGCGCAGGGTACCCGTGGGGTAGGCCACAGGTAGGCAGGTAGGTAGGCAGGTCACGGCAGGGCTGCGCAGGGTAGGCTGCGCAGGCATCGGCTCCCGTGGGGTAGACCACAGGTAGGCCGGTCATGGCCTGGGCGAAGAGCCACGTGCGCAGGGTAGGCTGCACACCGGCACAGCAGTAGTTAGCGTGCTGGGGTAGGCTAGCGCACAGCGCCAAGCCCGAGCGAAGAGCCACGTGCGCAGGGTAGGCTGCGCACTGGCACAGCAGTAGGTAGCGTGCTTAGGTAGCGTGCAGGAGTAGGCAGCGTGCAAGAGTAGGTAAGCGTCACAGACCTCAGCCTGAGCGAAGAGCCCCTAAGTCGGGGCACAAAGAATCTTGAGGTCAGAAGATAGATTCAGCTAAGCCAGCGGGATCGAAATGCCTCTCTCAGCGGTTTACAGGTAAAAGTGGGCAAACATAGCAAGCACCATGACAGATGAAAAGTTAGGTTAAGTATGAACATCTAATGTGCATAAAGTATACATGATTACTTACAAATAACACAGTAGAGAGCACTACACACCTCGATGCAGCAGTGATACATTCACAATTACAGTTTCCTGTGCGCTGGACAACTACTAGCCACACGTGGCATAGACACATGCAAAATCAGATATCACTTAGGTGATGAAATCCATATAGGTTATCCAGCGCAGAGAATCAGACATGACAGGCAGAATTACTTAACTAATGTGGAACTCACCCTAAGTCGGGGCACAAAGAATCTTGAGGTCAGAAGATAGATTCAGCTAAGCCAACGGGATTGAAATGGCAGAGTCATAGCGTCCTGTCAAAAACTAGTGTTGTACCGCGTTTTTAGTGAGGTCCCTAGTTACTTACTAATTATGACATTTTAGGATTACTCGACTAATTTCAGTTGAGACCCTCACAACGCTACACAAAGGTCGAGCTAAGTTTGCTTCTCCATGAAGCACGTTAAGCAGTTGGTCCCGGCTGTCATTTGTAGATCTTTGACCATGTTAAAGGTAGTCAGAAGCCTTAAGTCTGACTACCAGTTTTACCAGGTTTATATTCTTGCCCAGTAACTGGGAAGTACGGGCAAAATAGGCTATCCAGTACCATGTTAAACACAGATATTCGAACACGTGTAACTACGTGTTCTATACAATGAATTCGACGGGAACTGATACCCGTTGACGTCAAGCCGACCCTAACAAACTATGCTTCCACATGTATCGTGCGAACCGCCAGACTATGGAATTTACTGCCAGCTTCTCTCTTTCCCAATCATTATAATCCAGATCTCTTCAAAGTTTGAGTGAATCCTTTTTTCTAGGCAAGCGTGCTCCGACGTAGGCCCCACTTCACACTAAGCGAGTTCTGGCCAAACGCAAGCCTATAGGTTGCCAATAGGTTAGGCTTATTATCTTCTTTTTAGGTTGTCGATGGCGGGCTGCGGGTTGTTCGAAAGAGATACCATGGCCCTGGAACACAAAGGGCTAAGAAGGAACATGGATGGGTTTTAGTCAGTCAAGTCTGACACTCCCTCCCGCTCCGCCCAGAGCGGGAGAAGTCATTTGATGATTTCCCATCCGCAAAAAAAAAAAAAAAAAAAAGGTTGTCGATGGCAATCTAAACTGTGTCGTCCAGAACTAAGCCATGCAAATGATGAATCCAAATGAATTCAATCAACACAATCCAAGAATCTCTTGCAATTTCTAAAAAAATATCTAATTGTTAATTTTAATTTATTTAATATCCATAATGAAGTGGTTTTAATTTTTAAATTTAATTCTCTTGAACTTTTTTAATACATATATTTCAATGGTATTATAAAGTTAGCTTAGATGTAAATTCAATTATGCATGCTGTGGTCTCCCGTAAGTGAAGGAGTTCACCTACGTGATACTTTTTAAGTGCAGTTTATTTCACATGATCTGTGTACATCCTTTGTTGGAGATCCTAAATCATAAATAAATAAATAAACACTTTTATAGCATGTCTAACTTTTGAACTTTTCACAGTCACAAAACAATACGCCATTGACATAATATGTTTTCCTTCATTTTCATACAGTAAAATGTTACTTATCCAAAGATACCACCGTAATAAATCAACATGACGCGACGTTTTAGTGTATCATAAATATCACAACATAAGATATAAAGCATAAGCATAAAGAAATATAATATAATATCAGATAATGACGCGAACTTGGCCCATTTTGCGTCGCATCCATGAAGTGCGGGAGTCATCACATTTATCTTTTGGTGCAGGGATCATAAACCTTTCTATGTGGCATTTATTTGCAATTTTTTCTAGTTTTTTTTTTTTTAATCTCGCCTTGTGATCTCTACAGAGTATCTATCTACACAAAAAATATTTCTACCTAAGTTCGTTATAGACTTTGAAACCATCCAACCGAAGTGTAGAATAATAACTAAAGCATAGAAGGAGCGCTAATATTGCAACTGAACTCGTATATTTGCTTCATTTCGGAGCCTTTGCTTCATTTTTTCACTTATGGAGCCGCTATGATGTTAGAAAAGGACAAGTATCCCGACGACATTTCGAAAATTCGTAGATTGTCACCACTTTTATTCAGACTAGTGGATATGGCCTACTAAATTTCAACGTCGATAGAAATTACAATGCCATGCAAAAAATTACAACTGTACTTACTTCAAATTTATACATTACTGTTTAGTAATGTATAAAATACGAATAAAGGGTTTCGACAAGTATTTTTTTAGATTCAAGTTTTTAATGTGAGATTTTTACTTTAAACACCTCCACGACCCCAGTACTATTCAATCCGTCCATCAGCACAATGTTTTGAGTGCGTTACATTGAGTTCTACCAAAAAACATGATTTTACACCCCCAAAAAAAAAGTCGTTTCCCAGCAATAATTTTTGCGTAAAGTTACTTAGTTTCATGTACAGAATGCTTGGTTGACGGCTTCGTGATGAGGTGATTTACACCTTGTATGAGAGAATACATAATACCAAAATCGTTTTTTTGTTGTGTCTTCAAAATGAAACGACACTTTAATAAGTACGAACAATGCTCTTTATGTTTTGAAAAATGAAATCTGTCTCGGCTAACCCCGAATGTATTTACTGGCTGATGAGTTTACTGAAAAGAAAGGGGGGAGACATCGCTTTTGTGAATGCTTTTAGCAACTATTGCTTCAATATACTTTCTCATATCTATTTGTATTCTAAATAATTACATTAGAGACGGTACTTTCATTCATACAAACCTAAATGCTTGGTTTGGCTTTATTACATACCACTTTTCATGATGTTAAGGTTTCTGAACAAACTGATTGCTTTAAGGCTGGATTGAAAACCAGCACAAAGGGGAAATCGATAATCTTTAAAGAAAGACAGATAAATAGATAGGTACTTTATTGTTTGCACCGATTATGCTTTCTCTAGTGCAACCTTTTTTTTTTAGGATAGGAAATCATCAAATGACATCTCCCACTCTGGGCGGCGCGGGAGGGTGTGTCAGACTTGACTGACTAAAACCCATCCATGTTCCTTCTTAGCCCTTTGTGTTCCAGGGCCACGGTATCTCTTACGAACAACCCGCAGTCCTGGCAGGCATCGGCCCTATCGGACCCCTTTCGATTTGCTGACATCTCCTTGAGGCGCGCGTGGACGCGCCTGTTGTCATAAGACGGACGGACGGTGAGTTAGCCCATTACTCACCGTCCACAGGCCCGCGCCTACGGTGGCCGGGGGCCACTGGTTGCCCCCCAACGCCCGGGGCGTCTCCCGCAGCGGCTGGGACGTGAGGTTCTCTCCCTGTGTCAATGCAACCTTGGTTGATACCAGGGTCATGGATGCTCTTGAGCTTAATACAAATATAATATAACTGACAATGCGACATATTTTCACGACAGATGCTGTTTAATACAGCACGAAAACTTTGTAAAAGATTTTCAAGTTTTAGAATGGCTGGATTACCGCCTGTCACATGTTGGGTTTTATTAAACACATCTAGTCAGTTTTAATAAGAAAAATTATGCTTAGGTCGACAAATAATACAAATGAAAACTATATTTAGAATTTTACGATCTACATATTTTTATTATTATTTATCTATTTGTAGTTTGTAAATAATATTCATACTGAATGAAAATGAAACAATAATTCTATAACTAAACAGTTTATTTATTTTCACTTAAGGTTCTCCATTCCTGGACGATACGTAGATATATTTGTCTCTTATGACGTCTGTCGCGAGAGAGGATAATGCATAAAATATTATTGCTATCGCTTCCATTTTGGACGGGGTAGGGGAAATATGGCGTGTCCGTATTGATATTGTAGTCTGTTGTGGCACTTAGATTAGGCGACTTACTTCTGTCGATAGGTGTTGTAAGCAGAGATTACGGTATTGGGGGTATTAAGGTCACGACTTTCGGAAGTAAGTCAATATTTGGTGTTTCCGAATTGGGTCCGGACTTTATTTTCACGTCATGATGCTTTTAGCTGAGACTGGCAATCTTCATAAATGATTCTTAGCTTTAAAAAAAAACCGGACAAGTGCGAGTCGGACTCGCGCACGAAGGGTTCCGTACATTGGTATTTATAAAAACCAACATATCTGCAAATGAGACTCGTTTTTGGTACAACTGACGCTTAGCGCTATCTATCGACATTTCTATGTAGTATTTCAAAATTTTCGAGTCAAACACAATTGGTCGACTATTATTCGTATACTTGTAAAGCCTACATATGTGTGATAGTTTTCCTTTAAACTTCGTTGTATATAGGTACTACTGCCGTGACATTTGAATTTCTAACTACAACCGTTTAGTCGGTAAAGGGGGAGGACACTTGACTCTAACGAAAATTGGTACTTTAAAGCTTGATAAGTCACGAACGGTTTACTTAATCAAAAAACGGTCTTCCCAAACCCCTAATATTTTAGAAAATAAAAAACCTATTAAACGATATCCCACACTATGGGAAGGACGAAAAAAATAAATATACCCCTACATGTGAAGTAGGCATAATTAATTTTTATCATAATTTTAGGTACCCTAAATAATAGCTTTTTTCACAATTTTATTTTACCAGTTTTTCGGTGTCATTAACGTGTATACTTATGCCGAATTACAACTTTCTAGTACCAATAGTTTTTGAGCTAAGCCGCGGACAGACAGACAGACAGACGGACATACCGAAACTATAAGGGTTCCTTGTTGACTACGGATCCCTAAAAATGTGTAGTAAACTTTTTACCATGGAAACCACACAAAGCTACATAGTTTTTTTTGCTATAATATATATGTTTTTAAGGGCCCGTATATCGGAAGTCTGGCCCCATCTAGCTGGCACCTGACACAGCTACACAGGGTTGCGGGAGACCAAAGAGAAGATGGCGGGCCGACTTTGATGGCTTACTCACAAATTTGCGCGAACAGGCACAACGCAGAGAAAAATGGAAGGAATGGGGGATGTACTGTCCCACTCCAAAGACATCAGCAGGGCAAAGGTGCCCTGCTGATGTCTTTGGAGTGGGACAGTACATGCTAATAAAAAAAATAGGTATACTGAACGCTCCGACTAGACAAATGGACTTAGGACACTAAATAAGACCTAATAAAAATACGATTCTCAATATCAGTAGAGCTATAACCAAAACCATCGTTCTTCTAAAATATTCTGACTTGAAGCGTAAATGAAACGGCTGTTTCTTCAGCAGATATAATACTCTCTGTTCTATTCCTTTAGTAAACATATTATTAAATTAATACGTAAATTGTAGTAGCACTAACATAATTTAAACTATCAGACTTTAATGGACTTTAGAACTTACAAATAAAACACACAAAAGATACATAAAAAAATATGTTTACCATAATTTGGGTTCGACAATCTTTTTCGTTCATTGGAGCCCTTAACCGTTTAACCAACCAGCCCTTCTGCTGCTCATAATTCCCTTTTTAATATATTTATAAGGGATAGCTTCAGCCGCAATCTGTTTCCAGAAATTGGAATATTTTTTACCAAGCGTTGCTTGTTTACAGCACTACATTTGCGGAGGAAAAAAAGAATTCAGTGCCTTTTTCATACATTTAAGGTTCACTTTTCGCTAAGCTGACCGTTTTGGTAATGTTGTAAGTGTTGGAGCAGGAATGTATGCTGCGTTACGTTAGGTATATACAGATGCCGATAGGGTATGTACTCAAATGTATTGTGTGTATTATTTATGATACGTTTTGTTTACTTTTTCCGGGGTCAGTGTGTCAATGGTTGCAATAACTTGGTATGTACTACATACATATTTAGGCTTGCTATGATGGCAAAGGTGGAATATGGGAATGTATATTTTCTCTCATGAGGCTTGATTTGAGAAATGAATTGCCTTCTGCAGTACTGGTTGCGTATCATATTCTAGCGCAGAGGTACATTTTCCTTGATGTGCTCTACCATAAGCCAATAACATATTACATCACTCCTGTGATTAAGGGTTAAGCAGAGGTATATATAATAGTACACCTACATTGATGGCACGGTTGGCGCAGTGGTTGATCAATCGACTGCTGCGCTGCGTGTCGCGGGTACGATACCCGCACGGAACAAATATGGCCTACAGATAGTTGCTCCGGGTCTGGCTGTTTGTGTATGTGAGTTTAAATGTTTGTAAACGCACCCACGATACAGGAAAAGTTCCTTGTGTGGGGCCAAAGTTAAAAAAAACACAAAAATAAAATAAAAGAAAATCGCCTGCTATGTTTTTAACGGCTTATGTTTAACATAACACCAGATAAAGTAAATATAACCTTAAAAAACATTTTTATACTGCCTAAAATAGTAAATGATCACCAGAAATAGTAAATGATCACCAGAATTAAAAATCTGAAAATCACAGCTCCGAACTAAGGCGTAGTCGACGGAGCCCCGCTACGCGGGGCTCCTATTTCTCTCTGCAGGGTTTAAAGTAACCTAACACGAAGGGGATGTCGGGGTCTTAGTTCGCTCGCTCCGCTCGCTCACTAGACCCCGACATCCCCTTCGAACCTAACCTGTCCGAGTCGGGGTGCCCAATATCCCGAGCTCGCTTTGCTCGCACTTGCTTCCTAAGTTCTTCTTGCCACAAAATTTGGTGATCATTTACTATACAGGGTGTAACGGAAAGGGTATATACATCCTTAAGGGTGTGCTATAGACCATCAAACTGAACATGTTTCGCAACATAAAAAAAATTTTGCAGAAAAAAAAAATATCAGCTGCCTATACATTTGGGTCGAATAGGTATTGTAATTTTCTATGGGGCAGCAGATATTTTTTTTGCTGAAAAACATGTTTTATTATGAGAAACATGTTCAGTTTGATGGTCTGTAGCACACCCTTAAGGATGTATATACCCTTTCCGTTACACCCTGTATTTGGTCTTTGAATACAATTTGTTTGGTGTTTAGTATTTTTTTTTTGGGTAACGTAGCTTAGGATCTCAAAGTATTTTTGGTGCTCATTATATTTAATCCCGTTTTTAACTCCCATGTAATAAGAGGCGTGCTATCAACCGGGTAAAAATTCAAATTCCGTGGCTTTCTCAGTAACTTGAAAAATTCGTGATGGGAAAAACCCAATAACTCTTTGCCCGACCTGGGACTCGAACTCAGAAAATCATGCTTAGCAGTAGCGCTTGCGACGACTCGACCACGACCTGAGACCTCCCACTGCAGCTCCTACTGACCACAAAAAAGCTAGCAATGTTCTACGTCAAAGTTTATTTCATCATCATCTGCCTAGCCTTTACTCAACTATATTGGGGTCGGCTTCCAGTCTAACCGCTGAATTTTACATGGAGCAACTGCTTATCTGACCTTCACAACCGAGTTAGTACTGGGTAATACGATACCCCTTGGTAAGACTGGTTTTCAAACTTTCGGGTCACTAGACTACCTGTAATGACTGTCAAAGATCTACCAACGGGATAAAGGCTAAATGTGATTTCCGAAGCACGGAGTTGTCTCGGTATGTAATGTGTTGTTACCCTTCCATTAACCAACCTAGGGAATCGTGGCTTAGCCTAAACATCGACCCGAGCGGCCACGAGCCACGAGCTCCTCCGTTTTTTAGGGTACCGTACCCAAAGGGTCAAACGGGACCCTATTACTGAGACTTTGCAGTCCGTCTGTCACCAGGCTGTATTTCATGAACCGTGATAGTTAGCCAGTTGAAATTTCTACAGATTATGTATTTCTGTTGCTGCTATAACAACAAATACTAAAAACTGAATAAAATTAATATTTAAGCCCCTTCAATATTTATTTTAATATTATTCTGTTTTTAGTATTTGTTTCTCCCATACAAAAAAAAAACACTTTTGGAAATGGACATCACGTACCCTTCGTGCGCGAGTCCGACTCGCACTTGGCCGGTTTTATTTTTGTCGTAATTATTCATGTCAATTTATTGTACTTTAGTGAAACTGCCACACGACCTCTACAAATCATGAAATTACGAATGAAAAACAATATACCTAACAATAAAAATAAAAATACAATTATGAGTACCAGTTTTTATTTACTGAACAGTTCCAACAATACTTTATTTGGCGAAACAGGCTCCCCGTGCCGAAATATTAAGGCTTCTATAATCTAATAACTTCGGAAACAATACCTACGAATTTAATATAATTTCGAATACCGTGGGACTTGAAATAAAATATAATAATGTTGTTGAACTCGGCACTATGAATAATTTATTTTGGAAATATCTTTTGTAATTTTATTGATGCCTATTAATGTTGACTTGTATTTTCTGTATCAGTTTTGTTTCGTTTATTAGATTAGTTTGTGTATTGTAGGGAAGTACTATTACTAGTAGGAATTAAAACAGGAATATTTCATATGATCGTTCATAAAACATGACTTTCTGGCTCGTCCCACTTTTTTTTTTTTTTTTGCGGGTGGGAAATCATCAAATGACTTCTCCCGCTCTGGGCGGAGCGGGAGGGAGTGTCAGACTTGACTGACTAAAACCCACCCATGTTCCTTCTTAGCCCTTTGTGTTCCATTGCCGCGGTATCTCTTTCGAACAACCCGCAGCCCTGCCTTTTCAAGTTCCCTCACATATAGTTTCATCGATATAATCAATTTAAATTCCACCTCAGAGTTTAACCGTTTAACGTATCATCACCGCGGTACTAACTCTTTTATAATTTACCACCATTATGGGCTAGGTACATCGGAATGAACGCCAATTTAGTCCAGCTTGGCGCATACTGGCTTCCCTTGAGGCGACTGACCTGGCTCGTCCCCCTTAAGACGATTTCATTTTTTTTTTTATTCAGCCTTAATTGTCCCGCTCCTGGGCATTTCATTTATTTATTTACACATGAAATACCTAAAAGGACAGTACATTAAGATAAGAGAGCACAAAGGTACTGCTTAATACAAAAGAAATTTCTTCAAGCAGACCTGCGAGAGGAAAGTTGGATTAGAAATGTAGACACAGTGTGTAGAAAGGACGAAATAGGAAAATTTAAATTAGAGCTTAAAACAAAAATAGCTAAAAAGCTTATCGTCCCAAAACTGAGCAAAGGCTTCCCCCACAGCCTTAAGCCAATACCAAACCAAAATCCTAATTTCCTTACCTAACATTAAAAATATAAGCCCCTTTAGCCCCACTCGTCCCGCGGTAATCACATCGAGAGTCAGAAATTTTCAGCCATTTTTTTAAAGTTGGCTCCTACCTGCAGCGCGTTATGATTGCCAATTAACGTGTACAATTAGGGCGGTCCTTGTGATTGATTTTTGGCGTTTCAACAACCCTGTGAGAGTTGGGTCTGTGGACTTTTAACAACTATATCATACTAGACTATGCCCGCGGCTTCGCACGCGTGGAGTTCGGTCACTGTCCCACGGGATTGTACTACCGGGATAAAAAGTCCTATGTGTTAATCCAGGTTATAAACTACCCGTGTACCAATTTCATCCAAATCCATTCAGTAGTTTTTGCGTGAAAGAGTAACAACCATCCATCCATCCATCCATACTTACAAACTTTCGCTTTATAATATTAGTAGGATAATAACTATAGGTACTTAATATTTATTTGTAATAAGAGGAGCTCGTGGCTAAATAATAACAGCCGCACGGGTTAATCTATAAGGTTAAGCCGTGCTTGCCGAGATTGGTCCGTAGATGGGTGACCATAATTACATACCGAGATTCCTCCGTGCCTCGGAAACCACGTTAAGCCGTTGGTCCCGGCTGTCATCTGTAGATCTTAAACAGTCGTTACGAGTAGTCAGAAGCCGAAAAAAAATTGACATCTAGTCTTACCAAGGGATATCGTATTACCCAGTTACTGGGTTGTGGAGGCCAGATAAGCAGTCGCTTCATGTAAAATACTGGTACTCAGCTGCATCCGGTTAGACTGGAAGCCGACCCCAAGATAGTTTGGGAAAAGGCTAGGCAGATGATGACTTAATATTTATTGTATTAAATGCAGAAGACCCAAATAAGTTCTTGCAAAAGATTTTGTTATGATAGGTTTAAAGAATATTTTGATGAACGAAGCAGGGAAAAGGGTATCTGGTATAAAACTATTCAATATCAGCCTATTCGAATGCCTTGGTTAGCTAGCAAGGAAATGAGTAGATGTAATATTGTTTTGCTTCATAGACTGCGCTCTGGTCACTATCCTTCTCGAAAGTTTGGTTTTTTGATGAAGAAAGTAAATTCTCCCTATTGTGAAACATGTGGAACGGTTGAAGATGTTCACCACATACTTGTAGAGTGTATTAAGTACAAGAAGGAAAGAGAAACTCTGCTTAGTTCGTTAAAATTAAATAAATATGATACCGGTCAATATGTTCAGATTTTAGCGCAACCTTCAACGAAGATACTTATATTTTATGTGTAGTTTAGTTTAGAATAGGTTATGTTATGATGAGGCTGACTTGCCTTTGAGGATAAAAGCCTCCAATAAAATATAAGATTTAAAAAAAAAAACAAAAATGCAGAACACCCGGTTTCGGGGACGAAAATTACCTTCATCATAGCCTAGCTTTTTTCCAACTGTATTGGGGTCAGCTTCCAGAAAACTGATGTTCAGGGAACTGATGGACGCTACAGAGGGCGCTACACTAGTGGCTCAATTCTGGGATGACACAATTTAGATTGCCATCGACACGCTAAAAAGAAGCTTCCAGTCTTACCGAATTAAGCTGAGTACCAGTATTTGACATAGAACTGCCTATCTGAACTCCACAACCCTGTTAGTAGTTGGTAGTGGAGGTCAGAAAAGACCACCCTGAAGTCTGACAACCAGTCTTACCAAAGGGTCGTCGTTAGTCAAAAAGGTCAGTCTTTACAGGTAGTTCAAACTTTCGGGTCACTGACTACATGAAACGACTATCAAAGATCTATAAATGACAGCCGGGACCAACAGCTTAGCGTGCTTTCCGAGGCACGGAGGAAACTCGGCATGTATTGTATGAAAATCGAGATCGATCTGCACTTTGACAGTTTGGGCAAATTGAAAGCCAATTTTCATAAATATCTCCCATAAAAACCTTTCATTATCCCGCTTGGAATGAAATTTGTTATTCCTTCCTTCCTTTTTTTAGATATAAGCAATTATTTGTTTTAAATTAAGTTTTTAGATACTAGTAACTTAAAACTAGATTAGTTTAATTTAATTTTTCTTTTCTTGTACAACTTCATAATGCACGCGGTGTTTACCTTTAAGTGATTGTTGCACTGATGTAATTAACGTTTGCATGTTACCTTAAGCATAAAACCAGTGCGGACAATTGTTGGTGGACCAATAAAAATAAATAAAAAGGGGTATAAAAGCGTACAAAAAGGCATGACTTTATCAATTTCATGTATACATTAAGTTTACCGATAACACAATTTAGTCCAACACCACCCTCTCACCGCACGAACCTATAAACTAAAGATGCAACGCCAGATTATCCTTACGTTACGAGTGGCTCAGGCCAACACGAGCACCCTCGAGCCATCTCGAGCCACTCGAGCCACTCGAGCAGCCTCCGCCCCAATCTTTACGATTAATTGAGAGGGGCTAACGAAAACCTTGCTAAATTGACTGTAGGAATTGGAACGGTATGTCTAGTGTGTACGGTTTGGTATTGAGTACATTGAATTGTGAGTAGAAATAATTGATTGCCATAATAACATTACGTTACAGCAAGTTAGTGACTGCTTCGTTGATCTACTGAGTCTGAGGTCTTGCGTTCGATTCCCAGGTCGTGCAAAGTGTTATTGGGTTTTTTCAGTAGCAGCCACGGAGTCTGGATTTGTGCCCGGTTGATGGCAATAGGCTCGCCCCGTATTACATGGGACTTAAGAGCGTTCACTCCTTACCGCCTTTCATACAAGCTTTCAAGTCCTTATTTTCCAAAAAGTCTGAACCGATTTTAATGAAACTAAATACGCATAAGCAGGACACATAGGTCTAAAAAGTTACAAAAAAAACCTTTTCAAAATGTCTTTAAAAAAAAAAGATAATTGTAAATTTCTGTTTCTATAGATAATTTATAATCGGTCTAATTTAGGTGTAACACTATATTTTGTACCTGTGTGTTTGTAGTAACTTGTTAGACCTGTGTATCCTGCATATGCGTATGAAGTTTTATTTGTTAGTATTTTTTATTATATAAATGCTATTATACTATTAATGAATACCTAAATGACTTTTTTTTTTTTGTAAATATTGTTTATAACACATTTGCTCGTAAAGGGTCTCTTATTTCACCAATTTCAGTATCGTAATGTATCTCATTACGCACTAGTGCGGTAATGTAAAGTAAAACGCACGGTTTATCAACATGCTCCGTCTCAAACGAACGGTACTTTTTAAAATCTTAGCAAAGAGTTTTTATGTCAGAAAAGTGGTCAACATTTTATGAATGAAATTGACTTGGG
Source organism: Cerastis leucographa (assembly GCA_963082945.1). Classification (NCBI taxonomy): domain Eukaryota; kingdom Metazoa; phylum Arthropoda; class Insecta; order Lepidoptera; family Noctuidae; genus Cerastis; species Cerastis leucographa. The sequence goes on from OY720365.1 coordinate 17,280,174, forward strand.
AGATAAAATATAATAAATAAACATTTTATTCTTTAATTTAAATAAATTTTGACCATAAATTACAACCATTTATCTGTAACAAAACACAAAAATATTAATTTACTTTATTAATAATACTGGCTGTTGTTGTGCCTTTGCCTTAAAAAAAAGCGTAAAAATTATTCCGCGCGTTTTCTCTTTTCGCTGTATTGTTTTTGTTTGAAAATGTCGTCCGAGTTTTATTTATTTCCTCGCAAATATGTAATAAAACGTCGTATGACATACGTGCGCATTGATAATTACAGCCTCTGCTTTCTTGTAGCCCTCGCCTACTGCTCGGGCTAGCAATATCGCCTCGGCTGTAATTTTCAACTTACCGCACTTATATCATAATGTACTATTACATTACATTTGTATACCTACTAATTAATAAGATTAAAGCCCTCTCCCAGTCTTTTACTTTGCTGTGCCCTTACAGGGTCCATATTTATGTACCTAGCTTTAAGCCCTTTGTAAAATCTTTTTTATAATATGGAATGCAAAATATATGAATATGAAGTTTCATTAAAATCAGTTCAGCCATTTCAGAAAATGAGGACTTGAAAGTTTGTATGAAACGTCGTAAGGTGTATGTAAACGCTCTTAAACATATAACTGGTGAAATGTAGGTGTACTATTAGGTACACTTCTGCCTACCCTTCAAAGGTTACAGGCGCTATGTTATGTAACACCAAGTCAGTATTCCTTGAATAAATAGGTTGAGGAGTAAAGCATACCCACAATTTGCCAATTTGCGTTAAGCGGGCGCCCGCACGGTTCCATACAAAAACGCTCCAACGCGGGGACCTGCGCGGGCGTCCGTCGCGGGGAGGCGGGCCCCGCATCCAAGTTAAGTTTAAGTTCCCCATCAATATGGCTACAGGCACACCGTTAAAATTGAGTTAGCGACACTGCCTAAATAAAATAATCCAGCCTCCGAGACAGGTACCCGCGACGGGGACCGTCGCGTTCCCACGGAGCCCACCCGGCCTGTCCACGCGCGTGGACACGCGTCGGTTCCTCGGCGCGGGCGCCCGCTTAACGTAGTTTCAGGCCTTAAGTCATATGTTATACAAAGTGTTGTTTTGCATCCTCGTCAAAATTCAGGAGGTTGCCACGAAAGACATAAACAATCAATTTAAATTACGGTACCTAGTTAATTATTAATAAACGATGATTTTGTAGTAACTTTTTAGACCTGTGTATCCTGCTTATGCGTATGAAGTTTTATTTGTTAGTATTTTTTATTATATAAATGCTATGATACTATTAATGAATACCTAAATGACTTTTTTTTTTTTTTTGTAAATATTATTTACATTACATTTGTATACCTACTAATTAATAATCAATTTTAGTTATCTAGTTTTAAAAATAATATTAATTTGTAAAATTTTCATAATAATAGACATATTAGTAAGATTAAAGCCCTCTCCCAGTCTTTTACTTTGCTGTGCCCTTACAGGGTCCATATTTATGTACCTAGCTTTAAGCCCTCTGTAACATCTTTTTTACAATATGGAATGCAAAATAAACGAATATGAATATGAAGTTTCATTAAAATCGGTTCAGCCATTTCGGAAAATACGGACTTGAAAGTTTGTATGAAACGTCGTAAGGTGTATGTAAACGCTCTTAAACATATAACTGGTGAAATGTAGGTGTACTATTAGGTACACTTCTGCCTACCCTTCAAAGGTTACAGGCGCTATGTTATGTAACACCAAGTCAGTATTCCTTGAATAAATAGGTAGAGGAGTAAAGCATACCCACAATTTGCCACTTATGTTTAAACTGAACCTGAAACTACGTTAAGCGGGCGCCCGCGTCGGGGAACCGACGCGTGTCCACGCGCGTGGACAGGCCGGGTGGGCTCCGTGCGAACGCGACGGTCCCCGTCGCTGGTACCTGTCTCGGAGGCTGGATTATTTTATTTAGGCAGTGTCGCTAACTCAATTTTAACGGTGTGCGTGTAGCCATATTGATGGAGAACTTAAACTTAACTTGGATGCGGGGACCGCGCGGGCGCCCGCTTAACGCAGTTTCAGGCCTAAGTCATGTGTTATACAACGTGTTGTTTTGCATTCTCGTCAAAATACAGGAGGTTGCCACGAAAAACATAAATAATCAATTACAATTACGGTACCTAGTTAATTATTAATAAACGATGATTTTTTTGGTTGTTTTTGTTTGTCAGCATTTCAAAATAACCCCCTTAACGTGGTTTAGAGAATAAGAAGTTATAAAAAAAACGTTTGAGATTGTTTGTATGTGTGGAAGCGCGGTTATAGAGCGAGAATCAGAAAGGCCGCTTTTAAAACACGGGTGGTTCACACTTACCGATTTCCGAAAATAAATAAAAAAATAAAGATTACCCACTCATTTATTCTGGATGAGAATCATAATTAGCATAGTAACCTCCTTGAATTTTTTCCCTCCGAGAATGCAAAACTACACCTTGTATACGCAAATTAGCACACATCCAGAATCCAGGCTGTTTTTTATTTATTTATTTAAACTTCATGTACAATAGTGGTACATAGGTGGACTTAATGCCACAAGGCATTCTCTACCAGTCAACCTTTGGGTTAAATACGACAACATTGATACGGTACAAAAAAAATTATACAAATAACTAATAGTTTTCAAAAATTCATATACTTACATAGATACTAATACACATTATACAAATAAAATAGACTAATAAATATTATAACAAATATCAAAATAAAAAACGAGAAACTTAATAATAATAACTATGACCAGACTTTAATTCATCATCTGCCTAGCCTTTTCCCAAACTATCTTGGGGTCGGCTTCCAGTCTAACCGGATGCAGCTGAGTACCAGTATTTTACATGAAGCGACTGCCCATCTGACCTCCACAACCCAGTAACTGGGTAATACGATACCGCTTGGTAAGACTGGATGTCAGACTTTATTGGCTTCTGACTACTCGTAACGACTGTCAAAGATCTACAAATGACAGCGAGGACCAACGGCTTAACGTGCTTTCCGAGGCACGGAGGAAACTCGGTATGTAATTATGGTCACCCATTCAAGGACCAACCTCGGCAAGCACGGCTTAACCTTAAAGATCGATCCGTGCGACTGCTATTATTTGGCCACGAGCTCCTCAACTCCTCATAACTAGACTTTACTTAATTGAAAGCTATTTAGTCTGTCTGTCTGGCTGTTACTTAGAGAAATACATAAACATAACATCACGGCTGTTATCCCCGAAGGGTTTAGCAGAGGTATACTAATAGTACACCCACATTTCGCCATTTATGTTCAAGTCCAATGGAACAGGGGGCAAGCCTTTTGCCGTCAACCTTTCACAAATCCATCTCAGTGGCTGGCTACTGAGAAATTTCTTATGGAATAAACGCAATAACACTTTGTGCGACCTGAGAATCGAACTTAGACCTGGGAATCGAACCTTAGATCTTAAGCTCTACAGTCGCACTACTATACCAACGCGGCAGTAAACAAAACAGGCATGAAGATAAAACTGTCTCCAAAAAAAATAGTGCGTGTAGTCCCTCCGCGCGGAAGAAGTGAAACTTCTTAATACTACACGCATGCGTTCGAGTGCCACGCATTCACTCTCGTTATTTTATTGAGCTTCTAATTATAATTACATAAGTTTATCGAGAGCAGCGGTGGCCCAGTGGTGGCAGCCCCGACTTACGAGCAGTAAGCCGTGGGTTCGAACCCCAGCAGGCGCATTACTTTGTGTAATTATTTCATCACCGCTGCCCTCAAAAACGGTGAAGGAAAACATCGTGAAGAAACCGGCATGTCCTAGAACTAAAAATTCGAAGACATATGACATCTACCAACCCGCACTGGGCCCGCGTGGTGGATTATAGCCCACTCCCTCTCATAGAGAGGAGGCCTGTGTCCCAGCAGTGGGAACATTATAGGCTAATGATGATGATGATGAAGTTTATCGAGGTTATTCTACTCATGGAAATTGAGCTAAGGCTGGTCACACCAGGGCACGCCGCAATAGTGGCGAAAAGTCCCCTCTTTGAGGAGTGGCTAGAGAGGCGCCACGGCGCCCTCACCTTCCACCTGACGCAGGTCCTCACCGGACACGGTTGTTTCGGGAGGTTCCTGCACCGAATCGGGCGGGAGGAAACGCCCGGGTGTTACCATTGCGAGGATCGGCCGTAGGACACGGTGGAGCACACCGTGGAGCTCTGTCTCGCTTGGGCTGAGCACCGCCGTGTCCTCGTAGCGGCGATTGGCGGCGGCGACCTCTCGCGTCCGGCCCTGGTTCAATCCATGGTCCGGAGTGAGAGGGAATGGGAAGCCGTCGCCGTCTTCTTCGAAGCAGTCATGCTAGCGAAGGAGGTGGCGGAACGTGAGAGGGAGAGAACCTCACATCCCAGCCACCGCGGGAGACGCCCCGGGCGTCAGGGGGCAACCAGTGGATCCCGGCCACCGTAGGCGCGAGCCTGTGGACGGTGAGTAATGGGCTAGGTCACCTTCCGTCCGTCTCATGATGACAGGCCGTGTCGACGGCGCGTGCGTGTTCCACGCGCGCCTCAAGGAGATGTCAGCAAACCGGAAGGGGTCCGAGAGGGCCGATCCCTGCCAGGGTTGCGGGACTGTTCGAAAGAGATACCGTGGTCCTGGAACACAAAGGGCGAAGAAGGAACATGGATGGGTTTTAGTCAGTACAAGTCTGACACTCCCTCCCGCTCCGCCCAGAGCGGGAGAAGTCATTTGATGAAAAAAAAAGGCTAGTCACACCGAAGAGTCGAATGCATGACCGTTTGCACGCCATCTTGCGTACCTAGTAGAACTACGTAGTCACAAATCTTGTAATACTGCCATCTCTTGGTGAGTTTTAGAAATGGTAGCGTTAATCGTTAAACTTATTGGAAGTCGCTTAAGAAGTTTCAATTCAAAAATTAAATATCAAAAATGAAAAGTTCATAAGTTAACCTCGACAAGTAACAAGTTCTCTGTAGGTCCTGAGAAATATGGCATCTAAGCACCTTGTTACCAGCGGGTGTCGAGAGGCGATTGAGCGGATCGTGTTACTGTATTCGAGTTCTAGCACCTCTATATATTTTTATCTTCCTACTACACTAATCTACATCTCCTACTGCACTTTATAAACTACATACATCATCTGCCTAGCCTTTTTCCCAAACTATCTTGGGGTCGGCTTCTAGTCTAACCGGATGCAGCTGAGTATCAGTATTTTACATGAAGCGACTGCCTATCTGACCTCCACAACCCAGTAACTAGGTAATACGATACCCCTTGGTAAGACTGGATGTCAGACTTTTTGTTTTTTGGCTTCTGACTACTCGTAACGACTGTCAAAGATCTACAAATGACAGCCGGGACCAACGGCTTAACGTGCTTTCCGAGGCACGGAGGAAACTCGGTATGTATTAATGGTCACCCATCCACGGACCAACCTCGGCAAGCACGGCTTAACCTTAAAGATCGACCCGGGCGGCTGTTATTATTTAGCCACGAGCTCCTCACTCACTTTATAAACTACATACATGACAAACTCATTAGACAATCTAATTTATATTTTTGTTAAAACGTAGCCCCATACTACGAATTTCTCCTGTATCGCGGGTTTAAACAACCAGTTACTGGGTTGTGGAGGTCAGATAGGCAGTCGCTTCATGTAAAATACTGGTACTCAGCTGCATCCGGTTAGACTGGAAGCCGACCCCAAGATAGTTTGGGAAAAGGCTAGGCAGATGATGATACCTCTACCAAAGAGAACAATATTCTTCTGTTTGTTTATACTATTACTATAGATTCTCTTACAAATAACACTACCCTTATCTGCTAATCTAAAATAAATAACCCTTCGCTACCCTCTTCAACAGCGCTGCTTTTATTAAGGACCGTATAGGATGGGACGCTGAAAGAATAATATGTAGTATATGGATCTCGGCATAACTATGTGTAAGTATTGGAGGGTTGAAAAAATTGGGAATTTAAGAGGCTACATACATGTATTAATTACTTATCACGTTTTTCTTGGTTTGGTCATACAATCCAAAAGTTTTTTACTTTTGGCGCGAGTCTGTAGCTCAGTGCTACGCCGATGCTTGGTGCTACGCCGTAGCCGCACACGGAGACGATAGCTACGTAAGAACCGGTTTGTCCTAGAACCTATGAAAAAAAACCGGTATCAGGCAGTTTCCGCCACACCATCGTTAGTCTAGCATCACACTGCGCCGCACGCATGACGCAGCCGAGTGCGATGCATGAGTTACCAGCGGCGGCGGCTGTTGCACAATTTTAAATCTAGAATACTTTTTTGCTGCTGTATGGGTACCAATAAATATACAGGATGTAACGGAAAGGGTATATACATACTTAAGGTTATGCTACAGACCATCAAACTGAACAGGTTTCTCATCATAAAACATGTTTTTCAGCGAAAAAATTATGTGCTGCTGTCCCGGTTATACTTAGATAATAAGAGGGCCTACCTGTCCACTTAACCTAGTCATAGGTTCCTAGGAGAAGAGTAAATAAAAACAGGTAGGTATAAATTCGGAACGGTTATATTATGTAGTAAAAAAAGGTCTAGCTCGCTAGATGGGTCAAACTGGTGAATTAGAGCCTATACAGTGATTACAACTTGCCCCCACTGGTCTAGCACTCCCCTGACGTCACTGGCCACGCTGGAGATGAGTGCTCGCGCGTCGATCGCCAGGTCTGGGTGCAGGTACAGCAGTAGATGGCTGACTCGCTACTGTCCACCGCGGGGAAGCGAGAGGATTAAGGGTGATCCTTGAACCCTGTAATGCGCAACAAGCGAAAGCATTACCTACTGGCCGTAGACTGTGAGCATCCACAGCAACGCTTAATAGGGAAGCACTAATATGTAGCTGTGTTGCTGTGGATGTTCACTATCAGATACGGAGATGACAGTAGTGGCGGTAACATTTGAATTAGTAACGGTTATAAGTATTTACAAAATTACAGAAAATAATAAAACAATATAATTACAAACTGTGGGGTAGAAACCAAGGGAAAAAACTAATAAGTAATAAGCGTCTAATAGAAATAAAGAAGGCGAGAACACAAATACAGAATTGCTAAAAGTCCAAAACAAAGCGAAATAAACCGTTACAGTATGCTTAGCTACTGGCTAATTTAAAATTGTGCAACACTTACCGAATTGGGGTTTTCCAAATCACACACAATTTTTATTATCAGTAAAATGGTCGAGGGAACGTTAGTGACGCCGTTAAAAGAATATAATATATCTCGCGATGACGACCGTTTTTTTTTTTGAAACTGATCGTATTAGTGATCGCGATAAATATTGACGTGCGTTCGCCTTGACACCAAGAATCGGTCTGCGCGGGACGTGGAAGCATTCTGTCGTGAATCAACATGAATCATGCGCCCGCGCCGAGAACAAAGGAACAGTTCCTGGGTGCTTAATATGTCGCTTATTTTAATACGAGCGTGGTGTTAAATTGTAGCTGTGCAGAATTCTGATTTGATGCGTTCATTATTAGTTTCTTTTTGTTTAATATTTAATTTAGTATTGCGAATGGCTAAGTTTAGTTCGTAAATAATGTAGATAAATGTAAATAATTGATTAATTTAGTATTTCTTTCCTATACCATTAATTAAAATCAAGACATGTAACAATTAATGTTACACTGCCCCATACAAAATTGCAATACCTATTCGACCCAAATGTATGGGGCAGCTGATATTTTTTCGCTATTACGATGTTTGTCCGATGGAGAAATAAGTTCAGTTTGATGGTCTGTAGCACACCCTTAAGGATGTATATGCCCTTTCCGTTACACCCTGTATATTTAAAATTTAATTTTTTTTTGTGCTTGTTCTGTGGGAGGATGAATGAAAGATGACTTTTTTGTTGTTGTAATTTTAAGTACTTTTTTATTATGTTTGTCATACTTTATTCTAAATATGTTTCTTTTTACTGTATATTTAATATTAATTCATTAATTAGGACGATGCATGAAAGATGCCTTTTTTTGTAATTTTAAGTAAGTATTACTTTATTTAAAATGTTTTATCATCCTTTATTCTAAATACGTTTCTTTTCACTGTACAATTACTTGGATTTTCTGTTATATTGTACGTCTTTTCAAATAAATAAATCACTACACTGCTCACCGCTTAGGTGGAATGCGGGCCTTATACAAAATGCGTAAGTTCTCGTCTTAAAAACACGCGGAACAGAAAATTGTAAAAATAAAATTCGATAACGAAACGGGCATAAGAATACAGTTTAATTTAGTCAATACCCAGATTTGCTATCAGCCCTAGAGCTCAAAGAAATGTCTGGAGGACAACTAAACGGCGTTTAGTCCCAGTTTATCGCTGTGACGTGATAATGGCCCTCCCTGACATTTATTTAGTACATAATATTTCATTCGCTTCAGTGACTGCGCGATCCGAGGATATTTGCAGTTATAATTAAATGTTTTTCTTTTAAAACGAGGATTTAGCTTGGGAAGCTGCGGAACGCAAAACAGTGGAAAGTTTTTGTATGGAATCAACTTTGCTCAGATTGTGCGAGCGTTTTTTTGAATCTTGAAGTAAATGAAATGATCTCACATTACCTATGTAATTAAAAGTGATATTGAGGTCTTTGGTCCGTTAAAAAGTGAAATTGGGTTTTTCCTTTAGGAATTCTCAGTAACGCGCAATTTGGAATGGCTCTTGGATATACGTGAAACTTAAATATAACAAGTGAAATATGGGAGTACTGTAGGTATACCACTGCTCACCCTTCTGAGAAATCAGGCGTGATGATATGTTACGTGTGTTGTGATTTTGTTATCATCAAGTGGTAAAAGTAACTCTTCGAATCAGTACCAGGTAATTTAATTTACGGCCAGTAATTTAAATTCGTGGTCTCATAAGTAAATCATCTAAGCTAGTGCCACGGCTCTGGGCTAGGCAGATGATGATCCGCCTAGCCTTTTCCCAGCAATGTTGAAGTCGGCTTCCAGTCTAACCAGATGCAGCTGAATACCAGTATTTTACATGAAGCGACTGCCTATCTGAACTCTTAGTACTGGGTAATACGATACCCCTTAGAAAGACTGGTTCTCAGACTTTTGGACCACTGACTATCTGTAACGACTGTCAAAGATCTACAAAGTACATAAACAAACTACAAAAAACTCCATATTTAAAACAGACTAAAAGCAGCCATGTATACAAGTACAGGAACGAACCGGGATCGTGAGCGAGGATCGCACTAGCGAGGATCGTTTTCTCACTTAATTATCACCGGCGGTGTGGAATTATAAACAGCTGAAAGTTGCACTCAGACTCTAGAACGGCGGCCATTGTTTTATTTTGGATAAAGATTCTAATTTTAAATGTTGGAAGGAGTTTTCGTTGCTTTTGTTTTTTTTTTAAATATCATAGATTCTAAATTATGAAACTTATTGGACGCAGATCTGCCCGACTCGAAAATTCAGAACAGGTTGTCCTGGCGCCAGAAAATTAGGAGAGCCGATCCCACCTTAAGTAGTATAGATAGCTCCATCTCACTTTCCATATCCCAAACAATATATCCCATATAACAACCCTACAAATAACGTAGGAATCAAAGATTAAAATTCCTATGCCTATTCTTCAAAATGAAACCCAGCAATGCTGCTAAGCTACTCAATTATGTAGATATAGAAGAATTCCATTCTACAAAAGAACACTTTTATAAAAAGCCTCTAGGACTGTTAAAGTCAGCAAACACTCCGCTTCAGACTGTAAACACTACAAACTATAGCAATTTCCACTGGAAGGCAATTCTTTAGAACTGGCTATAGTCGAAATTGAAACGACCTTAACTCTTGGCCACGAGTCATGCGTTCGAGCTATGCGCGTCTTGCGATTGAGATTGTGGGGAGAGAACACGTGAAAGAAGTTCTTTGGGACATTGTCTATAGTAGGCGACTTACGAAGCGACCATACTCAACGCGTAGGAAACAAAAGACGCGCGCCCGTGTTGCTTGAGGCTATTTGCGATTCACATCGCTGGGGGCATTATTCCTGGACTCCACCAAAACAGAAACGGGTGCAGATATGCAAAGCGGAGAGGAGATGTTTAAGAGCTAGGGCGTATCCACCGAGGCTGTGCGCTGTGCACTGTTGTCTGCTTGGCCTTAACAAGTTATGAGACATCTCTTCTCCTTTTCTGCTCAACCGCTTCCACTAATGCTAAACGGAGACAAGAAGTTTGAAGCTTGTGCGTCACTGGTTTCGTTCGCATGGATTCCGTCGCGTGGCTGTGATTTTCATTTATTTCCTCTGCTGTCACTGCCGCAACACGCCTGTCCCGCGTCACTCGTGGTCAAGCAGTTAGAACTCATTGTAGTCGAAATTGAAACGTCTTTGAGTGCGTTTCGTTCCACCTCGCAATCGGCACAATGTCATAGGTAACATAAACCTTTTGATTGCTTCTCTCCGACTCCCGTAAATTTTATGTTCTGCTCAAAATATATACGGGGTAACACCGCTTAGTATGAATAAGACGAGCTGTATGTAGAGGAGTCTAGAAACCAAATAAAAGTAAAACATATTCCGAATTACTAGTCCCAGCTAGATGAACCGATCACCTTAAAAAAGTGGTCAAAAATAATTTGAACAAATGGCAAAGTATGACGTTGATGATGCAAATGTTATCTCGTTTCTTACGGTTCTTTAAACACCTAACTAGCTACTGATTTAGATACTTGCTTGATAATCGATCCACAAATAAAGCTTTATGCCAAATACTCATCGATCGACAACGCTCTTTCCATGGCTATCCAGTTTCATTTAAAAACTTCTTCTTAGCGTATCAATGGCAAAAAGTTCAAATGTGATTAGCCAAAACACAGCCACGCAAAGTCCACTCACTGATGCAGTAAATAGATCATCACGTACGCAGGTGATAAGTCAAAGGCATGCGGCGCAAGATGGAAGTTGGGGCATTGTCTGTGGAGAGACGCCACATGCGCACTTAAGGTTGATCTACGTTCTAATTCTATTTAGAGAATTACATTCAAAATTATACCATCCCTTCACACGTTGTCTTATTCATACACTAAAGTTTAGACCTAAAGTTAGATCTTAAAGTCGGATCAAAAGTGAATTGAACACTCACAGTTAACGACGCTGAGTTAATAACATCTTGTTGTAAGCTTATTTGACGAATTTTACGGCAGCCTAGATGGATATGTTTATATAAGTACTTTCGAGCTTATGGTAAAGTCTTTGTCCGCAAACAAACTTCATTCCCCCGTTGACCCTAGAGGGATAGAGTTGCAAAAACCCCTTTCTTGTTACACCCTTAGTTAAGACACATTATCACCTTAATAAACACTGATACACACCTAAGTATTAAAAAGCTGAGTAAAGTTACAACTAGTAAACTACGGCTAGGTTTTTTTTCGAGGTTAACGAGTGGGGTCCTTCTTGTTTCGTGTTTCTGCCAAGCGGTCTACTTAGCGGTCCCCCGACGCTACGACACTTGGATTAATTTTATTTTTGGTTTTTCTGTCGGGGGTTTTTAATTCTTAATTTAATTTTTATTTCATGGTTTCTAAACTTAAATTATTTTTTCTTAGCCTTGACTGTCCCACTCCTGGGCATAGGTCTCCTCCCATTCTTTCCACTTTTCTCGGTGTTGCGCCTCTTCTCGCTAATTTTTCTTCTCTCTCATCCTCATCTTTTAAGAAAACAAGAAAAGTTATAAACTTAAATAAAAACCCGAGCTTTAGGAATTGGAAGGAATGGGATGTGCTTTCAAACTACACCAATTTTATTAAAATCAGTTCATCAGTTTAGGAGCTACGATGCCACAGACAGACACACAGATACACACGTCAAACTTATAACACCCCTCTTTTTTGGTCGGTGGTTAAAAACTGGCTTAGTTAAAGCATAGTTCTACCTACCCTGATTTTAATAACGGGTCAAATGTTCTAAGTCAACGCGATGGTATTTACTTAATCCTGATTGCATATCTTATTTTAAGTGTGGCAAAGCACCAAAAACCACTCTACAACATGATTTTATTTTTTTGAATTATGTATGTACTTGCTGTCCCGCGCAACTTCGTCTGTGTCACATTTTCCCCGTTTTCGCAACATTTTTCATTGCTGCTCCGCTCCTATTGGTCGTAGCGTGATGATATATAGCCTATGTCCTTCCTCAGGTTAAAATCTATCTTCTTGCCAAATTTCATTAAGATTCGATCAGCCGTTTAGTCGTGAAAAGGTAACAAACAAAGTTACTTTCGCATTTATAATACACGGTGTAAATCACCTCATCACGAAGCCGTCAACCAAGCATCCTGTACATGAAACTAAGTAACTTTACGCAAAAATTATTGCTGGGAAACTACTTTTTTTTTGGGGGTGTAAAATTATGTTTTGTGGTAGAACTCAATGTAACGCACTAAAAACATTGTGCTGATGGACGGATTGAATAGTACGGGGGTCGTGGAGGTGTTCAAAGTAAAAATCTTACATTAAAAACTTTTATTTAAAAAAATACTTGTCAAAAAGTTGGAACTTTGACCCCTAATATCTCCGTAACTAGAAGGTTCCCAGGTATGGTGTAGAACAAAAAAATGATCGAAATGACAGGGAGAACCAGTGCCTTTCGGCTTCGTTAAGAGGTGTTTTACACCCTTTATTAGTTAGGATTTTACATGACGCAACTACCTATCTCTCCTCCACAACCAAGTTACTGGGTACACCTCTTGTTAAGACTCACTATCAGACTTTCGCCTTTCTAACTATCATCATCATCCGCCTAGCCTTTTCACAACCCTGTTTGGATCGGCTTCCAGTCTAACCGGATGCAGCTGAATACCAGTTATTTTACATGAAGCGACTGCCAATCTAACCTCCGCAACCCATTTAGTAGGTAGGGGGTAATGATACGAGTTTCCTTGGTAAGACTAATTGTTAGACTTTCTGAATAACCGTTGCCAAAAAAGTCAAAGCCTTATTTCAAATATGTTTACAAAGATTTCTTTTAAGGATATAATTTTAAAATGTCACTGGGTATTTTGTTGAACCTAACAAAAAATCTACAAACGACAGCCGGGACCAATCTCATCAATACCTGTGATTTATAACTAAAGATAACATCAAATACAACCTTTTCAAATCCCTGAACACTCCCAACATCCTGTAACACCAAAGTATTGACTATCTCAAGGAAATACCCCGTATAGGTCCGCCATTATTAATTCAGAGCGCCGTCCTACATCCAATAAGGCAGGCTATAACTCAGCTAGACAAAATTAAATTTGCAGGCAACCGTTCTCAAAAAGCCAAGGCGTATGCGGCGGGAGTCTTGCTATAATTGTTAGTTGCACTGTTAGTTTTAATACTAGTAGCGCTTTGTGGGACGAAGCACCTGGCTACGCGAATAAAGGTCGCACTTTTTTTTTCGGATGTGAAATCATCAAAAGACCCTCTGACGCTCTGGGTGGAGCGAAAGGGTGTGTCAGACTTGTTCTGATTAAAACCCATCCATGATCCTTCTAATATCTGATTTGACCAATGTCGTGCAACCCGATTAGGCGGACTAAGGGTTGAACCCATCCATGTCCCTTCTTAGCCTTTTGTGTTCCAGGGCCGCGGTATCTCTTTCGAACAGTCCCGCAGCCCTGGCAGGCATCGGCCCTCGCGGACCCCTTCCGATTTGCTGACATCTCCTTGAGGCGCGTAGAATACTAACGCGCTGTCGACACGGCCTGTCGTCATAAGACGGTCGTACAGTGACCTGGCTACTCACCGCCAACAGGCCTGCGCCTACGGTGGCCGGGGGCCACTGGGTGCCCCGACGACGCCCGGGGAGGCTCCCGCGGTGGCAAAGGTAGCACTCAAACCGGTGCTTTCAGTTTGAGCACAGATACAAGGACAGGCACAATGTGGGGTCCGGTACCCAGACCTTTAATAGGCAGAGACAATTAATACTATCCACAGTAGTCTAAATTTTAAAACTAACAGAATCCCCACTGAGAATTCGGCGACCACCCGCAAAAATAATAGTCCATTTCGCACACTATTATCACAATGTAAAAACTTTAATAGACTCAGCCATTTTAGTTTTATTTTGTCCATAAAATAAAATCTGTCAAAAGCACTAATAAAGTTTGGCGCCAATGAGCTCCATTTTATTTTAATTGGGCATTTAAACTTTGTTTTAGGGTAGGTCACTTCGGAGTTCGGAATGACCTAGTAGTTGAGAAGTTTTATAAAGCGACTGGTTTCTTCTTGAAAGTTAAGTCTTCATCTCCTTCGCTATTAATAATCGTGACCGCATACGACGTGTCTCCTACTGTACGGTCTTCTGCAGTGTATACCGCTCAATATAAGCTGCCTCCAACAGCCTTCTTGATCGCATCTGACCATGCTGTCGGCTCTGCCTTGAGAACGTTGATTTCCACCCGGCCCAGTATGACAAGCCAATATTTATGTGAACACAAATAACACCTATGTCAGAAAAGTCTTGTGATCCAGTATTTTCACCAATTCCCTACTTAGCTACAACAAAACCAGCCTTTAAGCGAAAAACAGAGCGTGCTGCCGAGCTTATCGTCGATGCTGCCGCGTGCGATAGCACTCCCGCTCTTTTTCGTTCTAGCATGACGCATGATGGTTCTGAGCGACGGAAAAAGACACGCATAGAAAAAATATATGCTTCAACCCTAACGTTCCAACTACCGGGACACAGACCTTATCTCTGTGAGTAAAGTGAGTATCTCAAGATGTCTTCAAGTTTTTTCCAGGCCCTGCCAGTTTCCTCACGATGTTTTCGTTTGCCGTTCTGAGAGATTGCGGTGGTGTGAAAATAAACTCCACAAAATAAAGTACAGTGGTTTGAACAAGACAATCAACCATTATCATCATTATTTTACCCCTTATCCCCCAACTGATTTGGGGTCGGCGCAGCATGTCTTCCTCTTCAGGTACGTCTATTACTCGACAACGTATTCGTTCAAAACTTGTGAATCGAGGCCATTGTTGAAACTGAGTTAACACTTTCGTTCTACGAACTCGATAATGATGCTCAGCACACGTAATCGGCTAGGTCCGAAAATATCTCTTAGTCTCATTCTGCGATAATATAACATACCTACAATAAGCCTACCCATCATGTTGATTAGCTCTTAGGACTAGATACCTACTCAAGTTGGTATAAGTACAGTCGGCATCAGAAGTCAGTTAACACTTATCAATATTAAACCAAGTTTTGTGCTGATCAGTGTGATCTGAACGTTTATTTTTTACTAATTTGTGTAACCATTGACGAAAATATTGTGATTTCTTTTACTCCAGTCTGTTAATATTCATCGTTCTAAAACTAAGACGTCTTATAATTTTGGATATGTATAGAAACTCGTTGCTGACCGTACCTACTGTTACGCCTACTAGGTAACGTATGCGCTACTAGGTAACATTGCGTACTGAGTCCGTTTCTCGGTCTACTTAATGTTGCGTTTCCACAAGCTTCATAGAAATGGAGGAGATGCTAAAGCCCGCTGGCAGTGATTACTAATTGCGTGTAGTTTGAATTTGAATTTAACATAGAGTACACATACACGTAAAGTACCTGTCGACGCCTCGACCAATTATCAAGCCGTGCCGCGACAGCTTGCTTGTCACATCCGGCTTTTTTTACTGCTAAGTTTATACACCTACATTTTTACCTAACTACTATATTCATAACGGAAAATTCAACATTCAACACTCAAACATCTATTTACCTACGTGTAGGTGAATTGTGGTTTTCCATTAATGGACAAAACCGGTAGGTAGTAGATACATTTAATCAACTAAATGCCAATTTGACACGGGGTGGTTGAATGAAATGCACAAAAATTTATCAAAACTAAGTAGGTCAATTTAAATTTTATGAATTCTCTTGAAATTGTTGACAAAATCTGATTCAAATAGGGACGTAATATAATATATGTGTGTAATTATTTCATGCGAACGAAGGTCGCGGGCAACAAAATGATCGTCATGATTAAAAAAGTGAAATTAAAAAAAAACCTAGAATTAGTGTGTATTTATTGACTTTTCCTGTATTAAATAGAGACGTTGTCATATTTATAATTACTGATTAATATTATTTTTAAAACTAGATAAGTAAAACTAAAATACCAACAAATTATAAAAGGGTGCCAAAAAACTCCTCCTCAACGCTGTCACGTGCCCAAGAGACTGGCGGCGTTGCCACGTTGTATGGCAATACTTAACTTCTGGCCGAAGTAAAACCCAGCCCTTGGGTCACGGGAAGTGTCAACTAGGCGTTTAGAAATTTCCTTAAAAAGGCTGTGAGCACTCGGACCCCATAACCAACCCCAGAGTTTCAACCCCAAATGGCTCGAAAATATAGTTACCACAAAGGTTACGCCGCTTGAGGTTCTCCGCAGCCGCAGCGGCAGCGCCTGTACAGCACGATGAGCTTGGAAGATGTGATGGCGCAAGAGTATCGACGCAAGTTGCGTCCCACACTAAAGGCCTACCCATCTTCCAAGGAAACAAAGACATATCGTCCGGTCTTTTGCCATCGTCGCGTGCCAAGCCATTTGGTTCTAAGATAGCTGGAACGCCGACGGTAACAAGAGCTCGACGGATGATGTCATTTATGTTCGTGTGCCGCGCAAAACGGCCCGCACTTCGGTTGCATGACAGGCCGTGGTGTCCGATGCTGTTGACAGCTTCACCACAGTGACAGCGATGAGGATTGCAGCAGGCGGCACCAAGACGTAAAGAAGCAGCGAGGCGGAAAGTCGTGTCGACAACAAAGTGCCTATGCTCGACAATGGCAGTGCGAGAAGCCAAACTCCCCGAACCCCACTCACCCACAGCCAGCAGTCGCGCCCGCTCAGCAGTAGAGACTACATCATTTTTAAATATCGCAGATGGCCAAACGCGACGGCGGACCATCGGCTTAAAAGCCAATAAAAACACGCAATTAGAAATTGAAAAGTATTTATTTCATAATCATCATTGACTGAATGAAAACTTACATTCTAGAAATATCTTAGTTTTACAATTATGTTATAATACTAATTGTCAGGTTCAATATGCGAAAGTATATGTTATCCCCTTTGCTGTCCACAATAAAATATTTATCTCAGGTCCAGCTAAAAATCAGCGTCGGGCACTAGCTGCTCGGCAATTTGCTGAACTGGGCCTATTTGGCGTAGCCGTGAGACACACATTTTCATTTCTGTATATTTTTTAAGTTTTTTACTTTGTATTGTGTGTACTTGTAGCATATGCCAAATAAATATTTTTTCTTCATTCAGTTAAGGGTCAGTTCACACCGAGACGCGACGCGACGATACTTGAAGAGGCCAGTGATTTCGCGCGGCGCAGCGCGGCGCAGCGCTGCATGGCCCAACGTATTCTGATTTCTACTGAAATCTACCTCAGGAGGCCGCTCGACGCAGCGCGACGCCGCGCTGCGTCGCTCTACGCCGCGAGGCGTCGCGCGGCGCAGCGCTGCGTGGCGCAACGTATTCTGAATTCTCACAACGAAATGTGTATCTTTTCGTGTAGAAAATAAAGTTATATTTTGAATCGCTCTTTAAAAGTGTGCGCGCAGCGTCACGTCGCTTCGCGTCTCGGTGTGAACTGACCCAAATAGTACACAAACATTAACTGGGATATATCCTGATGACTTCGAAGAGTATTCGTTGTATTTCTTAGCTCAAGTCTATTAACTTTATCTTAAAGAATACAAGAGCCATTGAAGATACAGTACCATTGTGACATAAAAAAGATGCGATGCACCACATAGGCAAAAAAAATGGAAGCCTGTCTTCTATTGATATGATTATCAAATATCATGAAGTCATACTTACTGAACAATTAGAATTTCTATGATTATTATCCTTGAATCACTATGTTATTAACAATGTAATATGTAATTAATACAAAATAGAAAACTTAGTCACATGAGGAGGAAAACTGCACAATTAATAATATTATTGCATCACCATTTAGTTTCTTTTTGTTTTAATTGCTACCATTTTTGTGGTTCATTCATATCTGTCTTCCATTAATTGTAGTCTTAGATATGGATTTTATATGTTTGGATTGTTTGACATTGGGATACTGATCTCCTCTACATTTTATGAGAAAGTTATGCAACATTTTTACAAAACAAAACAAAATACAACATTTTAAAATGCCAAGTATCTGATAGGAAGATCCAAGCTCATACTTCTAAAGAATAATCCGTTCATACCCACTCTTGACGTGTAATATCTCCGCAATACTTCTCTCACTTCTGCTACAGTTATGGCTGGGACTCCCTCGTAACCCGATTTGATGTAAACTGCATTGTTCAAACTGACTGGGTTGCAAAAATGTCCACCTTCAAACTTGCTGAATGGGTCTCCGCTCTTTTTCTTGGCGTCCTGCCTTACTAGAAAGACTCCATCAACTATTTCTGCAACGGTTTCGTATGCAACGAAACACAACACTTCTAAAGCAGCTTGGGTGATCTTGAATTCTTTTACAGGATTCAGCCAGCGTTCCAGTTTGACAAAGCCTTTGCCAATACCGTAACCAGAACGGAAGGATGTGCATCTAGCTTTATGGTATGCTTCATACTTCTCAAAAGTCATAGACTCTGTGATTTTAGCAGCTCGTACCTTCCGTATGTAATCTATGGTATCAAATTTAATTTTACTTACTTCATCATACTCATCAAATTCCTTGATGATGTCTATGTGGGTCCTTCGCTTCCTGACTGTGGGTTCTTTTTCATCCTCTATCAATCCTGCGATCAAAGACTCACTCTGTGTACCAATATTCATTACACACTTCTTGTCAATTTGATCCAATTTTATTTGGTAGTCGTGAAGGCGTTTTAGTTTTTTAATATTCTTTCGCATCAAGAAAATGATATCGTAGTTAGATATAGCTCTACCGGCTCGTATAGTGCAGTGTTGATGGGCCTCCTGTATCATGAATTTGAGTTGTTGTTGAACAATGCTTTCGACCAACACAACGGTGGCCGCATTCGGATTCGGATTATCGCCAAATCCGTGCATCATGCCAGATATCTCCTTCTGGAAGTTTGTAGATTCGGCGCCGTCCATACTGAAGTAATTCACCATGGTTAAAACTTTCTACGATTTCAGTTGTAACGAAATCGAATGTGGAATAAATTATAAAATTAACACACAGAAAGCAAAGCTGTTTACATACAAACTGTCAAATATTGTCAATCAATGTAACTTTCCTCAATGCTGTCAATTTTGATTTTGACAGT
Source organism: Cerastis leucographa (assembly GCA_963082945.1). Lineage (NCBI taxonomy): Eukaryota > Metazoa > Arthropoda > Insecta > Lepidoptera > Noctuidae > Cerastis > Cerastis leucographa. The sequence continues at coordinate 17,299,490 of OY720365.1, forward strand.
AGCCTATGTTAACGAAACGAATAGCAACCTATTCGTTTCATTATAGTGCTTATCATTTTTGGTCATGGTTCTTTAGTAAACTAATTATTATTTTTAATGACCGAAAATAACAGATAATTACAGTTGTGTTCACTTATATTACTAACCATTTACAATATTTTATTCGTTGAATTTTTATTTTTATAATACGTAATTGCACAGCGAGATTAAGAACTAAACGTTTGAAAATCAGCTGATTGTCATTGTCAAATGTCAACGTCAATTTGTATACGAAAAGAAACTATGATCGAAGATATTTTGTTGACCAAAAAATTTGCCAAAATCTTGACTATAGCTGCTGTGTACATCGTGACCTCACTGAATGTTTCACATTATTACCATAATCATTTCAAGGCCTTTGTATTTGTGTCGAACATAAATTAACCTTAAAAATATGAGTTTAAGAAGTCTAATAGTAAACCAAGCGATAAAACAAACTTTATTCAGTCAAATTCGCCTTTCATCATGTTGGTCTTGTGGCAAGGATGTTCAAAGGAAAGAACCTGGTTTATTCTGTGGAAATTGCAACGCCTTACAACAGCCAACCAAAGGAGAGAATTATTTCAAAATCATGGGAGTCAGTGAATCTTACGACCTGGATGAGACGGAACTAGCGAAGAAATATAAGGAATTACAGAGATACTTACATCCGGATAAGTTCGCTAACAGGTACAAAAAGTCAATTTATTTAGTTATCCTAGAGGTTTCCTCTTTTAAACCTTTAGATAGTTAAGTATGGTCAAATTGGTCAATGGGTCGTCTTAGGGGCAACCGCCGAGTTCAACAATCATCATTATCATACATTTCAGCTGGGAATCACCTACTGATGGGTATAGGCCCCGCTTTTTCTGCCACTCTTTTTGGTTCTGAGTGCCCCTCATCGATGTCTTCTGTTTGTCATCAACCCAACAAGCTTTTGTTCAACAATTCCAAAATTAAATATTAAAATAGCAATATTATGTTTGTTTCATTTGTTATGATAAGTAAAAAGATACTCTTCTAATGTTTCAGAGACAAGAAAGAACAAGAAATATCAGAGGAATATTCATCACTGGTGAATGAGGCTTACAAATCATTATTGGAACCATTAAGTAGAGGTAAGGAACCATAAACTAGCATTTCATCATTTTTAATAAACATGATGGAAGGGATATTGACACATAAACACCCTGCACCCACCCACCCCCGCAGCCCCATACGAAAAAATTTATCGGCTATAAATAACAATTTTTTTTTTTCACAACTGTTTGATCTCATCATCTGCCTAGCCTTTTCCCAAACTATCTTGCGTACCAGTATTTTACATGAAGCGACTGCCTATCTGACCTCCACAACCCAGTAACTGGGTAATACGATACCCCTTGGTAAGACTGGATGTCAGACTTTTTAGCTTCTGACTACTCGTAACGTCTTTCAAAGATCTACAAATGACAGCCGGGACCAACGGCTTAACGTGCTTTCCGAGGCACGGAGGAAACTCGGTATGTAATTATGGTTACCTATCCACGGACCAACATCGGCAAGCACGGCTTAACCTTAAAGATCGACCCGGGTGGCTGTTATTATTAAGCCACGAGCTCCTCCAACAACAGCTGTTTGACCTACAGGGTCAAAATGTTTAATAAAATTACCAATGCAAAATTCAGAATGATGTACTGAATATGTGGTAACCGTTTTCGTGACTGTGTCCCTTCCACCTTATACAGGGTTATTTGTAAAACACCGACAACCTCTCAGGACTATGTAACTAACATCATAATCAACAACTTTTGTTCTATGACTTTTAAAAATTCGTCATATGATAGTTCATAATTTTCATACAAAATAAAAATATTGAAATTGAACGCTCTAAATGTTACGACTATGCTCCCCTCGCTATTGTACTATCGCTTTCTTTTGATTCGCATAGAATTCGTAACATTAGAGCGTTAAATTTAAATATTTTTATTTTTGTATATAATCTGATGAACAATAATATCATGATTTTGTAAAAGTCATAAAACAAAAATTGTTGATTATGATGTTAGTAACATAGTCCTGAGAGGTTGTCAGTGTTTTACAAATAACCCTGTATATCAAAATTTATATAACACACATAAAATATAAACTCATGCCTTTCATAATGTGGGTACGCAAAAACGACAGAACTCCACAATTTTTGCCTCAACCGCATTTATTCATAAATGATCTTTTACATGTTTTTTTTTTTTAGGAATATACATGCTGCAGCTAAGAGGCAAAGAAATCCCTGAGAAAACAGAAGTAGACAAAGAGTTCCTAATGCAAATAATGGAGAAGAATGAAGAAGTAGAGAATGCAGCTACAGATAAAGAAATAATGGAATTAAATGCAGAGAACAAAGCTAAAATCAAAAGTTTACAAAAACAAGTTTCTACCGCGTTTTTTGACGGTGACATCAAGAGAGTAATAAAATTATTAGGAATTATGAAATATTATACAAGCATAGACAATCAAATACAATCATCTATACGAAGCAAAGGAATAATTCGATAAAGTACAGTTTGCCCAGTTTATCTTGGCATTTCGGGGTGGCGCTATTTCCTAAAAGAAATGTCATATAATTATAATAATTTTACTGTAGTTCCAACTTTTGCCACCTTTCCTGATTAAATGGTCTAAAGGTCCACTGTAGGATTTTTAAGTTTTTGTTTATTTGTATGTTTACTTAGATTTTGTTAGTAAGACGATGTTAAAGATATTATACGATTTGTTATTGCGATGTTTTCAAGTTTGATGTCTGAGTTCGTCATTTCAAAAAAATGAATGGTTTTAATTTTACCCTATTAAATCCATTGGTTTCGATGATACCAATGATGAAGAAAATTGGACAAAATGGTTCAGTTTGATGGTCTGTACCACATTTTTAAACAACATAGCATAACATCTTGCCTTTAATCCTAGAAGGGTTAGGCAGAGGTGTACTGTGGCGTATTGTGTCACAAGACTTTTTAATATTTTGAGTGGCCACCCTAAATGTTGCTGGTTGAAACCAGATCCCTGTCCAGCAGGGATCTGGTAAAAAATGGCGACAGGGCCTGTCACCATTTTTTACATGGAACTCACGGATTCAGCGTGTGTGTCGCTCTAGCGTACTTTAGTTACCTACATTAGTATTATCAATATACAAGGTGTGTTGTTTTGCATCCTCGTCAAAATTCAGGAGGTTGCCAAACAGGACCTAATTAATCAATTAAAATTACGGTACCTAGTTAATAACCCCCTTAATGTGGTTTAGGGAATAAGAAATTATCGAACAAACATTTGAGATTGTTTGTATTTGTGAAAGCGCTGTTATAGGGCGAGAATCAGACGGCCAGCGTTTAAACCACGGGTGGTTGACACTTACCGATTTCCGTATATAAGAAAAAAAATAAAAATTACCTACACCCATTTTATTATTGATTCAGGTGAAGAATCATTAGCATAGTAACGTCCTTGAATTTGACGAGAATGTAAAACAACACCTAGTATAACCGTTTTTCCTGTACCTCCTAGCCTTTAATTTGAAGAGAGAGGTCTCAGAAGCGAGGTCTCTAAATTGGTAACCCCGATGTGATCGGAACCCGGCATGGGTTTTGAAGCAGTAACTGGAGAGCACAGTGAACGCGGAACCGAACTTCAGCAGTGAGCCAACCTGAGATCTTCAGCCTGCTCTATTCAACGACGCCGCAACGTTCCCAAGCAAGTGGTTTTACAACTAACCGCCTTAAAAATTAGGAAAAAGCAACATTTTCGTCGTAGCGTAGATCTTAAAAAAAATAAACTCCTTATTAGCATTGTAGCGATTTTGCAGTGGCAAAGCGACAAGTTCCATTGTGCGGAAGCCAAACAAAATGTTTGAAAAGTAACAAAACATAACAAAGTGATGATGAATTCCAATTCTATTCGAAAAAGATTTTTTTATTACATCATTGTATGTTGATTCCTGGAAATAAGAATAAATATAAGGGTCGAATTAATAAAGTCGTTTAATTAATAGGCAGGTAGAGCAGTTTTAACATCATCTGAAACAATTCAAATTTCAAATTCCCCCAGCACACACGATTTGTTTTTATTTATGCTGCGATTTTCTGAGTTTAGTAAAAGATGTAGACTATTTAAGCACTCGCCTTAAGTAATCGTTTTCATTAAAACTAGACAACAACTAAGTCAATGCCGAAATAAAAATTATGATTTCGGATTTTCAACAATCACAAATAAAAAAATTGAAGTGGCCGTTTGTATCAAAATAACAGCTTTTTACTGAATGCTTATGAAACTACATAGGGGATAAATGACAAAAACAAATGTCTGTCTGTATGTTTGTTTGTTTCGGCTAATCTCCGAAACGGCTGCACCGATTTTGGCGGGACTTTTACTGGCAAGTAGCTGATGTTTTAAGGAATAAAGACTTAGGTTTTTATTTTAGAAACAGGCGTAGGGTCGACGAACGTACAGGTCAGTTGAACAAAAAAAAAACACCGTTTTTAACTAGGTACTATTTAAAAATCAATTAATCACAAACATAATAACATGCTGGTATCACTTTTTGCTACGATTCCAATATGATCGTTCTAATAGAGTTTCTACCAACTGCTCTCCAAATGATTGATGATCATAATGTACCGAGAGACAGTATTTGCATTTCACATGTAACGCGGAGCAATCTTGATACTCGGCTTTCTTATACAAAGCTCTCGAAAGCTACTAACACAGACTACTTTGCTTGCCATTGACGACGTGTTTTTAGCAAACACTTTTGTCATACAGAGTGGAATGTACCTTCCACTTTGGATATTTCTGGTTTTACCAATTTTTTTGAAGTTAAACTTCTTAAGCGACTTCCAACAAGTTTAACGCTACCATGGAGGGGGAATATTTTCTAAAACTCACTAAGAGATGGCAGTATTACAAGATTTGTGACCACGTAGTTCTACTAGGTACGCAAGATGGCGTGCAAACAGTCATGCATTCGACTCTTCGGTGTGACCAGCCTTCGCTCAATTTCCATGAGTAGAATAACCTCGATAAACCTATGTAATAATTATCTAATAAAATAATACAACCGAAAACAACAAAATATTATTTAGAAGCTCAATAAAATAACGAGAATGCGTGGCACTCGAACCCATGCGTGTAGTATTACGAAGTTTCACTTCTTCCGCGCGGAGGGACTCCTCGCACTTTTTTTGTTATCAAAAGCTCATATTGGTCTCCTGCCCTCTCCACTCTCTGTCGACTTATCATGAGGTAAGGCGACCAAGAGTGTACTACTCCTACTAATAGTCGCCGATGATAACATTTTGTTTGTGCGTCCAGAAAACAGAATACATACACCTTAGCAAAAGCTGGTGAATCCATTGTAGATGATGCCAGATAAGTAAAAGAGAACCAATGGTCATCATCATCTGCCTAGCCTTTTCCCAACTATATTGGGGTCGGCTTCCAGTCTAGCCAGATGAAGCTGAATACCAGTATATTACATGGAGTGACTGCCTATCTGACCTGCACAACCTAGTTACTGGCTGGGTAATACGATACCCCTTGGTAAGACCGGTTGACAGACTTTCGGGCCGCTGACTATCTGTAACGACTGTCAAAGAACTACAAATGACAGCTGGGACCAACGGCTTAAGTATACATTTCGATCCAAGGAGGCAATTTGATATGTAACCAGTAGCAATGTTAATAATTAAATATGAGCTGAACCGAGAAATCGCATAAAAAAAAACCAGTAATACAGTACCTACAATACAAACAACAGCAAGAAAACAAGGCTATTGAAATCGAGTATCAAGATCACTCATCGTAGTATACGCTCACCATAATTCATGTTCAATGCCTCTCGAGAGTACCACATCGTCTCTTGTTTGCAACGGAAACGGATCAGTATCTAATAGTGGCTCTATGCGGGTAAAGTGACATTGTGCTTAAAGTATCAAAACATTGCGAAAATGCGTCATTGTTGTATCTTCATGTTAGTGGGCCTGTGCTTTTTACAAGGTAAGAAGGGATTTTGAAAGCTTTTGTATACTTATAATATGGTAAAGAGGTAAAGTTTGGACGTAGGAGGTACGGTAGGAATTAAATTTTAATCTCCTCCTCCGATTTCAAAAGTTAGTCACTTAAAGCACCGAATACATACTAGCTACACTTTTACCGAGTGACATATAAACAAATAGGTAAATAAAATTGATGTGTCTGTTTTTAATTTCAAAATAATAGCGTTTTACTTAATGCATATTATGAAAGTATTAACGGTGCCTACTTAATATAACAAACTTTTTTTTGGTCTGGGTAGTTGATCCGGCTAATCTCCAAAAAGGCTCGATCGATTTTGATGGGACTTTAACTGGCAGATAGCTGATGTTACAATTATTATAAAATTATAAAAAACCCCCGACCCAAAAAACCCTTAAAAAACCCAAAATAAATTAATCCAAGCGTCGTTACGTCGGGGTTCCGCTTTGTTTTGTGCATGTGCTATGCGGTCTACTTAGCGGTCCTCAGATGCTACGAAGCTTGGATTAATTTATTTTAAATCATTATTTTTTATTACCAAGTGTATTACTTGGGGATATTTTTTTAACCCCCGACCGGTTTGTTATAAGTTTGACGTGTGTATCTGTATATCTGAGTAACTGTCTGTGGCATCGTAGCTCCTAAACGGATGAACCGATTTTTATAAAATTTGTTTCGTTTGAAAGGTCGTAGGAACATCGAGAGTGTTCTTTAGTTCTTAACTGTGTTTCGAGAAAATCTGCTCAACTAAAACTCCTTGCTAAAATCCACTTGCCGGCCAAAAATGAATACGCATAGTCAGCTGACAAGGCCACATGCCTTCTTGACTCCTTGGTGATTGAAGGTTCCAGTGGCGGTAACATACATTTTAGCGGTAGTATGTATATAAATATAACAACGGGTTTCTGACCAGTCTGCTTGCCGCATTGTTATCACCTTAGGCACGCCACTGGAAGTCCAGACGTAAACCAAGTAGATACCTACTACATAATACCATCATCAACCGCCTAAAGTTTTTCCAAAGAAGTATGTTAGGGTCGTTTCCAGTCTAAAATGATACAGCTGAATTATTTAACACTACCTGTCACGCGCAACTTCGTCTGCGGCACATTTTCCCCGTTTTCGTAACATGTTTCATTTCTGCTCCGCTCCTTTTGGTCGTAGCTTGATGATATATAACTTATAGCCTTCCTCGATAAATGGGCTATCTAACACTAAAAGAATGAGAAAAATGGGATCAGTAGTTCCTGAGATTAGCGCGTTCAAGCAAACGTACAAACTCTTCAGCTTTATTATTAGTATATTAGATAGAGCAACTGCCTATCTGACCTCTACAACCCTGGGAGGTTACTATGACGCATAAAACATTATTGTTCCATTCCTATTCCAGAGTGGAAAAGAGATGGAGCTAGACGACCTGTATAGCTCCGTCTCTTTTTCACTCTGGAATAAGAATGTAACAATAATGTTTTAAGACGTCATGGTGCGCCACCTGCACTTACCGTGTAATACTACGGTATCACGATACGATAGATAACCCTGGATAAGTCTCAATTGCTTGTATTACTATTAGCCCAGGTACTCAATTTTAGGTAAAGACGTGTCGTGGATGATCCCGGGTTTCAGCGACTGAAAACTCAGGTGGCCAACCATGACGTCTTAAAACATTATTGTTTTACTCCTTTTCCAGTGTGGGAGAAAGATGGCGCTAGACATCCTGAATAGCTCCGTCTCTTTCCCACACTGGAATAAGAGTAAAAATAATACTGCTTTAAGAGGTCATGGAAGGCCAGCAGGTCATACATAGTTAGGTAGGTTAAACAGCGAAACCAACGTTTATTTGTAATTTATTAATACAACGACTTGGTGGACACGGTGGCTGAGCCATTGACTTCCCATACAAGCATGGCTAGGCCTAATTACTGTGCCTATTTGACTTCCCTATTTAAATCGGATTTTGTTATCAATTTCATGGGTTCTAGTTCTTTTGCACAGAACCATAAACTGTTTTAAAAAATAAAAGCAGCCTAAGTTACTCCTTATAACATCGGCTATCTAGGCCCAGCCGTTTCAGAGATTACAACAAAAAAAAAGACAAATTAAAAAAAAAAAACTTATAAGAGTTACCTACAATATACACATAATATACTTATAGTCTCTGCATTCAGTTAGAAGCTGCATGTTATTTTAAGAAATTACAATACAGACACATCAATTTTATTTATGTAATGAAAAGCATTCGATGACTTTTACTTTCAGTAGAAAGCTTACAACTTTCTCGATTTACTGTTATAGCACGCTGAAATTAAAAACCTCTCGTGTTATTAACAACTTGAAAACTCGTGTATGTAATTTTATCACCTAAGTTATGGGTTAGAAGTCTTCGCTGCGGGCTGGTTATAATTAGTCATTAGAGAATATAGTAGGTATAGGTATGTATACAAATATTTAATGCAGTTCTTGTCATTCGGTAACTAATTGTGTCCCTGCATGATGATCAGGATTTCTTGGAGTGATAGCTTTGTCGAGTCTTTTCGTTGCGTATTCCCCAGAGCCTTAGACTAAGATCTGCAATCAGGATGTCCTGCCTGCCTCTCTTACGCGGGGGGGGGGGGGGGGAGAGCCAAACATGGACTGCATGCACTCACAGTACGGCTGGTCCATAATTTCAAGGTCGCTCAAAGAGTTTGGATGCTCACAGTCTCATGCTGTTTGAGGGATCAATCCGCGACATAGTTCGTAGCAGGATAAGCAAGCTGAAGTAGCAATGGGCCCACCATATTTAACTCTAGAACGGTAGAACTGATGACCGTCAGGGTTGAGTTGTTCTTGAGTGAGACCGCGGGTCAGCAAGCGTAAGGTGGGACACCCTCGAAATTCTAATCAGGCTAGGTGGAGCGATATTCATGATGATCATCATCATGATTATGCTGAGGATTTTATCAGTAGGTAGGTACTCCGGTATCTAATCATATTATAGGTAAAGTCCCAAAGACCAAAGTAGCCTTTCAAGTAATTTTGACCAGACAGACCGTACCTAGTAGTATAAAGGGTGTAAAACACCTCTTAACGAAGCCGAAAGGCACTGGTTCTCCCTGTCATTGCGATCATTTTTTTGTTCGACACCATACCTGGGAACCTTCTAGTTACGGAGATATTAGGGGTCAAAGTTCCAACTTTTAGACAAGTATTTTTTTAAATACAAGTTTTTAATGTAAGATTTTTACTTTAAACACCTCCATAACCCCTATACTATTCAATCCGTCAATCAGCACAATGTTTTGAGTGCGTTACATTGAGTTCTACCACAAAACATGATTTTACACCCCCCAAAAAAAAGTCGTTTCCCAGCAATAATTGTTGCGTAAAGTTACTTAGTTTCATGTACAGAATGCTTGGTTGACGGCTTCGTGATGAGGTGATTTACACGGTGCATATTCGGTATACTATATATTTCTACTCCAGGTAAAAGGCGTGTCACATCCTTTCTTAAAATCTCATATTCTTTCAGTGCACGCCCAGTACTACAACTTCAACATACTAACCCGAGTGATCCAAGGCATCCCGACAAACATCGATCGCTACCCAATACTAACCCAATTCCTGCTCGATGCGTGGGGGAACCAAGACTTCGTGCAGCACTGCGCAGGAGTCATTCTGACGTCACGACATGTACTGTCAGCGGCGCACTGTTTTCAATATAATGAAAATACTGGGAGGAAGTAAGGGATGCTTCTCAAGTTTTTTATTTTTTTATTTTTAGCTCGTTTCGTCAGATAAAAAAAGAGCTTATTACCTAGGTATATAGGGTTCTAAATGAAGGGTCTAAATTAAACTTGTGGTTTTATAACCACTCATTGGTGAATTGTGGTGAATACGTGACACATTGCTAATTTAAGGGGGGGGGTGAGACACCCTTTTACCGCCCTCATCGTGATTAAAAAGACCTGAAAACCTTATTTAAAATTCGAACGCTGACAACCAAACGAGAGCTCTCAAGACTCATTTGTTTTAATCATTATGTTTATATTACAGTTACACTAATCCAAAGTATTGGAAGATTCGCGTTGGATCAACATACCGCAACGGGGGAGGGGTGCTCCACAATTTGAAAACCATATTACCGCATAAAAACTTCGACAAATACTTTTACACGCACGACATTGCCATTGTCGTGGTTTCAAGGCAATTCTCGTTCAACAGTAACGTGAGACAAGGAACGATCATTAAGCAAGGAGTAGAAATCAAGCCAGATTCTCTTTGCACCCTGGTTGGATGGGGAGTTCTGGAGGTTCGTATTTTATATTAAATTTCTACCACTATAAGACCATATGCAGGAAAAGCTAGAATTAACAATGTTACTTAATTTGATGAGTTTAAGAATATTTTGATTAAATTGCATCAGTTGCTTTCTACAACCGAAGAGGGCCAATCTATTTTTATCAGGAATACCTACGATAAGAAATGGGCTTACACGTTACAATTATTTAACTATTATTTCTACTATAGGCCACTAGCAGCAACGGTACTGAGACTTCTGGAGCGAGCCTCGAACGTCAGGTGTGTTAAACAGGTCAACTACGCCTAAGCCAAAGCTAAGCTAAAGCCTAAGCCTAAGCTTCTTAGCTAGGTTTTTTTCACGTAGTAAAAATACTTCATTGTAAATCATGGGGAAGAAGTTAAACGTTAAAAGCGTGGCCCATATCGTTCAACGAAGCGCTAAGAAATCTGCAAAGCATGAGCATAGCAAAAACCAGCCTGGATTTTTCAGAGTGCTGGGGTAAAGGCCTCATCTCTATTGAAAGAAGTGGCTTATCCTGTAACAATGACATAAATAAAATAACTAAATTTGTTCCAGCCCGACGGCCCACAGCCGGAACAACTACAGCACACCAATCTTTACACGATAGACCAAAAGATATGTGCCATGCGATATAACACTATTGGTGCAGTAATTCAAGACTCCATGATGTGCGCAGGGCGTGTAGATGCTGGAGGCCCAGATGGATGCTTCGGAGATTCTGGAGGACCTCTGTTATACAAAGGCCTCGTAGTTGGCATCGTTTCTTTCGGATACTCCTGTGGACATCGCTACTTTCCTGGCGTTTACACGAAAGTTTCGCATTACACAAATTGGGTTTTGAAAACTGTTAATACTAATAAATAAGATTTTTGTATCTATTTGTATGGTGAATTTTATTTTAATGCCTTTCTGATTCAGCGCGGGGTGATTGTTTCTTGTTGCCATTAACACATTATATTAATAAGTAGCATCAGGCTCATAAAAGAAAATATTTTACACTAAAGATAAATGCAGATCCTGAAAAAATATACAATAATCATGGCATGTGATACGAAATAGGAATAACATGACGTGATTTTGATTGTCTTGGAAGTGGATTGTAATAGATTGTTGTTTTTAATCCGGCCGGGGGCACCGTTACCGCAACCTTTGTAATGGAATTCTAAATACTTAACACTTATGAGCCTCCTTCGTTGAAGTATTGCAACTTTGCAACACCGTAAGCAAACTGACTGTCAGTGTCACTGTCACATTGTTTTCGCAGTCCCGAAGATTTATCGATTTTTCAATCTATCGAATAATTTAACGTAAATACGTTAAATTTAGTAAAACCAACAACCTCATAAAACATATAATGGGCAAAAAAGGTGTTATACCATTTGTGAAAGATTTTTACTACGATCCCTTCAAGTGGTGAGTAAAATCGTTAAATATATATAACCTCTTTTGAAAATGTGGTATTCCGCGCTGTTTTGTTTTGTAACATTGTAATATTGCGTAAATTCAGTCAATTACTTCTCTTCATAATTGCAGGACGTATACTTGTGGCGTGAGTTACGTTTTATTACACTTTATTGATTGATCATACTGTTTGAAGTAGACAAGTTTAAACACAATTCAAAAGTAAATACTATAGTTCTACAAAAGTAGCACTGAAGAGGACTCACTCTTCGACTGACGTCATCATCATCCTCAGCCTGAATTCACCCACTGCTGGGTATAGGCCTCTCTTGTGCCGATCTCCATGTACCTGTGCTAGCCTCATCCAGGTTTTGCTCTTGATGACAACTATGTCGTCTGCCCATCTCTTTACTGACGTCAAGGTGATAAAATTGGTACCAACTTACAATGTTTTGGTTAGCCTACAATAAAGTTGACAAAAACAACAATAATTTGTTTTGGTAGTGTGGCACTATGAAAATAAATACGCTATTGCAAAATACCCATTGACCTTGCACATGGAAATGTCATATGGGTATTTTGCAGTTGTGGATTAGAAATCTTAAGTGTTATCGTCCTGTAGGTATTCTTTTTCAGTACTCTATGAATCTAATTAATGACACAAGACCATTATTAAATCAGTATTGCTTGAGCAAACAAGCATGTTTCCCTTCTCTTTATTAATTTTATAGTTGGTGTATCTTATAGGTCCATTTATTATTATATTATAACTAGCTTTTGCCCGCGACTTTGTTCATGTGGAAAGTGGATGTGTAAGAAAAAAATATAGACTATAACCTATTCTCAGACCTACCAAATATACACAAAAAATTAAATAAAAATTGCTCAAGCAATTTCAGAGGAGTTCGATAATAAACACTGTGACACAAGATTTTTATCATTGTATATTAGATGTAACTGCGTAGCAGTGGTTTCTTTCGCACACGTTTTTTTTCTTAGCTTCTAAGAACTTCCTCAAAAATTGAGTTATCATACACAAAAAGAATTTAAAAAATAGATTTTTTAAATTCTTTTTGTAGTTCCGAAAATTTATGTGTTCAACCATTCTAACAAACTCTTCAACTTTTTAAATTAGGTAATTTTTCAAGTGGCCTTGAATGGCCAAATCCGAAATAATAAGGAGTAGTGTAAAATTCTCAAAAGAGTCTCAAGTCTGATTTTGAGGAAAACTAAAGCTGCATCTTTGGCAATTTTAATAAAATATTTTCATAGGCAGAATTTGAACTCATTGAGTTTGGCAAAAACGCTTAAAATATAATATGAAATCATATCACTGCTAGAGATTGCAAACATTGCTAATGTAAAGTTTATCATATTATTTAGGAATTAAAAAGGTAATATAGGAGCAAACCAGATATTTAATGTCATCAGGAAATATCCACAAAATTATAGTACCCATGGCAATTTAAAAAAAAAAACAGTACTACATACAATAGGGGATCGGACTGGGTAAAGAAAACGACATTCTATTTTGTCCGTCAGACAGGTAATACAAAAATATTAGACACATATTTTTTGTTTTATCAAAATAACAAAAAAAAAAAAAAAAATTATCTCCTATTGTACCAATTTAAACGAAACAAGAATTATGCATGAATACAATTTATTTTATTTATAGTTAATCTGACATCAAGTTGAACCAGCAAAGTTTATCATTCATTGACACACTTATCTGTGTGTGTATTCTATAAACATCCAACTTACAAAATTGACATAATAATGTAGTGTTAGCAAAAGAAGTTGCATGTTAGAAGCTTAGCGTATACAAATTGGAAGGGACACTGACACTAAAAAACCAGATATTCATCATCTTTCTGAAGCTGAACCCTCACATAAAACTCAATCAATCAATTTTTCATAAGTGATATTTAAAAAAATCTGCTGTTTTATACAAAAAAATCAGAGTGTATGGATTGCTGTATTTATTTATGTCATATTTATGATAGAAGCTTTAAAAAAGATGTGGGTAGGCCAGACGGGCTAATTTTGCGAATATTTTTTTATTCCTTTGGTTTTTCGCGTTTTGCCGATTTCAAAATTACATTAAGAGGGGACTCTAGTCCCGAGGAATTTGAAGAATAGGTAGGTATTTGAAGAAACTATTGCCGTCGCGCTGCGCCCGACCAAACCCCCGTAAAGTGCAAAAGGGACAACTGCAGCTCAGGCTGATTTTACCTACAAAAATCTTGACCAAAAGACGTTTTGTATTCCGCTGTTTTCTTCTTCAAAACTAAATTGATCTAAATAATTTTATATCAAATATCAAAATTGTCAGGAAAAGTATATCTATGCTTCTGTTAATTTCTTTTTTGTTAAAAACTTATCTTATTTGTCTGATAGTCGTCTGAACATGGCGGTAAAAATGTGCTTTTTATCGGGTTTTTGGATTGTCATAAGTCTTTTAGTGATTATGTTTTGAAAAAAGGAAATGATAGGGGCATATATTAATAAGACCTATATTTTTTGAAAAAAAATCATTGCTCTAGACGCATTATCCACGAAGAAAACAGCGGAATACGTTTGTATGAAGAAATACCCACTAGAGATCCCTCTTAAGAGGGATGTTATTTACAAAAAACATTGGTACTATAAAAATAGCGCGGGCATAATGCTTCCCCAAAATCATGACGGACACCAAAGGTTACGAAAGTCCAAAAAAAAAATTATGGTAACTTATTTTTTATCTGTACCTAATGTTTACTTTTTTTAATCTGCAGGTCACTAGTGAAGAGCGTGGGTATATTCGCAGTCGGCGTAGTTATCGCAAGCGAGTGCGCCGGCCTAGAAATAATGCCCGCGATGCCGCAATAAACACAACAACAAATCCAATAAATTCTATTCTAATAAGTTTTAAAAATGTTAAATTATTTATGGTTGTTTTCGCTCCTCGGGGTCAGTGTTTGTCAACTAAAGAGGCCGAATATTGTCTTGATATTAACGGACGATCAAGATGTAGTGTTGGGCGGAATGGTTAGTAGTGCAGTGATAGTGATGTGCAAATAAATGGATTAGAAAAACGAGTTGTTTTATTTATTTTTTATTTCAGACGCCAATGAAGAATGTGCAACGGTTTATCGGGAACGAAGGCGTCACGTTCACTAATTCGGTGAGTTTGATGAGACATTAGTAAACTAAAACCACCATGTAATGCACGACAAAAGATAACATCACGCCTTTAACACTCGAAAGGCTAAACACAAGCCTACCGTATGGGAAATGTTTTATAACCACATTTCAACAGCGCAGGTACGAGTACCTAATAAGGGGCGAGCCTATTGCCATCATTGCCATGAACCTGTCACAGTTGCGGTTCTCTGACTGCTACTAAGAAATTCACGAAAATCATATTTGCACGTAATTACCTATATTGGTTTATTGTTCCGCACGACTTGTTCATCTACAACTACATACATCAGAATTACTGTAAAGAAAAGACCATTATGGTGCCTACTCATATTGTCAAGACATTTACTGGCATATGAAGTATCTACCACGAGAGGGCCGATGCCTGCCAGGGCTGCGGGACTGTTCGAAAGAGATACTGTGGCCCTGGAACACATAAGCCTAAGAAGGAACATGGATGTGTTTTAGTCAGTACAAGTCTGACACTCCCTTCCGCTCCACCCAGAGCGGGAGGAGTCATTTGAAGATTTCCCATCCGAAAAAAAAAAGTATCTAGCATAGCTACAGCTCTAATATTCGATAAGGTAGGTAGGTTTATTAAGTAAACATACGCGAACGAACAAGAGAAACAGCTGTAGGTGCTAGGTGATGGGGGTCACCTACCTTGAGACGTTTCAGGCAGTTGAGACCACTTGAATAAACTTTTTCTACCTACATAAGTATTTGTAATTTTAATGTACCGTAACGAAAACGGGGTGAATCGAGACGAAACTTTGTCATTTACCTATTAATCTATATTACCTACCTTCAACGGGATAGGAACATAGGCGCCCATTCAAGATAAACAAAACCAGTTTCCAGCATTGTACGGGAAATCTTTACAAAGCGACCATGTTATGCTGGAAATGTACAGCTTTATGTATTGACATGTGTATGTACACACAGCAATACATAAGGCTGTACATCTGGAGATTCTTGGTGCTACTGACGAATTCTTGATCGAAAAATCCTACATCACTTTTCTTAAGCTCGGAATCCTACTGGTTATGTTTCTTTTTTAGGGTTCCGCACCCAAAGGGTCAAACGGGACCCTTATTACTGAGACTTCGCTGACCGTCCGTCCGTCTGTCTGTCTGTCACCAGGCTGTATCTCAATGGACTCAAAACCACAATGGACTCAAACTATCACCCTGGAATATACCACGCTCGATCCTTATTGGTTCGCTGATTCCCTGTATCTGTCGACATCCTGGATAGCGAAGGACAGTTCTCCAGCGCCCCATACATGACATCAAGAAGGTACGCAAAGTTGCATCTACTTTGTACAACTCCAGCACCCTCATGAGCCATGTATGAGGCCAGAGGCACCGAATCATAGGCCTTCTTATAGTCTATCCAACATGTAGACAGATCCTTTCGGGAGCGACGAACCTGTTGGGTAATGGCCATATCAATGAGGAGCAGCTCCTTAGTACCACGGGACCCGTTCCTACATCCATTTTGAGAGGGAGACATGATGGAATTGCTCTCAATATGTTGGTTAATTTTAGCTCTCAAAATGGATGTAAGAACTTTATAGACCGTTGGTAGGTCGGTAGGTCTATAATTTTTGGGTTCCGCAGTACTACCTGATTTATGGAGCAGGTGGGTAATGGCTGTCGTCAGGAACTGGGGCAGCGACCCTGACTCTAAGGCTGATTGAAACTGGGACGCCAAGCGAGCGTGCGATCTTTGAAACCATTTGATCCAGAAGTTGTGCAGTCCGTCCGGCCCTGGAGATTTCCAGTTAGGTAACGGACGGACTGCACGAGCTACGTCTTGGGGGCTGATGATAATTGCCCCCATTTCTGGTATTGGATCACACGCTTGTTCAACCTCCCGGGTCCAATCGCCCTCAGTGTGACTGACAGGCACCGACCAGATGCTGGGCCAGAACGAACACATGGCGTCATCATCCGGTAGACGCATGTCAGTCACCCCTTGGTCTGGTCGTTCCCAAGCCCTATACAGTATGTTAGGTTAAACGAGGGACATATTGAGGGAGGGTATTCAGTATTCGATTCTCGTCCCAAATATATAAAAAACCTATAACGTATATAGAAGAATGTTTAGTGTTTTGTTTAGTGCCTAGATATTTTGGACTGTCCTAAGCCAGGTAAGTTTAAAGTATGAAGGGAAAATGGATTATACCTAAGAGTCATTGACCCGCTCACATGTTCTGCGATAGTATTAAGTCGCTAGCGCAAGGGTGTATACACGTTGCGTGACATTTGCGAAAATTTTGGTATGGTTCTGTCTGTTATTTATCAGTGTTTTTTTTTTGTTTATATTTTTATTAGTATCATGTTAGTATGTACTATTGTGGGTTTGAATATGTCCCTCGTTTAAACTAACATACTGTATATACCCACCTTTCATCGCTTTTGAATGTGCGATTCTGAGTGTATCGCTGCTCGCCGCTTGTAGGTACCTACGAATACGGCTTGCCCATGCACAGATCTTCTGCTTCAGGAAGTCGATACGCTCTGTGACGCAGGCCAAATAATCACGAGGACTAATGTCAGTTCCCGAGAACGCCCGCCTCACAAAGCGCATCACTCTAGGGCGAGTATTGCCCTCCCTGAAGCAGATTAACTTGCCGATGAGTACTCTAGCCTCACCGATACGCCGCTCAATCCTGCACTGCCAAGCTGGAACAGCTAATTTTGTTCGTGTAGCTCGGTCGCAGTTAGGAAATTTGACGTGAACTACACGACATGCAAATGTATATACATGCAAATGTATATACATGCAAATGTATATACATGCAAATGTATATAAGTACATGGAAACGATAAAATAATAAAAAAATATTTCAGACCAAGTAAGTCCATATTTAAAAACATAATAATTTAAGAAAACTACACATATTTTAATACCTTATTTTAAATATATGAAAGACGCACGATAATAAATAATAATAATGTTACCGAATCAAACTGTAACCTTTTATATGTGTTAATAAGTTTTAATATGTGTAACTGAAATAATCAATTATAGCTTTAGTACGCTGCGTTTACCTGTTACACTTATTAACACTTTTCTCGTAACAGATATGTTGCGGTTGAAAACACATTTAAAAGTGTTACATATTTGATTCTGTTACCAATAGGGGATAATCCTATTTTTTTTTCTTTGACCGTCGTCGGGTAGTTTATTGAAAAGTATTGGACACGTATTTTTCTTTTTTCACGTGGTCATAAAATTACGGAGATATATTGAGTTGAAATGGCGCATGATGACACATGTAGGTAAGTTTTATACCTACTTGTGACGTAGTAAGCCCCCACTCTCCAACTTTAATGAGTTCTAACTAAGTAATTTTTTGATATTTTGATAAAACAAAAAATACGTGTCTAATATTTTTGTATTACCTGTCTGACGGACAAAATAGAATGTCGTTTTCTTTACCCAGTCCGATCCCCTATTCAACATGTAACACTTATAATTCTGTAACCTTTATGAAGGTGTTTTTAAGTTCTTGGTCCCCTCTGCTAGGACACAGCCCCCTCCCTGTGACAGGATGTATAATAATGTCATGGTCATACAGAATCCACCACGCGAGCCCAGCGCGGGTTGGTATGGTACTTACATTGTTACAAATATAGTGTAATATAGTATAGTAGTAAGTGTTATTGTAGTAGGTTAATACCTATAGGTATATAATATTATATCATTGTTTACTGTAGCGCTCAATGTAATGCACTCAACCATTATGCTGTTGGATGCATTTAATAGTTAAAACTTGTAAAAACGGTATGGTATCTATGGTCCAGAGAAAAAAAACCACAATGATAGTAAGAATAAGTGCATCGCTTTTATACCCGTTTTGTTATAATAATTATACTGCATTATAACTGAGTCATCAAAAAAGTTCACCCACCAAAAAGACCTCCAAATCAAATCAAAGACATTTATTTCAAGTAGGCCAGTTACAGGCTATTGAATAGTCGAACAACAATAAAAATGAAGCTACAGTCCCAGTCACAAGACATAAGAACTGTGAAAGTACTGTAGTTGCCCATTCCAAAGCGTAGATCTCTATGGAGAAGAATGAGCAAGAAACTTGTTAACCTCTTCGTTTCAACCTACCCCTCCATTTCAGTACGTAACCTCCCCGATATGCTGCCCGAGCCGCGCCAGCCTCCTCACGGGACTGTATCAGCATAACCACTACACGATCAATAATAGCTTGCATGGTGGCTGCTACGGAATCCACTGGCGGCATACCTTGCAGAATAAAACCTTCGCGACGGCGCTGAAGGATGCTGGGTACAAGACTTTCTATGCTGGGAAGTATTTAAATGAGGTGAGTACTTTACAGTTAAACCGGAGAAGGTTTGCACTTCGGTTAAATTCGTGTTACCGTTACGCGCTCGTAACTCGATGATTGTCGAAGCGCATGCTTTTGCTGGGGTATGTGACATTATACCTGTCCTTTAAAGGGTATTCAGAGGGATACAGTGTAAAACGCTATTGTCATTGCCAAGTTTTAAACCGATTATGTGCTCCTGGCAAGTTAATATGTACGATTTTAACCAGTCAAAGTTTTAAAATGGTTACCCATATCTTAACTAATGACGCCGATCTCTAAAGGTAGTTGAATAGTATTTCCAAGTGTGTTGCTATCTTTGTTATCCGACTCCGGTGAAGCACAAAAGTATGGCAGTGTTTCTAATGAACTAACACTTTACCGATATAATAGTACAAACAGTTGTCAAACTTTAGTTTATTAAAACCTTTTTAGGGTTTCGTACCCAGAGGGTCAAACGGGACCCTATTACTAGACTTCGCTGTCCGTCCGTCCGTTCATCTGTCACCAGGCTGTATCTCATGAACTGTGATAGTTAGCCAGTTGAAAACAACAAATACTAAAAACAGAATAAAATAAATATTTAAGGGGGTTCTCATACAAAAAAGTGATTTTTTTGTTCGTTTTTATAAATAATGGTACGGAACCCTTCGTGCGCGAGTCCTTGGCCTTGCACTCGCCCTTGGCCGGTTTTTTTTATATTTTAACCCATAAAATGGTTTCCAACCAAGGGTTTTCTGGAAAATATCGCTATCAGCCATTAGACCGCCTTTGTATCCATAGGATTAATCAGCGATACTGTAAAATAGCTGTGTAATAATAATAATATTGTTGTACCACCCCTGATTTTTTGAATTCATGTGCGTTTTGTATAATTATGACTTGCTTCGGTGAAGGAAAACATCGTGAGGAAACCAGCATGCCTGAGAGATATTTCTCGACGGCATGTAAAGCCAAGTCAGAGGCCTATAGGCAGCATAATAACTGCGACAGCAGCACGCGTAGCATGACCGCTGCAGAAACCGGCTATTTCGACGGTAGAATCGACAAACTGACTCATTGTCTATCTGTCATTATCTCTATTCTTCCGTAGACAAAACTCGTTTCTACAGAGGTCATGCTACGCGTGCTGTATAGGCATTCATTACCCACACGATAAAGAAAGAATTTAATTGTACAATAAAGTATGATCTATCTATTTCCAGTATGGCTCCAAAGACGCCGGTGGGCCAGAGCTGGTGCCACCCGGCTGGACGGAGTGGCACGGTCTGGTTGGCAACTCGGTCTACTATAACTACACTATCTCGAACAACGGTGTGCCCACGGCTTCGACTGATCAATATCTTACTGATGTTATTGTGAGTATAAGTATTTATTTAACACTTCAAGCACATAGTACAGAAGCGGTCTTAATGCCATAGGCATTTTCTACCAGTCAAACTTTGTGTGATGCAGATGCAGAGACAAATAGTAGTATAGGTGTATATCTATAACATATTATTAATTAAATACTTAAACTAACTACAAAGGATAAATACAATAATATTAAAAATCAAAATACTATGTTAAATATATATCAAAATATAAATAATAATATAAAAGGACTAACCGTGGTTGTGACGATACTGCTAGCTTTTTCCGAATATACTCGCGAACTTTAACTTTAAAAGATAGGCGATTCGTAGCCTTCCTGATTTCCTGGGGAATCGCGTTCCACAGAGAAATAGATTGGACGAAGAATGATCGGTGAATGAAGTCTGCGGTGAGAGTGACATTGAAGAACACGGTTATGCGAAGTGCGCTGACTCCTATTATGGTTGGCACAAATGTATTGAAAGTATTTACTCACCTTTGAGAAGCTCGTGGCTAAATAATACCAAACACTCGATTCGATCTTTAGGTAAAGCCGTGCTTGCCTAGGATAGTCAGCCCGGCCTGGTTCGACCACCCATTACATACAGACTTTCCTCCGTTCCTCGGAAAGCACGTTTGAGCCGTTGATCCAGGCTGTCATTTCTAGGTCTTTGACAGTCTTTACAGGTATTTATGGCCCGAAAGAATGACAATTAGTCTTACCAAGGGGTATCGTATTATTCAGTACTAACTGGGTTGTGGAGATCAGACAGGCAGTCGCTTCAAGTAAAATACTGGTATTCAGCTGCGTCCGGTTAGACTGGAAGCCGACGCCAACGTAGTTGGGAAAAAGGCTAGGCAGATGATGATGAAGTACTCACCTTTATATAAAAGCTGGCGATTTATTTTAGACTTTCAGGCTTCAGACTACTCATAAGGAATGTCAAAGATCCACAAATGACAGCCGGGACATGGAGCGAGGTGCATCGATACGTAAAGGGTGCTCACCCATCCACAGGCCGATCTCGGCAAATGATGCTTAGCGTTCCATCGTTCCGTACGGTTGTTATTATTTATCTACAAGCCCCTCCATATTTAGTCGCGTATATTTTAATATAACTCAATGGCAAATGGTCATCTATTATTATTAAACCTAACCAATGCCCGAACTATAATCTGTTGTGATAACCTCTACCGTCCGGTTTTATAAATACTAGGTCATTAAACTTAAATAAATTTAGGATTGTTTATTTTTAAACCTAACGCGTATATAAAATAACGCTTCAAATCTAATTCATAGCAATACATAAAAACACTGATAAAAATACGGCTCAAAACAGCTCTGCTGAACTATAAAATATCAGTGTCCATTTTACACCTTAAATCAGGTGGCGTACCATGACGTCTTAAAACATTATTGGTCCAATATTCCAGAGTGAAAAAAAGGCGGAGCTATACAAGTATACAGGTCGTCTAGCTCCATCTCTTTCTCACTCTGGAATAGAAATGGAACAATAATGTTTTAAGCGTCATAGTAACCCCCCAGGGACCGAAAAGGTTACCTGTTTAGAGGTTTTATAGGGTTAATCAGCCTATTACATTACATACTGGTTCACGCACAGAGTTCATTTTTCAACGTAAAAAATAATTATGCAATTATGTGACAGAATTCGTCCGCGCTCGGTTCTTTGTTTCTATCAGTCTGGTAGCAATATTTGAATGGTTAAAACATTTAATAAGAGGTTTAACCCGTATAATGGAAAATCCAACATACCTTATTCATGACTAAAATACTTTTCAACCTATTGTTTACTATCTTCGTTCTTCGAAAGTGTGTTGAAAAACGTCGTTTGATATGTGTGGGCATTTGTTACTGCAGTTCTCGGCTCTATATTACGGGTTTGCCTTTTCACTCGATTAAACAGTCGCTGTTTTTAAAGGTAAACCAAACATCACTAATAATAGTGATCGAAGCTCTACACTCCCACTGTTTTTGTTTTAAGTGAAACTTCGTATGCAACTCAGGTCCAGTTGAAAACCAGCGTCAGGCAGCCTAGCTGCCTGGCATTTTGCTGAACTGGCCCTTTTTGGCGCAGCCGTGAGGCACACAATAATTATCCCTCTTTTCTTTTTGTTTTATTTAGCTACACAATTATTAACCCTTTTTTTCTTTTGTTTATATTTAAGTATTTTTTGTGTTCATTTTCGTTTAATGTTGTGTGTACTTGTGGTATGTGCCAAATAAACTTATTTTCTTTCTTCTTTCTTTCTTTCTTCAACTTCCTAGAAGTTTACCATAGAGGGCTACCATAGAGGGGGAATAGAAAGAGACTGAGCGAGAGTGAATGCGTGGCACTTGAACACATGCGTGTAGTATTACGAAGTTTGATTTCTTCCGCGTTGAGGGACTACGCGGCACGCACAATTTTTTTTTTTACGATGGCTTACTCAAGTCTTCATAAGTTCATACCTTCAACTTACACTGTCATTTTCGGGATATCTTCCATGATGAGTAATTGCTACGATCGCGGGATGATTGCAGTAAAAAAATCGTTTATTTCAGGTCATTGTATTAGTTACACAACAATATGTATAAATACACTTTGGTCAAAATTACTAAAAAAAATAAAAAATGTGATTGATTGATTAATAAATAAATCAAGGTAATTAAATGAAATGAAATACAAATGAATTAAAATCAAAACAATTAATGTCCAAAGTCCCAGAGCAAAATAAAACAAAACAAAATGAAATATGACAATGAATTAAGGAATGAAGTTATGTCAGAAGTAAAAGTTATAATATCCTAATGACATGAAATCAATTAATGTACTCATCCCGGGATCATGGCGCTTGCATTATCATCGAAATATCGGAAGCACACAATAATTAATAATCACGGAAGATAATTATTCCGTAAGTGACAGTGTGTTTAGTTATAAACACAACAACAACAATAGTTTGTATTTTTGTTTATTGAATAATGAGTCCTTGTCACTTTAATAAATAATTGAATTATTATTATACATATATCATGAAAGCTTACAACAGTGTCTTCAAACCTTGTAACTTTGTACTAATGAAGTTCAATTTCCTTCCAGCGCGAGCTCGGTGTGAGCTACATAGAAAACCAGACAGAACGAGAACCATTCCTCATGGTGTTAGCTCCACCAGCTCCTCATCAGCCCTTCACTCCAGCGCCAAGACATGAGAGCGCGTTCAGTAACGTGACGGCTGTCAGGCATCCTAACTTCAATGTGGCTGCTGAGGTGCGTTAACTACTTGAATTGGAGTTAGGGGTCATCCATAAATTACGTCACACGAATTTCATGATTTTTTGCCCCTCCCCCCGGTGCTTGTCACAGCTGGTCACATTTGTGAGATTCCCCCCTTCCCTAGTGTGACGTCACATATTTTGCAAATTTACATTTAGAAATGCTGTTCCGAAATCAGTTTTATTTCTTTTGAATGATGAATGAGAATGATGTTGATTAATGATGTAATAGCTAATAGGGGACGACCCCATTGCCATCAATCGGGCACAAAGCCTGACTCTGGGGCTGCTACTGAGAAATTCCTGATGGTAAAATCCAATAGGACTTTGCTTGACGCGGGAATCGAACACAGGACCTCTTGGTCAGTAGTCGCGCTTACAACCACTCGGCCGACGAGGCAGTCACAGATTTAACTTGCGGTTGTGACATTGGGGAGGTTCGGCTCGAACCCAACCCCACCCCTTAACGCCTCATGTAATTAACAAATCAAAATATTTTATTTCACTTATGCCTACATGGGCACTTATAAAACGTCGACAAAAGGTGCACGGTTTGGGTTGGTCGTTTCCTATGGAGAAGAATCGGCAAGAAACTCCATGGTTCGAGATTGATGATTTTAAAAGAACTCTTTTAAAATCATTTGGTTTTACAATATTTGAATGTTACAGCGTTAGTACTTAAGTATGGGAGGACAGCGTAGGCCCGACAATAAGTCATTGCTTACCACAAAAGGTAGTAAAATGTAAAAAAAAAAGAAAAAAACAAACAGTCCCCTTTCTGAACAGCTCTAGCAGCTTCTACGTTAGTCATTCCCTTACTACCTCATTTTGAAGCCAATTTTGGCCCTTTCCAGGACAAACACTGGCTCATGCGCATGCCTCCGTCCCCGCTGCCCGCGTCGATGCTCCCCGAGTTAGACCGAGTATATCGTATGCGGTGGCAGAGTCTGTTAGCCGTGGATGAGATGGTGGCTGATGTGGTGGGTTCGCTGGAGAGGATGGCCTTGTTGGATAATACCTATGTGTTGTTTACTTCTGATAATGGGTATCATGTGGGTGAGTTGTTTGACAGATGTATTACACAAGACTAGCTGTCCCCGGCATGCGTTGCAATGCACTTTTTACCTACCCTACACTACCCTAAACCTTCCCTGGACTACGACAAACATTTTAAAACCAAAATCAGCTAAATCGGCCCAGCCGTTCTTGAGTTATAAAATTACAACGAAAAGTGGCATTGATTTTTATATACATGTATAGATATAAACGGACCCTCTTCACGAAGCCGTCAACCAAGCATTCTAAGTTACTCTACGCAAAAATGAATGCTGGTTTTTTTTTTGGGCTTTTAATAAAGTCTTATTGTAGGACTCAATGTGAACGCACGCAAAACAGTGTGCTGATGGATGCATTGAATATTATGGAGGTCGTGGAGGTATTTAAAGTAAAGACATGTTTTTAATGTTATAAACATCAAAAACATGTGTTATAAAAAAACTTGACCCCTAATATCTCCGTAACAAGGTGTCCAGGTATGGCCTAGAACAAATAAATACCGGCCAAGTGCGAGTCGGACTCGCGCACGAAGGGTTCCGTTCCATTATCAATACTTCCATATTAATATTATAAATGCGAAAGTCACTCTGTTTTTTTTGTATGTTTGTTTGTTTTTTACCTTAACGGCTGATCGGTCTTAATGAAATTTGGCAAGAAGATAGATTGCAACCTGTGGAAGGACATAGGCTATATATCATCACGCTACGACCAGTAGCAGCGAAGCAGCAATGAAAAATATTGCGAAGACGGGGAAAATGTGACGCAGACGAATGTTGCGCGGGACAGCTAGTTTATAATAACGAGCAAAAAAAAACAAAAATATTTATTTTAAATATGTGCCCCCTTAAATATGTATTTTATTCTGTTTTTAGTATTTTTTTTCTTTTTTAAAAACGTTGCCCCACACTAGGAATTCTCCTGTATTGTGGGTGCGTTTACAAACATTTAACTGACATACACAAACAGCCAGACCCGGAACAACTATCTGTAGGCCATACAAATATTCGTTCCGTGCGGGGATCGAACCCGCGACACGCAGCGCAGCAGTCGATCGCTCAACCACTGCGCCAACTGTGCCGTCAACTAACATTAAATTAACTTAACTTAACATTTGTTGTTATAGCGGCAACAGAAATACATAATCTGTAGAAATTTCAACTGGCTAACTATAACGGTTCATGATATACAGCCTGGTGACAGACGGACGGACGGACAGCGAAGTCTCAGTATAGGGTCCCGTCTGACCCTTTGGGTACGGAACCCAAAGGGTCGAACGTCGGAAAAATGGTCTTAATAACGGGGAGAACAAGTGTCTTTCGCCTTCGCTAAGGGAATATTTATATGCTCCTGTTATCCTGTACAGCGTCTTTTTGCTTCTGATTTTGCAGCACTCTCAAAATCAGAATAACTTTTGTTTACATTCCAATAAGGTTGATAATATCAGAGGAAAAATATCAATACGAGTAAAACACTCTTATTGGTCACCAGGTCAATTCTCCCAAGCCTACGACAAGCGCCAGCCGTACGAGTCGGACATCAAGGTTCCTCTCCTCATCAAGGGTCCAGGCATCAAGCGCAACTCCTCGCGGTCGCAGCCAGTGCTGAACATAGACCTGGCTCCCACTATCATGCAGCTGGCTGGTTTGAAGCCGAGTGAGCATATGGATGGGAGAGCTATTGATTTGGAGAAGCAAGATGAGGGTTTTGTAGAAGAAAGGTTTGGTTTATGACTTGTTTTTTTTTTTTTTGTTCAAATTATTTGAATGAGTTGGTAACTAGGTAAACCTGTTTTTTTTTTGCTATCCCATTACTCTAGGGTTATACAAGGTGTTGTTTTGCATCCTCGTCAAAATTCAAGAGGATGTCACAAAAGACCTAAATAATCAATTAAAATTACGGTACCTAGTTAATTTTTAATAAACGCTGATTTTTTTTGGTTATTAAGTTTGTCAGTATTTCAGCATAACCCCCTTAACGTGGTTTAAGGAATAAGAAATGATCGAATAAACGTTTGAAATTGTTTGTATGTATGAAAGCAAGGTTATAGGGCGAGAATCAGAGGGCCCGCGTTTAAAACACGGGTGGTTCAGACTTACCGATTTTCGTAAATAAGAAAAAAAATAAAAATTACCTACCCATTTTATTATTGATTCGGGACGAGAATCAGTAGCATAGTCACCTCCTTGAATTTGACGAGAATGCAAAACAACACCTTGTATTCTGTAGGTAAAAATAATACTAAAACTCCTAGAATAGGTGGTCCGAAAATGCATAGTTTCGGAGATATCATCAATCATAATTTACTTAGGTCAAAAATTGTCACCAGTATGACGAATCTTTACTTTTGCGAGGTTGCCAAACTTCGCAGTAGTGTAGTAAAATAGTAGTAGTTTCATTGATAAATACAAGTAATTCTTTTTATTCAAACCGATAATTCATATTTAAAGCTAAGAAAATGCGAAAAAAAATGATTGAAACATAATTCATATGCCAGTTGATTCTTTGATATGGTCTCAATCATATTCTAGAGTTATGGGATATCAAAAAAACCAGGTCGTATATACAAGGTGTTGTTACGCGTGCTCGTCACATTCAAGGAGGCAACAATGCTAATAATTCTCGACCCGAATCAATAATAAAATGGGTAGGTTTTTTTTTTTTTTTTTACGGAATTCGGTAAGTGCGAACCACTCGTGTTTTAAGCGCGGCCCGTCTGATCCTTGCCTTATAACGTCGCTTACACACATATAAAAAATCTCAAACATTTATTCGATAATTTCTTATTCCCTAAGCCACGTTAAGGGGGTTATTCTGAAGTACGGGCAAACTAATGTTTTTTAGTAACTTTTTTTATCTATGTATCCTCCTATTACGTGTTAACTTTTATTAAAATCGGTTCAGTCATTTCGGAAATTATGGACTTGAAAGTTTGTATGAAATGCGGTAAGGGGTAAACGCTCTTAAGTCTTTTTTTTTTTTTGTTAAAAAATCACATTTTACGGAACTCAATTTACGCACTGAACACATAGTGCTGATGGAAGCATTGGATATTTTCTTTACGATTTCTAAACCCCTGGTTGCGTTAGGCTAAAAAAATATGTGAAACGATAATTAAAAAATAAAAGCTTTTAAAAAAGATATTTGCATAAAAATGGAAAAGATGCAGCTAAAACCTGCTTTCTGTCTTTCTCCTATTTTTTTTTTTTTTTTTAATTACAGACAGACACCGGGACGGATGAAAAAATTAGCCTAGTTGATGC
Source organism: Cerastis leucographa (assembly GCA_963082945.1). NCBI lineage: Eukaryota > Metazoa > Arthropoda > Insecta > Lepidoptera > Noctuidae > Cerastis > Cerastis leucographa. The sequence goes on from OY720365.1 coordinate 17,327,731, forward strand.
AGTGCTCACAAGTAGCTATGCGTGAACCCAAAACCATTCTGTAAATTGTTTTTATTCTAGGTATATGCTGGTGGAATACCACGGTGAAGGACGAAATGGTTCCGTGGACGAGACCTGTCCATGGAAGTATGACGGCTCACAATTAGCTGTGAGTATTTTCTTTTTAACCTACTTCTAAAACGGAGAAGGTTCTCGATTCGGCTGTATTTTATTGATGTTTTTTTCGCTCATAATTCAGCGATTACAGGTCCTGTTTGCGTTTTTATTTTTTCGTTTGGTGGAGAAATCTTGCAAGGTGGTCCCATATAAGTATCCTTTATAGTTGGTGTCAAATAGTCAATGAAACAAAAGTCACCGACTTCAGGAAGTAAAGTTATTTTCCACCATGGAAAGTGTTTTTTTGGTAGTCGTTTTTTTTTATTTATTGAAGTGAAACTTCTTATGCGACTTCCAACAAGTTTGCATTAAACGTTTAACGCTACCATGGAGGGGAATAGAAAGAGACAGAGCGAGAGTAAATGCGTGGCACTCGCATGCGTGTAGTATTACGAAGTTTCACTTCATCCGCGCGGAGGGACTCCACGCACTATTTTTTTCACAGAGGTCGTTACTAGAATAATTTACTATGCAATCTGATTAGCCAGCCCGTCAAAGTCAAAGCATTTATTTCAATTAGACCATTACAGGCACTTTTGAAAGTAAAAAAAAAAAACAAAAAAAAAACGCGAAGCTACAGTCCCAGTCACAAGGCATAATAACTTATGAAAGTACTGTAGTTGCCCATTCCGTAGCGTAGATCTCTCTGGAGAAGAACGGGCAAGAAACTCCATGGACACTCTTTTAAATCAAAATATGTTACAAAATCTTGGTTACATCATTCATGTTAAGAATTACAAATATGTGAGAACAATGTAGACATACGGGCAAGTTAAGAGCGTCCAGAGTAAAAGATTAAATCTGTAATTAAAAATAAAATAATTAAAATAAACCGAGGCAGCTAAGAGATGACCAGTCACAACTGACAGCGCCCGTTCACGAACATGACGCATGTAGCAGCCATCATTCAACTCAACCATTTTGAAGGGAACTAAACGACCCGACACACCCCGGCGACCCGTCCAACAATTGATGTCGTTCGGCTGTAAAAATGGTGATAATGTCTTTATAAAATCGTCTTATCTTCAACCCTAGTCTTATCCCAACTATATTAACTACTAGCTGTCCCGCGCAACTTCGTCTGCGACAAATTTTACCCGTTTTCGCAACATTTTTCATTGCTGCTCCGCTCCTATTGGTCGTAGCGTGATGATATATAGCCTATGTCCTTCCCCAGGTTGAAATCTATCTTTTTGCCAAATTTCATTAAGATCCGATCAGCCGTTTAGTCGTGAAAAGGTAACAAACAAACATACAAACAAACAAACAAACAGAGTGACATTCGCATTTATAATATTAGTATGGATAAGATACCCCTTGGTAAGACTGGTTGTCAGACTTTCGGGCCACTGACTACCTGTAACGACTGTCACAGATCTACAATTGACAGCCGGGACCAATCGCTTATCTAAACTCGGTATAAAATGTCTGGTCACCCATCCACGGACCAACCTAAGCAAGCGCGGCTTAAACGGAGCTCCTTTGTAGCATTAAATAAATATCTTATAATTTCCAGGAGTGCTACCCTCAATACGACTGCAAGTGCCAGGACTCTCGCAACAACACGTATGCCTGTCTCCGGCACTTCGCCCCTAATGTTAACAAGAAATATTGCGAGTTTAATGATAAAGAGGTAAGGTTTTATTTTCTTTAACCCGTCAAGCTATTGCCGATTCTAATTATTATATTTGTTGTGGAGTCGAGTTTATTTTAATTTAAGAGAAATAATAATTACATTTTAAAATACATATTAAATCAAAAACAATTAAAATGTGACCCACCAGCATCAGCACTAATATGTTTTTTTTTTAATTTAAAAGTAATGTTTTTTACATTCTTAAATACCTATTGATTCATAACAATTAAAAACTAGTGACCCACCAGCCCGGAGCTACCGGTGGTCAGGGGTCTTGAGAGAGGAACCTCCTAACAATACGTGCCGTGTCCAGAAGTACTGCTTTCTGAATCAAGCCCTTGATCCAGCTGCCAAGCGAGAGCCTCCTCAGATGTTGACCTAGGCTATTAAGCCATTGGCCAACAAGTCTGTCGGCACAATGTCTGCTTTACTCACGTCCCACATGTCGACAACCTCGCGAGCCAGATCTAAATACTGGAATTGTTAATCTTTCTATGATTACACGACGTTCTCGTCATGCGGGGCCGTTATATCAACAACAATCATTGCGCGACGCTCCAATCGATCTATAAACAAAATATCAGGAAAAAAAAAAAATAGTTAGGTCTATTGTAATAGTAATTCGGGCACTGGGCATCAATTAAATTACTAGGTATACCAAAGAAAAGATGGATGGAAAAAGGAGTAAATGCGTGACGAATGACAGGGGAAGATGGGAGAAAAAACCAGCCAAGTGCGAGTCGGACTCGCGCACGAAGGGTTCCGTACTTACCATTGTTTATAAAAACGAGGAAAAAAATCACTTTTTTGTATGGGAGCCCCCTTAAATATTTATTTTATTCTGTTTTTAGTATTTGTTGTTATAGCGGAACAGAACTACATAATCTGTAGAAATTTCAACGGGCTAACTATCACGGTTCATGAGATACAGCCTGGTGACAGATGGACGGACGGACAGTGTAGTCTCAGTAATAGGGTCCCGTTTGACCCCTTGGGTACGGAACAGCTTCGGTACGGGCAAGAGCAGGAAGATGATATAACGCGATAGCCCTTGGCGTCTGCCTACCCTCACTCTGTTTATCATGTTGTATGTTTTCTTTCCAGGACTTCGTAGAGATGTACAACCTAGGTCGCGACCCCTTTGAGCTGACAAACGCAGTGGGCGCGGTGATGCCGGCTGTCAAACATTGGTACAGCCTTATACTGTCTAGGATGCGCGCCTGTGTTGGCGCTGACAGTTGCGACCATCCTCTGAATATGAACATAGTGTTTGAATAGATTAATGTGGATGCTACATACTTTACGGGGTGGAACTGGAAGGGACATCGACGCTAAAACGGTGCCTCTTTTCGGAATTTCATTCTGAACCTTGAATTTTTTTACTCTGGACGCTCTTAACTTGCCCGCATTTCTATATCGTTCTCACATATTTATAATAGGGGTGACTGGGTAAAGATAACGAAATTCTATTTTGTCCGTCAGATAGGTAATACAAAAATATTAGAGACGTATTTTTTTGTTCTATCAAAATATCAAAAAATTACTTAGTTTAAACTCATTAAAGTTGGAAAGTGGGGGCTCACTACATCACAAGTAGGTATAAAACTTACCTACATGTGACGTCATGCGCCATTTCAACTCAATATATCTCCGTAATTTTATGACCACGTGAATCAAGAAAAAATAGGTGTCCAATACTTTTCAATAATCTACCCGACAGAAACTCCATGGAGTTTCTTGCACATTCTTCTCCATAGAGATCTACGCTTTGGAATGGGCAACTACGGTACTTCCACAAGTTCTTGTGACTGGGACTGTAGCTTTGCGTTTTTTTTTTTTGTATTTTGACTTTCAAAAGTGCCTGGAATGGTCTAATTGAAATAAATGCTTTGAGTTTGAACCCCACCCCACATAGAAATACAACGTCAGTTATTTTAAAAATTAAACAGCACTTTCCTACAACAATGCTACCACGGTCAAAATGTATAGAACAGCTGTTTTTTTTTTAAATTATCGTTGAAAAAATCTTTGTGGTAGGGTTCAGAATGATGTACTAAATACGTTGGTAACCGATTTAGCGTCGGTGTCACTTCCCCTCTGTATTTTCGAGCATAAAATACCTTACATTTACACTAACTTCAAATAAATTTCTTCGTGAAAAAACAATTGCAACTTCTAAAGTTAGTAACACGAGAATACGATTCCATACTTTATTTTCTTATAATAAAGTATGGAATCGTATACTTGCGTTAGTGCAAAATACCACTGTTTACCTAAGCCAGCAGTTGTAGCAACATGAATAATTTCGATGTTTTGTTAACATTAATTAATTAATATTGAATCGTAAATAAAAATGTTCTTATTGCAAGTGAGAAGTTTGTTTTTTGGCTTTTTTGTAGGATTAATACCCCAAGTAAAACTAATTAATATAACATAATTGGTTTATCAATTTTATCATGCATGACATGCTTTTTGTATTTTGTTTTGTTTTTTTGATATAACTATTTATTCAAGTAACAAAAAAAAATATATGGCCATCAAAAACTCCTCGTCAACGCTGTCAGCTGGTAATGTGCGCAAGAGACTGGCGGCGTTGCTACACGTTGCATGGCAATACTTAACCTCTGGCCAAGGTAACCCAGCCCTTGGGTCACGGGAAGCGTCAACTACCTTAAAACGGCCGTGAGCACTCGGACCAGAGTTAAACCAAACGACTCGGAAAATATACAGGCTCAAAAAAAATCCCAGAACAAATCCACCCCTATAGTAGTCGAATTTTCTTCAATTTCTCTCAAAGAAAACTTAATAAAATCATCAAAAGACTTCAATAGAAATAATAAAGAAAAACTTAACACGACATCTCTGAGACTAAGTGGTGAGCCTAAACCAATTTACATATCCGAGTCTCTCACATCTTGCGGAAGGCGATTATATTACATGGCCCGTGAATTTGTCAAAAAGAATAAACAGGCTAGCTGCTGGACCTCGTACGGAAAGGTCTATATTCGCCAGAAAGAGGGTGACCCGTCAAATCTGATCTCACGAGAAGAAGATCTGACTAACCTCAAGTCGCTGTGACTAATTCTGTTTTCACAAATGTTGTGCACGTTCTTTGATCCTGCAACGAACTATTTTATAAGCATTAAAATCCTAATTGTTTTCATTTTTTGTAACTTTCTGTATAAACGTCTGATTGTGTTAATGAAATTTTATGTACTATGGGTGATTAATGTGATTATGCATGTAAGTTTATATTTTATCTCTATTAGTTGTAACCAGTGGATCTTTAGCTCCACACGAACTATCGCGATACTACATACACAGACACACAACACTCAATTTTTACTACTCACTCACAACTCATTTCATAAGCGAGCATTATTCTGGTTTATCTGTGATATCAGTAAACTAACCCCATTATATATTGCATCGAGTCGCATGGCCAACATCATAGCTATTATATACGAACCAGATCTGGGTTTATACTTAAACAACTTACGTAATTATATGTCGCGCGCGTCGCGTGACATTGTTGTTTCAGTGCCTTTGTGAAAAATGCAAAGTATTGAGACCTTACACTCAGATCTTGACTCACTTCAAATAGCAGAATCAACCACATGCGGAATAGACGATGTTAAAAAATATATCTCAACAAATAAATGCACCCTCAATCTCTTGTCACAAAATATACGTAGCGTTAACTGTAACATGCATAACCTCATCACACTTTTACAAAGATCCGAAATAGCTTGGGACATTATAGTCCTCTCAGAATGTTGGCTTCCTTCTGCTCGGAACATACCTAATCTCGAAAACTATAATTTTGCATCAACAACTACGCACAGAACGCAAAATGAAGGAGTGGTTATCTACTTCAACAAAAACCTTAAAGTAACGGTTGAAGAACCCCAGATTAATGATGCCAACTGCCTGCTGCTAAAATTAGACTCTAAAACGTGCATTATTGGAATCTACCGCCCTCCAAGTCAAGCCAATACTAATAACTTTATTAGCTCAATAGACTCACTACTCTCAAAACTGAAAAATTTTAAAAATGTTGTTCTCTGCGGCGATATAAACATCAATATAGCCCCTAACAGTCCAGACAATCGCTCCCATGAGTACCTAAACGTACTAGCAAGTCACAGTTTGCTGCCAGGCCATACGGCACTTACGCATGGACGCACGTGCCTAGATCATATTATGCTCAAAACAAAACTAGACGCTAATTGTTTCATTTTCGAGTCATCAATTACAGACCACGAAACTGTTGCCATGAGTTTAAACTTAAATTCCCGCCCGAACTACTCCAAAAAAACCGTCACCAAAATTGACTATAAATCACTCGATGAAACTATTCAAAATATTTCCTTTCAGCCAATTCTTGAGTGCAATGATGCCAACATTGCAACTGACTTGCTTGTGACGTATCTTTCGACTGCGATATTAAATCACTCTAGTTTGGTAAAAATCCCCAAAAGACAACGGGTTAGTAAACCATGGATAAGTAAAGGGTTACTTCGTTGTATGAGGAACAGGGATAATCTATATAAAAAACTTAAACGAGAACCTGAAAACGAGATTTTAAAGTTAACCTACAAACGCTACAGAAATTACTGTAACCTTATTATTAAAAAAGCCAAAAGGAACTACGACAAAAATGAGATCGAAAGTGCTAAGGGTAATAAAAAGCAGCTTTGGGATGCAATTAAAAAGATAAGTGGCTCAAGTAAGCAAGTAGACCTCTCTTCCTGTCTTATCTCACCCCAAAACAAAGACAAGGATCTAAATAACGTAAATAGTTTCTTTGCTAATGTGGGCAAAAGGCTGGCGGAGCATACTACCGTTGCAATCCAGAGCAGTCAGATGCCAAATGAAGTTCTCTCTAGTACTCCTGTAAACTCATTTGTCATACTCCCTCCTGATGAAGAAGAAGTATTTTTCCTAATCAATGAATTAAAGGAGAATTGTGCTGTAGGAGTCGACCATATATCTGGCAAGATCCTAAAGAGGTACATAAACTTTATTACCTCTCCTATTGCCCACATCTGCAAACTTGCCATAACCACAGGTGTCTTCCCCAGAGCTTTTAAACTGGCGGTCATCAAACCTATACACAAGGGAGGGGAGAGAGACTGTGTTGATAACTACCGCCCAATCTCCATCTTACCCACTCTGTCCAAGATCTTGGAACGGATCATAAACCGACGACTAACAAAGTACCTAGAAACCAACAATCTTCTTTCGCCTGCACAATTTGGTTTTCGTAGTAATAAATCAACTAATGACGCAGTACACGAACTTATGCATAGCATTATTAACAACCTAGACCAAAGGCATAAATGCATGACACTGTTCCTGGATCTTGCAAAAGCTTTCGACACAGTCTCTATTCCACACTTACTCAACAAGTTAGAAAGGCTTGGTGTTAGAGGTATTCCCTTAAAACTGATGAGAGACTACCTCTCAGACAGAAAGCAAAGAGTTCGGATCGACAGTGGACTGAGCAATGAGGCTCGTGTCGATTACGGTGTGCCCCAGGGCAGCATACTTGGCCCCACGTTGTTTTTGGTGTATATCAATGACCTCTGCCAACTACAGCTCCAAGGTGGCAAAATTGTTACTTTCGCTGATGACACCGCCCTCTTCTTTAGTGGGCAGAGCTGGGAGGATCTATTCCAAACGGCACAAAAGGGTTTTAACCAAGTCTGCCAATGGCTACGATTGAACATTTTGACCTTGAATATAAGCAAAACCAAATATGTTACGTTTGCCCATAGGTCAAATTTACTGCCTCCACCATTTCTTAGTATAACCTGCCATACCTGTGTCCATGACACCTCCTCGTGCCCTTGTCCCACTCTACAAAGGGTCAATGAGACCAAATATCTTGGTATCATTATAGACCAATTCCTGACCTTCAAACCGCATATAAATGCTCTGGTAGCCCGTCTGCGTAAACTAATCTACATCTTCAAAACTCTCAGACACGCAGCAGACCGACGGGTAACCAAGATGGTCTACGATGCCTTATGTCAATCCCTTATCGACTATTGTATAACATCCTGGGGAGGTGCAGCTAAGACTCACCTACTTGAGGTTGAGAGAGCACAGCGAGCTATTCTCAAAGTCGGCGCCGGGCTTCCTTATTTATTCCCTACTGTAGACCTTTTTAAAGAGTGGGATGTGCTTACTGTAAGACAGTCATTCATTTTGCGTACAGTGCTTAAAGAACACTCTTTATTGGAGTACAACCCGAATCTCCAAAAGAACAGGCGCCGTAAAGGCAGGGTTTGCCAGACTCAAGCATTCAACTGTGCTCACTCCCACAATTTCTTCATGTTTCTCGGACCATACATGTATAATAGGCTTAACAAAATACTAAATATATATCCGCTAACAAAATACAAATGCAAAACCTCAGTCACTACCTACTTGAAAACACTAGATTATCATGAAACAGAAAAACTCTTGATCGCCCTCAGATAGATAACCCCTTTAACTAATCGTCTCCTGCTGCTTTTACAAACTATATTACTCGAACTGCAATCTTCCTTGAATCATGCTCACACCATTCACTCACACTACAGTCACTCACATACACTCTTCAAGTACTCACCGCGTACAGAAACTACCTTAAGCATTGTGTATTTTAATTTTTTGTTTTTTTTTTTATCTTTTACTTTACTTTTATTTTATTTTTATTTTTTGTGTCTTTTAATTATAATGCAACCTGTCTTAGTGTCCTGCACTCTTATTAATATCCAAATTTTGTTACTTTCTAATGTAGTACACAGCAGGCAAATAGCTGCGGGAGGGCCCTGGTGACTTGTAATACAGGTTCTTATAGATACCTACCTCAAGCACCAGTCTCTCACTAGTTAATTCCATGTTCGTGCTCCACTGTAACCCTAGCATTAAGTAACTTGTGCAGAGAAAATAAACGATTATTATTATTATTCCCTTTATTCATTAATATATACAAATTTAATACATTTTTAAATATTTCTCATAAATAAAAAAAAATAAAAAAACATTTAAAAATATAAAAAATTGTAGCCCACCGGTATCGGGAACAGGGTCCAAGCTACCGGCGGTCAGGGCTCCAGAGAAAGGAACCTCCTAACAATACGAGCCGTGTCCAGGAGTACCGCTTTCTGAATCAAGCCCTTGATCCAGCTGCCTAACGAGAGCCTCATCAGATGTTGGTCGAGGCTCTTGGCAATTAGGCCATTGGCTGATACGACTATCGGCACAATGATCGCTGAGTCAACATCCCACATGTCGACAACCTCGCGAGCTAAGTCAAGATACTTGATTTGCTTATCTTTCTCGGCCTTCACGAGGTTCCCGTCATGTGGAACTGTTATGTCAACAATCATTGCGCGCCGCTCTGATCGATCCACCACCACTATATCAGGCTTATTGGCTACAATAGTCCTGTCAGTGATGATGGATTGATCCCAATACAGTGTGATATTGCCATTTTCGAGAACTGGGTCGGGCACATACCTATAGTACGGCACTTCCGATTCCACAAGGCTGTATTTCAGAGCAAGTTGCTGATGAATAATCCTGGCTACAAGGTTGTGTCTATGCAAGTATTCTCCGTTGGCCAGACGAGAACACCCGGAGATAATGTGACGGATCGATTCGCCCGGACGGTGGCATGCCCGACATATGTCAACCGTGCCATCCTTCACAATAAATTTCCGGTAGTTATTCGTCATCATAACTTCATCCATAATTGCACAAACAAAACCTTCGGTTTCTCCAAAGAGTTCCCCGGAACGTAGCCAGGCTACGGACGCTGCATGGTCTACATCAAGTCCATGCAGGGCACTGAAGTAGCGTCCGTGAAGCTCCTTACTCTGCCATACTTCCCTGCGGTCATTAGTGTCAAGCACTGCAGGTTTGCGCCAGTTCTCTTTAGCCAAGGAGAGCGGGGTGAGGGCCTTGTCCATCGCGACCACATCTCGATGCATCCCCACGTCGGCTTCTAGGAAATATTCCCTGAGACTGCATATCTCGCGATTGTGGAGAGTCTTAGCGTTTAAAAAGCCTCGACCTCCACAACTCCGGGGGATATACAGTCTCATAACCGAGGAACGTGGGTGATGCATTCGATATGCCGTCAACAATGTACGGACCTTCCTATCCAGGGCGTCTAGTTCTGTTTGAGTCCATTTGAGTACGCCGAAAGTGTACATCAAAACCGGCATGACCCAACCATTGAAGGCACGCACCTTATTTCCGCCTGATAAAAGACTATTAAATACTTTTCTCAGGCGGCCAAAGAAGCGCTCCTTCAACGATTGCTTCATGTCAACAGAATTGATGCCCAGCGCTTCCGACATACCCAAATACTTGTAGGTTTCGGTTGCTGAGAGGGATCTAAGATTTATGGAATCTGAGAGCTGGGTTCCCGCAGACTCCACAATCCCCCCTCGCTTTACATGCATGACCGCACATTTGTCCACACCAAATTCCATCCTGATGGCGCTACTGAAAGTTTCTGTTACCCTCAGTAGTTCCATCAATTGCAAGTTGTTGGGGGCAAAGAGTTTCAGGTCATCCATGTAAAGAAGGTGAGATATAACTTGACCACCTCTCTTCAATCGAAAGCCCAAACCTGACTCCTCCAGCAGTGTGCTTAGAGGATTCAAGGCTAAGCAGAACCAAAGCGGACTCAAACTATCGCCCTGAAAAATACCACGCTCGATCCTTATTGGTTCGCTGTTCCCCTGTATCTGTCGACATCCTGGATAGCGAAGGACTGTCCTCCATTGCCCCATACACGATATCAGGAAGTTGCGCAGAGTTGCATCAATTTTATACAATTCTAGCACCCTCATGAGCCATGTATGTGGCACCGAGTCATAGGCCTTCTTATAATCTATCCAACATGTCGACAGATCCCTTCGGGAACGTCGAACCTGTTGGTTAATGGCCATATCAATGAGGAGCAGCTCCTTAGTACCGCGGGACCCGTTCCTACATCCATTCTGAGAAGCGGACATGATCGAATTGTCATCAATGTGTTTACAAATTTTAGCTCTCAAAATGGATGTAAGAACTTTATACACTGTCGGAAGACAAGTAATAGGCCTATAATTTTTGGGCTCCGCAGTACTACCTGATTTATGGAGCAGGTGGGTTATTCCAGTAGTTAGGAACTCGGGCAGCGACCCTGACTCTAAGGCTGACTGGAATAGGGCCGCCAAGCGAGTATGCGACCTCGCAAACCATTTAATCCAGAAGTTGTGCAGCCCGTCCGGTCCTGGAGATTTCCAGTTAGGTAACGGACGGACTGCACGAGCTACGTCTTGGGGGCTGATAGAGATTGCCCCCATTTCTGGTACTGGATCGCACACTCGCTCGACTTCTCGAGTCCATTCACCCTCGGTATGGCTGACAGGCACCGACCAGATACTGCGCCAAAACGCACACATGACGTCATCATCCGGCAGGCGCGTGTCGGCCACACCTTGGTCCGGTCGCTCCCAACTCCTATAAACCCACCTTTCGTCTCTTTGGAATGTGCGATTCAGAGTGTATCGTTCCACCCTCCGCTTATACCTACGGATACGGTTTGCCCATGCATACACTTTCTGCTTCAGGAAGTCGATGCGTTCTGTGATACGGGACATATAGTCTTGAGGACTAATATCAGTCCCTGCAAATGCCCGCTTCACAAAACGCATCACTCGAGGGCGATTGTTGCCCTCCCTGAAGCAGATTAGTTTGCCGATGAGTGTTCTGGCCCCACTAATACGTCGCTCAATCCTGCACTGCCAAGCCGGTACGACAGGTTTAGATCGTGTAGCTTTATCATTAGAAAATTTGACATGAGCTACACGACATGCCGCTACAGCCGCACAGTATAGGATCGAGTGAGCATCAGTGAGGTCTTCGCAGTTATCAAAATAGTTTGACAACTGCGAATCCAGAACAGCCACCAGCGCCCTATTTCTGTTATGCATGGGCAAACGAGGTAAACGTGGTCTAAGTTCAGGCGACATGTACCGATATTCTCTAATCGCACCTTCCAAAGCACTCCTCATTTCCTCACTGCACTGGGTACTTACATTAGTAGCCATGTCATTACTCACTTCGTCAGCGCGATCGAATAACTGATTAGACTGTGGTGGAACCACAGCCTGTGACGGAGGGACAATGACGTGGCTACTCTGCATTTCAGTTCGCAGGCGATCAAGTACGGTGTCGTCCAACATATGATTACGTTGGATGACCCGCACCTGATCCGATAATCGTTGCGCCGACACGTTGACAGCTGGCTCAAGCACCTGAAACAGAGAGAGCATCCGAACACGGTACGCGGTCAGGTTGTTTCCTCCCTCTGTAGCCCCATAGTATGAGCGCATGACATTTTCGTTGATGGTTCGCGTCCATCGCATGCGCTGCACACTTCCGCCGGGAGCTGGGACCCTATCAGAGGCCGGTGGGCCTCGAGGTCCTAAACCGTCCGGCGGCCGGCGTCCTCCCCGTCGACGAACAGGTGGTGGCGTCGTGGGCGGAGAGAAGTACTCGTCGCTGTCGCTCGACGCAACTGCCACGGCCGGTGTCACAGCACTCACGGTGAGGCTGGGTTCCGGCGGCGGCGAGGCGGAGCGGGGCGACGAGTCCGGATGCGGTAGGCGTGCACGAAGAGCAGCAGCTGATCTTGTCAACATTATTCTTCGTTCTTCATTATAGATAGTTTTAATTTATTGTTAAAAATTTTCTTTTGACGTGGTCTGACATTGTATGTCAGATCAATCTTTTGGGGAATGGGTGTGATTTTTTTGTTTTTCGGAAAGATTTTGCCATTATGGTGATAATTTATATTGGAGAAGTCTATTGGAATTCAATGGTGTTATTTAAAATCACAGGTTCAACTATTAAATATTAAATTTCTTGTAAAATGCTAAATCAGAAAAGAAGACGTTTATGTGACGTAAGTGTTGCCAGCTTATTATTATTATTATTATAGTTACCACAAAGCTTACTATATTTACGGCCTGGTCACGACTTTGGTCTTAGCGGTGCGCGGCGCGGCGAGCGGGGCGGCGTCGGTGAGCGGTGCGTTTTGCACGCCACGTACCCTCAGTAGCGGTTAGTTGCAGCGGCAGCGGTGGACGTATTTAGGTAGTCAAAACGTGCTCAAAATCATGGCGTTATCCAAATTATCCCTTCTCTGTTTAGAAAGCAGTACATTTTTAAAACATTAGAGTAGTAGCAGAGAGAAGGAGTGCACGAACTGAATAAAAATCAGTATTTAAATAGCGAATTTCGTGACCAATACGAAGATTACAGAAAATATCCAGATAAGTCGATGCGGTCGATTTAAAATTTCAGTAATAAACGCCTCGGTATCCATTACCGCCACAAAATCGTCTAAACTTTTTTGTTTTAATCTAAGCCCCTGAGTACGTCACTCCTACACCGCTGTCCACGCCGCTCTGTTTCGTGGCGTCGCACTCATTCGCTTGTTGTTTTGTTCCTGCCGCTCTCTACACCGCGCGCCGCTGCCGCGATTCGCTCGGAGAAAACCGCGCGCGATTTTGCTATGAGCGGCGTCTCGTGGCGTGCTTCAAACATTTTTATACTTTTGATCTTACCGCTTGCCGCCCCGCGCTTAGCTGCCGCTCACAGCGGCAAGGTCGTGAACGGGCCGTTACGCCAGCTGATGCTTTGGTTACAAGTTTTATTTACCCGCAGCGTCAGAAGCAGGGTTAAGTGTACAGTGTTGTGTGACTTACATGGATGAGTAGAGAAACACCAAAGAAACGATGGATGTACAGGTGTGAAGGATGATATGGCAGGAAAGGAGGTGACTGCTGAAATAACGAGTAATCTAGAAGTATGGAAGAAGAGGCAGCGGTGGCAGCCCCGACTTACTAGCAGTAAGCCGTGGGTTCGAACCCAGGCCGCATTACTTTGTGTAATTTATTTCATCAACGCTGCTCTCAAAAACGGTGAAGGAAAACATCGTGAGGAAACCGGCATGTCCTAGAACTAAAAATTCAAATACATGTGACATCTACCAACCCGCACTGGGCCCGCGTGGTGGATTACAGCTCATTCCCTCTCATAGAGAGGAGGCCTGCGTCCCAGCAGTGGGAACATTATAGGCCGATGATGATGATGGAAGAAGAACACTTGCTGCGCCGACCCCAAATAAAATGGGATGAGGGCAGGACAATGATGTGTGTGTCCTACGTGCAATTAATCACACTTATATTATAAAGGCGACAGTTTGTGAGTATGTTTGTCACTCCTTCACGCCTCAATGGCTCAACTGATTTGGATGAAATTTGGTATGTAGATAGCTTATACCCTGGATTAACAAATAGGCTGGCATAGACTTTTTATCCTGGTCTGCGTGGGTGAAACCGCGGGGCGCAGCTAGAAATGAAATAAAAATAACAAGTTTCCAACAATTTTTATTACAAATCAATCAACTTTTTATAAATAGTAACCTAGTATACAATAATATCATATCAAAAATCACAGACTGGTGAAGTAAATGGCATCTTACTGTAATATCATCCAGAACACATCTGAAAAAGAGGAAAAAAGAACTTTATTCCTGTCGCAATTAGATTCTGTCTGCACTCGAGTATAGATAGAGCAAGATTCCAGGGGACCCACACATTACTTATTTTCTCAGAAACCAAATGAATGAGATTAAGTAGGGTAAGTTTGTACTTTAAGTGTATGCGTACCCGCTAACTTGGGCCGGCGAAATAACAGGTAACAGGGGGGTCTACTCTCTAAGCACGAAATCCGTAGTTTCGGCCGAAGTCGCGGTCGTTTCCTACTCCTTATCACTTACGGACATATGATTCGTTAGGGGCCCGAACTAAAAATGAATGACAATACGATTGGACAGTTGTCCTTACTCCCGATGTGTTTTCAAAATTCATGAATCTCAAAATATTAGGGAGTACGGTTCATTTCGAAGTATAAAGCTTACGGACGGATCCGTATTTTCGTTGACGGACATAGAGAGTAGGCCCCCAGGTGCTAAGGGTATGAAAAATAGTATTCTTTAAGTCTCAGTGCTGATTTTTACCTGTTTTAAAGAAAATAGTTAAAATTAATAATCAATACTGCCAGACACTTTCCGTCGGCGGTAACTTTTAGCAGACGCTTTAAAGCTCCCTAAAAAATAATTTAACTTTACTTATAGTCTAAGTCTTGATTTTAATACGACACGAGTTTAATGTCTTGTGATGAAATACTAGGCAGAAGCTTAGACCTATCTTCAAATATTTGTTCCACGTACATGTTGGAATTAAAGGCTGAAATAAATAAATTAAAATCTCAATAATTAATTAATTAATTTCATTGAATAAAGGAATTAAAATCTCAACTTGAGAGTACGCAAAATGAAATGGAAAATATTGTTCTTGAAAACTTAGACCTAAAGAAACAAGTATTGAATATGAATCAGGAGGTTTGCGTACTAAAACAATTGTGTAGAAGCCCATTGACTGCCTTCAATCATAACATGTCATCAGGCTCAAAAATGAGCGTGCGACGTCGGCTGACCAATAGTTTTTGTGTTTCGCCTCTGAAACCTAACGACATTACAACACCGAAGAAGGAAGATCTATAACCAACATGCCAGAAATCGAAACTAAAACTGAGCAACCCTCGAAAATCACAACTTCTGACAATAATTCTGACCTTGAACCTAAACATACCACGTTACAGACAACATCTTTTAACGGATATAAAAAGTGTGCAGATAACCCAGCATTATCTAAAACGCAGGAAAATAACATGAAATCTAGGAAGTATAACGTTCTAATTCTTACTGATGAACAGGAAAGCGATATAGGTGGTTTACTACGGCGTGACTTAGGAGCGGACTATGAGGTACTGTCTATAATAAAACCGAAGGCACCCACAGATGAAATAGTTAACTCGTGTATTTCTTTATGTAAACACTTTGACGAAAGAGACTTTGTAATAATGTTGACAGGCACTAACGATGACAATCTGATTACTATGCAATCCTTTTTACATTATAATTTATTAAAAATCTCACATACAAATGTACTAGTTGGAAATGTACACAACGGAAGATACATAAACTCATCAAAAATTAATTCTATTCTTAATCTTGTAAGTGATGATTTGAAGCATGTACAATTTATTGACAGTGGATATAAAAAACATACAATAATCAAGTCACGGTTATTTTTAAGAGAAATTTTACGAATTCAGTATCGAAACAACTATACGAAATACTGTAACAATATAGTGCACAAAAACATAATTTCTTGGAAGACCGATAAATGTAACCTTACTCGTAGTAATAATAAAATTATCCCCCGAAAGGGCACTATACCATATTACTTCCAATCAGTTCCTAAATCTTTGCCAAATACAATTTCAGAACCTTCAAATACTTTAACTTGTGCCAATGCAGGACAGCAAGCTGATGATTTTTTTCGTAAGTATTAAAATGGGGGAATCTAGTTTGCAAGCTAAAAGTAGAAATAGTAATCCGAATGAAATAATCACACCTAGATTACAAAATATCAACATATTTCACCAGAATTTGTGTGGAATTAGTAATAAGAAGAATGAATTGGATGTATATATACAGTCCCTTGATCTCAGGGTAGACTACATATGCATTAGTGAACATTTTTTAAACGACAAATCCAGCATTTCTTTTTCTTTAGATAACTATAACCTGATTTCATGCAACACTAGACGCAAAAAGACTAGAGGGGGTAGTTTGATCCTGGGACATGTGGATAGAAAAGTAGAGAATATAGATGTTATTAACAAACTTTATAAGATGGATAGCTTTGAAATATGTTGTATTAAAGATGTCGACACTGGTCTATACATATGCTGTTGTTATCGTAGTCCTTATGACAATAATTTTGCACTTTTTATGACATGCATGGAAAAATTGTTGGAACATTTATTCAGAAGGAATTGCATTATTTGCGGAGACTTTAATATAGATTTACTTTTAGATAATAAAAAACGCACTGAATTTGTGAGCTTATTAACATGTTACAATTTTAGGCATCTTGTTAACGCTGCAACTTTTATTCGAAGTGATTCATATTCGTGCATCGACAATATCTTGACAAATCTGCCTGAAAATTATGTGAAGGAATGCGATGTGGACCATAATGGTTTGGCTGATGGGCATGGAGGCCTTTTAGGTAAATTTTGGTTGGAATCTCTGACAAGCAAGTCAAGTAACTACAACCAGCATATTATTCTAAATAAAAGAGATTTCAGTGCTAATAACGGCACTAATTTTAAGCAGGGAATATTGGCACACAACTGGAACATCATGGGAATTAATACATTTATAAAGAAGTTCTCAGACGTTTTTAAAAATAGCTATATAAAAAAAAACGTAAAGTAAATCTTGTAAAGAGCACTAAACTAAAGTGGGTCACCAAAGGTGTGAAAGTGGCTAGTAAAATGAAGCGCTTCTTATGCGCTAATAATGGTAATAATCTTGAAACTAGTGTTATAAATTACAAAAAAAAACTACATCAGAGTTTATAGAAGGGTTATCACGAAAGCCAAAAAAATAACAGTTAGGAAAAAATTAACAATTCAACAAACTCTAGCAAAGAAATCTGGCAAGTTGTTAACAAATGCACAAACCGGTCAAAAATTATGGATACGGAACATCTACTACTTAAAATTGTTGGCAAAATAGTTGATGATCCCGAAGAAGTAGCAAACACCCTAGCAAAACTTTTTGATAACAAATGTCTTACCAATAAAAACACAAATGAGGAAGGGATTTTATTACTTCAGCAGAGTACACAGCGGGTTAAAAGTGAACTTTGTTTTACTCTTACTACTCCAAATGAAATCTGTAGTATTGTGAGAAATATGGTTAATAAACGTTCGTGTGGATATGACGAAATTCCTATATCTGTTATTAAAGACCATTTAAATATACTTGCCGAACCGCTATCTTGCTTCTTTAATAAGTGCATAAATGAGGGAACTTTTCCGGAACAGCTGAAAATTGCCAAGATCATACCTATTCATAAAAAAGGCACAAAGACAGATCCTAAAAATTACAGGCCTACCTTTGCTACCGACGCTTTCAAAGATATTCGAAAAAATAATAAAATCTCGACTTTTACTTCATATTAACTTAAACAAAGTACTGCATAAAAGACAATTTGGATATCAAAAAAATGTTGGCACAGGAGACGCTATATACACTCTTGTTAATGATGTAATCAATAAAATAAATAAAAAAATGAGAGTAGCTGGTGTATTCTTAGATTTGAGCTCAGCTTTTGATACTGTTGATCACAATTTA
Source organism: Cerastis leucographa (assembly GCA_963082945.1). NCBI lineage: Eukaryota > Metazoa > Arthropoda > Insecta > Lepidoptera > Noctuidae > Cerastis > Cerastis leucographa. The sequence continues at coordinate 17,345,856 of OY720365.1, forward strand.
CTTATAGCAAAACTAAATCACTACGGAGTAAGAGGCAAAGCCTCCCAACTTCTGTTATCCTACCTAAAAAACAGAAAAATGTTTGTAGAAATCAGTGAGATACAAGATGGACATAGACAAATTTATTCATCACCCTTGCTTAGTATTAGTGCCGGTGTGCCACAAGGATCGATACTAGGACCCATATTGTTTATTTTGTTCACCAATGATTTAATCTATTACATAAATAAAATTCTACCAGACATACAAAATGTGGTTTTTGCGGATGATACAAATGCCATAATTGGGGCAAATGACATAAAAGAACTGGCAAAGAAAGTGAATACAGCTATAAGATACCTTTATTCATGGTTTACTGTAAATAAGTTAAAAATTAATAGTACAAAGACCAAGGTAATTTTATTCAAAACAACTGCTCGAAATAAAGATACCATGGAAATAATACTTAATTCTACTGGATAAGTGTCTCTACTCCGTTGACGACATGTAATTTGGTGACCATGCGTTTTTCCACAATCTGATCACTGAGCCGACTGATATTATTGTCCTTTTTGTATGAAATTGACTTTTTTTTATGACTAATGTACAATTATTTATATTTAATCGACATTGAACTATTGTAATATAATTAAGTAGACATTTAATAATTTTATTGTATTTTTAATTTGTTTGGTTCATTATTCTAGTTTTTGGATTTAATTATTTGATAATTTTTAATTGTGTTACTTTTTAATTACGAATGTTTATTTTTATTTTTTGTAACCTTTATAATTTATTATTGTTATTTCAAACACAATGTAAATTGTTTGTGAATAAATTGAATTGAATTGAATTGATATTCAGGAAAATATATTGATAACTTTTGTATGTATTCACAAAGCGCAATAAGTAATTTGCAATTTCATAAATCACGATATTTAATCGTCATGTTTTTGATTCCGGGATTTTAGATGAGTTATTATTAACTCTATGTTACTTCCTTCCTCGAACTTTATGTAAATATACTCAACCTATTTACTTAAATTAAAGGTTAATGAACCAATATTTGTAAATGGTGTTATATTTTGCGCTCGATCTTTAGCTTGTTAGATGTTTTTATTTTGATTTCCATGTTGTTATTTGAAATTTCAAAAATATTTCTATGAACTAGTATTGCCAATGTTTACATTTATTGTCGTAACGTCGACTTCACATTGTATAACTTTACCTAATATTTTCAAATAGAAATAGTAATTTGAACTTAATTTTTACGTGCATAAAGTTTGTATTAAGTGCTCACATCTAGTTCAGGTAACGGCGGGCACTTGCTGTTGGTTCGGTATGCTGAAGTAGTCCGTCACTTTGCTCTGGCACTGGTTTTCCTCCTTGTGGACCAGCGGACATGGGAAATATTTCTGTAAAAAAAAAAAAATTGCTTTGGCTGAACGCTCGACTCGAGGCCACATGCAGGTCGAAAGTTTTTGAGCAGTGGACATTTCGCACATTCAGAACCTAATCATATTGCAGTATCTAAATTATATAATACTAGCTGTACCGCGCAACTTCGTCTGCGTCACATTTCCTCTGTTCTCGCAATATTTTTCATTGCTGCTCCGCTCCTTTTGGTCGTAGCGTGATGATATATAGCCTATGTCCTTCACCAGGTTGAAATCTATCTTCTTGCCAAATTTCATTCAGTCATAAAATCATTTAATTCATCCCACTGAATGACTATTTCATGAAAAAGTCAATCAAAAACATTTGAACATGGAGCTTTGTTTTGATCATTTTAATGAATATAACTCAGCAAAGCCAAATTTTTTACAGTCGCAAATCAAATTTTTATCAACATACAACTGTCACTGATATGCAAATTGCAAAAACACTAAGAAAATTTAAATTTCGCGGGTCACCGTGGCGTTTCCACTATAAATAAATAAACGTTACCTGCACGGCCCGCACTCCGCCGGATATGTCGACAGTCGGCACCACTTGCTTAGGCTTCAGGTACTTCACGAACCGGATCAGCTCCGAGAAGCTCGAGTGTTCGCTGTACGGAATCCCTGGAGGTATTGAACAAAAATATATTAGTCTTGTTCATCATCTGCCTTGCTTTATCTCAACTATGTTGGGCTCAGCTGACACAGAGCCATATACAGGGTGTAAAGGATACGTATGTATCCTTTACACATACATACTTAAGGGTGTGCTACAGACCATCAAACTGAACATGTTTCTCCATTTGACAAACATCATAATAGCGAAAAAAATATCAACTGCCACATACATTTGGGTCGAATATGTACCGGCCAAACCCGATTTCCGGCTAAACTAGTTTTTCCTAGGCCAAGCTAGGTTAGGTTAGAACTGTGATCATAAGGCCCTGCGCAGACGACAGACTATCCGTGACGCACTTTTTAGTCTGTGAAAATAGAACCTATGCAATTATATGCAGTAACGCACACGACGCGCAAAAAGTCCGGCGCACAAAAAATCCGTGTGATTCGGGCAGACCGCACCGCGCCGCGGCTCGCAAAAACGCCGCTCCGCACAAAAAGTGTGTGAAAAAAATTGAACGTTTGCTTCAACGCGCGCTAACGCAGACGGCGCACACTTTAGTCGGCAATCTGCATTTGCTAGGGGTGGACGTAACGCACGCGATCTATTATCATGGCGCCAGAGGTCGCTGTAACTATGTTAATTCAAGAAATACAAAACAGACCAGCAATTTATGATACTTCTAAGGCAGAATATCATGATAGACATTTAAAAAGAAAAATAAATAGCAACTCATCAAATGTAGTAACAGACATTGTACAAAATTTGAAAAAAAAATCCGGATGTTGTTTCAGAATTGAATGTTTAGTATGGAACTGTCCCTTCAGTAATCTTTCCGAAAGTATAGGATGTACCCAAAATTCTCTATTTCTTCTTCTTTTGCTGTACTTCATGTACAAAATAATACTTCGCGATCCCTGCACGATTTCCATAGCGTCTACGTCCCTATAGCTCTGCCGACAGAATGATCGAAGATGTGCGTCGTGTGCGTTGAGTCTGAGAAAAATCCGCGACCGACTTTTTGCGCGCCATGCAGACTTTTTGTGCGCCGCAGACTGGATCGCACAAAAAGTGTGCCGTCTGCGATGCACCTTAACGCGCGAGCCGAGCGATTGTAACGAGCGTTGCCGCATCCAAGTTGGGCGCATTGTAGATGTTTTGTTTGGGTCAGTATATGTTGACACGATAAGCCAGTAAACCGGTTTGGCCTAGGACAAACTAGTTTGGGCTGAAATCGGGTTTGGCCGGTAACATAAACAAAATTTTATAGCAAAAGCTTTTATGCAATGGCTCAAAAACAATATAATGAGTTACTGGACAAGTTATCTCAAGTACGAACATTAACGATTTTAAAAGAAATCTGTTCAAATTGTTAAATAACAAGGTGTACTATTCTGTTGACGAATATTTAAATGACAAATTTTAATTTTAACTCCTTTTATATCACGATAATTTATTTTTTAAGTATAATTTGTACAACGATAATATAAAAGTCGTTTCGGATCAACTTTTTTAAACTGTCAAACATTCCCGCCATTTGACGTAAAAACATTCTTGCTGGTTGTCAACTCGTCGTCCGTCGTCCTTTTTAACTAAATCTGTTTTTATTACTTTTTATGTTATGTGACATACTAACAATTTTGTTAATTTTGATGAATAGAATCATCAAAATTAACAAAATTGAATTAGTGACATTATTATTTTAATTTGTATTTTTTGGTTTCTTTTATTTTAATTAACTTGACATTTTTTCAATTTTATCTTAATTTGACATGATTTATGCTTATTGTGATTGTCCCTAATTTTGATTATCTAAAATGTTTTAAAAAAAAAACCTTGTAAAATATATAACTATAATATAATATATAGAGAGAGCAGCGGTGGCCCAGTGGTGGCAGTCCCGACTTACGAGCAGTAAGCCGTGGGTTCGAACCCAGGCAGGCGCATTACTTTGTGTAATTTATTTCATCACCGCTGCCCTCAACAAACGGTGAAGCAAAACATCGTGAGGAAGCCGGCATGTCCTAGAACTAAAAATTCCAAGACAAGTGACATCTACCAACCCGCAAAGGGCCCACGTGGTGGATGACAGCCCACTCCCTCTCATAAAATTGCAAAATCCACCATGTATATAGATTCAATAATGAACATTACCGTGTATGGTGACCATGTCTTTCTCCACGCTAGAAGTCTTCCCGTTCTCCCAGCCGCTCGGCTTGAACGCCACGATCTCGGAGAACGCGCCCTTCAGACTGTCCAGGTAGTTGCGGAGCTTCTGATCAACAAACACTCAATATTTAGATTGGTAATACAAGCTATTTGATAGTTTGTTGAGACCAGCGGTGGCTAACGGATCCACGTTACCAATATATAGCCACCACTGGTCATTTATTATTTGTTTGTCGTTGTTCGTCGAACATGCATGATTGCGCCATGCAATGCAGCTTACTTTCTGCACTTTACACAAAAAATCATCATCTGCCTAGCCTTTTCCCAAACTATGTTCGGTCGGCTTCCAGTCTAACCGGAATCCGGATGCAGCTGAGTACTAGTATTTTACAAGATGCACCTGCCTATCTGACCTCCACAACCCAGTAACTGGGTAATACGATACCCCTTGGTAAGACTGGATGTCAGACTTTTGGCTTCTGACTACTCGTAACGACTGTCAGAGATCTACAAATGACAGCCGGAACCAACGGCTTAACGTGCTTTCCGAGGCACGGAGAAACTCGGTATGTAATTATGGTCACCCATCCACGGACCAACCTCGGCAAGCACGACTTAACCTTAAAGATCGACCCGTGGGGCTGTTATTATTTAGCCATAAGCTCCTCAGGAAAATCATCGTGAGGAAATTGCTATGTGTAAAAACCAAAGTTCGGAGGCAGGTACCGATCCGCACGGGGTGAAATTGATACCCTTCGTTTTAGTGTAGTCTGTGTGTGTATAGTTGTGCACGTTGGCACGACGTGCAGCTGGCACGAGTGCGGCGGCGCGTGCCCGAAGCTGCGCCCTCCAGTGTGCTGTGTGTGTATAGTTGTGCACGTACCTCGTGCGTGAGGTCCCGCATGGGCACGACGTGCAGCTGGCACGAGTGCGGCGGCGCGTGCCCGAAGCTGCGCCCTCCAGTGTGCTGTGTGTGTATAGTTGTGCACGTACCTCGTGCGTGAGGTCCCGCATGGGCACGACGTGCAGCTGGCACGAGTGCGGCGGCGCGTGCCCGAAGCTGCGCCCTCCAGTGTGCTGTGTGTGTATAGTTGTGCACGTACCTCGTGCGTGAGGTCCCGCATGGGCACGACGTGCAGCTGGCACGAGTGCGGCGGCGCGTGCCCGAAGCTGCGTCCCTCCACGGCCTGCAGCACGCGATCCTTCTCGGGACACGCCCACACCGTGCAGCCCACGCGCCGGGACATACCCAGGAAGAACTTCTCCTTGCCTGGAGATAGGAATTACAAAGTTCAAGCGAATTTCACCCACAAATCTACGCAACCAACACGTCATCTGTTAAGATGACGCGCTGAATGGGTTACTGACATTGATGACATTGTCTGTTGTAGAGCATTAACATTGACAGCAAATGAAAGCACTTTTATCACACAATCCCAACACAACACAATCAAGTGTACCTTTTAAGTTTTCGAGCGCCATCTCTAGACTGTGTATAGTGCCATCTCTAGACTGTGTATAGTGCCATCTCTAGACTGTGTATAGTGCCATCTCTAGACGGTGTATAGTGCCATCTCTAGACTGTGTATAGTGCCATCTCTAGACTGTGTATAGTGCCATCTCTAGACGGTGTATAGTGCCATCTCTAGACTGTGTATAGTGCCATCTCTAGACGGTGTATAGTGCCATCTCTAGACTGTGTATAGTGCCATCTCTAGACTGTTTATAGTGCCATCTCTAGACTGTGTATAGTGCCATCTCTAGACTGTGTATAGTGCCAACTCTAGACTGTGTATAGTGCCATCTCTAGACTGTGTATAGTGCCAATTCTAGACTGTGTATAGTGCCATCTCTAGACTGTGCATAGTATATGAATAGTACACACTCACCGATAGTATAAGTGCCGCACACAATGAGAACTGATGAGAACTTCTTCCCAACTTTCTCGAGAGCCACTTTCTTCTGTCGCAGTATGTACAGTGCCATCTCTAGGCTTTGCTCTTGAGTCGGAAAATCATAGCGTGGATTACAATATCTAAAGTAGAAAAGTAAACCTTAGGTAGATGATTATGGTATTGTTACTGTTCATGAACAAGACCAACAATACTCTTAAGATATAAATTAAGTAATATCACATGTGAGGAATTAAAAGATTGATGGATTATATGAGGAAAGATACATGGCAAGGTCCAAAAGTTTCCGGCCTACACACATTCGATTAATCAGAGATACAAAACTATCATGTCACTAAATTATTGAAGTTTTCTTTAGTTACGCACATTAAAAAACCGGCCAAGTACGAGTCGGACTCACGCACGAAGGGTTCCGTACCATTGTTTACAAAAACTAGCAATAAAATCACTTTTTTGAATGGAAGCCCACTTAAATATTTATTTTATTCTGTTTTTAGTATTTGTTGTTATAGCAACAACAGAAATACATTATCTGTAGAAATTTCACCTGGGTAACTATCACGTTTCATGAGATTCAGCCTGGTGACAGACGGACAGCAAAGTCTCAATAATAGGGTCCTGTTTGACCCTTTGGGTACGGAAAGACAAACAAGACAACTACTAAAAACAGAATAAAATAAATATTTGAGGGGGCTCCCATACAAAAAACTGATCTTTTTGCTCGTTTTTATAAATAGTGGTACCGGTGGTACGGAACACTTTGTGCGCGAGTCCGACTTGTACTTGTCCTGTTTTTCATAAGGCAGAGCATCAGCAGTTATACAGTATGTTAGGTTAAACGAGGGACATATTGAGGGAGGGTATTCAGTATTCGATTCTCGTTCCAAATATGTAAAAAACCTATAACGTATATAGAAGAATTTTTAATGTTTTGTTTAGTGCCTAGATATTTTGGACTGTCCTAAGCCAGGTAAGTTTAAAGTATGAAGGGAAAATGGATTATACATAAGAGTCATTGCCCCGCTCACAAGTTCTGCGATAGTATTAAGTCGCTAGCGCAAGGGTGTATACACGTTGCGTGACATTTGCGAAAATTTTGGTATGGTTCTGTCTGTTATTTATCAGTGTTTTTTTTTGTTTATATTTTTATTAGTATCATGTTAGCGTACTATTACGGGTTTGAATATGTCCCTCGTTTAAACTAACATACTGTATATATGCATAAGCGTTTTATTCCGAAACTGAACCTAAAGCTACTCTAAACATATGATTTGAAACACTCACGTGGTATCCAAGTAAATGGTGTGTATGTCCTTATTCCAAAATATAGGGTAGGACTCCATGATGGGTGAAGCTCTGAAGTCACCTGTATGCAACATCGTTTTGCCGTTAGCCAGCGTAAAAACCAGCATTATGGCTCCGGGACAGCTGCAATATAACAACACGCGTGTAATCCCTGAAGGGTTAGGCAGAAGTGTACTCATCATCATCAGCCTATAATGTTCCCACTGCCGGGACACAGGCCTCCTCTCTATCAGAGGGGGTGGGCTGTAATCCACCACGCGGGCCCAGTGCGGGTTGGTAGATGTCTTCGAATTTTTAGTTCCGGGTTTCCTCACGATGTTTTCCTTCTCCGTTTTTGAGGGCAGCCGTGATGAAATAAATTTCACAAAGTAATGCGCCTGCCTAGGTTCGAACCTACGGCTTACTGCTCGTAAGTCGGGGCTGCCACCACTGGGCCACCGCTGCTCTCAGTGTACTGCACACCCAATTTCCACAAGCAATATTTAAGTACGTTTTAATAGGGCTACTGAAAGTGCCAAACTCGTTGCCAAATTTTGGGCTGACTCAATTTAAATTGTCATCGACACGCTAAGAAGAAGATAGGGGGTGAGCCTAATGCCATTAATCGGACACAAATCATGGCTCAAGTTAAATATGTTATGCGAGGTAAACTTTCAGAAAACCACGATTGATTTTATAAAGGACGGATTAAAGTTTCTGAACGGCTTAGCCGATTGGCCAAAGTATTGCCACTAGGGGCTGACTTACTTAGACAGTTAGGGAATTATCCTAATTGCCCGCGACAGTGGTGTATCACCTTCTAAGATCCATAACAAAGGCTTAAACTACTAATCCAACACTTACTGGTTAGCCTCCACCGCTGTGACCTCCACATTGTCAATCCGAATGGTCTCGTCTATCTTAATCATGTGGATGCACTTGGGAGCCACGCCGAGCCGCGATATACACAGATCCGCTGCAATATAACACGAATATTTGAACATTTAGAGGACAGTTTCTCGAATTTGAGAACAGTTTATTTGCATTTGGGAACAAGTCTTTATATTTTGGGAGAATTCCTTTCATTTAGGAATTATTTCTCGCATTTGGGGACAGTTTGTTTCATTTGGGAACAAATCATTAGCGTTTTTATATTAGCATTTTTCATCCTTGGTAACTTTTTATCTTGTTCTACGTCTTGTAGTAAGCAACGATTTACTGTCGGGCCTACGATGTCCCCCATACTTAAGTACTAACGCTGTAACATAGACATTTTGTAAAACCAAATGATTTTAAAAGAGTAACCATGGAGTTTCTTGCCTGTTCTTCTCCATAGGAAACGACCAACCCGAACCGAGCACCTTTTTGTCGGCTTTTTAAAAGTGGCCATGTAGGCCTATGTGAAATAAAGATATGTTGATTACATTTAGGGAGAGTTTCTTGGATTTGGGAACCAGTCCTCGCATTTGAGAAATAATCTAATGGATTCCACCAAAATTGTGCGCGAACTTTTGTGATCGTGTTTACTTGAGCGAGTACAGCTACAGCGATAAAGCGCTGGAACGATGTCCAGCACTTGAATTGGGATTGACCTAAATCCTCACCCATCCCACGAAAAGAGCCTGACAGTGTTTCCAAGGCGGGCGCGAAATTTCAAACATATGAAACCGCCGCTTGTGGCTATACTGCGGGCCTAGTTCGCAAGCGACTTAATGCGTGGGTGGCAGAAGTATTAATTTAGTCTTATCGCTCGGCTTATGCGTGTCTGTTTTTTTTTAAGTGAAAACTTAATTTGTATCGTCTTCTCTGGTCATTTTAGGTGATATTTTATTGAGGACGGACATTCGTGTGTACTCAAAGAATTTTGTAAAGTTCAATCTCTGTTCTTCATATAAATCTAAAAATTCACCATTTATTTTTCTGTTTTTATTTATTTCGTGCACTCTCTATTCTCGGATCGACATCTTCTATCTTGGAATCGAACTGTCTAATAGTAATATTAAATCCTCGTCCACGGTTTGCAACACCTGAAATACACCTAAACACACAACAGCTCGCTTGTCACTGGCCCGCACGCCTCCGCCGTCGCCTCCACCGTCGCGCCCGCCACAGGCCCTAGCCACCGCGCGTTCAGTGTGGACGCACACAAGGAGTTACTTTGACGACTTTAATTATTCAGAAATTCTTGAGTTCAAAAAAATGATAACTTTTGTTAACATTTCATATCAATTTGTAAAGCTTATGCACGTAGAGAACTTAGGACGTCAGAGAGAGCAAAGCGAGCTTGAAAATTCCAGCGTTCTAGCTTGAGCATGTCAGAAGAGGATTTATTAACGAGCGAAGCGAGCTCGAAAATTTAAGCATTCTGCCTTGAATAAGTGAATTCTTTTTATCCAAGATTTCGGGAGGGGAGGTCGATTCCCCATCCCCTTCCTGCTTATGGTCCTGCCTGGGTTGCTTTAACAGATAAGTGCGAATGCATTTGGAGCAGTCCTGGAGAGTAAGGCACAATAAAGATATTTTGTAGGATAGTTAAATCATCGAAGTTATTTTGTTTTTGTTTCAACTTTTCAGATGAATCTACAACATCATAATATTATAATATATACATGTACATTTGGAAAAACAACAAAAAATAAAAGAAAACAAAAAGCTCACCAGTAATTTTTGAACAGAACAAGAATTTATTGAAGCCTTTCTTCAACCCCGAATAGTGATCGGAATGGAAATGCGTGAGAAAGTAATGTCTCACATTCGGAATCTCCCCGTAAGAGAACGCGTCCACGGCAAAGTGAGTGCCTGCAAACAATTTTGAGCTTTAAATTAATCAATGAATAAGATCAAAAGTCATTTATTTTGGCTGCGAATCCGCACTTTCTGAACGTTAAATGTACATACGACAGTCTACCAAAACCCTTAACAATTTCCTACACTTGACTGATTTAATACCTAGCGATGAAAGGATACTAGAAGTTGCATCGATGCTTTGAACATAATAAATAACAGGTTGGCGTCCGCCACTCCACATCTGAAGTGCGATTTCGAAAGGGTGGGAAAAAATATAATTTGATCCACCCCAGCTCCGCGACACGGCATTGAACTCGCGGAGAATAATATTTAGAAAAAAAGCCAAACGAACAATGTTCAGATCCTATAAGATTACTTCTACTATCAAAGAATCTTCAAACTGAATGTCAATAGACAGAGAGAATTGTGTTAAAGGACCCTGCCAGTTTTACTTCCAAAAGCGGGTATACACATTATGCTTATCATCATTCTTTTGCTCATACAGAACATAAATACTTTAACAATGTTTGGCTGTTTAAATCGAAATCCAGGACTACCGTTTAAGCAGAGAAAAATACACAATAAACGATTCAATACAAAAAAAGTACGGATAGGCAACATACCTGCGACGATCTTATGAGACGGTATATTATTGGCTGAGACAGATCTCTTCGTGGACACAGAATTAGGCTGCGCGCCAAAATGTGCAGCCTCTACCGTTTTCCCCGGACTGTGACTGCTTGCGTAGTCTGATTTCCCGCGCGGGGTTGAGCATGAAGTCTTAACCTCCGGACTGGGATACGATTCTTTCCTTGGGGAATACAGCCGACTTGATCTATTTGACGATTCATGTTCAGCACGAGGAGTCCCTCTATGAGACGACAACTTACGACTTCTTTCACTTTTAATAGGGTCAGCAATTCCCGAATTCTTACTCATGACTTCCACATCACCATCTTTATTCACTCGAGCCTTCTCGTCAGACACAGGGTCAGCTAGACTTCTCCCTTCCGAAACTTTGAGGTTTAAAACATTCGTGCGTTTCGGGAAAAATCTGTCAATAGATGTTTGGCTCAAGCTGTCACGCACAATTCCATTGTTGACTTTAAAACCTACCACTGAGTTTCTCTTACGATCGCTTTTGAATTTACCCTTGTCCAAAATTTTCCCTTTCACTATTTTATAATTTGGTGGTTGAACGATGACATGGGATATCTTCTCGATGGCACTGGTGTTTAAAATTAGAACTTTATCTTCTGTTGTCTCTGTGGATGACGGTTTTTTCTTTTTAATTTCTAAGTTGACAGTGACGGCGGTCCTCTTTAGAGAATTATTAGAAAGGAGATCGTTCATATTTTCGTTGAGATCGCTCTCTTCTGTGCTTGCTTGAGAACCTTCGACGATTTCGCAATCGACCAACGTGTTGTCGTTGCTTTGTGAGAATTTTACCCTCTGGATGGCACTCTTTTTCGAATTAATATCTACACTATGGCAGTTGTGAATGCCGAATGACAACGAGATTGTAGCTCTGTCGGTGGCATTCTGTATAACTGTAGTTTCACTCTTCGATTCTACATTTGGTTCTAATTCTGTGTGAGAAGACACAGAAATCAAAGGAGTGGCTATATTAGAAAGTTTGTGTGTGGCTGGCACATCATCCGCCACACTAAGTGAGCAAGAATCAAAGTGATTTGCTTCACTCTGAAGATCTTCAATTGCTGAGAAACCTAGGCTATCTCTGTCGACAGCTATTTTTGGTGTTTTCTTGGTAACAGTTCGTTGCAAAATCAAGTTTTGTACATTTTGCGAATTTTCCTTGTTTATTGGGTGAATCTGTAAAGGGGCAATAAAAATTTTGTACTTCATTTTTTATCTACAGGGTGTAAATCACCTCATCACGAAGCCGTCAACCAAGCATTCTGTACATGAAACTAAGTAACTTTACGCAAAAATTATTGCTGGGAAACGACTTTTTTTTTGGGGGGTGTAAAATCATGTTTTGTGGTAGATCTCAATGTAACGCACTCAAAACATTGTGCTGATGGACGGATTGAATAGTAAGGGGGTCGTGGAGGTGTTTAAAGTAAAAATCTTACATTAAAAACTTGTATTAAAAAAAAACTTGTCAAAAAGTTGGAACTTTGACCCCTAATATCTCCGTAACTAGAAGGTTCCCAGGTATGGTGTAGAACAAAAAAATGATCGCAATGACAGGGAGAACCAGTGCCTTTCGGCTTCGTTAAGAGGTGGTTTACACCCTTTATAGGCCTCCCACTTCACTGAGGGGTTGCCTGGTGCCTGAAGAAGGAACGCGGTGCGCGACGGGTAGTCACAAATGTAGAGACATAATGACTGATCATTCGACCGTTGTCGAGCGTCAACACCCCAACTGCACTGCTACCTGAGGCACCACCTCAATGAAATGGTAGGCCTGTAGCTACTTAGCTAGATTAACTTAATGCTGCGATAACAGCAAATTGGCGCTGGGGTTGATTTTTTACGAATGGGAAATCATTAAATGACCCCTCCTGCTCTGGGCGGAGCGGAAGGGAGTGTCAGACTTGTACTCCCATCCCAACCCATCCATGTTCCTTCTTAGCCCTTTGTGTTCCAGGGCCACGGTACCTAATCGAACAGTCCCACAGCCCTGGCATACATCGGCCCTCTCGGACCCCTTCCCATTTGCTGACATGTCCTTGAGGCGCGCGTGGAACATATATGCGCCGTCGAGACGGCCTGTCGCCATGAGACGGACGGACGGTGAGCTAGCCCATTACTCACCGTCCACAGGCCCGCGCCTACGGTGACCACTGGGTGGCCCCTGGCTGGGTGACTGACGAACCGAGGCATCAGGTTGCATAGTACCAATCTGTTATAGGTAGTTTGTGTAGTTTTTCCTACTACTACTTTACACAGCTCATTAAACTTGGTTCATGAATGTTTTTAGTACTAAATAGGGTAGGCTTCCGTTTGTCCGCAACTCGGCTGATGTGAAGCGATGTTACGGCCTAGGGTGGAGCACACTTGCCTAGAAGAAACCAATTCACTCGAATTTTGAAGAGATCCAGAGTATTATGATCAGGGAACAGAGAAACCAGTTCTATGAGTGAGATATACTTTATTTTACTCATGAACCAAGTGAGCCAGGGCTCTTCTTTTCAGATTCTAGCCGGCCTTAAGAGAAAAGTGGGTTTGAACTGAACTTCCATAAATTAGTTTATGATTTAGTTAGCTTAAATTATTACACACTTACCCGTCGTTTTGGTTTCAATTTCAATCCATTGGTTCTTCTCAATGACAGGGAAGAACGGCTTACAAAAGAGTTCTGCGAAATAATCATTGTGAAGTTACTTATGATATAATAGGGGATCGGTATAGATGCTAGCGGGAAAAATTCCGAATCATTCCCGTCGAATACTTCGGAAGTATTCCGAAATATTCCGAAACTTTGGGAAAATTTCAACTGTCAAAAAAAACCAGGAAAATCGACCTTACTACCTATTTCACGCTTGGAAGTTGTAAATTATATTATCTTTAGTTGTGTTGTGAGCGGTAGGTATATTAACTGAACAATAATTAACTCACCCACCACACCACAAACAAACACGTTTATTCCCATTGAATTATTCGGGCGAAATATTCGGAAACATTCGATTGCGGGGTACGAATCTTTCTCGCGAGGGGGAAAACTTCTCCGGGGAGCATCTCCCCTCTTCATTGCCATCGCCTGCACGCACGACTCGTGGCAGTCGGGCGCGCGCGGCGCGGCGGCAGCGGCGATCGATGCAAAATAGGATTTTTCAGCAAAAAAAAAAAAACTTAATTAAATTCATTTTGAATAATTCCGATTTAAAGAAACTTTCCCAGAAGTATTCCGGAATTATTCCGAATGTTTCAGAAGTTTTGCAACTATAGATCGGACTGAGTAAAGAAAACGACATTCTATTTTGTCCGTCAGACAGGTAATACAAAAATATTAGACACGTATTTTTGTTTTATCAAAATATCAAAAAATTACTTAGTTAGAACTCATTAAAGTTGGAGAGTGGGGGCTTACTACGTCACAAGTAGGTATAAAACTTACCTACATGTGATGTCATGCGCCATTTCAACTCAATATATCTCCGTAATTTTATGACCACGTGAAAAAAGAAAAAATACGTGTCCAACACTTTTCAATAAACTACCCGACGGACAAAGAAAAAAAAAATAGGATTATCCCCTATTATTCAAGAAAATTGTTTATCAAGGTGTTGGTATGAGGGTAAGTAGAAGTAAATGGGATTTTACATAACATCAAGCTTGTTATCTCTGAAAGGTTAGGCAGAGGTGCACCTAATAGATCACTTTCGCCAGTTATGTTTAAGGCCCGTGTAATAGGGGGCAAACCTATTGCCATCTACCGGCCACAGATCCATACTCCGTGGCTGCTCTTGACAAACTCCTGATGGAAAAACACAATAAAATGTTGCCCGTCCTGGGAATCAAATCCAGGACCTCATGCTCATCATCATCATCATTATTAGCCTATAATGTTCCCACTGTTTGGACACAGGCCTCCTGTTCTGTGAGAGGGAGTGAGCTGTAATACACCACGCAGGCCCAGTGTGGGTTGGTAGATGTCACATGTCTTCGTATTTTTAGTTCTAGGACATGCCGGTTTCCTCACGATGTTTTCCTTCACCGTTTTTGAGAGCAGCGATGATGAAATAAATTACACAAAGTAATGCGCCTGCCTGGGTTCGAACCCACGGCTTACTGCTCGTAAGTCGGGGCTGCTACCACTGGGGCACCGCTGCACTCCTCATGCTCAGCAGTAGCATATGCAACCACTAACTCAAGTCAAGTGAATAGGAGTCTATAACAATGAATTATTGAAATACAAGATTTTATAATACTGTGCCAACTCACATCCCTAATTTCTGGCCCTACCAAACCTATATTTTCTATCTACTTCAAAGTAATTTTAGTAAGTACTTAATTCCAAAATCTTCACAGATTTTATCGGCATAAGTTGTAATGATTGATTTTAGAGCTATGGTAATGTAGTCAGCTACATCCGGTCAGACTGGAAGCCTATCCCTACATAGTTGGGAAAAGGCTAGGCAGGAAAAGGTGGTGAAAGAAGAATCATCTGGATCTACTTACTGAAGTCTGTCTACTGAATAATGCAGTGGCACCATCATCACCCTGAGCATGCAGTGGTGACTTCATAACATGGGGTGCCATCCTATAAGAGGTGGATACAGCTAGGCCCGGTTCCCATGACAATGAACTTAAGAATAGGGATGAAGACTGGGTAAAGAAAACGAAATTCTATTTTGTCCGTCCGTCAGACAGGTAATACAAAAATATTAGACATGTATTTTTTGTTTTTATCAAAATATCAAAAAATTACTTAGTTAAAACTCATTAAAGTTGGAGAGTGGGCGGCTAACTACGTCACAAGTAGGTATAAAAATTACCTACACGTGATGTCATGCGCCATTTCAACTCAATATATCTCCAACTTTAATGAGCTTTAACTAAGTAATTTTTTGATATTGTGATAAAACAGAAAACACGTGTCTAATATTTTTGTATTATCTGTCTGACGGACGGACAAAATAGAATTTCGTTTTCTTTACCCAGTCTTCACCCCTATTCTCGTGCCCTTACCCCAGTTTATTTGGTGTTGGGGGCAGCATGTCTTCTTCTATACTTCTCAATTAGTTGTCATGGACTCTTTGTAGGATTAAATAGGTAGAAAGAAGTTGTTTTGTGACGACAAGTAATATAAGTTTCGAAGAAGTAGAAATGCTGTGCCGATCCCAAATTAATTGGGATAAGAACAGGAAAAAGATGATGATCGTCCTTCACACAGTCCATCAAACGTTTCTTTGGTCTTCCTCTGTCCTACGGCTAGAGTGACATTTTAATTACGTAATTTCCGAAGTGTTCGAAAAACACGCATACATGGTCTGTATACATTGTCATGAGAAATAAGCCTTATGGGTGTCGGGATTTTGATACAATTTTTGGGTTGTTTTTGGCACCAGACAGGGAACAAATGAGAATAGTTATTGCTAACATAATCCCAGAAAATGTTCCAGTTTCTTCATAAATATATATTGTTTAATTATACCTGTCGTCGTCTACTTCGCCGCTATATGAGAACCAAATCCAATATTGCTAATAAATCGGTACTCCGCATCCATGACAACAATGTTTTATTAAACGGTGACTTCAAAATGCCCTCTCAAATATCGTATTATCTAAGAGTTCAAGGACTTTTTTGAGCACGGTACGTCAAATGAACATTGGTTTCAATTTCCATTCTTAGAATATCAGAACCGTGATAAAAACTTTTTCTACGTGTCTTTCTTTTTCTATTCTTAATTCAAGAACTTAATACATGACCGAATGTAAACATTGATTCCCTACCTGCGTTAAAGAGAAATCACCATCGCCTTTTCTCGCTACTCTTGGGTTCAAAAGTGAGGGAATGTAATCGTTAATATCATCCATCACCAATCATCTTCCATGTCGATGTAAAAATAACTTTGTTTATAATAATAAACAATATAATGACAAAACACAAAATGGAATTCAGTGGTTCGTGTTTTTATTTACTGTATGTATGCAAATTTGCAAAAATTGCAAACATGTAACGACCTGACAGTCACACTGTCAAAGTCTAGTGTCAAACAGAGTTGTGCTTCTGTTCTGTTTAGTCAACTATTTCTGGAATAATGTAAAATAAAAATAATGCAAAAGATTTTGTCGCTATGGCACAGAGAAAAAAATTCTAGAGTTGGCACGCTGCTCACCGCCCGCCGAAAAATTTTGCCACTTTTGCGAGAAGCGAGGTCTGAACGCTTACAACCCTAATCTCTTCAAAGTTAAAGTGAACAGGCTTCTCCTGGGTAAGCTTGTACTTAGTCTTTGTCATCCCTGACCTGGACTAGAGTCTAGAGCAAATCCAGCGCAAAAAAAAAACAAAAAAAAAACACATACATCACACTACGGGAGTTTGACAATCACACAGAGACATAATATTCTATTGCTACAAACGCAAACGAAGCCAAAACAACCTCACAATAAAGAAACTTTCACAGATTGACAATTAAGCGTGTATGTTTACAATTGTCCTACGACATAAATAATTAATTTTTGAAGTGAAACTACTTATGCGACTTCCAATAAGTTTAACCCTACCATGGAGGGGGAATATTTTCTAAAACTCACTAAGAGATGGCAGTATTACAAGATTTGTTACTACGTAGTTCTATTAGGTACGCAAGATGACGTCCAAACAGTCATGCATTCGACTCTTCGGTGTGACCAGCCTTTGCTCAATTTCCATGAGTAGATTAACCTCGATAAACTTATGTAATAATTTTGTAATAAAAATAATACAACAAGAAAACAACAAAATATTATTCAGAGTAAATGCGTGGCACTCGAACGCATGTGTAAAGGAGGGACTCCACGCACTATATTTTTATTTATTTCTTTTCTTTTTTCTTTCTTTCCTTTTTTTTTCATCTGCTTGGTCTTTTCCCAACTATTTCAGTCAAACCGGCCGCAGCTTAATACCAGTATGGTATATGGAGCTACTGCCTATCTGACCTCCATAAGCCAGTTAGTATGTACCTATTGGGTAATACGATAACCCTTGGTAAGACTGGTTGACAGAGTTTCGACCCACTGACTACTTGTAACGACTGTCAAAATCTACTATTAAAATCTGAGATCAACAGCTTCACGTGCTTTCCGAGGCATGGGGAAAACTCAATACGTGTAGTCCACGCTCCAAACTAAGCAAACGCGGCTTAACCTAAAGATCAACCCGAGTGGCTGTGATTATTTACCCACGAGCGAATGAACTAGTTTTCTGGTTAATAAGGTTATTAAGGGGCCAATGTATGTACAGTCGCGGAAATTGATGAGTCACTTGCCACTGTTCGTATTTTAGCCGTGTAATGTTAATCTGGTTTATTTGGTTTTATTCGTACATAGTACAGAGTGACTACCCAAAATCAACCAATTGCAGGTCTAGCAACCGTTACCTAGCTACAATTTGTTTTAGCGTAGCCATAGTAACGCCTAGCGTACGGAGAAATAATGATTGGTAATTATGACATCAGAAAAACTCGGACTTACGATTTTATCCGAACGCGTGGCGTCCAAGATGACGTTCATAACAATTATTCGATTCACCGAAATTCAAAATAATCTTCTCTGAAATTGACATTTCAACTGTTTGAAAACCAATCAGAGGTTTTCAGAAATAAAGAGTATTTAGTGAGCTCTCATTCAAAGGAGGTCGGTAAGAAATAGATTGGATAAACGTATTTTATGGATTTTTTATTGACAACATTAGTCATTCTTCAACCTCTATTGATAAGACTATTTCCGATTATTAGTAATGTCATCTTGTTTACGAGCATGTGGTTTGAGTTCGGGTTTAATCGTTTAATTTCGTGAATGGATGCAACTGCAAAATTAGAAAGATTCAAAGTGGCTCATCAATTAAAGTCCGTGACTGTACTTTGGCAGTGGGTTGAGTCCAGATCTGCATACTCTAAAGCTTATTCTTCTATGGGTCAAGGTTTTGTGCAAAGTTACATCACATTGTTTGGCTCCGTTTTCACTTGGGAGCTGCTACTGAGATGCCTGAAAAGAAAGTGTTATTAACATAGCCCAACATTAGTATTAGTCCCTGCAGGTGGGAAATGGCTAAACTGGTGAAACCGAGCAGTACTAATTTATTCCTTCATGAACAGTACTAAAAATTTTAGAATCGAGACTTTCCCCAGTAAAACGAGTCGCCTATTTTCAAAATACAAGCTGTAGGCTGCACTAATGTTGTCTATGAAAACATCACACGTCAGTGCTTGGAATAATATTACCATATAAAATATATTACATTCAAAACTGGGTAACCAAATAGTTACAAAACAAATGTTTTACATAATAAACAATGGCAGCAACAAGCTTGTAATATTTTGATTTACGGGACTAGTAATTTTATTAGTACCTTCAATTCAACTCATTTAAAAAAAAAGATATTTGAAATTTAAAGTTCGAGTTTAACTTGTAGAGATAGGTATACTCCCGAAAGTGGAAGATTTTCTTTTCTTTAGTACTGGCAACAATTTCACCAAACTTCAACATTTTGCTTTTCACAGAAGGATATTGTGTGAGAAAAATATTGTTTCTAATAAAATTAATACAAATTGAATGAAATTAAGACTGAGAATCGTTAACTAAACATTTCTTGATTTACTGCGACTGTGAGTATATTTTGAACACCATTTTTTAAATGTTATGTTAGGTTAGATGTTACCTTTAATTTCCGCTGACTGTCCCTAAACATTTTCCGATATTTTAAATTTACGCTTAATTTATTAGGGGCTGAAAATGGCTTTTTTATTTTGATATGCTAGAAAATGCCCTCCTTGTATGGAATCAATGTTCCTCAACATCCGAATATGTTACGCTCGAGTGAACATAAATAATCAATAACATTGTGTCGAGGGTAATTCTCGCTGTTTCATGCAAATATTTACGTGCAAACTTATCATTAATTTAATTTTAATTAACAACTCGTGCGTTTTCACCGTTAAATCATACTTACATATACTTTTTGTTTTACAAAAATATATATATCACTTGTTGAAATAATAATCAAATTATTGTAGATATACGGGATATCTTATCATTTTATTGTACATAATCATCATTGTACTTAATTATAGAACATATTCTGGGACCGTTCATGTCAAAGTTCAAAGTCAGCATTGTTTATTTCTATGTATATTTTATTTCCATTACATACCTACCCATTATGAGTTACTTCTTTTTGATAATTAATTTTCGTATTTATTTACTTTAAAATCCCCAATAGTTCATCATATTTAAATTTTCTTTTCATAGAAAACTAATAGTAGTTATTTCAATATTAATATGTACTTACATTTGAATACAGTGTATTAATAATTATGAGTGATTTATTATATATATTTACAATACAACATGTATTTATTACATCATCAATTTCTCCACAATTCTGCAAGGCAAGAAGACAAGGGATAATTAAAGTGTAGAAGACACAACACAAAATATACTTAAACAGGAATAATATAAATATATTGAATATGGCGGGTACAAGGCGTGCTCGTAATAACGCCAATTCAGTGGTCATACCCCGTCAGAACTCTGTATCTGACAACGGAAGGACCCGTCAGAACCTTAGTCCTGAGGCATTAGCAGCTATGAATAAGGAACAGCTCCGGGCCGAATGCAGGAAACGGGGGCAGCGCGCTACAGGCAACAAAAATGAGCTGGTATAAAGCTGTTTGCGTTTGTGTCTGTGCTTCATTTAAATTTTTTTGCCGGTTGTAATGTGATGCTTTAATTTTTTATTTTTAGTAGTATAATAGTGATGTGATCGATGTTTTGCTCTAAATTCGTTTGTTTTTTTTTTATAAATGTTATTGCACTAATTTATTTATGATAGATGTAAATATATATAATAAAAATTAGTAACAATTTTAATTGTTGCATCATTTTATTTGCTTAGCAGTTCTTTTTTTTGCGTTTTTGAGATTATTTTTGTGGCACCTTTTATTTATTATTTAAATTTTGTTTTTCTTGTGAATTATATGTGTATGTAGAATTCATTCGAATTTTAACTTATTTTATAAATCTTATGTTCTGATCAAAACTTTCCGACACTCGGAGGTTATTGCATGTTTGGTGTAAAAAAAAAGTATGCTAACAATAGCTTCACTTCTCTTTTACGGGCAAGACATAATTTAAACCGTATCAGCTCATAATGACAACTTCGCAAAATGACAACCGATCGCAAAATGTCCACTTCTCAAAATGTCAACTTCTTATGCCGCATTTACACATTCGTGCGAATAACGAAGCGAATGACGAGGCGAACAACGAACACGCATATGTAAACACTGCGTTCGCTATTCGCCTCGTGCTTCGCTTCGCGATTCGCGCGTTCGCGTTGAGAGCGGTTTTTCGGACGCGAATCAAAGGGCACGAATGGCGAACACGAACTTACTGTTTACACATTCGCCTGCATTCAGTTGACAGCTAGCGCCCGAGCCAACAGGACGTGTTGTCAAAATGGAGTGGAGTGAAGCGCGGATTATAGAATTCTTTGAATTATTTCAAAAAGAAGAGTTCATTTGGAACACAAAACATCAGAACCATAAAAATAGGCAAAAGATAAACGATGCTTGGAACCGTATGTCTACTAGTATGGGGTTGCCAGTGAGCACGTTAAAGATAAAAAATAATTATTTGATGGCCTGTTTCCGAACACACCTTCGAAAGAAGAAAACTACGATGACACGCTATCATCCACCATCGTCTGCGACGATGTTTTTTTTTATTTATTTTTACGCAGGTTATCTAAATAATTATATAAACTCATTAAATGTAGCGCGCCGCACATCATCATCATCATTAGCCTATAATGTTCCCACTGCTGCGACACAGCACAGGCCTCCTCTCCTATGAGAGGGAATGGGCTGTAATCCACCACGCGGGCCCAGTGCGGGTTGGTAGTTGTCACATGTCTTTGAATTTTTAGTTCTAGGACATGCCGGTTTCCTCACGATGTTTTCCTTCACCGTTTTGAGAGCAGCGGTGATGAAATAAATTACACAAAGTAATGCGCCTGCCTGGGTTCGAACCCACGGCTTACTGCTCGTAAGTCGGGGCTGCCACCACTGGGCCATCGCTGCTCAATGGCGCGCACGCTGCGATTATTTTCACGTCTTCCATGTTCGTGTGCGAATTTCAAAATGATTCACTCCGCGAATGTGTGAACAGTAGTTCGCGACAGCATTCGTTTACGAATGTTTCGTCGAATGTTCGTCGAGTGTCGAGGCGAATGACGAACACGAATGTGTAAATGCGGTATTAAAACGTCAAATTCGCATAATGACTATTTCTCAAAATGTCCATTTCTCAAAATGACAAGCTCTCATAACGTCAACTTCTCACAATGTCAACATCTTATAATGACAAATTCGCATAATGACAACTCCACGTAGTTTTTACTTTTACAAGGTAATTTGAATTTGGTAATAGGTATAGCTAATTATACATATACTAAGGGTATGTAGGTAGATATCTGAAAACTTTAAAAATAAAGTATCAAAATTTTCAATCCACTGTAATATTTTGCTTCTTTTTTAATTTAAATAAAAAGTACTAAAATTTTGGAATCTTTGGAATACGGCCATTTATACGCCGCGCCGGTGTTTTCGCCAAATATTATTGTTTTAATATTTGGCGAAAACTTAGGGTACCATTGTCTTTCAAAGTAGCGACGCTTCATTTCGTCGACAAAATAATAAAATGGTTAAAGGATATCACGGTAGGTACCTAGTATTTGTGATAACTCTCTGTATAGGCAATAACAGATAATAAAGTTTTATATTGGAACGTTTCACCGTGTTGCATGCAGACATGATGATGGTGCTGAAAAAGTTAATAAAATATATGAAACTGAAGTATTAAAACTTTTTTTTAAGTAAATGAAACTCACAATCAATGTATTTTTAGTTTATGTTGTTTAGTTTTTCAAAATTTTGATGATTTTGTATTTAAGATGACACACCTATTATACAGTATGTTAGGTTAAACGAGGGACATATTGAGGGAGGGTATTCAGTATTCGATTCTCGTCCCAAATATGTAAAAAACCTATAACGTATATAGAAGAATTTTTAATGTTTGGTTTAGTGCCTAGATATTTTGGACTGTCCTAAGCCAGGTAAGTTTAAAGTATGAAGGGAAAATGGATTATACCTAAGATTCATTGACCCGCTCACAAGTTCTGCGATAGTATTAAGTCAATAGCGCAAGGGTGTATACACGTTGCGTGACATTTGCGAAAATTTTGGTATGGTTCTGTCTGTTATTTATCAGTGTTTTTTTTTTGTTTATATTTTTATTAGTATCATGTTAGCATGTACTATTATGGGATTGAATATGTCCCTCGTTTAAACTAACATACTGTATATATTACAGTTGATTATTAATTTAGGTATTTTATTTTTAAAGTTTTCAGATATCTACCTACATACCCTTAGTATAAGTATAACTAGCTATACCTATTACCAAATTCAAATTACCTTGTTTATGTAAAAACTATGCGGAGTTGTCATTATGCGAATTTGTCATTTTAAGATGTTGACATTGTGAGAAGTTGACGTTATGAGAGCTTGTCATTTTGAGAAATGGACATTTTGAGAAATAGTCATTATGCGAATTTGACGTTTTAAGAAGTTGACATTTTGAGAAGTGGACATTTTGCGATCGGTTGTCATTTTGCGAAGTTGTCATTATGAGCTGATACGATTTAAACTTGTATGTCATTGTCGCTAAGGGCTATGAGTATATCATATCACACATTACACAAGGACATCGCGCCATCCGGTTGGCGCGGGGGCCATTGCCACATCTAATAATCCGTAGTTCCGATAATCGTGTTCCATGTTCCATGTGTTGTCTATGTATTCGAACTCTAACATCAAACTCACGCCTTTTTGCATCGAGTAAGGCAGGAACTACAAAACGCCACGCCAGCGTTAACGTGCTAGGTACTTTTGCTACGTCCACGTTTATATATTTAGTCATGCACGCTCGCCGATGACAGGCACTTATCGAAGTTTTATCTATGAATTCCAAAATAACAATGAACAGGAAAGATTTGATGAATAAATAAATAAAACTGTATAAATAGACCTTGGTTGCCATCGCTCGGGAAAGTCCCAAAGGCCTGCTGATGGAGGTCGCGCTATTATTATTTTAAAGATAAGGTTAATTACACAATCCAAGCATATTTTCATTACCGGCTAAATCGAAAGAACTTCTCATAAATTCCAAAATTTACACAAAATTTAAATGACACACTACTCTTTGAAATTATAGCTGAACTAGCTTTTTTATGCGTTACCGCCTGCGTGGAGATCTGGAATTGACACCGGGGAACGCACTACCGTGATAAAAAGTTCTACGGTTTTCGACTACCTTTATAACAAATATCATTGACATCAGTTCAGTCTGTAAGCGTGATATGGTAATGGACAGAATTACTATCGCGTTTCATCATAGCCCTGCCCTTGTTCCAATTTACCTGGGGTCGGCGCAGCATGTCTTCATCTTCCACATCATTCGTAATCTCATGAGACATCCCTTGGCTAGCCATGTATCAAATACCATACTGTCGCAATTATAATTCGGATTTTACTATGAGCAGTTTTTCAGCAAAATAGACAACGACAGCTGTCGTTTTGGCCAGATTTTTATGGCACGCAGAACAATAAACATAGTCTTCAATAATTTTTGATACTTATATGACATTATAAAATAATTAATCATCGCACTACAGTGCAGTTACGTCATTTTATTTCCGTATTGAAAAGATAAACACTAGTCAATTCACTTCAGCATATGAATTCGTCTTACGCAAGAATTTAGACAACTTACACAATAAGCCACTTGAGTTTTAACAGTTTACATTTCTTTAAGTAGTAAAATTATTACATTTTTTATTTCACATACAGTACCTGTAAGTGAAATATATAATTAATAATCTCTATTATAGTCCATTACAAATACACCGAGAATATTAACCTTGGTGATCTGGCCGAAAATAAAAAAAAGAGCGGGAAACTATGCCCGATTAGAAAAAAGTTGACTTCACTAAAGTATTTTATGGCTTGTCTCTGTCTTTAAAAAAAGAAACTAAACAGAATGAATAAATAATGGCGTGTTTATCGATAGATGATAAGTATCGTATATTCTCAATTCAAATACCACTTAGAATTTATAGCGATCGATTACCAGCACCAAAATAAATCGTTTGATGTTGGTATACGTAAATTTCCCCGCGTAAACTTGCGAAAGATAGGTAACAGATTTCCGTCTCCTCTGCCAAGATTGTGTTGTCTATACCTATTATTTTGAGCAATTTAGAAACAAAACTAATTACTTACTAAGAAATTCATGTTGAAGACCTTTCGTTTTAAAAAGTTATAATGCTTCTCAGCTTCTGCTACCAGCTACAAATAGTTATTAAAACTTTGATTAGACTGAAACTGATTAATATGCCAAGAATTTAATTAAAGCGCCTGGGAAGCTATTCTCGCTTTTTTGCCTTAGAAATAAATCTTCTACTTGACCGTGAAACAAATGACTAGAATACTTCATTCATGGTCCTGAAATCAAGCATTTATTTGAAATCTTGAAACCGTCATAAATTGTTCATGCTGGTTTTGCACCTTTTTCTCAAATAAAAGTAGTACAAGTTACTCCTTACAACAACAGCAATCTGCCAGTAAAAGTCCCGTCATAATCGGTCGAGGAGATTAGCCGGAACAAACAGACAGACAGACAAAAATAAAACTTGAAACTTTAATATGCATTCAGTAAAAACCTGTTAGTTTGAAATTACAAACAGACACTTCAATTTTATTCATTTGTGTACACAGGTGGGACAAGAGAGTACAGCGGCACATTAGCGTTGAGAGACTTGAATTTTCATACGAATAGATAACACTAAACAATACGAGAATGTCAATGACAAAATAATTAGTACATGTCTACTGTTTACTAAATAGTTTTGTTGTCCAGAAGATACTCGGAATTTATACTAAGGAATGACTTGTGACGGAATGGAAGGATTTATCGTGGCTGCGTTTTATCAGTCTTCTTTCTTTTTCATGTGGCGCCGCCCATGGGCCAAATGGGGTTTACCAGTGATTATCATACTAAACAGCGAAAAGTTTGAAAGATCCTAAAGTACCGTAACTTCACGCTAGCGTAAAGTTTTGGCCCATGGGTGGCACCACACGAAAAAGAAAGAAGACAGGTCGGCGCAATACGTTTTTTGCCCCATTTCCTCTGTATACTGTCACGATAGCAATTTCCCATATTTAAAAAAATATAAATTTTGTAAAATTCTTCATGGAATCCGCTTTTATGTTTCTGTAAAAATAACGTCCTATAATTTCACAGCGCTCAAACAAATTGCTCGTCTGAACTGAACCTAAGCTTCAGTTATTCAATTGACCACTAAATTGACGACGGAAACAATGCATAAAGCAAATTGTTGGACACAGTTACATAACGAACGGATACGTGGAAAGTTTCTGTTTATTCAGTTTGGAGCTGATACACTCCAGCTTATAAAAAGTGGGGTATACGGTCTCTGTTCTTTTGTCATTCTTCCCGGGCTCCGCGTATCCCTCATCAAAGTGTTTCCCGCGTATGTTGATATCGTCAACTCAATGCGCTAAAATTAGTTCTGGACGATCCTGATTTTTTGTTATGATAACTTATTTATTTTACTTAATATTATGCTTAATTTTTTAATTATGTTCAAGTAATTCGTAAAAAATGCTAATACAAAACTTTAAATGCTTCATAAGTTTTTGCTTACGTAAATTAAACAAATCGAATTGCTCAGCTCAGTCTGCATTTCAGCAAAAAATGTACCTAGTTATTTAACTGACATTACAAGTATGTACTTTATTTTAAATGTTTTATCATAGGTTATTCTAAATATAAGTATTTATATGCAAATCAAATAACTACTTATGTTGAGAAATCGATCAAAGACAGTAAAATCGCAAATAACAAATTAATAGAGTTTTAACCGACTCGTTCAAAAAGAAGGTTCTCGATTCTCCTGTTTTTTTATTTTATTTTAAAGTGACTCACTTGAAGATTGATGCACTTTACCATTCGTTGTTTCTTTTTCGTCACCGTAGCTAGAACTGGCTCTTAATTTTTCGGGATGGACAAAATCCTATCCAGACTCTAGTATGTCTCAGCAACCCGGAGTCTGTATTTGTGGCAGGTTGATGATGGCTATAGACTAGCCTCCGCGCTAACCTAGCCCCCGTAAAGTGCGAAATTTACAACTGCAGTTCAGGCTGATTTTACCTACAAAAATCTTGACCAAAAGACGATTTGTCTTCCGCTGTTTTCTTCTTCAAAACTAAACTGATCTAAATAATTCTTATATCAAAATTTAGAGGTAAAGTATATCTATGCTTCTATTATTTATTTCATTTGCTTTTTTTGTTAAAAACTTATCTAATTTGTTGTAAAAACGGGCTTTTTTCGGGTTTTTGGATTGTCATAATGCTGATAATCACTAAAAGTGATTATGTTTTCTCTAGGCTTATGTTTAACATAACACCAGATAAAGTAAATATAACCTTAAAAAACATTTTTATACTGCCTAAAATAGTAAATGATCACCAGAAATAGTAAATGATCACCAGAATTAAAAACCTGAAAATCACAGCTCCGAACTAAGGCGTAGCCGACGGAGCCCCGCGTACGGGGCTCCTATTTCTCTCTGCAGGGTTTAAAGTAACCTAACACGAAGGGGATGTCGGGGTCTTAGTTCGCTCGCTCCGCTCGCTCACTAGACCCCGCCATCCCCTTCGAACCTAACCTGTCCGAGTCGGGGTGCCCAATATCCCGAGCTCGCTTTGCTCGCACTTGCTTCCTAAGTTCTTCTTGCCACAAAATTTGGTGATCATTTACTATATTTGGTGATCATTTACTATATTTGGTGATCATTTACTATATTTGGTCTTTGAATACAATTTTTTTGGTGTTTAGTATTTTTTTTTGGGTAACGTAGCTTAGGATCTCAAAGTATTTTTTGGTGCTCATTATATTTAATCCCTTTTCTCTATGGAGAAAGGTCTACTAGAGTCCCCTCTTAAACATATCTGGCGATATGAGGGTGTACTGGTGAGGTCCTCTTCTGCCTAAATCTTCGTGGAAACAGTCGAGATTTTGTTATGTACTATTTTAATTATTTTTTTGTTGCTACGCTATATAATAAACTGTCTATCCGTTGGCAGACGCTGTCGTTTCAGATGTTATTGAAATCAGGGAGTTACTTTCAACCACGCTTAAATAAAAAAATAACAAACAAAGATTCAGCGATTTTTACGACACAATAATACTGCATTATCATTCCTCAATGTACTAAATCAATAACGAGACAATGATACAACGAATACGGGTCAGCGGACCTGCGCGAACGCAAGCGATGATCACGCCACCGCTCGTTTATTTCCGGAAACTAATTAAAACACTTCATTTTTTAACTCTAATTTCAAGGCCGTAGGGTCCATTATCAATGTTACACATCGTGTACTATATTTCAGTGTAGTCTTCGTTCTTTGTTACGATTTGAAAGTCAATATTCATGTATATAATGTCTTAACTGTTTTTTTAATAGAGATGCTATGTCATTGGATTAAAGTAGAATATTCGTTGGCTGTAATTTTTGGAGGATGGCCATGAGATCATAAAGACAGTCATATAGAAACGTAGACGCCAGACATTTAATAATTACTTTTTTTAAATCGAACTTACATTCTTAAAATAAATTACTTTCCTGGCAAATAAAAAAATACCCTCATTAAATTTTATAATTAATGGTTTAATTGATTAATCAGCGCTTTGTTTATTATTGCTATGCAAATAAATAAAACAGTAAATTATTTATAACTGAGATTAAAACCTCCATTGTTTCAATCAGTCTTCTTGGTGCTGGCACAACGACCGCACATCTGACGTTATAAAACAAAAAAGTAAAGTTCTTGATTCAAAATATCGGTTGGCGGGAAAAGTTTATACAGGTTATAAATAATTTTGTTATTGTTTGTTTTTTTTTTTACTTTTAAAATTAAACTGCGTTTTTTTAATAAAATACTTGATGGTATTTTAGTATATAGTGAGCGTTCACGATTTAAATTACGGCATTTCTTTAAGAGTGTGATTTGATGTACCTGTTACTCGAACGACAGTGAAATGAAAGAGAGAGTGCTCGTCGAAAGTGAAATTCGTTTTGGCAGTGGCGTGATGTCAGACATTTCACTTACGACGTCGTAATAAACCAGTTATCTACACAGTTATACAATAAATATTTAAATAATACACGTTTTTTAAAATCAAGATTTTATCGAACCGCGCTCGTGTTTGTGATAAAAAAAAACAGTTTATGGTACACGTGTGGGCTTTATTCTAAGTTTGAATTACTTATTCTAAGTTTGATTTACTTACTAAGGAGATCAAAATAGGTGAGTATTTATGTTAGGATTTGGTGTTTAAATATTGTCTGATAAAAGCAGTAATGACAACGCTTTATCTTTGTGATAGACTCGAAGGGCGCACTGTTTCCGTGAACACACGCCACACGCCAATAGAATTCTCGTGAAGGAGTTATTAACTCGGTGCAAATTATATATTGTCTATGCGGATCTGTTTTATCGTTAACTATTCCAGAAATGACGTATTTTTTTTAATGTTCTCCATAGGATTCTACATAATTTGTTCCCCAAATAAATAATTACTTACAACAATTAGGCGATAAAACTTTTTTTAAACGATGTTTTCCATGGGAACTGTTTAAAGTGCAAAGTTTAAAAATATTTCGCGCCAATTTATCTCTGCCTACAGTTCTTTTGAACAAAGTATCTACAACCCAAAAGACAAAGGCGTGTACAGAATAACTCGTAAAATTTCTCACATCTTTAATTTGACTCATCCAACATTCCTGTCTGCTTACAACTATGGGGATGCCTTTTAAAGGTTAGCAAGGCGAGGAGCTAAATAATAACAGCCGCTAGGGTCGATCTATAGGTTAAGTCGCGCTTGCCTAGGCTCGTCCGTGGATAGGTGACCAGCCATTCTTACGTGCCTCGGAAACATGATAAGCCGTTGATCCCGGTCCCGGGTTTTATTTGTAGATCTTTGACAGTCTTTACACACAGTGGCCCGAAAGTCTGACAAGCAATCTTACCAAGGGCTATCGTATTACCCAGTACTAACTGGCTTGTGTAGAGGTCAGATAGGCAGTCGTTCCATGTAAAATATTGGTATTCAGCTGCATCCAGTTAGACTGGTAGCCGACCCCAAAATAGTTGTGAAAAGGCTAGGCAGATGATGAAGACTCATCAGTCATCACTCATCAATCACAAACCAACTACGTGTACCGTGTAGAGTAAGTTAAATACTAGCGCATTTCTTTGTAGATATCGTAAATCTTGCGTGGGATTCCCAAT
This sequence comes from Cerastis leucographa, assembly GCA_963082945.1. Lineage (NCBI taxonomy): Eukaryota > Metazoa > Arthropoda > Insecta > Lepidoptera > Noctuidae > Cerastis > Cerastis leucographa. Next base: position 17,376,163 of record OY720365.1, read on the forward strand.
CCTAGACGGATCGATATAAATAAAGATTAAATGAAAGAAATTGTTATCTTACGGTTTCCGCGTTGTGATAAAGAATATAGTGATCAAATTATGTTTAAATCTATGTAACAGGAAAACTGGTATTTGTTGTCGTTTCGGCTCAAGGTCGGCTGTTGCTAGGAGTCTAGGGGACGTAATCTCACATATAAAAATATCAGTCTCGATATTTGCGAGATTCAAGAGTTCAAATCTTGCAAGATCTCGGTATTTTGCGAGAAATTTTAAAAAACCTATTTTAAAAGTGTAATTGTGTTTATTTCTATTACAATTTTATAAAGGAAAATAAAATAAGTACTTCGCACGAAAGTTAATTTTGGTGCATTGTATAAATTCTGATTTTTAGCTCTAAATATTTCTCTACTAGTACAACTTACAACTTATACTGTTATTGATTATTTATTGATACATTGATTTTGATGACATCATTCATGACATCAGTGATAGATGATTTTTTATGTATTTTTAGGGTTCCATACCCAAAGGGTTACGCGTGGGGACCCTTTTACTGACACTTCGCTGTCCATCCGTCCGTCCGTCTCTCTGTCACCAGGCTGTATCTCATGAACCGTGATAGTTAGCCAGTTGAAATTTCTACAGATTATGTATTTCTCATGATGCAATAACAAAAAATAGTAAAAAGTAGTTTTTTTTGCTTGTTCTTATAAATAATGGTACGGAACCCTTCGTGCGCGAGTCCGACTTGCACTTGGCCGGTTTTCGTGTCCCTAAGTCGACTTGAACCTATTGTCAGCCTAATGTCGTCGGAAAACGCCGAGACACATTAAAAATTAGCTCGCGCGCTTCTGCACGTCTAGAAAAATCGCGTCGCAAAATAGAGATGTCGTTATACTGGGACTGTCTTCCTCAACTGTTTCTAAGGCCAAAGATAACACTCTACCAAAGTTTATGTCAACCATGGCCAATGTAATTCTGCTAAAGGAAAATTCTCTCATGGTCCTCAAAATACAGTCTTCAGTAGACATCGCAGTAAAAACAAAGGTTAAAAGTTGCAGCGTTTTCCTCAAGCTAAATCGAGAATTGTTCGACGAATTCTTCAATGGAAAACTTCACTTTTCTGAAAACCGTATCAGCTTCTAGTATAAATTATCATAAATGAATAAACATGCACATTTTTAATAATATTTTATGTTTGGTTCCAATATAATAGTCTAAAATAGATGACAGGAGCTGATCAAAACTGAATAGTTTGTTTGATATCATCTCACGCCAAAAATACAGTTTGACAGGTAAAAAAGGGGGCTCTGCCATACCAGTAGCTTTGTATCCATTATAAAAATAATATTTAACGTAGCGCACAGCTAGATTGTCCAAACAGGATGAAAAACAAGTCTATAAGTTCATCAGAAATCTTAGCGCTGTGTATGTTACAAATCTATTACTTCCGTGCCTCGGAAAGCACGTTAAAGTCAAATTCGTTGGTCCCGGCTATCATTTGTAGATCTTTGACAGTCGTTACACGTAGTCAGAAGCTAAAAGTCAGACATCCAGGCTTACCAAAGGGTATCGTATTACCCAGTTACTGGGTTGTGGAGGTCAGGTAGGCAGCCGCTTCATGTAAAATACTGGTATTCAGCTGCATCCGGTTAGACTGGAAGCCGACCCCAAGATAGTTTGGGAAAAGGCTCGGCAGATGATGACTAAAAACAAGCATTATAATCTTGCCTAGGTTGGTTTGTGAATGGGTGACCACCCATCACACCTAGTATCCTACGTGCCTCTGAAAGCACCCGTCCTGGCTGTTATTTGTAGTTCTTTGACAGTCGTTACACGTAGTCATTGGCCCGAAAGTCTGACAACAAGTCTAACATCAAGGGGTGTCGTATTAGCCAGTACTAACTGCGTCGTAGAGTTCAGTTCAGATAGGTAGTCGCTCCATGTAAAATACTGGTATTCCGCTGCATCCGGCTAGGCAGATAATGATCCTGCGGCGCTGTGCGGGTTGGTAGTATGGTCCTAGAATATCAACGTTTGCTCACGATGTTTTCTTTCGCAGTCGTTCTATGTAAAAAAACTAGTATTCAGCTTCCTCTCGTTATACCGGGAGCCGACCCCAATATATTTGGGAAAAAGCTAGGAAGATGATGAGAAGATTTCTATTCCTTAACTTTTACCAGTTTTTTTTATTCCTTTTCCTGTTTACTTTTTTAGGGTTCCGTACCCAAAGGATCAAACGGGACCTTATTACTGAGACTTCGCTGTCCTTCTATCACCAGGCTGTATCTCATGAACCGTGATAGTTAGCCAGTTGAAATTACTACAGATTATTTCTGTTGATGCTATAACAACAAATACTTACTAAAAACAGAATAAAATAAATATTTAAGGGGGCTCCCATACAAAAAAGTGTTTTTTTTTTGCTTGTTCTTATAAATAATGGTACGGAATCATTCGTGCGCAAGTCCGACTCGCACTTGGCCGGTTTTATATAATTTGATTTTTGTTAATTTTAACCAATTTTTTTCTCTTGTGTCAGATTAATAAATACTTTTTATTTCTTTCTAACCATATTGGCATGCGTTATCGTATATTCGTAATCCACAAATGTCAAAACGTGCGTCACTAACTCGATTACCAAGAACAAATAAACCGAACTCGATTCGATGCTTCGTATCGATTGCGTACGCGCGTTTAATGTTGTAAACACAGTTCTATCTTGATTATCATCTAAGATTAATCACGAACAACATGTAGTATACAGGTATACTACATGTTGTTGTTCCACATCACTACATGTATACATGTGCGTATTTGAAGATCTATTTTGTTCAAATTCAGTGGTTGTTTTGTTATAATTTAAAATTGATGAGCTATAGGATGTGAGATGTTCCAATTTATTTTGGAAACCTCTCGTTGTTTTCTGGATTCCTTTATTAGTTATGATGATGTTTTTTCTATTTATTACAAAAACATTCCCTCATAAGCAGCCACGGAGTCCTTGTGCCCGAATGACAGCAATAGGCTCGCCCCTATTACATGGGACTTAAACATAACTGGTGAAACTGGGTGTGCTTTTTAGGTACACCTCTGCCTAACCCCTAACCCTTCGGGGATTATCGGCGTCTTTGTACAGACAGCGTATTTAAGTAGTTACCCACCTGGCGTACTCAGCGGTACTGTAGAGGGGTTAGCACATACTGACGCTGTCTGTACGTTATGTGTACAATAAAATTACACAAAAATAGAACACCAATAGGGGATCGGACTGGGTACAGAAAAAGACATTCTATTTTGTCCGTCAGACAGGTAATACAAAAATATTAGACACGTATTTTTTGTTTTATCAAAATATCAAAAAATTACTTAGTTAAAACTCATTAAAGTTGGAGAGTGGGGGCTTACTACGTCACAAGTGGGTATAAAACTTACCTACATGTGACGTCATGCGCCATTTCAACTCAATATATCTCCGTAATTTTATGACCACGTGAAAAAAGAAAAAATACGTGTCCAATACTTTTCAATAAACTACCCGACGGCCAAAGAAAAAAAAAATAGGATTATCCCCTATTATTACCACGGCACAAATCTGTTGAACAATTATTTTGTTGAGATTTTTTTTTTGAGCTCAGGTTAGTCGAAGGTACATAAAGCATTATAATATATCCACCTAATCCCAGTAAGAAGAAATACCATTATTTATCTTTAAAAATCCTCCCTACTATAGATATTTTTTGTAAATAATGGCACAGCAAGATAAGCAGCTCCATAAGTTCAAATTATTTATAGTTTACCCAAATCTGTTTATCAATGAATATTGATCGGGTTATACTTAACACGTTAATAGATAAAATATTTGTAATGCAATCACAATATTTGCTTATCGTGTTATCGGTGGTGAAGGTAAATACAGTCATACTTTTATCTATTCTATTGGTACACTCACCTACAAGTTGCTTTGTTGACCTTCCGATAGTGATTGCTTCGGACTTTGATCCCGAGACCAGGCCCCCTATTCACAAACGTTCGGATTCGATTTCGATTCGATAGTTCGTATATCTAACTTGTTTTCATACGACTTTCCGAATCGAAATCGAATCCGAGCGTATGTGAATACGGGGGCTGCACGCGCAGCATGACCGCAGGCTATGTCGACGGAAGAATCGACAAACTGACACATTGTCACTGTCTGTCATTATGTCAATTCTTTCATAGACAAAACTCCTTTCTACCTTGGTCATGCTACGCGTGCTGACGGAAAAAGATAAGTAATTCAAAAAAAGATAAATTAAAACTGAATAAAATATTACCGTTATTAGAATTCATTAGACTGAGTCTGATTATCACGGTGGTCTACTTTCGTACCTACTTCTAAGGTTATAAAAACAAACGGTAGATTCCAAAATCAAAAGGTACCAAAATATATCAAACTATTATTCGGTCGCGGTTTCGCTCCCGTTATAAATGGAAATCAACCATCAGGGGTCTACTCTCTAAGCACGAAATCCGTGGTTTCGGCCAAAGGTACGGTTGTTTCCTACTCCGTATCACTTACGGACATAAGATTCGTTAGGGGTCCGAACTAAAAATTAATGACACCACAATTGGACAGTTGCCCTGACTCGCGATGTTTTCTCAAAATTCATATATCCGAAAACATTAGGGAGTAGGGTTCATTTCGAAGTATAAAGCTATTTACGGACGGACCCGTATTTTCGTTGACGGACTTAGAGAGTAGACCCCCAGGAACGTTGTAAATGTAATCTATGATAGTGACAGTGATAGTCTATAGATAATGTAACTTCCCGTTTGGAAATCGTACCAGTCGTTTAGTTTCGAAGATTACTTCCGACATTTATAAACTTACAAAGAACTAATATACATCAGTCCAAGTTTATTTAGAATTAACGCACACTTTCTGCGATATGACGAGCGATTGCAGTAGTCGCAGAGAGTGTTTTTGAAAGACACATTTTTCCTTCTGTTATTATAAGTTTGTATAAAGAGTAAACACTCACACTTTATTTTGGGAATTAAAGGGAAATTCTTTGTGTGAGTCAGTTGAGGTAAAACCCAAAAAAGATTTTCCTCTTAACAAGAACAGTTGTGCTTGTCAGTTTGTGTAAATAGAGGTCTGAACGGAATTATTTTGTGAAGTTTTTACCTATTTAATCGGTAGTTGTTCATCTTATACTAGAGTGGCCGAAGTAGGAAGTTGCTCAATTGACTAAGCTTGGTGAAAGTGTCAAATAATTGTCACTGAACCGTAGCCAGTCGTGTGATTTTCTTTTTTCAAACAATATTTTTTTTGTACCACATTTCAATGGACGGTATATGAGTCCGGTACTATTAACTTGTATTTTGAGGGGCTCGTAGCTAAATAACAATAGCGTTGGTCCTTGGTTGGGTGACCACCCATGGCACATCGAGCTTGCTCCGTGCATCGGAAAGCACGTTAACCGTTGGTTCCAGGTCTCATTTATACAAGATGTTGTTTTGCATACTCGTCCAAATTCAAGTGGATGTCACAAAAGACAGAAATAATCAATTAAAATTACGGTACCTAGTTGATTATTAATAAACGCAGATTTTTTAGTTGTTTAAGTTTGGCAGTATTTCAGAATAACCCCCTTAACGTGGTTTAGGGACTAAGAAATTATCAAATAAACGTTCAAGATTGTTTGTATGTATGGAAGCGCGGTTATAGGACGAGGATCAGACGGGCCGAGTTTAAAATACGGGTAGTTCAAACTTACCGATTTTGGTAAATAAGAAAAATAATTAAAATTACCTACCCATTTTTTATTGATTCGGGAGGAGAATCATTAGCATAGTTACCTCCTTGAATTTGACGAGGATACAAAACAACACCTTGTAGATCTTTGACAGTCGTTATAGGTAGTCAGTAGCCCGAAAGTTTGACAAGCAGTCTTACCAATGGGTATCATACCCCATTACTAACTGGGCTGTGGAGGTCAGATAGGCAGTCTGTTCATGTAAAATACTGGTATTCAGCTGCATCCGGTTAGACTGAAAGCCGACTCGAGATGACTTTTAACTTTGTTTTATCTGGAAATATTACTTATTGCGTTTGATTTATACTTTTTTTTTGTTTATTATTGAAAATTGCAAATTATGATTGTGACGAATGTGTCAATTCAAGGACTTCTGCGAAAACGGTCATTAGGCTAATCAATTAAAGTGTTTTTTTTAGTATGCTTTCATAGAAAACAGTGGCTAATATTCTTAGCATAGTGGTGGTTTTCTTCCATCTTCTTAGTGTGTCGATCGAAGCCAATATTCTGAGTCTGACCAGAAGTTAGCCAAGAGTAAGGCGCTTTTAGCTTAGCTTCAATCAATTCCTGTAGTGAGCTGATAGTCAAAAACATTTTTAAAAACGAACTTTTATTTATAGGTGTGACGTCATTTTTTTTAACCTTTTTAGTTGATGCCCATATCTTGGTGGTGCATACAAAATAACTAGTCCTTAACCTTTGGGAGTCCGCCATATTGAAAATTCAATATGGCGGGTGGCGGTGGCGATTCAGATGATAATCTATTTAGATTATCATCTGAATTATTAGCTGAATTCTTAGCTGAATCGGTTGGGGATAACTAAATGTTGTCCAAACAAACATACATTAGAAATTTTAATAAAAGCTTGTAAAAATATATTCTGTGGAAAACGTATTGTCAAAGTTTTTTTATTTATTTTTTGTTTTTGATTTCGTGCACATCTATGTTAGCAGAAGCACTTTATAATGCCTAGAAGTACAAATTAAAGGCGAATTTTAAAAGTAAAAGCCCCCAAAATTAATTAAAATGAAGTGAACAGAATTTCCAAAAATCTTTCCCGTTGTTTTGGCATCACACTTACCTACAGCAACAAACACTCCTTGCCAGTATCAGTGTTCTGTCTGGTAAACAAACAAGCTGTTGAGACAATCAATCAATTCAGTCTATAACTGGATTCAAAGTTAATAACAGATAGTGATGATAATAACAGCTGCACGGGTCGATCTTTAAGGTTAAGCCGTGCTTGCCGAGGTTGGTCCGTGGATGTGTGACCATAATTATATACCTACCGAATTTCCGCCGTGCCTCGGAAAGCACGTTAAGCCGTTGGTCCCGGCTGTCATTTGTAAAATCTAAATCAAAATATCAAAAGTCATTTATTCAAACTAGGCTGATAATCAGCACTTTTTGACCGCCAAAATTACAAGAGACAGTCCCCCAAAACGCCCGCCCTTCGCCACTTCCTAGTGTTTTAGCTGGGAAGAAGAAGTGGCGGAACAAACTCCCCAGCAACACATCTGTCTGTTAGGTTAGAAGAACCAGATTCTATACAATAGTGTTCAAGTTTTTATAAACAAGGAGTCCATTACATCAAATTAATGTCACATTATGTCAGCTACACTAAGCACACACCAATAATAAAATAAAATATTATTTTAAAAAATATACTCAAGAATAAATGTAGATCTTTGACAGTCGTTACGAGTAGCCAGAAGCTAAATGTCTGACATCCAGTCTTACTAAGGGGTATCGTATTACCCAGTTACTAGGTTGTGAAGGTCAGATAGGCAGTCGCTTCATGTAAAATAAAATATATTGGTACTCAGCTGCATCCGGTTAGACTGGAAGCCGAAATCAAGATAGTTTGGGAAAAGGCTAGGCAGATGATGATGAGGTGAATGTAGAACTGTCCAGGAACCTGATGCGTTCATCATGCGCCATTTTGTCTTGAATCCCAGAAAAATCGATTGCAAAATCTAAACCAAGTACATAATACTAAAAAATATGCAGAAGGGTTTGTTTGTTTGAACGTACAGAACTAGAAACTGGGAAATATCAGTTCGGTTTGAAAAAAGAACCTCATTGAGAACAACTCTTTGTAACCTTCCCAATGAGTTTTATAAGGAATAAGGCATCCGAATAGAAAGAAAAACGGCCGGTGAAACCGTGGGGCACACAGCTAGTATGAAGTACCATAAACGCTTCCGTTTCCAACTTATGTTATTTTCATTTAAACAAACATCAACCGTAAGCCAGTGTAATTGAAATTGATTTCCGAGTGGATAGACATATTGATGAAGTCATTAAAAAATGTTTGTTCTTGTAGTGCGCTACAAGTTCAAACATTTTTTTTATTTTAGAGCATATTCCAATTCCGTTTCCCACAGATGTTATTTTCATTTAAATAACCATGAACCTTAAGCCAATGCATTTGAAATTGATTTTCGAATGAAAAGAACTATTGACTAAATCATGAAAAGATATAAAAATGTTTGAAGTTGTAGCGCAAACAACTTTATTTGTGAGTTTTAAGGTATTTTCCCAATACATATTTTTTTTAGTAACATTTCTGGAAATCAAACTAAAGAGCAGGATATGCGCATCATTATATTTTGTTTTATTTATTTAGGTTTCATATACATTAGTGGAAAATACATAGACTCTTCTCTATTCCGTAGGTATTAAAAACTCGATAATGTTCATTTTCGAATTCTAGCCTATACCTAACCTATATACGTACGCCTACATGTATATGTATCTGTGTATACAGTGTAGATTGGCATTCCCACTTTATTGCATTAGTGTATCTGGACTGGACAGGTCGTGTAATATCCACCTCTCATCAGTTAGCGGTTTAATTCTGCTGTAAGTGACGGATTGACTTTGACAACCAACTAAACTGCGTTCAATAGCTATGGAATATTGACAGTGACATCTTTTAAACACGGTTTAGATTTCCTGATCGCGTTCAGTTCCATTGTTAAAATGTTTGATTGTTGAAATTCTGCCCTGGCCTTTTAATTTTTATACTGCTAATTTTTTTTACTAATTAACTATTAAAGTGATTATTTCGTGAATGCCTTGTCTTTTAGAACTATGTAATATAATATGAAAAAAAAACTAAGACATTATCTTGTTTAGAATAATAACTCATTATGAGCTGTCCTTATTTTTTTTTTTCGTGTGAGTTTTATGTTGTTTTTCTTTTAAGTGTATGTTTTTTTTATTATTTTCGTCTTGCCTCATTCAGCTTCGCATGCTCTTTGCATTTAAAAATATTTATCGTTCGATCTTCCTAAATTCTTTATTATGGGAATTAAATGTCCGTTCTCACTTGCATTAACAACTAAAAAACGGGCCAAGTGCGAGTCTTACTCGCACACAGGGTTCCATAGCCCCAAACAATATAATAACAATATTATGAACGGTCATTCATTTGTAAATTTCTACTCAACTGCAAAATTAAATTTGTTTTTCATAGTAAGTTAATGAAAAACAAAGTTACTGCTGCATTTTAGTTAAAAAGTCCCATATCTCAAAAACTAAATATCAAATGTTATTCAAACCAATTTTCGTTGAAAGTTTTTTTTTACGTTCTACATCCCAATATTTTTTTCAGAATTTTTCTCCTCTTACTTTAGAAATTAGAGGGGGGGGGGGGCACGTTTTACCACTTTGGAAGTGTCTATCTTTCAAACGATTGACTTTGAAAAACAATGGTTTTAGGAACCTCAATGTCATTTTTAAAGACCTATCTATAGACACCCCGCAAGTAAAAGGTTGATGGTTTTTTTTTTTAGTTTCAGTTCCGTGTATGGAGGGGTATCCTTAATCTTTTTTTTTTTTTTTGTACAAAAATCGTAAAGCGGTTCACAGAATACATCTACCTACCAAGTTTCAGCTGTGTAGTTCTAATAGTTTAGGAATAAAGTGGCTGTGACATACGGATGGACAAAACAGACAGACATGACGAATCTATAAGGGCTCCGTTTTGTGCCATTCGGCTACGGAACCCTAAAAAAACATTTAAAATGTTTTCAAAATAAAACTTTCAACGTTCGGTCCACCACTGACAGTTAAAATTTGAACGTGCAAAAACACTTAAAATGTTTAGCATGGGCATTGGGCATGCATAAGGTGATGCTTAATGTTAGTGAAAGCGGGCATTGTTTTTCTGGTATCGTTTACGTTTACGTGTAGAATTCTCTGTACTAGTTCAATCGAATTCCAATCAAACTTTTATGTAATTGTGATGTGATTTGACGTATTTCGTGAATGTTTGTATAGCTTAATTTAGACTAGAAAATAGTTGTTTGTGGACTACTTGTTCAGTTATTCGGTTTGGCAGATTTTGTCACTGCGATCATTTTTTTGTTCTAAACCATACCTGTCAAAAAGTTCCAACTTTTTGACAAGTATTTTTTTAAATACAAGTTTTTAATGTAAGATTTTTACGTTAAACACCTCCACGACCCCCGTACTATTCAATCCGTCCATCAGCACAATGTTTTGAGTGCGTTACATTGAGTTCTACCACAAAACATGATTTTACACCCCCCAAAAAAAAGTCGTTTCCCAGCAATAATTTTTGCGTAAAGTTACTTGGTTTCATGTACAGAATGCTTGGTTGACGGCTTCGTGATGAGGTGATTTACACGGTGTATATTCGGTTTTCTGATTGTGCCGATCGACAAACGCCGCTCGGCATCTATCATTGTTGAGTTATATTTGGATCGGCACGGCACGATACAACTCGCTTCGCTTCTGGGCATAGGCCTCCCTCAATTCTTTCCATGAGCTCTTTTCCCTGCCTGCTCCAATCAGCCCTCGCGGTTCGCGTTCAGATCATCGTCAGCATCTTATTTAATTATATTCGTTTTTGCCGACACAAAGTTTCAAACATAATGTGTGTTTTTATTCTACAAATTATATAGATCAGTTTTAATAACAATTAGGACCATCGAAACATAAAACCATCGACCTAGTTTACACTCAACGTTGACGCAAGAACCACGTTTAAGCTGACAATTCCAATTTCATACATGATCGCTTCAGCGAGGGGCATTTATGAACATATTTATTAATAGATTGTCTGCCACCAAGGTTTAATAAATAACCTTAAACTAATGTGAGGTACTAATGGATAATAGCTCTTGGATTAATAATAACAGCCGCATTTATCTTCAGGATATGCTGCGCTTGCGTAGTTGGTCCGTTAATGGGTGATACCTGTTACATAGGTACCGAGTTTCCTACGTGCTTCAGAAAGCTCGTTAGGCTGATGGTCCCTTGCTATAATTTAATTCGGTTATTTAGAGATGAGAATGAGACATTGAACTGTATATATGTATGCCACTAAAACAAATTATAACCGTGACTGACTTGACATTCATTTGTTTGAAACGTTTCGGTATATTAGTACCAAAGTATCGTTGAGCCTTAAATTTCTTTTGACAGCAGTTTTCACTTAAAACTGCGGAACGGTTTTGGAGGTCTTCAGGTCCTTCGATTCCTGGTGTACGAAAGGATGATTTATTTATTCAACAAAATATTCTGCCTATTGGTAATTTGTGTCAACTGAATTATTACTAATCACTATTATATTCAGTAAACTATAGAATCAACAGCTCTAAGGCTAAGCGCAGACTTGAGTCACGAGAGTTTTAAGACAGACTTTCCTCACATAGAAAAGTCTGCCTTAAAACTAAAACGAAACTGTTTTGTTTACGACACGTCACTCACCTCAAACGAAACAGGAGGGCTACTCTCTTTCTCCTAAACGTAACTTCGGCAACGAACGAAAATTAAATGTAGTTACGTTTGTGACCCTACTGTATACAGGGTGTAACGGAAAGGGTATATACATCCTTAAGGGTGTGCTACAGACCATCAAACTGAACATGTTTCTCATCGTAAAAAAAAATTGCAGCAAAAAAAAAATATCAGCTGCCCATACATTTGTGTCGAATAGGTATTGCAATTTTCTATGGGGTAGCAGATATTTTTTTTGCTGAAAAACATGTTTTATGATGAGAAACATGTTCAGTTTGATAGTCTGTAGCACACCTTTAAGTATGTATATACCCTTTCCGTTACACCCTGTATAATTTGCAGACGCAGACAAGAAGTTCGAATTCACAGACAACGAATGTATAGAATGTTATTGTGTGCGTCCGCAAATTATATAGAGTAGGGTCACAAACGTAACTACTTTTAATTTTCGTTCGTTGCCGAAGTTACGTTTCGGAGAAAGAGAGTAGACCTCGTTTTGTCTACTACGAGGACGCGGCGCATTATTTTATTATATTCAATCTTATCTTTAAAAAATACGGTTCAAGGTTGATTGGGAAAATTTGTCAGTTTCGGGTAACTTGACCTGCCAGCTGGCGTCTTTACGTCGCTAGACTGTTTTGTCGTTGAAGTGCGTGCCCGCAAACGTAAAAAGCCGGCCAAGTGCGAGCCGGACTCGCGCACGTATGGTTCCGTACCATTATTTATAAAAAAAACAAGCAATAAAAATCACGGTTCACGAGATACAGCCTGGTGACAGACGGGCGGGCGGACGGACAGCGATTTCTCAGTAATAGGTTCCAGTTTGACCCTTTGGGTGCGGAACCCTAAAAAGGAAGGCGACAATCGTTAGTCAGACTTGTCGCCGTGCAGTTCTTGTAGACAATTTTGTCTATGAGACGTTTTGTTTGAAGTGTGAGCGTCTTCATATGTTTTGTAATGCAATAGTCTGTCAGAAGACTGTCGTGACTCAAGTCTGCGCCTAGCCTAATGATTAGAATAGGCGCAGGTAAAAATCCGTAATTAATTAGTACGTGTCTTGCTGACTATGGCGTGGCTATGTCACACTGGACATTCTATCATTTAATTTGCCTTTACTGTTTATATTACGCCATCAGATAAGCTAGGCTGTACCCAGTTTGGGGCTAAGCCGCCCTCGGCTGCTTATACTTTTGTATGCTTTTAAACTTCATTGTATTTAGTTTTTATATATTTGTTTTTAACCTTGTATGGGTCAAATCAAAAAGTCGAAAGTCCAATTCATCATCATCTTCCTGCTCTTGTCCCATCAGTCCCATGTAAGTTGGGGTCGGCACAACACGTATTTTGCTTTCATTCTCCACTATCGACTCATGCGTCATGCTTTCATTAACTCAAAGTATTCATCATCTGCCTAGCCTTTTCCCAAACTATCTTGGGGTCGGCTTCCAGTCTAACCGGATGCAGCTAAGTACCAGTATTTACCGTGAAGCGACTGCCTATCTGACCTCCACAACCCAGTTATAGGGTAATACGATACCCCTTGGTAAGACTGGATGTCAGACATTTGGCTTCTGACTACTCGTAACGACTGTCAAAGATCTACAAATAACAGCCGGGACCAACGGCTTAACGTGCTTTCCGAGGCACGGAGGAAACTCGGTATGTAATTATGGTCACCCATCCACGGACCAACCTCGGCAAGCACGGCTTAACCTTAAAGATCGACCCGGGCGGCTGTTATTATTTAGCCACGAGCTCCTGGTGGATTTACTCAAAGTATTACAAAAAAAAAAGTTATTTGCCAGTGAGCCCCTAACTTGACAGTTCAGGATTATCTTGAGGCTCAGGACCTCAGGATACGATTTCTATTCCATTCAATAGCTATAATACTTAGCTAAAACTCCGTTTATGAATACCTCAGAAATTGGACTTTACCTAGGCATTACTCATTAAAACTCCGATTAAATAACAATGCACAGTTTATGCTCACGCGCATAGTAACTGCGGCCATGTAATAAAGCGGTTCCCGCCGTTCATTATGTCATGGTGTGACAATGATAACGCATAGTGTAGATAAGAACTCAATCTGGCTGTAATATAACAAGATTTGTTGATTTACCGAGACGTATTTACAATAATAGTAGGGAGCAGCGGTGGCCCAGTGATGGCAGCCCCGACTTACGAGCAGTAAGCCGTGGGTTCGAACCCAGGCAGGCGCATTACTTTGTGTAATTTATTTCATCACCCGCTGCTCTCAAAAACGGTGAAAGAAAACATCGTGAGGAAACCAGCATGTCCTAGAACTAAAAATTCGAAGACATATGCCATCTGAAAATCCGCACTGGGCCCGCGTGTTGGATTACAGCCCATTCCCTCTCATAGAGAGGAGGCCTGCGTCCCAGCTGTGGGAACATTATAGGCTGATGATTATTTACAATAATAGCTAGAGACCTTTATAAGGCGTTCATAGGATTGCCCATTTAAGCAGCTGATAACCTCGAAGATGGTCAAGCATGATATCATTTTTAAAAAAAAACCTATACACAAAAACATAAGATTTAGATATACACTATTACGGGATATCTTCCTTGATTATCAAAATTTAAGCTCCCGATATTGCGACGTTGTTGCAAACGCCATGGTTACGGAGTGACAATAGTGTTTAAGATTGATTGGTTCTAGTTCCAAAACATGAACAAATCCGGGATAAATGAAGGTCTGGAGTTTCACCCAGAAGTTCCAAACTGCGATCTTAGCGTCGGCCTTGGGTTCCAAATTCCAATTCCAAACACGCCAAAACCCGCCTTTTTTTAATAAACTTCTTTAATTTCTACACATCTCACTTTTTGTTACGTTTCTTTTACCATTTGAATTTATTCCAAATCAAGTTAGACTACCTAAAAACAGGATGAAAGTGGAATCATGATTCATTGCGTGAAACTCGACTAATCGCATATAACACTCTTAATAGTCTATCTTGCAGTTCAACATTATTTACTGCGTTCCTTCGCTGTCCAGAAGACAGATTTGTAAATATACGATCGGGAGAACATTATTGTTGCGTCCAAAAGACAGTTCTATCTATTTGATAGTAAAGTGTTTAATGCAATTAGGCTGCAGACTTCTAAAACGACGGTGGAAATTCGATGACGTTACGGATATTAAGCGTGCTTTGATTGGAGTTTCAACTTTCGACGCTAAACTTAACGTTGCAAATCTAACATCCTATTCGCAAAGGTTTTACCTTCAATTAATTCTGCCTATCGCAGTCCTCAGCCGGACATAGGCCTCTCCCGAACTGCATCACAACAACTTGTCCTCGGCTTTCTGCATCTAGTTTGACCCAGCCACCTATTCAAGATCGTCCGTCTTCTAGCGTTTAGCAATGCGCTTACCAATACGCATTTCTTGGAAGTGGGGAGTTTGTTCCGCCACTTCTTTTTCCCAGCTAAAAAGGGCGGGCGTTTTTGAGGGACTCTTGTAAACTCTGCCGTTCAAAAGTGCTGATTATATTTGAATAAATGACTTTTGATTTAGCATGTCTCTTTTGGGCATTTTAAATTTCCACCGTCGTAATGGTCATTTTCTTCGC
Source organism: Cerastis leucographa (assembly GCA_963082945.1). NCBI lineage: Eukaryota > Metazoa > Arthropoda > Insecta > Lepidoptera > Noctuidae > Cerastis > Cerastis leucographa. The sequence goes on from OY720365.1 coordinate 17,391,320, forward strand.
AACTTTTATCCTGTAGTACTATTAACTGCTGCAATAATTAATGCTTGGTCCTCTTGTCGTTCAGCTCGCCCGTCTCGGGTACTACAAACTGGCGGCGGCGGTGCAAGCGGACATCGAGCAGCGCCCGCGCAACGGACTCCACCACCCACACCCTAAGGAGATCAGGTACATCATTTTGGACCTTATGCACTGGTTACTGAAAGACTTACATCAGAATTGTGTCATAATCTTTGAACCACAAATAACGATCCGAAGATTTTGAATGAAATTTAGGAATTTCATTCGCTGCTTCATATGTTTGAAGAAATTGTCTGCTCGAAAACCTTGAACACAAACAGAAATGGTTGGTTTGCCAAATTCGAATTCGAGTGTTTTGTGGCACTACTAGGGTTGAACCTCCTCTAGCAGCACGGAATTACATTTTCCCATGTTGCTATCCTTTATCGTCGTTCAGAACCGTCATTTGCTAGGGCGAGAAACAGAGCAGAAATGTTATCGCACGCGGCAGCATCGAAAATTCGTTTGGCAGCACGCTAGATGCTGCTGGTCTGGTGTGGTCCAACGGTTCAATCCTTTGTAAGTCATTCAAAATTGTAAATGTTTTCATCGCTGCTTGATGTTTCCCTCACTTTATCAAGAAAAAAGTACCAGGAAGAAGGTACCAAGTAAGTTTATCCTCTTTTGCAAATCTCGCAATCGAAAAATGGTTTGCTGTAAGAATACCCAATTCTGGGTTGAGCTCGCCATTGTAAATAAGTTTTTATATTGCAATCTGTATATATGTATATTTCTTTTTAATTTGGTGTGCAATAAAGAATAAGAATACCAAGTAAATTGCCAGATTTACTGCTAAAGACTTAACTTGTTAAATCCTGCACTGCCTAGATAAATGCCTGTATAAATTTTCCCTAATACAAATGTTTATATTTCAAAGAAGGTTCTAGTTAACTTCACTTGTATAAATAGTAGAATGAGGACGAAGGCTCTAGTAATTATGTTTTAATATTTCAAACGTGCTTCCAAGGAAGCATCACCTGACCGAGGTAGGTAGGGGTGACATCCTATTTATCGATCACCACTACTTAAAATTAGTTGCATCAATAACTACTCTTCGACTTCGTTAGCCCACTCTAATAAATTAGAAGGTTCTAGTAAGATAGGGAGCGGACATTGAAAATGTATTAGAGAATTACTTTTTAGTCAATATTATGTCGTTTTTATTATATGTAGGGTAAAATTACGCTTGTAAAACTCGATGGGTTATGCAGAGGTGTCTATAGTACACCCACGTTCGGCAGGTGTTGTTCAAATGCAAGTAACAAGGTGCGAGCCTTTTGCCATCAACTGGGCACCAGTCTAGACGGGTTGCCAGTGAGAAGTTCCTAGCAGAAAAATCCAATATGACTTTGCCTGACTTGGGAATCTAACCGAGTACCGCGGCGGCCACTTGCGAACACTTGAGATTATAGCGTTCAACCAAACAAACTCTTCAGCTTTATAATCTTCTTATATATAAAATTCTCGTGTCACAATGTTAGTTGCCATACTCCTCCGAAACGGCTGAACCGATTTGTATGAAATTTTGAGTGCATATCGGGGATTACAGGAATAATGTTAGACTAACATTACAACTGCAGTTCAACAACTCTGTCACACACACAAACCAAACTAGTTTCAAAATCCAGCCTTCGAAACGCTTAGATTTCTAATTCCTACCGCGCAGTACTATCATAACCTAGTTACCAATTACGCTAGTCATTATAATAGAGAAAGTACATACAGTTTTTTGAGATTAGCAGTGTGAATAGTGGCGAATGGCCAGTGGCCGTGGATGGGCCATCTTCGTGCTTTCTCTGAATTAGCGTGTAGAGCGGCGCATGACAGGTGATTGATGAAAGCGGCTACTGCCTGTAGGGAGGTAAATCAGACAGATATGTTTATCTTGGTAACCAGATTTTTTTGTGTTAGTTCTTCTTCACTGCTTTTAAGTCTATGGAATGGTTAAGAATGGTTTCTCGGCAACTGGGTTGTGTAGGTCAGACTGGGAGCTAGACCCAACATGTTGGGAACGACCTGGAATTTTATACGCCGTTTCTACTGAAGCTGAAGGATGTGCGTTATGATGTCTTTGCCTATTTCGAAAAATGATATTGAATTTAGCTTATTCTTAAAATTACTACGCTCACTGTGGAAGACATTTTCTATTGTTTTATAAGCTTTTAAATGAGTGTTTTAATACCGCTTCTTCTATGTTCAATAAACAATATGTATAAATAAGGTCTTTAGAAATAATGATCTGGTAGACGAAGTGGTTTTTTCACTGTAATTCTGTTGTGACATATTGCTGTAACCTTTTCGTAAAGGTTAGTCTTCTTTTATGCAACCACCATGTTCGTGTAATAATAAAATGAGACCTGACATTTATTATTACGGCGTGTGCCGTACCCAATCGATTTACCTATTTTTGGACATTTTTCTTCAGACAGATAAAACTGGTTTGCCTCCCGACAAGGTTCGCCAACACTCAAAAGATGAATAAGACTATTTCTGGTTTTATTCGCGGATATTTCAGTATTGCCTTTCTAAAGGGTGTAAAACACCTCTTAACGAAGCCGAAAGGCACTGGTTCTACCTGTCATTGCGATTATTTTTTTGTTCTACCCCATACCTGGGAACCTTCTAGTTACGGAGATATTAGGGGTCAAAGTTCCAACTTTTTGACAAGTTTTTTTTTTAAATACAAGTTTTTAATGTAAGATTTTTACTTTAAACACCTCCACGACCCCCGTACTATTTAATCCGTCCATCAGCACAATGTTTTGAGTACGTTACATTGAGTTCTACCACAAAACATGATTTTACACCCCCAAAAAAAGTCGTTTCCCAGCAATAATTTTTGCGTAAAGTTACTTAGTTTCATGTACAGAATGCTTGGTTGATGGCTTCGTGATGAGGTGATTTACACGGTGTATTTTTCCCACAACATTTATGTATAAATAAAATTATTTAAAGTCAGCGATGATTTTTGTCAGTGATTGGCAGTGATGATCAAATATTGTCAGATTTCACCTTGCTACTGACGATTATCGTCAGGACATTCAATTGATAGACAGCCCTCAGCATACCATTTGTATTAATACAAAGACATTTAAATAAGCTTACGACACACTAAATAATTAACGGAAACAAGGAAAGTTATAAATTCAAAAAAAAATATCTTTAGGAGATCTAGGGGATCGAGAGTGTTCTTAGCTAGTGGGGGCGTAGCTGGAGCCCCCCTCCCTCCCACTAGCCTTAGCTAGTACGTACGTAGTGGTAGAGAACACTCTCGGTTAAAACCCTTCCAGACATTAGCCGGAATAAACAAACAGACACAGACAAAAATCGTAAAAAAAAAATTGGTATATGTACCGTATACAGTATGTTAGTTTACACGAGGGACATATTCAAACCCATAATAGTACATGCTAACATGATACTAATAAAAATGTAAACAAAAAAAAAACACTGATAAATAACAGACAGAACCATACCAACATTTTCGCAAATGACACGCAACGTATACACCCTTGCGCTAGCGACTTAATACTATCGCAGAACATGTGAGCGGGGCAATGACTCTTAGGTATAATCCATTTTCCCCTCATACTTTAAACTTACCTGGCTTAGGACAGTCCAAAATATCTAGGCACTAAACAAAACATTAAAAAATTTTCTATATACGTTATAGTTTTTTTACATATTTGGGACGAGAATCGAATACTGAATACCCTCCCTCAATATGTCCCTCGTTTAACCTAACATACTGTATTCATTCATATGTGTGTAGTAAAAAGCGGTTATTGTAATATTACAAAAATACACTCCAGTTTTATATATTTCTATAGAAGTTGTCATTTTGGTATGTAGCCGCACTACATAAAGCACTTCAGGAATATAAAACAAAAAGTGCTACAGCGCTATCTATGACACAAAGATCTTACTTCAACAATCTGTATCACACTATTAAAGTTATCCGTGACTTAAGACTATACAGGGTTATTTGTAAAACACCGACAACCTCTCAGGACTATGTTATTAACATCATAATCTACAACTTTTGTTCTATAACTTTTAAAAATTCATTATATTTAAGGTCATCAGATTTTCATACAAAAATAAAAATATTTCAATTGAACGATCTAAATGTTACGAAGTATATGCGAAGCAAAATAAAGCAATAGTACAATAGCGAGGGGAGCATGATCGGAACATTTAGAGTGTCGTCTTAAAATATGACGAATTTTAAAAAGTCGTAGAATAAAAGTTGTTGATTGTGATGTTAGTAACATAGTCCTGAGAGGTTGTCGGTGTTTTACAAATAACCCTGTATAGAAAAACCAGATTGTGTCACTCGCCGGACACTAGAAACCCGCCCGGCGAAACTAGAACTTTACACCCTTTCATATTCATATTCAATTTATTTGCATTCTATAGTGTTTATAGGGTGTTACAAAAATGCTTAGAGCTAAGTACAATATAGACCCTGTTAGGGCACAGCAATATACATATTAAAATTAAAATAAAACTGTTCCAGAGCCGTCTTAAGTATATTTGGCGCCGGGGTGCGAAAGTTAGCCTGCCCCCCCCCCCCCCCCCACTCTAGCTCTATATAATTTTTATTTATTTATTTTTTTTTTATTTATTTATTTAACAATTTATGTACACACTAAATACAGAAAAGAAGAAAGGAAAAGAAAATAGGTACAAAGGTAATGCTTATTTCTAAAGAAATCTCTTCCAGCATACCTGCGAAAGGAGATAATAAAAAAAGAGATGTAGACAAAGTGTGTAAAAGAAGAAGAGAAAATGGAAAACATAAAACATAAAGCAAATAACTATTTCAAATATAAAATACAATATAAAAATATACTAACTTACTTTTACATACAAAAACAAAATATATAACTATTATATAAATACAATTAAAATAAATACAATAATATAAATACCTATGCAACTATGACGGAATGGAAAGATAATGTTCTTTCACTCTTCTCTTGAAAACTGCAATAGTTTGGCAGTCCCTTATGTCAGGCGGCAGTGAGTTCCACAACCGCACAGCGTGTACAGTAAAGGAGTAGGAGTAGAAGTCGGTAGAATGGGGAGGGGATTTAAGGAGTTTCCTAAGATGCGACCTGCAAGGTGCATCTGAAGGACGAGAGTAGGAAAAGCGTTCCCGCAAATAGGATGGCGTTTTAGGGTTATGAAGGATGTTAAATAGCAAACACAATATCCGAGAGTTCCTGCGAAGTCGAATAGGGAGCCACTTGAGTATGTTGCGAAAATTGGAAACATGGTCGTACTTCTTAAGGTTAAAAACAAAACGAATACAGATATTTTGCAAGCGCTCAAGTTTATTTAAAAGCTCCTCGGTGGCATCCAAAAAACAGGCATCAGCATAATCAATGATGGGCTGAATGAGGGTTTGCGCAAGGGAGATTTTGGTTTTCAATGGCAAGAAGCTTTGGAGGCATTTTAATGAGTGGAACGTGTAATGCACTTTGCGACTAACTTCTGAAACATGGGAAGTCCATGATAAGTAGGAGTCCATAGTCACCCCCAGGTTTTTAGCCTTGGTTGCGTAGTCAATCTGAACTCCATTCAGCCTGAGTGGAGACAGCGACGCAACATCGAGCCTATTCCGCATATACCTGCCCCCGATGATCAGGGCCTGAGATTTCTTAGGATTGATTTGCAGTCCAAAGGACCGCGACCACTCGCTAATCAAATCCAGGTCCTTGTTCATCGCAGACACAGCGGCTTCCGCATCTTCCCTTAAGAAATGATTGTAAAGCTGCAAGTCGTCGGCATACAGATGGAAAAAGGAAGAAATAACTCTGGTGACCGAGTTAATAAAAATAGAGAAGATAAGAGGAGAGAGAACGCCACCCTGAGGAACACCCGCGCTAAGAGGGCACCAATCAGAACAAGACTCATCAAGACGAACACGCTGCGAGCGGCCTTTAAGATAGGAGTCAAACCAACTAATAGTGGAAGAGGAGAAATTGAGAGAATTGAGGATCCCAAGAAGGATGTCGAAATCAACAGAGTTAAAGGCACTGCTAAAGTCTAGAAGAACAAGTAACGTAAGAGACTTGTGGTCCATAGCCCAGCGAATATCATCAGTAACTTTTAAGAGAGCCGTCACAGTGCTATGACCAGGACGAAAACCAGATTGAAAAGGACTAAGCAGGTCATTCTTCGAAAGGTAGGCAGTGAGTTGCTGATGGACAATGTGCTCAAGAACTTTAGAGAGATATGGAAGGATGGAAATGGGTCTGAAATCGGTCGGAGAGACAGGATCAGAAATTTTGGGTAAGGGGATGATATGGGCTTGTTTCCAGGCCTCAGGTACAGTAGAAGAAAATAAGGAGTAGTTAAAAATGTGAGTTAAAACGGGAAGTAATGCGGGAAGGATAGGTGAAATCATTCTTAAGCAAAGGTTGTCATTACCAACAGCAGAGGAGGAGATGGCAGAAATTGATTTTTTGACCTCACTCTCACTTACAGGTCTTAAAACAAAGGGTTCACAATGCGGCAAAGGCAAAGAGGAAAGTCTATTTAAAGTAATTGACCTGACGTGTGGATCCAACGTAACAGGGGGGCGTGAGAAATGATTGTTAAGAGCACACACGTCAGTGTCGCTACCAGAAACAACTGGAGACTTGCCAATGCCGAAAACGTTTTAACCTTCTTTTGGCTCTATCTCTACTAGCCATCGCATCTTTAATGGCAGGAGTAAGCCAGGGAGCCGGAACATATTTAACCTTCACTCTACGTATAGGGGCATGGCAATCATATAAACTCAGTATTTTGTTATTAAAAATACGAACCATTTCGTTGATACACGTACTCTCCAAGATGTCCGTCCAGTCGATGCTACCAGCATCATGCAGTAATGCCTCCAAATCTATGCCCTTGTAGTTCCGGAGGAGAATAAATTGCGGCTTGCGCTTAGGAGGTCGTAACTTATAAGATAAAAATATGAGATCGTGGTAGGAAAAACAAGCAGTAAGCTGTCCGTGGATAGAAACATTATTAGAATTAGAAACAATTATCAGGTCCAGAAGAGAAGGGGTACAATTTGGGAAATGATGAGTAGCAGAAAGAGGCAGAATACTGAGATTAAAGGAAGAAAGGATAGATTGAAGTTTCTGAGTACGATTGTCATTTTTAAGAAGGCATGTATTAAAATCACCCATCAATACTACGTGGTCGTAAGCTGGGCAGAAATCGTTTAAAAGCGAGTCAAAAGAGTCAAAGTAGTCGATGCTGAGGTTAGGACTATACACAACCCCCAGAAGCATTTTAACGCGGCGTAGTGAAATTTCAAGAAATAGATGCTCCGCTGATCCCGAATACGTAGATGGCGATGTACTAACAACCCTATACGGAATATCAGCGCGCAAGTAAATGGCTACACCACCACCACCCTTCCCGGTTCTATCATTACGAATAAGGACATAACCAGGAAGGGCAAAGTGTACTGATAAAAGAGAGGGTTTAAGGAAGGACTCGGAGATCAGTAAAGCATCTATCTGAGCACAGTTAAAGGAAGCCAGAAGATCGGAGTAGTGACCAGGAACACTCTGGGCATTAATGTGGGCTATGTTAAGATTATTTGGGAGGTGGGTAATCAAAGAGGAAATCTGATCACTGAGAGTCAGAGGGGAGGAAGAACCACTAGCCGCACTGAGAAAACTGCTAGAAGAGGAAGAACAGGAGAAAAAATCATCATCAAGATCGACATTGCTCATAGTTTGCATAAATAATAAATAAAAATACTAATAAATATATATAGGTATGTATGGTTTAAATAGTACTTAACTTAATTACTGAAGTAAACTTAACTATTATTGTTTTGCTTAGAACAACAATAGTCAAATACACATAACTAATAAAATCACCGAGGCGCTGCCGCTGATAGAGACTTTAACAACACTCATCATGGCTGGTATAGCGTAATAATGTAAAGGAAATCAGTTCCAAATGGTAAACAGAAAAATTAAGAGAAAAGGAAAAAAATATCTAGAATAACAGCCGCAAATTGTAAACAATAAAAAGGAAAACAAAAAGAGGTGAAACGGAACGCAACTTACAAAAAATTAAACTGACTTTGATGATTTGACAGACGTCACAACATTACAACAAATGTCAAATTTACAAATACGTCTACCGGCTAGGGAAAGTAAAGTGAGGAAAAAGTAGCATAAAAACTAAGGGTAGAACAACAAAGATATAAACATGAATGTACTGACAATAAGCGGTGTAGGTGTAACAAACAAAATAAAATATGGTAGCAAACTTAGCGACGAGCTTTCCTCACGAGCTTCCCTCTGGGGGTTGCGGTTACAGGCGATGTAGATGCTGTTGCTGGCGAGGCCGAAGCGGCAGGCACGGGGTCGCCAGGAGTGTTAGCACGGGTGACAGCGGGATAAAGCGCGATTAAAGTATCAAGCTCACCCATAGATGAAATCGTCTGGCGTGACTTGTCAGGTGTCAAGACAAGGATTTTTCCCTCTGCAGACCAGCAATTATTAATGCTAAAGTGCTTGCGGGCAGCCATAAATACCTCGTGTCGTGTTTTGGTCAGGAACTCGGAAATGGTGATGCCGCTGCCCTTGAGTGAAGTTTTACAGTCCCAAACTGACCGACGATATTCCATGGCACTGAACCGGACCAGCACCGGTCTAGTTTTACCTAGAGAAGCTCCTAGCCTGTGGCAAACTTCTAGGGAATCTGATTTGAAGTCGTCTAACTTAAGCTGCTTTGAGACGACATGGAGAATAGAGTCGTTCAATTTTTCATTGGGCTTCTCAGGAATACCATGGAACAGCAGGATCTTTCTTCGCATAGCAGTTTCATGCTTGTCCAAACTCAAAGAAAGGTGTTCAATCTGTGTCTTGAAATGAAGAAATGTTTGGCACACAAAGGACTTGAACTCTGAGAAGTCTTGTGAAAGTGTTGCTAGATCAGAGTGTGCAGGGATACTTCCAGCTGTAACTCTCTGCAGCTTATCTTCATACTCACGCATGCGAGAGCTAAACAGCTTCTCCATTTCCTCCAAACTGTGCACAAGTTTGTTGTCCATTTATAAGTTGTCAAGTTTCAGTGTTGTGGTTGTTGTAGAGATAAAGTGAGAGGAAAGTTCAGAGCGAAGGTGGGTTTATTAATTATTTAACACATTAAAGTAAAGAAAAACAACTATTAACTATTTTTAAATAAATATTAAATAAGGAAGCCACAAAATACGTTATATGTTAAGCCTACCCACATGGGAAAAAAGCTTTATGTGTAATTTATTTATTCCTCGAGCTCGTGGCTAAATAATAACAGCCGCACAGGTCGATCTTCAATGATAAGCCGCGCTTGCCGAGGTTGGTCTGTGGATGGGTGGGATTTATCTTAGCGAGTTTCCTTCGTGACTCGGAAAAAACGTAAAGCCGTTGGTCACGGCTGTGATTTGTAGATCTTCGGCAGTTGTTACTGTTAGTCAGAAGCCCAAAAGTCTGACAACTATTCTTACCGAGGGGTACAATCGTATTACCCAGTTAGTAATAAAATTAACTAGCTGTGCCCGCGGTTCTGCTCGCGTGGTCTCAGTGTAGTAGGTACCTACCGAAATTGATGGCGGTCGGCTTGCGCTCCCTAGGACTCTGCGCCCGGGTGCACCGCACCCCTTGAACCCCCGGGTAAAGACTGCCCTGCCCTGTTCTTCACACCCCATATGGCCTCAATGAGACTAGTGATCACAGTTTTTTCTTTGTCATTTATTCTGATAGTCTCACTATAAATATTATGTTATATTTCTTTGCCTAATTGTATTGTTATTTGTTACAGCAGGAGCAAAACCACAACAATGGACAGTGACAGCCTGGTGCTATGGAGGCGGCCCCTCACCACAATGGAATACTTCTTCAAAGAACTGATCATATTGATCTCCACAGGAGTACAGAGGTAATACAGTACTATACACGGTGGAAGGCACATCGACGCATGACCATGTATACAGTGCATCATTCCAAAGTAATCATATAACATTTTCATAGGTAAAAAAATGGTGTTCAATACATTGTGACCGTGTAGGTATTGCACTTTTGTAGGAAACAGCGTTATTAAAAAAAAAAACCAATGAAATATTTCTATGGTTCGGTATGACACGTGGTAACCGATTGTGTGTCGATCTCAATTCCACCCTTGGGTGAACTTGACCTAGATTTAAAAAAAAAACCTATTTAACGTTATATTTAATAATATTTTTGAATAAATTTTATTCATTATTTTTATTTTTGCACTCGACTTTGATCTCAGAAATGCTTTACCACTTCTGACAAAAAATTAAAAACTCAGGTAACAGGTTGAAACTAACCAAATACACTCAGGATGAAACTCCGATGGTCACAGTTATATACAAATAGATCTTCTCTTTTTTGAAGTACAAGTGACATTCAATCTTAGGGCGTTAAAGCGACAGTGTAAAATACGAGGTTGACTCATATTTCTAGTTTAATTGACTTGACTCAAAGTTAGTTTTAGTTTAATTTGATTGTATCTTGTTTCAGGTTATTAGCATACAAATTGTTGGCGCTGACAATATTTATAGCAATATTAGGCACAGTTATATCTTACTACGTTAGTGGCCCACATCAGCCTTATGTACAGGTAAATACAAGTTTTTTAATTTTGTATATGTATATATATAAAATTAATCACTAAATCAAAAAATATAACTCCATGACCCTGTACTAATAAATTCAACATTTAGCACAATGTTTTGAGTGCGTTACTTGAGTCAAACAGTGATTTTTCACCCCCAAAAAAAGACCGTTTCCCAGCAATAGTTTTGGCGAGACGATCTGGACGCGTACCGCGAGGGTTGGTTTGAGGAAGCACGGGAAAAGAGCACATGGAAGGAATTAGGGGAAGTCTTGGCCCAGCAGTGGCACTGTACAGGCTAAAAAACTTCCGACAGAAGTGAAAATTCAAAATAATATGTTACAGGAATTACTGTGTTTTTTTTTTGAATTTTTAAATCCGTACACAGAAGCGTCGCTAGTTTGGCGCCACTGACCTCGACATGCGCGTCACGAGCATGTCGAGGTCATCAGTGACGCGTACCCATACTTTTTCCCCTACCAATAATCGCTCAACGCGGCTAATGATGTTTTTACTTCAAAAAGTCGTTTCCCAGCAATAATAACTTGGGTAGAGTTATCTAGTTAGTATGTACTTGGTTGGCGGCTTCGTAAGTCTAATATTTCCCTTACTCTTGTCTCCAGGTAGTAATAGCCAGTTTAGCATGGTGGGGTTGGTGGGTGGTGCTGGGTGTATGCAGTTCCGTAGGTCTGGGCACGGGACTGCACACGTTCCTGCTGTACTTGGGTCCGCATATCGCGCGCGTCACGTTGGCTGCGTACGAGTGCGGCGCGCTCAACTTCCCTGAGCCGCCTTATCCTAATGAGTGAGTATTAAGAGGGGTCTCTAGTGGGCCTTTCTCCATACAAACGTATTCCGCTGTTTTCTTCGTGGATAATGCGTCTAAAGCAATATTTTTTTTTCCAAAAAATCTAGGTCTTATTAATACATAATATCATTTCCTTTTTTTCAAAACATAATAGCTAAAAGAATTATGACAATCCAAAAACCCCAAAAAAAAAACGTTTTTACCGACATGTTCAGACGACTATCAGACAAATTAGACAAGTATTTTACAAAAAATAAAATGATAGAAGCATAGATATACTTTTCCTCTAAATTTTGATATAAGAATTATTTAGATCAGTTTATTTTTGAAGAAGAAAACGTTTTTAATCAAGATTTTTGTAGGTATAATCAGCCTGAGCTGCCGTTGTCCTTTTCGCACTTTACGGGGGCTTGGTCGGACGCAGCGCGACGGCAATAGTTTCTTCAAATACCTATTCTTCAAATTCTTCGGGGCTAGAGTCCCCTATTAATATAACATCACGCCTCTAATCCCCGAATGGTTAGGCAGAGATGTACACCCACATTTCGCCAGTTTTTTTTTAAGTCCCATGTAATAGGGGGCGAGCACAAATAAGCCGGCACAAATCTAGATTCCGTGGCTGCTATTGAGTAATTTGTGATGGAAAAACCCAATAACACTGCCCGACCTGGGAATCAAACCCAGGACCTCATGCTCAGCAGTCGCGGTTGAGACCACTCGGCCGACGAGGCAGTCTGACTCTTTATAACATAGTTCAATATTGAGTAGTATAATTATCCAACATTGGCATAATTTTTATACAAACTGTTTTTTTTTTTATATCCCATATCTCTAGGGTTATTTCTGTACGTAAAAATAATACTAAAACTCCTAGAATAGGTGGTCCAAAAATGCATAGTTTCGGAGATATCATCAATCATAATTAAATTAGGTCAAAAATTGTCACCAGTATGACGAATCTTTACTTTTGAGTAGTATAATTATCCAACATTGGCATAATTTTTATACAAACTGTTTTTTTTTATATCCCATATCTCTAGGGTTATTTCTGTAGGTAAAAATAATACTAAAACTCCTAGAATAGGTGGTCCAAAAATGCATAGTTTCGGAGATATCATCAATCATAATTAAATTAGGTCAAAAATTGTCACCAGTATGACGAATCTTTACTTTTGCGAGGTTGCCAAACTTCGCAGTAGTGTAGTAAAATAGTAGTAGTTTCATTGAGACATATGAGTAATTCTTTTTATTCAAACCAATAATTCTTATTTAAAGCTAAGAAAATGCGAAAAAACAAAAAAAAACGTATGATTAAAACATAATATGCCAGATGATTCTTTGATATGGTCTCAATCATGTCCTAGAGTTATGGGATATAAAAAAATAACAGGTTGTATACAAGGTGTTGTTTTGCATCCTCGTCAAAATTCAGGAGATTGTCACAAAAGACATTAATAATCAATTTAAATTACGGTACCTAGTTAATTATTGATAAACGTTGATTTTTTTGGTTGTTAATGTTTGTTAGCATTTCAGAATAACCCCCTTAACGTGGTTTAGGGAATAAGAAATTATCGAATAAACGTTTGAGAGTGTTTGTGAAAGCGCGGTTATAGGGCGAGAATCAGACGGGCCGCGTTTAAAACACGGGTGGTTCACACTAACCGATTTCGGTAGATAATAAAAAAAAACCTGCCCATTTTATTATTGATTCGGGTCAAGAATCATTAGCATAGTTACCTCCTTGAATTTGACGAGGATGCAAAACAGCACCTTGTATTATAATACTCAAAACAGACCAAGTAGCCCACTTCTTAAAATTCGGACCACACTTGAGGTAAATGTCCTTACTCCAATGACGAAAGTTGAGCATAATTTTTCTTTTCCAGCATAATATGTCCAGCAGAAATCGATCCCAACTACGTGGTGACGATATGGAACATAATGTCGAAGGTGCGCATCGAGTCCATGATGTGGGGTATCGGCACGGCGCTGGGCGAGCTGCCGCCCTACTTCATGGCGCGCGCCGCCCGGCTCTCCGGCGCCGGCGTCGCCGAGCTGGCGGCCAGCGACGACTGCAGTCGGACTGGCAGGTGAGGGCAACTCAAACTCAAAGCATTGATTCCAATTAGACCATTACAGGCACTTTTGAAAGTCAAAAAGAAAACAAAATTAAACGTGAAGCTACAGTGCCAGTCACAAGGCATAATAACTTGTGAAAGTACTGTAGTTGCCCATTCCAAAGCGTAGATCTCTATGGAAAAGAATGGCCAAGAAACTCCATGGACACTCTTTTAAATCAAAATATGTTACAAAATCTTGGCTTCATCATTCATGTTAAGAATTACAAATATGTGAGAACGATGTAGAAGTCCAGAGTAAAATATTAATTCAGTAATTCAAAAATAAAGTAATTAAAATAAACCGTGGCATCTAAGAGATGACCAGTCACAACTGACAGCGCCTGTTCACGAACATGTCGCATGTATCAGCCATCATTCAACTCAACCATTTTGAAGGGAACTAAACGACCCGACACTCCCGCCACCATCAGCGTGACATTTAAGTGAGCATGACATTCACTCAACCACCAGGGTAATTTCGCGTCAATGAAAGATGTAGGTACTCATTAAATGGTGGCTTTACAGTACAAAGTACTCACACGTGTACTATATGAACATACAGGTCTTATTCTAAACTACGCCAATCCCAAAATAGTTAGGAAAAGGCCGAGCAGATGATGGCGACCATAATTTTTTTTTTTTTTTCGTAAAGTTGTTACAGAGTCTACATACAAAAAATAAAAGACTGTGGATGGGTCGTTGAACTTTAAAAAAACTGCGCTAGAACTTGTACAATAACAGCTTACTATTTTTTACTATCAATTTTACACGTCAACTTTTTTATGCAGGTAATCATTTACACGTCAAAATTAATTATTTATTTTTTGTTGTTTGAAGCCATGTGAGTAATGGCTAGTTTTATATTTTTAGAAACATAATATATTTTATTACTATGTGTACTTACTAAGTAACATTTATAGATCTCGAAATATATGCTTTGTAAGGTAGGAGGGTGCATAACAGCCTTTTAACTCGTTACCAATCATTTGAATTCCTCATAATCATTATTTGCAGCTGTTATAAAAATATTTTAGTTATAATTTACTTAAAGGTACTAATTATACTAAATATAAATATGTAATACACTAATTATTGTAATCATACTTTAATCAAACTATTTTTGTAACTCGCTCCTCTGTTTTTCTTTTATTTTCATTTTTTAATTCATAAAACATTTAAAAAAAAATTGTCCGCTGGTGTCGGGAGCAAGGCCCAAGCTACCGGTGGTTAGGGCTGTAGAAATAGGAACCTCCACACAATGCGAGCCGTGTCGAGGAGTACTGCCTTCTGAATCAGGGCCTTGATTCTAAGGAGATTATTCTTATTCTCTATTTATGTTACAATTTCAACCTAATCACTAAAAACATCATAGCTATATCCATAATAACCTTCAAAATAAAATTTGCAGGGCAAAACAAATGGTACAGAAGCTGGTCCAGAAGGTAGGCTTCGCCGGCATCCTCGCCTGTGCCTCCGTCCCCAACCCGCTGTTCGACCTCGCCGGCCTGACCTGCGGACACTTCCTCGTGCCGTTCTGGACATTCTTCGGAGCCACTGTGCTCGGCAAGGCTGTCATCAAGATGCATATACAGAAGATGTTTGTTATCATCGCGTTTAATGAGACTTTGGTTGGGTGAGTCGGAGTTTTTTTTCACTTTTCTTTAAGATTTGTGCCTAAAAAACATCATTACCTTCTTTAGAGAGAAAGGAAACTTCCACCGTAAATGCAATTATTTGATCTTTTTAGATTTTGAGTTTATAGTTTTTTTTCTGATCGAATCTGATCTCTCTATCTGCAATACCTACACAGAAACATATATGAAACAGGGCTTTTAAAAAAAAATAAGTATACAAAATATCTAAATGGGAAAGTTTGGAATGATTTCCGCACTAAGCGTTTTCAAACGTCTTTCATAATGCGCACAGCACAGGGGGTCTACTCTCTAAGTCCGTCAACGAAAATACGGGTCCGTCCGCTACTAGCTTTATACTTCGAAATGTACCCTACTCCCTAATATTTACGGATTCATGAGTTTTAAAAACACATCGGGAGTAAGGACAACTGTCCATAGTGTTGTCATTCCTTTTTAGTTCGGGCCCCTTACGAATCTCGTGTCCGTAAGTGATACAGAGTAGGAAACGACCGTAACTTCGGGCGAAACTACGGATTTCGTGCTTAGAGAGTAGACCCCCAGGAGTGGAACTCTCTGCTTGCGTCTGTGTTTCCGAACGCTTACAACCCTAATCTCTTCAAAGTTATATTGAACAGGCATCTTCTGGGTAAGCTCGTACCATCGTCGACTTTGTCTCTGTCTCAACTGACCTAGACTAGAGTCAAGAGCAAACCCATCGCAAATAAAAAAAACCGGCCAAGTGCAAGTCGGACCATAATATATAAAAACGCAAAGAAATATGGGAGCCCCCTTTTTTTTGCGGATGGGAAATCTTCAAATGACTTCTCCCGCTCTGGGCGGAGCGGGAGGGACTGTCAGACTTGTACTGACTAAAACCCACCCATGTTCCTTCTTCGCCCTTTGTGTTCCAGGGCCGCGGTATCTCTTTCGAACAACCCGCAGCCCTGGCAGTACATATGAGAGCCCCCTTAAATATTAATTTTATTCTGTTTTTAGTATTTGTTGTTATAGCGGCAACAGAAATACATAATCTGTAGACATTTCAACTGGCTAACTATCACGGTTCATGAGATACAGCCTGTGACGGACGGACGGGCGGACGGACAGCGAAGTCTCAGTAATAGGGTCCCGTTTGATCCTTTGGGTACGGAACCCTAAAAACAATATAAAAAATTACTTAACAAGTGGTAACCATTCCAACCATACCAACTACATTCATCTTACTTTAAAAAAAAAAAATCTTTGTATGTGGGTGTACAATTAGATCCAACTCTGCTAAACCCCTCGGGGATTACAGGCGTGATATAATGTTATGTTATCTTACTAACCAACCTTAATTTTCTTCCAGCCAAGTCCTTTCCTGGGTAGAAAGGATACCGTACATCGGGCCAAGACTAGAAGCTCCTTTACTAGAGTTCCTCCGGAACCAAAAGGCTCGTTTACACAAAAACGACTCTGCCCCTGTAGAGAACCAAGGCTCGATGCTATCTAGTCTGCTGGAGAAGTTCGTGCTCGCCATGGTTGTGTACTTCGTGGTGTCGATAGTCAATGCGCTTGCGCAGAACTACAGCAAGCGAGTTGGGAAGAAGAAGGGGAAGAAACGGGAATAGGGTCTGCGATCGCCGGGCGACGCGTTAATTGCTATCGGTATGTGGTTTTTTTTTGTTAATGTATCTAATCTATACTAATATTATAAAGCTGAAGAGTTTGTTTGTTTGCTTGAACGTGCTAATCTCAGGAACTACTGATCCGATTTGAAAAATTCTTTCAGTGTTAGATAGCCCATTTATCTAGAAAGGGTATATATCATCACGCTACGACCAATAGGAGCGGAGTAGCTATTAAAAATGTTGTGAAAACGGAGAAAATGTGACGCAGACGAAGTTGCGCGGGACAGCTAGTAACTTATACTCAGCATCATCTGTCATTTGTAGATCTTTGACAGTTGTTACAGGCAGCCAGTGGTTCGAAAGTCGAGGAATATCGTATTTCCAAGTACTAACTGGGTTGTAGAGGTCAGATAGGCAGTCGCTTCATGTAAAATACTGGTATTCAACTGTTAGATTGGAAACCGACCCAAACAAAGTTGGGTAAATGCTAGGCAGATGATGAATCATTATCGTCATTCTCCTGTCCTTTATCCCAATTTAATTGGGGTCGGCTTAGCATGTCTTGTACTTCTTTTTCATAGCTAGCAACCACTGCCATAATTGCCATATTCTCCATGACTATCAATCAAAATCAAAAGTCATTTATTCAAACTAGGCTGATAATTAATCAGCGCTTGTTGAACATTCATGGTTTTATAAAAGCCGATATTAATTATCTTCATAATTGCTTATTTCTACTATTTCATTCCAGCGCGGCGGCGGCCTCCAGCCCCGTGCCGCCGGCGCCGGTAGTAGCGCGCGTGTTGCAGCACTCGCTGCAGCAACGTGCAGCTGTGACGTGCTACACGCTGCAACTGTACCGCACCACGAGAGGCCTATCGTTTTGATGCCGTAATGTTACACTAAAACGGGCTGAATACAAACGCAGGTCTGAAATAAACATAGCCTTTGAATTAATTAGTATAATTAACTAAATAAAATAGAGTACTTGTTGGTAACTTAATGAATTCTATGTTAAAATCCATTTCAAAGTTTTATCCCGATTCACCCCTGCGTTTTAATCACCCCTTTTTACCCGGTAAACTTATATTGTACATACTAGTAAAATTATAAGGTTTCCGTTTTTCCCCATATGGCTATGGAAACCTAAAAATATCCTTGAGTATCCCACAAAATGACTGGGCATTTTGTGGGATATCCGTTAGTAACACTTTCTTCTTTAAAAAAAACATATATAGGGTGACTGATAATTAATGACCAATACAAACAAGATTATACTCATGATAACAAACAACTTTCCCAAAGAACATTGTTTATACTCAATAACTTTTATCACAATAACACAACAGCCGTATGAAATTCGCGCGCACGTAGGTCTGCTACCTATAAGCTGTTAGCCGCGTGACGCCGTTCTGTCTCATTACTATCGTACCGTGCCACATTGGGTAGACAGATCACCCGCACTGCTCGCAAACCCCGAATTTCATATGGCTGTTATTGTAATAAAAATGAATGAGTATACAAAAAAAAAAATCTTTGGGAAAGTTGCTTGTTATCAGGAGTACAATCACGTGTACTAATTACCAATCACCCTATATATTCGCCATAGACAATATTAAAAGAAGGTTTCAATTCTTACCAAAGAGTTACGTCAACATTTAAAAAGGACGGTGGCTACTTGATTAGGCAATAATTTAGCTGTACATACTAGGCTATGTATATAAGGTGCGTTACTAATGTTTTTCTGAAAATTCAGATAGTATAAACATTCTACTAGCAAAGGCGTTGCTTTAATATGGGCAGATTTTAGTGTTATTAAAGAATAATAATGAATGGTCAGGCTAATAGTAATAATAGGTGTTTTGGGAACCTTTTAAATGGAACAGGATGTAAACTGGTTGATTGGTAACCATTTTGAATTCTGATTTCTAGAACGCACTTGTGATTTAAAAAAAAATAGATTTCACGGTGATCTGCTGGCCTACCTCATAAAGCAGTATTGTTTTACTCTCATACCAGTGTGGGAAAGAGACGGAGCTATACAGGATGTCTAGCGCCATCTCTTTCCCACACTCGAAAAGGAGTGAAACAATGTTTTAAGACGTTGTGGTAGCCGAGCAGGGGAGTTACTATGACGCTTAAAACATTATTGTTCCATTCCTATTCCAGAGTGGGAAAGAGATGGAGCTAGACAACCTTTATAGCTCCGTCTCTTTTTCACTCTGGAATAAGAATGGAACAATGATGTTTTAAGACGTCATGGTACGCCAGCTGGTCTTAGGATCTGAATATGGAGCTAAAAAGCAAATTCGTTAACATTATTACCCCTGACTGACAAAGATTCAGTACGGACTAATTGCGAACGAGGTCTGTCTCGTTGGTCGAGTGGTCTCAAGCGCGACTGCTAAGCATGAGGTCCAGGGTTCGAATCCCGGGTCGGGCAAAGTGTTATTGGGTTGTTCCATCACGAATTTCTCAGTAGCAGTCATAGAGTCAAAATCAAAAGTCATTTATTCAAATTAGGCTGATAATCAGCACTTTTTGAACGTCAAAATTACAAAAGACAGTCCCCCAAAACGCCCTCCCTTCGTCTAGATTTGTGCTCGGTTGATGGCAATAGGCTCGCCCCCTATAACATGGGACTTAAACATAACTGGCGAAATGTGGGTGGGCTATAAGGTACACCTCTGCCTAACTCACAGATTTACAGGCAGGGCTTGTTAATGTTACCAACTAACAAAAAAATATCCGTTACTAAACGTTAATTCCAATGTGATAACTTATTAAATTTACAAAAATATAACGTTAATTGATAACATTACCAGTAATTTAACGTTAAATACAATTAACCTAATATACGATAATAACGTTACTGTACCGTTAATTTAGCTAAAACCCAGTCACATTCAAGGTTGTGTGTGGTATGTGAGATGCTAAGTTGCTAACGATATACTGACTCCCTCAACCATGACCTAGCGACCCACAAAATGCGGCGTTCGCAAGGTTTGTTGCAATTAACGGTTATAAAAATTAACGATAAAAATTTGTAAAAATAACGTTAATTCTATTAACGTTATTTTAATATTAACGGTGACACTGACAAATGAAGGTAACGTTACGAAAATTTTACGGTTATTTAAAGCCCTGTTTACAGGCGCGATGTTGTGTAGTTTGCCATTCACAAGGTCCCCGAAAAAATCTTATCAATACATAAGCATTATCATCTTACATTCATATAAGTAAAAACAGCTATCGCCCGACCAATAGCTCTTGCCTTTAAAACAATAATGTACATATGTAGCGTTAATACATATATAAACTTAATACATAACAGGCGTGAAATTATGTAATATATAAACAACTAGGTAATATACATATAACACCAATGCACTACTGTGTGCTTGTAAATGAGTTATCTATGAATACTTAAAACAAACTTTTCAATTGATAAGGAAGACGTTAACTGCTTCGTTGGTCTAGTCGTTGCGAGTGTTGACTGTTGAGTGTGGAGAGCTAGGTTTGATTCTAATGTGCAGTGGAGCCACTGTGGGCATCTTAGTGCTCATTTATGGAGACGCGTCGCGTCGTGCGGTGCGGTCCGCAATAAATTCAAACATGGCGATGTATGAGAGAGTTTATGGAGAAGCGATTTCACGTGCCTTTGCTTGAAATGCAGCGGTGATTTAGCATCATTTGAGCTCTTTTTCCCGTTGTCCCCGTATGTCATATCCCCGCCACGGGGACAGCGGGACGTGATTAAATTTATTTCCCGTTGTCCCCATAACGTACATTCGGCTAACGGGGACAACGGAAAGTAAACTTTTCACGAGTCGTCCTCTTAAATCTGCATTCTGTTGTAAGCTTACTTTTTTTTGAATTTTACTTATTTTATTCAATTATATTAACGGGGACAGTGTACGGGGACAATGGGAAGTATTTTAAAATATTTAATTGAAGTACCGCTGTCCGAGTAGGACGGGGACACCGGGAATAAAGGACTGCAGCGCTTATTCTGGCCTCTAATTTGAAGACGCCCTAGACTTTCTTAAAACCGTCTGTCTCACCAAAACACCTTATAGTGAAAAATAAAGCATGTAACAGAGCCAGGATGACAAGATTTGTTTGAGTATTCATAGGATAGTTTAATTCATGAGTGATTAGATTTAGCTTAGGTGCTCAATACAGCCGTTAATAATAGTGGGGTTCCCTAGATAACTGGAAAGAAATGGCTTTAGTTTTTATGGCGGCAGTTATGAATAAGCAACTAATAGTCTTTTTTTTCGGTTTATTTTGATCTTCCATACAGATAATTGTATTGTGTGGCATAGCATTATGAAATGTCTAACCAAATCATCATTTTGTACGTTGTTATCAAAATAAACTAATACATGCTCACTTGTTTTAAATGTTTAGCTTTTTATTTATTAAACACTACTCGTGTTTAATAAATAAAAAGCTAAACATTTAAAACTTATTTGTCAAAGATATGAGTAAAAAAACTTGTCATGAGCGTTTTTTATTATTGTTTAATCAATAGTAAAATCGTAAGTGAAATATTGGTCAATTTACGTTCAAATCTAAAAGGTCATTATCATTAAAAAAAATACCAAAATATGTGTGTTATTTATTATTTCATGTGATTATAACGATTCCAAAAAAATAACGTTTGGTGCTGTTCATAATTTAATTTGATGTCTCCCGTTAGTTTGAATAAAGTTTTCTAGCTAGTCTGTGGTAGATAATACGTTATAACGTTTATTATTATTTATTGGTTCACATACAATATTATATATGTTTGTATTTATACTATGGCGGGGATAGCTAGATATTCTTTAGTATTTCGATGAATATAATGGAAGTGTTGTGATAATTAATGATTACAACAGAAATTTATCAGATGTTATTAGTATCTTTAACACGTTAAGCGATGTATTTATCATGTTTATTATTTAGATTGAGTTCCCGAGTTAATCCGTGATCCAGTACCGAAATATCGGGAGTCTCAAGGTGGAAAGAACACCGATGCTAAAATGGATAACGCGTATTCAATTCATCGTTCTGAAACCCCACATAGCACATTTTTTTCATCGGTAAAAAAATCTGTAACTTACAAAAGTCCAATACTTAGAAGGTCAAGACGTATGGAACAGCATATCATCTTCCTGCACTTGCCCCATTTTATTTGGGGTCGGCAAATATTGGGAACTCGAAATAAATAGTAAACATGGTAAATATCCCGTTTTTAGTTTTAACGATAATCTTTTATATTTTCATAATATCTAGATATCCTAGCCCCAATTAATAATCTTAAGAAGTTACGATTGAAAGACATTTTTGTATCTCGTGTTTAAAAATGATGATTAATGATAAGTAGTTAAATAATGTCCAGTATTAAAATTAAGGATTTTTAAATAATAATAGGAATGAATTCTTTGTGTAAGTAATCAGAGGTCGCATTCCTTCTATATAGACAGTTTTAAAAATTACAGTTTGATATAAATGTGTTGAATTTTAAATGATATAGTAGATATTGGGTTCGTGAAATGCTAATTATGATATTTAATTCCTTATTTCATTTTCTAGAAAATCTCATGTAAAACTCTTTTTTATTTCTTGAATCTTCAATTTTCTTATTCTTAAGTATTATGTTTATCATTTACTCGATTTTTTTATAGAAATGGGTACCAGATATTATATCTATTACTCTAATCTATTACTAATACTCAACTTAATTTTCTTTAAAAACATGCTGTGTTAAAAGACAATTTTTGAGGTTAATTTTCTCAAAATTATTAACACACAAATAATTTGCATTTCATTCAAACTTAGAAAATAAAATTGTGGGTAATTTTATGAATTAAAAATAGCAGTGTGCAAATCTATCTAATGTCTATTCTATTCTATAACTGTAGTTTTTGTGGATTAGGTAAATGTAGGTCTCAAATTCTGCTAACTTTTTATTAGAACTAAATATTAGAAGTTTATTAATTTTACTTTGTTAGTTCACGCTGTGGTTCTAGTGCTCACAAAAAGTAGCTTTTAAAGGTTTATGCAATATAAAAAATAGCGTACATTAATTATATTATTGCCTGTTGAGATGCTAAAGTCGTAGTCAAGTTCTGGGCCGACCCAATTTTGATTACAATCGACACGCTAAGAAGAATATTGCCTGGACATATAGAGTCGCTAATAACCAATGCATTTTTACGCGCAAGTGCCCTAAAGTGAGTGAGTAAGTCATTAAATTCATGATGGATCACAATGTTTTAAAAATAGGCAAAATACAAGTGCTTTTTACGTTAAATTATGTAACCAACCGTGGTGCCAAATACAGTGATTATGTAATCTAGGTAAGTAGTATCATCAAGCTTAGATTCGTTTCTTCAGTAGCAGAAATCAACGTCTTTCTTAGTGATTAGGTTTTAGCAGAATTTGAGCCTAAAACTAAACTGTAGTGACATTCATTTTAAATTGTTCTTAATTTAATAGTTTATTTTAAAATCTACATTCTTTTAAAGTATGCTTTATGCTACATTCCACATTATTCTAGTTCTTTTAACTTTTGTTTTAAAAATTAAATTTTGTGAACTTTCTGTTATTTTTTTAATCTGGCTGAAAATTGGCTGTAAACAGGGTAGGCTTGAAAGAGCCGGTTAAAAAAAATGTAAAGTTAAAACAAAGGACTTGTCCTGGAAATTAAATTCAGTATAAAATCTCCCTAGTAATCTAATCAAATCAAAATATTTTTATTTCACATAGGCCTACATGGGCACTTATAAAACGTCGACAAAAAGGTGATACCAAATCACTGCCATAGTTACACAAAAAATGTTGCAAAATCATAATTATGTTTTTTTTTTTATAAGCAGTGGTGAAAACAGGATTGTTTTAATAAGTTTAATGTTTTCTTTTTGTCCTGAAATTGTATATAAGAGAATGTATTCGTATTTATCGTAGTTTGTACAGTCATGTGGAGTGGTACATTAGTACAAAATATTGCTTATTTTTTTTGTAAGTTTGAGGTTTCATACTCACAAAGCAATAAATGAATGTTCACGAAATACTGAGTTTTATTTTGATACCTTTTACTTTAGGTGCATCGAGTTAGACTGGAACCCGACCCAACATAGTTGGAAAATGCTAGTAGATGATGATGGATCACCTTTAGTTGCAAAAAGTAACAAATTCTCCTATAGCTTGGTTTGTTACCTCTTGACTACGCCCTTCTTTAGCGACAGGACTCTTCCGTCAGCGCTTCTGGTAAAAACAAATTAATGTGGCTATCATAGTAACAGAGGCGTCCCTCAGTCCTTGAATGGACCCATGCATACGAGGAGTAGAAATTTTTCGTCGGTAATTTATAAGAAAAGCGGTTCGTTTCCTAAAGCCTAAAACCTAAAGTATACCTTCACAGTAAAAATGTATGGAACCGATTTTTTTTTTATGTAATCCGTGGTAAGCATATGCTTACCACGGATTACGCGTTGGGGCACCTATACCCCGTATGTGGAAAATGCGAAACCGTGCTGCACATCCATGTGGCGTAACCCTAACTCAGCGTAGTGTACCGAGCACAGTATTGTGCTCTCTACCTACACTTCGTGATAGTTGAGCATGGTTTCGCTCGAGAGAAGAGCAAACGAAGCGCATCTCCTACACAATATAAGCCAATGTAGATTTTTTTTTAATTTACTCCACTAGCAGGACCCAGAAAGGTTCCACGACAAAGAAATTAGAATCATGTTCGTAAAGTTAATATGAAATCTGGAACCAGATTTATAAAAAAAACTGCTGTCAAACATATTGACATGAGATGTAGAGATGGGTCGTACTAGGTAAATTTTGTACTAGGTGCACCTAGTCCAAGTCCGTACAAATACTCGATCCAAATACCTATTCCACCTAGTCCATGTAATACGCATACTTTATAGATGCTTAGTCTTTGCACGTATCGGTGGTACGATACGTACGCAGTAATGAATTGTTATCTTCCCTTCATACTTTGCACAGGCTTAGGACTGTCAACGTGGATGTTTACGTTTTGGGTGCTTTGTAAGATTTGATACGGAACTTTTAAAACTCAATTGTATTTTACAAATTTTACACTCAGCCATTTTGTCCCTTGTCCGTAAAATGATCCCAAGCGACACATCATTAATAACACATTATTAATATCTTAATACAAAAAGAAATTACAGAAAGAAATATCAACACTTCGTTACGAAAACCAATCACTGAATAAGTCTGATAGGTTTTTGCGACGTCGTGTAGGTATCAATACGGAGGCCGTCGTCCACTGAGAACACGTTAGCGTCGTATGAGTCCGCACTTGATATATAGTCTTCATTCGTATCGAGTATTGTCAAAGTACCTATTCTATAAAGTCTGCCTAGTACCGAGTCCCGACTAGTCTCAAGTCCCGACTAGTCTCGATCGAGTAATGAGACAAAGATGGAAGGACTGTAGAATGGTGTAGTTGAAAAAGGACAGAATATATTCTTGCACAACTCGAGTGCGCGTCGCGTTACTTTAATGCTATTGAATTAAAGTTGCAATTCAAATGACTGGCACACGAATGATTTATGAAAATACTAGTGCACGTCGCGTTACTTTTATGCTATTGAATTAAGGTTCAAATTCAAGTGACTGACACACGAATGATTTTGGCAAACATGAATGAGCGGCAAAGCAGACTAATATCTACGGCAACATAATGCTATCTCGCTTCGCCGCGTCGGTACTTCGATGTGGGCGGGACGCCGGGTGCCGTGGACTGCGTAGGCACAGTGAGACTAGGTGGATCAAGTATTTGAAAAGTTGGAATAGGTGCAGCCTAGTATCGTTAAATACCTAATCCCTGGATCTGTTCTAGTATATACGCTTCATCTCTAATGAGATGACAATTTGTGAACTTGTCACTGTCAACAGTGTCAACTGATTTTGAGGTTAGCTCGTTTCAGAAATACATTTAATTTTCAATTTAGCAGTAATATTGTCGCAATGTTGCGGCGGTTAGCTTGTAATATAGTTCAATCTCGTGGCATCAAGCACACAGTGAATGTAAAATGGGTACGGCCAGATTACGTGCCTGCTTACAAACCGGAGAAGTCTGGAGACTTGGAAGGCCTACCTCCCATTCCTGAGAGCGCTATTGGCAAGGTGTATGCTCAAACTGAGGAAATTAAAGAGTAAGTTAATAGAAAAACTGAATAATATGATAAGAAATTAGAAAAGATGTTTTAAAGTACATGAGCAGATAATCACACAGATTTTCATTGTTTTTTTTTTTAACCCAATAAACTGGAGTAGCAGTGGGAAATTTACATTTTTAAATCAAGGTAGTAAAGGCTATAATATGTCGTTTCTGACTTTTTGTATAATCTCCACTGAAATGTTTGTTTTCAATAAATATTTTATAATTACTTCATACTTTCAGTGCCTCAGAAGCAGTGAAGAAGATATTCTCAGTGGGCCACCTGGGTCGCAAAGAGTACAATCGTTTAGTCAAACAGGAGTTGATGGATCGAGTGCGGAGGCATCAGTATGACCACGGCACCGCTGAAACTAAAAGTATGACTTTAACTATTTGGAGTTTCTTGCCGGTTCTTCTCCATAGGAAACGATCAACCCGAACCGAGCACCTTTTTGTCGACGTTTTACAAGTGCCCATATAGGCCTATGAGAAATTAAAATATTTTGATTTTGATTGATTTGAAAACAAAACTTTTAAGTTTTTTTTTATGTAATTTTAATGACAAAGTATACTAATATTTGGTGAAACTATAGCTACTGCAAGACGCATCTTTACAAAAAAAAATGGATCAATAAAAGTAGTCAAATAAATAATTTTCGTTTTCAGTTGCATTCCTCACAGGACAAATACGGTATCTTCAAGACACAATGGATAAGTTCCCTAGAAATAAGAAAATGAAGGTACAATAATATTATTCTGGTTTTTTAAATAAGAATTTTATCTTTGCGCTGGCAATCTTGGATGGACTGTATTTTTTACTTATACAAATATTCCTCTGTGATACATCATTTCTTGCCAGTAAAGTAAAATAAAGAATAAAAATATATGCCTGCCTCTTGGGTCTAGTGGTTGCAGAAGCAACTGCTGAACATGAGCTCCTGGGTCAGGATAATTTTTATAATGGGTTTGTCTATCAGGAGTCGGAGATCATTGGCAAATAATGAGTGTTACGTTGCTGCCACAAGGGTAGCTTGTACTTCTGATTCTTTGCCATTTCTGCTTTAGGAAAAAGAATAAGAAGAAAGTACTCGTAGCTATTGAGACTCTCGTTTGTCTAGTGCAGGGGTGTCCAACATAATCTTCTGGAGGGCCAGGTTTGATATTTTTGTAACCATAGCGGGCCAAAAGAAATGTCCAATGCCAAAGTGAGATTTAAATATAAACAAAACAATATTTTTCATAAAACTGATTTACTTAAAAAAAAAATTTTTTTTGAAGTGGCTAGTGGTCAGGCTAGTAGATAGATCATCGAATAACTGACATTGGAAGAATTTAATACTGTTCGCGTTATATATCTATTGATGTGTTATAAAGTTTTAACTAGGGCCGTATGTTGGACGGGCCTGGTCTAGTGGTTGCAAGAGGACCTGGGTTCGATTCTCGGGTCGGGTAAAGTGTTATTGGGTTTTTCCATCAAGAACTTCTCAGTAGCAGCCACGGAGTCTGAGTTTGTGCCCGGTTGATATCCATCAGCTCGCTCCCTATTACATGGGACTTAGACGTAAGTGGGTAAATGTAGGTGTATTATTAGGTACACCTCTGCCCAACCCTGCAGGGATTACAGGCGTGGTGTATTGTTAAAAATAATTATATTATATCCTATATTTTCTTTCAGCAACTGGTGCAAGAACGTATCGACAGGAGAAAGAAGCTATTGAAGTTCTTGAGACAATATGACTACAAGAAGTTCGAATGGCTTTTAGAGAAACTCAATATTGAATACAAAGCCCATCCAGAGTAAGTTTAGTGTAATAATTGATTATAAATTACAGCTATATATAGACTGTATAGTCTATTATTATGACATGAAAATAATCTAACCATAAAGAGTCATGAAGAGTTACTAATGGTTAGAATGCCCGTTTGTGCATTGATGTCCTTTCCACTCTGTTGTATATCATTTTTTTTTTTTTATTAGCAGACTGATGTTGATTAAGCGTCAGTTCACACCGAGACGCGACGCTGCGCGCACACTTTTAAAGAGCGATTCAAAATATAACTTTATTTTCTGCACGAAAAGATACACATTTCGTTGTGAGAATTCAGAATACGTTGCGCAACGTATTCTGAATTCTCACGGTGCGCGCAGCGTCGCGTCTCGGTGTGAGCTGACTCTAAGATTACTTTTCCCAAAAAGGCAATGTTATTAAAACTCGCGGCACCTTAAACTTTTATGTAAAAGCATTTTTTATTAAAATTCAAATCTTATATCCATATCATTTTATAATAAAATTGGGTATTCCCTCGCCCTCCTACTATTGATATTTTATTATCTTCACTTTTAACATTTTCATGTCAAATGAACCAAATATGTTTTAGGGCGATTACTTAGCTATTTTGTTTGCTTCATAGGCAACGAAAGTTATAATGGGACCCCACTCAAGCGCCCCATTCAAGTCTGATGTGAAAAATTTTTACTCATCGCTTTTGACTTCGTTCTAAATAGACGTAATATTTTATGCGGCCACGCTACGCAAGTTCCCCTAAACTCCCGGTTTCAAAATCTGTTTATTATTGTAACTTAACAACAGTATTTGTACACTTACAGATCCTTCCACAAACTATCCCGCATGGAGTCACTCCGCAAGCTCACAGAGATGCACTGCGATGACATCCGCAACCAAAAACTGTCTGACTACAGAAACTTGCTTGAAAGCCAACAAGGACCATACTTACAACAGAAACTAGATGCTTTGAAGTTAATACGGAGTGAACAAATAGAACTTCAGTTGCCCATCACGGTTACTGAACAAGATATTAAGAAAGTGCAACAGCAGTATGATGACTGGAAGATCAAAGATGATATCAAACAGCAGGCTAAGAAAAAGAAGAAGAATATTGTGTTGGAATTGAATTGAATTTTGTAAATTATATTTTATTATAGTTAGTGGAAAGATTAATATTGTTTTATTTTTTACTAGCTGTACCGCGCAACTTCGTCTGCGTCACATTTTCCCCGTTTTCGCAACATTTTTCATTGCTGCTGCGCTCCTATTGGTCATAGCGTCATGATATATAGCCTATGTCCTTCCCCAAGTTGAAATCTATCTTCTTGCCAAATTTCATTAAATCCGATCAGCCGTTTAGTCGTGAAAAGGTAACAAACAAACAAACAGAGTGACATTCGCATTTATAATATTAGTATGGGTTAAATACGTTCATAAACTCACCAGGCAGAAACTATAGAACGCCACCTGCACGCGTAGCATGACTAGAAACGGGTATGTCGACGGTAGAATCGACAAACTAACACATTGTCTATCTGTCATTATGTTGATTCTTCCTAACACAAAACTCGTTTTTACAGTGGGCATCCTACGCGTGCTGCTACGACGTTTACTTACGCCTTTTGCTTCGTCCGAATTCATACATCACATATTTTTATTACCAACACTAGCTGTCCAGCGCAACTTCGTTTGCGTCACATTTTACCCGTTTACGGAACATTTTTCATTGCTGCTCCGCTCCTTTTGGACGTGCGATGATATATAGCCTTCTTAGATAAATGGGCTATCTAACACTGAAAGATTTTTTCAAATCGGATTTAGGAATAGTTCCTGAGATTAAAGTGTTCAAGCAAACAAACACTTCAGCTTTATAATATTAGTATAGATATTGTCATAAATAAAATTGTGAAGTAAAGCAATGATAGCATAGAGTGGTGTGACCATCTGATTGCTAAGCGCACCTCTGATTTTTCGAATTTGTGAGCGTATTATTTAGTAACCATTTGCTTCGGTGAAGGAAAACATCGTATGGAAACCAGCATGCCTGAGATATTGCTCGACGGCATGTAAAGCCAAGTCAGAGGCCCATGGGCGGCATAAAAAATAAATACAAAACACCTAGTTTAAAACCATTTTATTTAATAAGTAATTACATAC
This sequence comes from Cerastis leucographa, assembly GCA_963082945.1. Lineage (NCBI taxonomy): Eukaryota > Metazoa > Arthropoda > Insecta > Lepidoptera > Noctuidae > Cerastis > Cerastis leucographa. The sequence continues at coordinate 17,421,330 of OY720365.1, forward strand.
AAATCTTATACTTAAAAATATTCATATAAAAGTATGAAGCGTATTGTCTAAATCAGACGAATTTGGACGGAGTATATTTTACATAAACGTTGACATTTTGAGTATATAGAGCGATTTAATATTAAAATAATGGAATGAAATACTTAATAATAGGGAAGACGAAACTTATTTCCTATAATTTACATAGAATATGGCTTTAGGCTAAGTTTTAGGTGATGGATGATAGTACAGGCAGATCAAAGTAACTTGGCTAATTGTAAATAGTAGCTCGTCAATTTATTGATAAACAGAAGCCCTAGCGCGAACGGGCAGTGTAAACGTATCGTAAATACGTTGATTTTTAAAATTAAAAGTACTCGTTACACACATATTTTTATGAATTAGTGTTTATTCATATCTATGTATGATACTGATTGTGTTTGTTGCAAACAATTTAACTAAATCTATACGATAATTATATTTGCGATAAAAAAATCGACATATTTACGTAAAGTTTACAACGCGCACTCGTATTTAACTGTAATATTGAGCCTAAAAAAAATATATGAAGTTACGAATAAGGGCCAGATCACAACCTGCCTGTATTACAATCAGTACGTCGTAAGATAAATGATGATCGTCATACAGACATCTGTTAACGGTACATGTTTCTGATTTCTATTAGGATTTTAATCAAGATTTATGTTTGCACGTTTGAGTTCGACGGCATTATGAACTTGTCTGGGTACTAGAGATGGAAGTGAAAGACTTTTTTTATTGCAATTTATTTCAATTGATTTTTAGGGCCGTTTCAGATGAGCGTATTTTCTGCACGTTTAATGTCGATTTTGTACGCACGTGTACGGGCGCATATTGCTAAACGCGGCACTCGAACGAACGTTGACGCGCTTATAAACTCGTACAAGCGCGAGTCGCGAGTTAACAATACTAGGTAGCGATACTTTTGCTGACAGTTCTCATTTTAATCAAGCGAACACGTCGGAATAAGCACCCGTACACTTGCTTCGCTGCGTTCGATTTTTGAAACGCGTAATGTGGCTCGCGTTAAATCGGGACGAGCTTATACGCGCTACAAGATCTTCTAGTCTGAAACTGCTCCTAGCGATTAGCTCATGGCCGAGCGAATCAGCTATGTCTCAGTTAACAGAAAACTGCATGACAATGGCACTGCTGCACTGACGCCTCTAGCGTAGGTGTGCCAGGTCACAGTGAGGTGGTGTGCGGAGCTCGCGCGTAGGCGGTGGGGATGAACCCGGAGCGGCGGCACTTGGGCGCGTGCGCCCACAGCCAGCCCTCCACCGTCTGCTGCGTCAGGTCACAGTGAGGTGGTGTGCGGAGCTCGCGCGTAGGCGGTGGGGATGAACCCGGAGCGGCGGCACTTGGGCGCGTGCGCCCACAGCCAGCCCTCCACCGTCTGCTGCGTCAGGTCACAGTGAGGTGGTGTGCGGAGCTCGCGCGTAGGCGGTGGGGATGAACCCGGAGCGGCGGCACTTGGGCGCGTGCGCCCACAGCCAGCCCTCCACCGTCTGCTGCGTCAGGTCACAGTGAGGTGGTGTGCGGAGCTCGCGCGTAGGCGGTGGGGATGAACCCGGAGCGGCGGCACTTGGGCGCGTGCGCCCACAGCCAGCCCTCCACCGTCTGCTGCGTCAGGTCACAGTGAGGTGGTGTGCGGAGCTCGCGCGTAGGCGGTGGGGATGAACCCGGAGCGGCGGCACTTGGGCGCGTGCGCCCACAGCCAGCCCTCCACCGTCTGCTGCGTCAGGTCACAGTGAGGTGGTGTGCGGAGCTCGCGCGTAGGCGGTGGGGATGAACCCGGAGCGGCGGCACTTGGGCGCGTGCGCCCACAGCCAGCCCTCCACCGTCTGCTGCGTCAGGTCACAGTGAGGTGGTGTGCGGAGCTCGCGCGTAGGCGGTGGGGATGAACCCGGAGCGGCGGCACTTGGGCGCGTGCGCCCACAGCCAGCCCTCCACCGTCTGCTGCGTCAGGTCACAGTGAGGTGGTGTGCGGAGCTCGCGCGTAGGCGGTGGGGATGAACCCGGAGCGGCGGCACTTGGGCGCGTGCGCCCACAGCCAGCCCTCCACCGTCTGCTGCGTCAGGTCACAGTGAGGTGGTGTGCGGAGCTCGCGCGTAGGCGGTGGGGATGAACCCGGAGCGGCGGCACTTGGGCGCGTGCGCCCACAGCCAGCCCTCCACCGTCTGCTGCGTCAGGTCACAGTGAGGTGGTGTGCGGAGCTCGCGCGTAGGCGGTGGGGATGAACCCGGAGCGGCGGCACTTGGGCGCGTGCGCCCACAGCCAGCCCTCCACCGTCTGCTGCGTCAGGTCACAGTGAGGTGGTGTGCGGAGCTCGCGCGTAGGCGGTGGGGATGAACCCGGAGCGGCGGCACTTGGGCGCGTGCGCCCACAGCCAGCCCTCCACCGTCTGCTGCGTCAGGTCACAGTGAGGTGGTGTGCGGAGCTCGCGCGTAGGCGGTGGGGATGAACCCGGAGCGGCGGCACTTGGGCGCGTGCGCCCACAGCCAGCCCTCCACCGTCTGCTGCGTCAGGTCACAGTGAGGTGGTGTGCGGAGCTCGCGCGTAGGCGGTGGGGATGAACCCGGAGCGGCGGCACTTGGGCGCGTGCGCCCACAGCCAGCCCTCCACCGTCTGCTGCGTCAGGTCACAGTGAGGTGGTGTGCGGAGCTCGCGCGTAGGCGGTGGGGATGAACCCGGAGCGGCGGCACTTGGGCGCGTGCGCCCACAGCCAGCCCTCCACCGTCTGCTGCGTCAGGTCACAGTGAGGTGGTGTGCGGAGCTCGCGCGTAGGCGGTGGGGATGAACCCGGAGCGGCGGCACTTGGGCGCGTGCGCCCACAGCCAGCCCTCCACCGTCTGCTGCGTCAGGTCACAGTGAGGTGGTGTGCGGAGCTCGCGCGTAGGCGGTGGGGATGAACCCGGAGCGGCGGCACTTGGGCGCGTGCGCCCACAGCCAGCCCTCCACCGTCTGCTGCGTCAGGTCACAGTGAGGTGGTGTGCGGAGCTCGCGCGTAGGCGGTGGGGATGAACCCGGAGCGGCGGCACTTGGGCGCGTGCGCCCACAGCCAGCCCTCCACCGTCTGCTGCGTCAGGTCACAGTGAGGTGGTGTGCGGAGCTCGCGCGTAGGCGGTGGGGATGAACCCGGAGCGGCGGCACTTGGGCGCGTGCGCCCACAGCCAGCCCTCCACCGTCTGCTGCGTCAGGTCACAGTGAGGTGGTGTGCGGAGCTCGCGCGTAGGCGGTGGGGATGAACCCGGAGCGGCGGCACTTGGGCGCGTGCGCCCACAGCCAGCCCTCCACCGTCTGCTGCGTCAGGTCACAGTGAGGTGGTGTGCGGAGCTCGCGCGTAGGCGGTGGGGATGAACCCGGAGCGGCGGCACTTGGGCGCGTGCGCCCACAGCCAGCCCTCCACCGTCTGCTGCGTCAGGTCACAGTGAGGTGGTGTGCGGAGCTCGCGCGTAGGCGGTGGGGATGAACCCGGAGCGGCGGCACTTGGGCGCGTGCGCCCACAGCCAGCCCTCCACCGTCTGCTGCGTCAGGTCACAGTGAGGTGGTGTGCGGAGCTCGCGCGTAGGCGGTGGGGATGAACCCGGAGCGGCGGCACTTGGGCGCGTGCGCCCACAGCCAGCCCTCCACCGTCTGCTGCGTCAGGTCACAGTGAGGTGGTGTGCGGAGCTCGCGCGTAGGCGGTGGGGATGAACCCGGAGCGGCGGCACTTGGGCGCGTGCGCCCACAGCCAGCCCTCCACCGTCTGCTGCGTCAGGTCACAGTGAGGTGGTGTGCGGAGCTCGCGCGTAGGCGGTGGGGATGAACCCGGAGCGGCGGCACTTGGGCGCGTGCGCCCACAGCCAGCCCTCCACCGTCTGCTGCGTCAGGTCGGCGTACACCCACTCGCCGCGCTTCACAGACAGGTCGTCCGGGGCCTGCGCCTGCACCAAACAAACAACATGTATAAAGGGTGTAAAACACCTCTTAACGAAGCCGAAAGGCACTGGTTCTCCCTGTCATTGCGATAATTTTTTTACACCATACCTGGGAACCTTCTAGTTACGGAGATATTAGGGGTCAAAGTTCCAACTTTTTGACAAGTATTTTTTTTTAATACAAGTTTTAATGTAAGATTTTTACTTTTAACACCTTCACGACCCCCGTACTATTCAATCCGTCCATCAGCACAATGTTTTGAGTGCGTTACATTGAGTTCTACCACAAAACATGATTTTACACCCCCCAAAAAAAAGTCGTTTCCCAGCAATAATTTTTGCGTAAAGTTACTTAGTTTCATGTACAGAATGCTTGGTTGACGGCTTCAATATGAGGTGATTTACACGGTGTATGACGAGGTGAGATGAGGTGTAGATATCTTATTACAGATAAATAACTTTAATGTGAAGATGTCTCGAGCGCACACGTCGCTAGGTTATATATTTCGGCCCCTTAGTTCGTACCAGTGTAGGGCGTAGTTAACTACACTTTCTTAATCTGGTTACTAATTACGATTAAAAGTAGTTAACTATGATTACATGTAACTTAACTACAGTAATCTAACTACATTAAGTAGTTGTTAATTTGATTGCTGCAATTTAGTAGTAATAACTACTGATTATTTATGTTTTATGAACTGATATTTTGCAATTAAATAAACATTATAATGTGTAGTAATATATGTTTTGTAATCTGTTTATTGCACATACCTATGTTTATTTTCATAAATAATTAAATGCAAGGATTAAAGTCGTAGATATTATTTTATTTATTTATTTATTAACTCGTCATCACTATCATTACAGGAATGTCCTAATTCAATAGTGTGGCCATAAATACAGTTTCATTATTTACCGTAACATATTCTGTGCATCGTGATTTTTGTGAACTCACTCAGAGAACAAGTAAAAAGATCTATGCTGTCTGCTACGTCATTAAGTACACGCAAGGTACGCGATATAGGGGCTTTACTCAGTAGATTGGATTAGATTATTTATTAATTATTAGATTATTTATTATGTACCTATACTCATCAGATCTTAATTACTTTTTATTGACATGTAATCAAAAAAATAAAATTACTCAGCAAACATCAACTTAATTCAAATTATTTGCGAATCCGATAAATAAACAAAAAAACCGGCCAAGTGCGAGTCGGACTCGCGCACGAAGGGTTCCGTACCATTATTTAATTTTATAAAAACGAGCAACAAAATTATTTTTTGTAGGTAGGTATGGGAGCCGAAAAAAAAACTGTTTTTAGTATTGCTTGTTATAGCGGCCACAGAAATACATAATCTGTAGAAATTTCAACTAGCTTACTATCATGGTTCATGAGATAAAGCCTGGTGACAGACGGACGGACGGACAGAGAAGTCTCAGTAATAGGGTCCCGTTTGACCCTTTGGGTACGGAACCCTTAAAAAAGGTTAATTGGGTTAATCATTTAAATTAGCTTTTAGTACTATACGTTTTTCGAAAATTTCATCCCGCGACTACAACGCGATGCTCTAACTACCTACTAACGACCAATCAAAACACCCGCGATTGTCATTCATGTACTTACATGAACGACTATCGCGCGTGTTTGCTTTTTTAATGACGCAACATCATTTTAAATCTGTAGTTATAAAAAGTAATCAAGAAATCGTGATTGCAACTACAATTAGTAGTTAGTAGTCAAAAATTCTAACTACATTTTCAATTTTTTTATGTAGTTAGTAGTTATGATTACTAATTACTTTATGTAGTCGTAGTTAGTTATCAGTAGTTAGATTACATTTTGCCCAATACTGATTCGCACGGCCTGGCTTTCACTGCATCGTCTACAGACACGGGTGGCCTCTCTCTGTGCGGGTACAGTCGCGTGGTGTGAGCACAGCGTACGTACTGACAGGTACACAAGTAATCCCGACAGTCCACGACTCCGAGGATAAAGTCCACACCAGCCGCCTTCCCTTCCGCACGTAGCGACGTCCCACGCGGACAGGCAGTTGTGATTAAACTAGGCGCGGTCAACTATTGTATAGCTGACTTTGGACTTCAAGTGGGTTCCAAAAGGTAAAAAGAATAGCGATATCGCCGACTCTCTCTTACACGCAGATCACAAATATTGCAATGCAATGTTACTAAGTACGCAACGGTAGTGTATGTGAAACGGTTAAATTTTAAGATCTCAATGTGTCATATACTCTAAAATAAATATTATTCTATTCTACAAGGTGTTGTTTTGCATTCTCATCAAATTCAAGGAGGTAACTATGCTAGTAATTCTCGTTCCGAATCAATAATAAAATGGGTAGGTAATTTTTCTTTTTTACGGAAATCAGTAAGTGTGAACCACCCGTGTTTTAAACGCGGCCCGTCTGGTTCTTGCCTTATAACCACGCTTACACGCATACAAACAATCTCAAACGTTTACTTCAAAATTTCTTAGTCCCTAAACCACGTTAAGGGGGTTATTCTGAAATACTGACAAACTTAAACAACCAAAAAAATCAGCGTTTATTAATAATTAACTAGGTATCGTAATTTTAATTGATTATTTATGTCTTTCGTGATCACCCCCTGAAATTTGACGAGGTTGCAAAACAACACCTTGTATTTAAGGTAAAGAAAAGTTAAATATCGTGTTTTATACCGGGTTTTAAAACATTACCCAGTCTGCTTGCAGCCAGTATCTAGTTTTATCCAGTTGGACAGTAATCCAAAACCAATGTAGTTGGGAAAAGGTTTGCAGGAGTATGAATAAAAGGGAGTAAAATTCTTCATTCCTTATAGAAAAGTGAAGATCTTCCCTTTTTTTGTTGTGTCTGATTGCTACTGTCCAACAGTTGCCGGGTTTTTCTATATAGGCTATGTCGCGGATAACTTTAAGGTGGAAGCGACAGGATGGCCCGCGAAATTCAAATTTTCTTACGTTTTTTGCAATTTGCTGGTCAGTGTCAGTTTTTACATTGAATAAAATATGATATGCGGCCGTAAAACGTACATATTTACATAATTGTAGTCATTAAAATCATCAATACAACCCCTTTTAGTTCATTTACCTAATCCCAATGACTATTGCATGAAAAAGTCATTATATGGGGTTAATTTTTTTTTTCGGGTAATTGCAAAAAAATTAAGAAAATTTGAATTTCGCGGGCCATCCTGTCGCTTCCACCTTAAGTGCGCAATGTATGAATTTGATGTTAGTACTTCATGTGTGTCATAGATAGCGCTGTAGTACTTTTTGGCAACTTTTTATAGTATCATGATAGGCGTGAAGTTATGTCGAAGTTACCTTATAATCGTAGAGCATGACTAGTTCGGTGCCGTGGTATCGTCCGTCGCTGTCCTGTGGTTGCGCGTTGTTCAGTTTGTTGTTCAACAGCGAGTTGTTGGGGTTCGGTGGCGGAGGTGATAGGATGGGTTGTGTGTTGTCTTGTTGAGTTGCTGGAAGTCAGAGATACAATATTTAACATTGAGTTTTTTTTTTTAACTGAAAGCTTCTTTCTTTAACTGTGCACTTTTGAGCTGGGTAAAAAATGTTAAACTCGAGTCAGATCGTCAGATCGTCAGATTGAAAATCCGTAAGACGGTTTGACATTAGCTTACGTAGGAATTTGAACTTTATAACATCTGTAATTTGAGTTTGGTTTTCCAAATCTGGATAATTATCTTATGCACAAATAAAACCTTCGGTTTCTCCATAGAGGTAAAATTCGTAAGACGGATTGTAATAGGTCTGAAGTGTTAAATTTTTAATGAAATATAAATTGTCATGTTTGTGTGCGATAGCGCAATAAATGAATATTGTATACCACATAAATGATATTACTTTTATACTGATAATTAAAGCAATTCGTGCAGAATTATTCCCTAACCATTCCAAAATGTCAAAAATGCACAACGTTAATATTCAAGTTTTCACTTCGCAACCCGTTTTTTTTTTCTGAAACATTTTTTTCTATAGCGTACGAGAATTCAGTACCACGTGAGTAATCCCCGATGTGGTAGGCAGAGGTGTACCCAATAATAGAACAACAACATTCCGCCAGTTATGCTTTAAGAGCGTTTACGTTTTACGACATTTCTTACAAACTTTCAAGTCCTTATTTTCGGAAACGGGTAAAAAATGTATTTAAATGTTTTTTTAGTAACTTTCAGACCTAAACGGTGTAAAACGCCTCTTAAGGAAGCCGAAAGGCCGATTTCCCCCTGTCCTTGCGATCATTTTTTTGTTCTACACCATACCTGGGAACCTTCTAGTTACGGAGATATTAGGGGTTAAAGTTCCAACTTTTTGACAAGTATTTTTTTAAATACCTACAAGTTTTTAATGTATTTTTTTTACTTTAAACACCTCCACGACCCCCTTACTATTCAATCCGTCCATCAGCACAATGTTTTGAGTCCGTTATTACATTGAGTTCTACCACAAAACATGATTTTACACCCCCCAAAAAAAAGTCGTTTCCCAACAATAATTTTTGCGTAAAGTTACTTAGTTTCATATACAGAATGCTTGGTTGACGGCTTCGTGATGAGGTGATTTACACGGTGTATGTATCCTGCTAATGCGTATTAAGTAGAACTTGAAAGTTTGTATGGAATGTCGTAAAGTGTTAACGTTTTTGAGTCCCATGTAATAGCCTATTGCCATCAACCGGGCACACATCTACAACTTCAATAAACATTACATCAATGTGGCCTCGATCTCTGAACTAGGACATCCTTTATGACAGGGGTCGAGGTTTCTCCAGTTACTTACATGGAAGCTTAGACAGTGCTGCTTACTAGAACTACTTTAGAAATTGACATAACTCTTAATATACGTTGCGTATTCAAACATAGTCAACACAACTGATTCAGTGATTTTTAGTTTAGTAGCGACCAGCCCTACCCCGCACGGGTGCAGAGGGCACATCGAAACATTGAGATTTTTGTATTATAAGTAGCTGCTGCCCGCGACTTCGCTCGTGTGGAAATTTTGATGGGTATGAAAAAATAGATTTTTGCCGATTCTCAGATCTACCCGATATGCACACAAAATTTCATACAAATGTGTTCAGCCGTTTCGGAGGACTTTGGTAACAAACACCGCGACACGAGAATTTCATATATTAGATAGATATCTAAGTTTATATTTTATTTTATCTACATTTTTACTTAGACAGAAAAAAACCATTATCAACTACAACAACGATGCTCCCGAATAAGTCGCGTTCTATCCTAAGCAAACAGAATTCAGTTTAGAAAAGCTTAGTCAAAATTCGAATAATCTTGAAGGTTTTTAAAATGTTCAAAGATACTTTTTTCTTCAGTGGATTTTTTTGCGTGTGTATGTTACTTTATTTTTCAATGTAAACATGGCGACTATAAATTAACTGAGCCTCAGATGACCACAAGTGGACTGTGATATTCTGAGTTAATGATGGAATGATATAATCATTACCTTGAACAACTGCAGGGTACACAAAGCCAGAAGGTATGAAGCCTTCCTGTCCGTCACTGCGCACTATCCAGTACCAGTCTGGGTCTTCTCTGTTTAGAACTGAAATATACAAACAATAAACTCAAATAAATACACAGAAGCCGAAGATTTAATAACTCTAAAAGAATCCGTTCAAGATTGAAAAAAAAAAAAAAATTAATAAACTTAAAACTTTATTTTGACTGTTTATAAAACACTTACTGAGATATAAATAACACTTTGAAATATTATGTGACGCCTGCATGCAAGTAGGGCAAAGTGATTTAAATTAAAAAAAAAAAAAGACGAGAAAATAGTGCAGATTTTCAGAGTTTAGATTATGACTGATTTGTCTCACCGGTGTCGAATTCGCGCGCGGTGACGGCGTATAGCAAGAGCTTCCCGTCCGGAAGGATCCTTGCTAAACGGACACACTATGGACAAACTACGGACACACTGACCGGTGACAATATCGCCGCGTTCCACGTCGTTCTCGTCGCGCGCGGTGAAGGTGTACAGCACCACGTATCGTCCGGAGGGATCCTTGCTGAACGGACATACTATGGACATATTACGGACACACTGACCGGTGACAAACTCGCCGCGCTCCACGTCGACGTCATTTTCGTCGCGCGCAGTGAATGTGTACAGCACCACGTATCGTCCGGAGGGATCCTTGCTGAACGGACACGCCTCTCCCTCGCTGCCTAGCTCGGAGTGCCCGTCGTTCGTTACGCCGTCCGATACCGATAATCTGCGAAGAGTAAAGTAGAAACTTGATCAAACTAAGCTAAATTATTGGTACCTGAATGTGGAGACTTAATATAGAACATTCATGTTTGAACCAAAACTTGAGGCCAGTAAGGCTGAGCGCAGACTTGAGTCTCGACATTTTTAAGACAAACTTTGCTTTCATCGACAAGTCTGCCTTAAAACTATAACGAAACTGTTTTGTCTACGACACGTCGCGCAGCTAAAACGAAACAGTTTTGTCTACTAAGATGACGAGACGAGAAGAGACGAGAGTTGTTTTAATCAATGTGATTGTGAACTTCTTACAGCAGAACAGTACTCACTGTGAAACATCTCGATGCGCCAGATCAGCGGGAGACCGACTCCGGGGCAGCTTCTTCTTGAGGTCATGATGTTCGCAGGGCGCGCAGTACGAGTGCGGGATGAAGCCCTCGCGCCGGGACTCTGCCACTATCACGTACACCCAGTCGTTCTCTCTGTACAAGACGTTTACTATTTGGCCGCGTTTTACCTGGAACATCAAATATTGTAGTTAATTATATTGAGCAATTAGTTACGAGTTTGTGGCTCAATAATAACAGCTGCTTAGTGCAATCTTTAGATTAAGCCGCGCGTGCTTAGGTTGGTCCAGCGATGGGTGACCACCCATTAAGCCAACCAAACCTAAATCTTACTGGCAGCCCAATAGAAATAGAATAGCCCTTACGCCAAAGGCTGATTAACTTTCTGAGGAACATTGTTCACAAAGGACATAGGGTACCGTCCATTAATCACGTGAGGCTTGAAAGGTAGCAAAAATCACGAAATATCACAAGGGGGGAGGGGGTGTAGTAAAATATATCACGTGTTTATATGTAAATGATTACACCATTCCTTTAATATTATTTTTATGTCAGTCAAAATCAACCTGCAACTTTACTGTCTTGACATTTTGTGGTCCTTAATTTCAGAATAAAAATTTATATCTGTATTTAAAGATAATATTCTAAAAATTAAGATACTTTGGAGGTACTCAAAATACACAGTGATTTTGGGTGTGGGCGGGAGGTTAGTCTTCAACCTCACCACATATCACCAAGGGGGAGGGGGCGGTTAAAAAATGCAAAAAAAAAACATCACGTGATTAATGGACGGCCCCTAAAGAACTCTGCAGATGACATGGTGATGATATGGTTAGATTCATTAGCTTAGTCCATGAGGTAGAGATTTAAAAACATAAATATAGGAATTTGTTTATTTATATTTTGTAGATCAATTTCCAAATTATTACATTTATAAAATGCACATGCTTCACAGTTAAGAAAAGTTGCACTAGGTTGGAAAAATTCCTAACATGCTCTATTTCAAATTATTTATAAAAATATTGACAAACTTAACCAAAAGTGCCTTTTGTGTGTACCTTTGTACTCAAATATTTTATGTGTTTTCCTGTGTTCTCTACTGGGTGAACATAAATAGTTAAATAAATAAAGAGTTCTGACCTCTAACTCATCATCAACGCAAGGAGCGAAATCATGCAGCACCACCATCTTAGAGTCAGGACTGAGACCGTGCTCTTTCTCAATACCGACCCTAACCAGGGTCTCTATGCTGGCCGAGCCTGTGATACGTCCCATGCCAGGGCTTAGCCCTGAGCCAGGACGTGATAAGTCTTTGTCTGAGTCACCGCTGCTTGCTGAAAAAATATTAAATGTGAGTGCATTAAAATAGAATACTCAGCATACAAGCTGTTGGTCCCGGCTGTCATTTGTAGATCTTTGACAGTTGTTACAAGTAGTCAGAAGCCAAAAGTCTGACATCTAGTCTTACCAAGGGGTATTGTATTACCCAGTTATGGGTTGTGGAGGTCAGATAGGCAGTTGTTTCATGTAAAATAATGGTACTCAGGTGCATCCGGTTAGACTGGAAGCCGACTCCAAGATAGTTTGGTAAATGGCTAGGCAGATGATGATGACTCAGAGTATACAATTTGACATATTTTGGACATAGACATTCCTTCTGTAGGAGGGACTAGGCAATAATCCACCAGGCAGACTCAATTCAAGTTGATGGATGTCATGGTGTCTTATATTTTTTACTTTTATGACATGCTGGTTTCCTTGGTGATGTTAAAACCTTTGTTATTAATTAATAACTAAAGTAAAGTGCTTGCATAGACATGTTTCTATGAAACCTGGCAAGCACTATAGTTGATGTGAATTTTTATGCAAAATAGACAACAAAAGTCCATTCACAGTTATTTATACCAATGGCTGGACTTTAGGTAGCTTATTTTTGACTATACAAAAGTGCCTTTCTCGGTCTATTTGGAACAAATGCTTTGACTTCGAGAGAGTCCTCCAAAGTATTGAAATTTTGTTGTCTAGCCAACCAAGTGTTGTTAGCTAGTAATTCATTGCCATGTTGCATGCAATACAAATGGTTTATTAATACACGGATTTAGAGAAACTTAGCTTGTCTACAAGATATTGCTATCAGTGGTATTGCAGTCATAGAATTAGCAATTTTGAAAAATATCTCTGCTACTATTTTGGAGTTCAATAAAGTATATTGTATTCATCTATTTTGTGCTTGCATAAAATATAATTAATTTTGTACTATTGAATCTTTGTAAGTAAGTAAAACTTTTAAAAAACTAAATTTATTTAAGACTTAAATACTTTACACAATTGCAAAAAAAATGTTAAGTATGTGGTCACATAATATTGATTGTGGTTTGTGGAATCAATCTAGCGTGTCTGATAAATCAATTTACTGATAAAGAATGGTTTCATGAATTTTAAGTCATGCAAGTTTTAGTTCATCATTAAACTATTGATAACATAAAAGGAACTGTAATAATTAATAAGAACTAGTTTTGTAAGCTATGTTTAGGATAGATTTAAATAATTTATCATATAAATTATGTATAAAGTTAAAAGTAGTAGTCAGAATCACACATTGAAAAACTTTTGCATCTATGGTTATTCAACTTTTTTTTGTTTAGCTAGCCATTTACAATACCTAAATTAAGGTTCTCACGGTCAAGGGTGTTGGGCATACAGGTTGTCAGGTGAAACAGGATGAAATTACTAGTTTTATATATTTATAATTATATAGAAAGTCTGAGGTCATTGACTTGAAAAGTTCCCAATGAAAGCTCGATACTTACATTTCTTCTTCTTCCCCCTTCTAATTCTAACTGGACACAGAAACGCCATACTGTAATTACCTTAAATTAACACATAACAAACAAAATTAGGTTAAATTCAACAAGTTATAGTCACTACTTTGAATAAAATACGATTTTCTCACGATTTCCTACATGTCAAAAAAGTTCATAAAACAACTTTTTTTTATACGTTTCGTTACTGCGTTCGGGTTGTGCGTTTCGTTTTTCGCAAACATTCAACATTGTCTGATATATTTTATATTTGTGACCTTGTAATGTTATTGATTGTAATTAGTTTATTTGATATAATTTATTGTAATACATTTAAATACCTATTTAACTCACTTATATCATAGAATGGTGATCAACATCGTTATTCCGGATACAGGAAAATACAGGCTCGGCCTAGTTTAGACGTTAGGGTTCATTTTGATCTGTTTACTTACTTACTGTACTTGTGACAATATTGTGATAAGTGTTATCATGTATTTCCTCTTTTTTCAATAAAGTTTTTATTTTTATTTTTTATTTTTTTTATTCCGTTTTCAAATGGAGGAGGTTTTCAATTCCGTAACTTGCCCGTTCTACTATCATTCTTACTACCAGTAGTAGTAGGGGAGTCCAAGAGGCTAAATAGATATTTACTCGAGCGTTGTGGAGACCTATTGGATTGTGAAGATTAGCTAAAAACAGAAAAGTTTATAATTATGATTGTATCCCCTTTCACTGAGGGGGGGAGGTGTACAGGTTTTCAAAAATGTAAAAAAAACAGTCTCAAAAAGAATACAATTTACATATATCTTCTTATCTTCTTTCTCAATATATATAAATTACGTGTCACGTTGTTTGTCCGCGATGGACTCTTAAAACTACAAAACCGATTTAAATGTGGTGTTCATTAATTACACTAGTTAGGGTTTAGAATAAAACCACCAAATTATCAGTAAGTAGATGAATGACTTTGGGGGAACGTGCTCTCGCTACCCGGGTTAATTGTTGACTGGTTGAGACGTTACCTCAAAGCAAACGCTACGTTAATTAGAGTACCACATCTCCATCTTTGTACACCTTGTGCAGTTTGATCTAACTTGAAAGATGGGATAGCTACATCTCAATATTATTTTATTGCAAAGTTACAATTATCTGTTAACTCCAAACGATTCTAACAGATGGCGGTATCTGTTGACTGGATTGAGTAAGTATTCAATAGATGGCGCTGTATAGGAGCGCAGTAGCAATGAAAAATATTGCGAAAACGGGGAAAATTTGACGCAGACGAAGTTGCGCGGGACAGCTAATAACATTATAATCAACAAAAAAAATATAGATAAGGATTCCCCCCCCCCACATGGAACTGAAACTAAAAAAAAAACTATCGAACCTATACTTGTGGGGTGTCTATAGATAGGTCTTTAAAAGTGACAAAGGTTCCTAAAACCATTTTTTTTCATTGAAAGATAGACACTTCCAAACTGGTAAAACGGGTGTCTAATTGTCCCCCTCTAATTTCTAAAGTAAGAGGCGAAAAATTCTGAAAAACATATGGGGATGTAGAAGGTAAAAACAACTTTCAACGAAAATTGGTTTGAATAAGATTTGATATTTAGTTTTTGAGATAAGGGACTTTTTCACCAAACTGCAGCAGTAACTTTGTTTTACATTAACTTACTATGAAAAACAAATTTAGTTTTGCGGTTGAGTGGAAGTTTACACTAATGAATGACCGTTCAAAACATTGTTATTATATTGTTTGGGGCTATGGAACCCTGTGTGCGAGTAAGACTCGCTTTTTTGTTTACAACCCCCAGTAGTAACACGGAAATAAATAATTACTATATTTCAACCGCGGTAGTAACACGGGTAATTTTTTTGCCCGTGTTACTACTGGTAGTAAGAATGGTACTAGCACGGGCAAGTCACGTTCATTTCGACTAAATGTTCCTTTTTTTGTAAAACTAGACTGTTGTGTTGGTTTTACTTTGTTATTAAACAAAGTTTTTTTTGTCAAATTAAACAACGATCATTTTCGAAAATGTTTATTTCACAGTACTAAGTAGGTAGGCAGGTACACGATAATAATATAAAGACAGTCGTTAGCTTAATTTCTAAACTTCAAAGATACATTTTTGGCACATGCAAATTTAAACAGCAAAGTACAAAAATACACAGAAATGACTTTCAACAACTTTTAACTATAAGTCTCAAACGGATTCAAACCTAACTAAGTTTAACATTAATCATTAGTATATTGTTTTATACATTCATTGTTATTAAACTCTATATAACATTTAAACTTTTATGAATTATTTCTGTTTAGAATGATAATTTATTGTAAGTACCAAAACCGTTTTTCTGTCAGAACGGGAATCGATTAAATTTTGAACAATAACTTTTAAATATGTTTTTTTTTTTTAAATGTAAGTACAGTCAGTTATCGTCAATACTTAAATAACTTGATACAACTTTAACAATTTTCACAGTCCCAACAACAGTTAAGGAAGCAAAAGAGCGCTCATTGTCAATTTATATAAATAAAAACCTTTATAAACTAGGTTTTTTTCAAATACCAATGTTTTTCTCTACATTTATGCATACATTTTTTATTTACAAGTATATCAAGCACCCTTTTGCTTTGAAGCTCTTTTCATTTATATTTTGGCTTTGTTACTATTCCAAACTAGAATTAGTGTGTTCACACAGCTTCAAAAATATGTATAATTTTATTTACATTAGGTGACTTAGAAGGTAATGAACATTGGTTGAATTTTGGCCATACCGACGTAAAAAGTAAAAATAAACCAGCCATAAGCATAGACAATTTATTAGTCAAGTAACGGAGTGATGAATTGATGATATTTGACGTAGGTACTATTTACATGCAAAATAATTAATAAATAATTAAAATATGAACTATAGATGTTGCGTATCAGTTAGCGAATGCCACGATTCGTGCCGGTGGTCGGGAAACTTTATACAATCCATCCAATGTTTCAATCTCCTTCCTTTTGAACTCGCTCCCAAAACTAGGCTGCCTAAAAAGTCGTTGGGTTTGCCATAGTCCTTATCCCAAACTGTCAATGTCAGATTTTGGCGGGAAAGTTCGGTTGGGCGAGTTTCGAAAAGAAATTCTTCGTTCCACACTGGGTTTAGATTTCTCCATTTTATCGATGTTTTGTGCTTCTTGTGGTAAGGGTCAGGATCCAAATGCCTGAGGAGAAAGAAAAGTTATAATTAAGTATCATAATAAGCAGTGGCTATAATTAAACATTTTGGAACCTATCGACTGAATGGAACTTCGTGAAAAGATTTAAATCTCCTAGCCTACCAGATAATCTTTGGAACGAAGATCCATTTAAAAATCCTTTTTGAAAAAAAAAAAAATAACATACTTCCAAAAGAAAAACACTAACAAGTGGAAAATAACTTGATTTTATTTAAGTACTTACAACTTATTTTTTATAAAATTAAGTTCAACATAAATTAATAAGTGGCGAAGGGCGCGGTTTTTGGGAGATGTTGACGTGCAAATGGTGTTGATTTTCAGTCTAATTCAAATAGATTTGATTTCGTTTCGAAATAACTTAAAAAAAACGTAAATGTCTATTTGAAGGTACACACGGCGACACATCAAGTTATAAATTTTCACTATAACATGGCCGAGCTTTGTACTTATAGATTTCCCGTACAATAAGATTAGTCAAGCAATAAGACTAGCTGTCCCGCGCAATTTCGTCGGCGTTCATCCCCCCCGTTTTCGCAACATTTTTCATTGCTGCTCCTTTCCTATTGGTCGTAGCGTGATGATATATGTATAGCCTATAGCCTTCCTCGATACATAGGCTATCTTTGACTGAAAGATTTTTTTAAAGCGGACCAGTAGTTCCCGAGATTAGCGCGTTCAAGCAAACAAACAAACTCTTCAGCTTTATTATTAGTATATTAGATTAGATACTTCAGCTTTATTTTTTAACCCACGACAAAAAAAGAGGGGTGTTATAAGTTTGATATTAGTATTAGATTGGTCGTCGTGCATAAACAGCCTTCACTTAAACTTACAATTTAACAAACGGATCAGAATATCCATTACTATCCCGTGGCGGCAGGTCAGCTCCTCTACAAATAGTCACGACCAGCGCCCTTCTCCTGGTACTGTAGCACAAGGCCAGGAGTACCCTGGGGCCAGTGGGCTCCGAGCCTGAAGACCCTGACAGGGCTAGCCGCAGCTGTGCGGGAGACTTCGTGCATTCTCGGAGCGCCACCGTCGCTGAACCCATCTCGTCGTTGCCGTATCTGAGGATAGAATGATAGCTTTTAAAGGGATTGGCCACGTAAGCTCCATGCATAACGACCGCTGGACAAAGGTTTCAACGCAATGGGTGCCTGAGGATGGTTGGCGCCGCAGAGGCTCGAGGGATGGTTCGAGGTAGCGCAGGCGAAGAGTGCCTGGAAGGATATGGGGGAGGCCTCTGCCCAGCAGTGGGACATACAAGCCTACTAAATAAAAATACGGAGTGGAGTACCCTAATAAAAATGTCGTTTTCTCGTTTACTTCACCATTATTTAGCGGTGCACAGAATAGACCTTTCCAATTTTCATCGATACAGTGCAAACATCCTCCGAGTTTACTCGGCTCGGTCACGAATTGCGGACGCGGTACGGGACACGGACATCTCTATACAAATACTGAAGTATCTCAGTTTCCGTGTTCAGAGTCACGTTCGTAACTTATTCGTATCTGTTTGATCGAAGCACCTGATGGAAAAACCCAATAACAGTTTTTTCGACCTGGGAATCGAACTCAGGGCCTCTAGCTCGGCAGTCGTACTTGCGACCACTATGACCAACAAGGCAGTCTACCATCTGACCATCTGGCGGAGTACCATTTGGGCATTAACATCATCTGCCTAGCCTTTTCCCAAACTATCTTGGGGTCGGCTTCCAGTCTAACCGGATGCAGCTGAGTACCAGTATTTTACATGAAACGACTGCCTATCTGACCTTCACAACCCATTAACAGGGTAACACGATACTCCTTGGTAAGACTGGATGTCAGTCTTTTGGCTTCTGACTACTCGTAACGACTGTCGAAGATCTACAAATGACAGCCGGGACCAAAGGCTTAACGTGCTTTCCGAGGCACGGAGGAAACTCGGTATGTAATTATGGTCACCTATCCACGGACCAACCTCGGCAAGCACGGCTTAACCTTAAAGATCGACCCGTGCGGATGTTATTATTTGGGCATTGCCAAAAACTTGAAAACCAAGAGTGAAAAGGGCAATCAATTTCTATGTTATCCAATCAAAAAGTTGTATTAAACCCTCATAAGATTATTAAATTATTACCTTGTAAATGATGTGCCTAAAGTGGCTCAACATGTGTTCGAGTTTCGCGGAGTGGAAAAGTTAAGTGTTCTGTTTGACCTACTTTAGGACGCATCGGGGAGAGGATTACCTCATAATGTAACATTCAGTTTGTGAGCATAGTCTGTGGCGAGAAGAAAAAATACCGGTCTTGTGCGACTCGGAATCGCGCACGAAGGATTCCGTAGGTACCATTATTTATAAAACGAGCAAAAAAATATTTTTGTTTGGGAGCCTCCTTAAATATTTATTTTATTAATTTGCATCAATAGAAATTTCAACTGGCTACGTGGCTACCTATCACTGTTCATGAGATACAGCCTGCAGACAGACGGACGGACGGACGGACAGCGAAGTCTCATTAATAGGGTCCCGTTTGACCCTTTGGGTACGGAACCCTAAAAACGATGCATTTATGTATGTCTGTTCTGGACGAAATTGAAAATACAATGATATGCATTTCATAATAAATTATGTTTTATAACTCGATGATTGGTAATTTCCATAAAACATAATTTACCCTATTTTTAATTAGGTACCTACTTCGAGATTGTCTCGAAGTGACTGTTCAAGAAGTGATATCGGGCATTAAGCATTCAGTTAGATGTCGCTTAGTGTTAGTGAAAAAGGGCATCAGGCATTTAGTTAGGTTCCCTTAGTGTTGGAGTAAGCGGGCATTAGGGTTCGGTTAGAATTGGGACCAAAGGCTGCATCATATGGTTTACCCGTGTAAAAAAAAGTGTTCAGTATTTTCCCCATTTTTCGTTAGTTAGTTTAGTCCGTAGACCGTATAACATGCGACTTAAACATAACTGTCGAAATGTGAGTATTCTATTACTTACACCTCTGCCTAACTTTTCGGGAATTATAAAGGGTGTAAAACACCTCTTAACGAAGCCGAAAGGCACTGGCTCTCCCTGTCATTGCGATCATTTTTTTGTTCTACACCATACCTGGGAACCTTCTAGTTACGGAGATATTAGGGGTCAAAGTTCCAACTTTTTGACAAGTATTTTTTTAAATACAAGTTTTTTATGTAAGATTTTTAAAATCGCATTTTGCTCACTGCTTTCAGGCAGCAAAACCTACATGTTTGAGCTACTGAAGTGAAAATAACTATTCTTGTACTGAGTATTTCTGCAGTAATAACTGCAGAAATACTCAATACAAGAATAGTTATTCTTCCAGCAAATCCCTAATTCCAAACAATGCCAGTTTAAAAACTTATGATTATATTGTTGGTACTTATTTGAACTCTTGTAGGTAAGGAGAGTCTTGTAGGGTAGAGTTGAAGACCCAACATACCGTTTTTAATGACGTGCCACTGACGCCCGGGCCTGGGCAGGACATCTGGCTAGACGCGGAGATGGCCGATGGAGCAAGGCTTTGACAGAGTGTTGGCCAAGGTGCCTTGTTGCCTTGGGTCGGCGATATCGGCAAAGTCGCGGGGAATACGTGGTTATCGGACGCACAGAACCGGGAAGTGCGGCAGACAAAAGGGGTGCCTGTACCCAGCAGTGGTTGGTTCCAGGCTGATAATGATGATGGATAAAAAGCCACGACTACCTAGGTGACTGTCTCGTTGGTCAAGTGGGTGTAACCGCGACTGCCGAGCATGAGATCCTGAGTTCGATTCCCAGGTCAGGCATGGTGTTTTTGGGTTTTTCCACCAGGAATATCTCAGTAGCAGCCACGGAGTCTTGATTTGTGCCTGGTTGAGGGAAGTGGAAATGCCGAAAATAGAATGCAGAAATAAGGACATCCGCAAGAGAACCAAGGTTACCGACGTAGCCCGAAGAATTGCCAAACTTATGTGGCAGTAGGCAGGGCACATTGCTCGCAGAACGGATGGGCGATGGGGCCGAAAAGTTCTGGAATGGCGACCGCGAACCGGAAGACGAAGCTTAGGAAGGCCTCCCACTAGGTGGACCGATGACCTGGTGAAGGTTGCGGGGATCCGCCGGATGCGAGGCGCACGGGACCGGTCAATGTGGCGTCACTTGGGGGAGGCCTATGTCCAGCAGTGGACGTCTTTCGGCTGAAATGATGATGATGATGAGGGCAATAGGCTCGCCCCCTATAACACAGGACTGGCGAAATCTGGGTGTACAGTCAGTGAGCACCATTATCTGACCCATTTGCCTCTTTTTGGCTTTGTGAGATGGGTCAGGTAATGGTGTGGGGCACTGTACTATTAAGTATGCTTCTTCTAAAACCTTCGGGGATTACAGGCAAAGATCAATGGTCATACCTATCATCATCAAACAGTACGATCTCTAAGGACTTGACGGCGAGGTCCGACTCTGTGAGGCCGAAGAAGTGCAGCGTCTCGTTGAACTCCGGGTTCTTGGTCTTGTGGACTGTCTTCGTCCGCAGTCTGTTGGAGTAAGAACCTTCTGGAAAAGTGAGGTAAGAGTTTTGTCAGTTAAAAGCTTGGCAAGCAAAATCTTAACTATTGAGATGGCGGGCTGTTAAGAAAAAAAATGTCAGTGGAATGCAGTCTAGAAAAGTTTTTAGAGATAGTAAGCATTTATGTTTTCAGGTTATCTGGGTGTACTAGTTTATTTGAGATCGCGAAAAGTTTTAAATATTGTAATAAGTCCAGAATCTAGACAATGTGCCATTGATTTTGTGATGTAGATTGGTGGTACTGTACATCGCTTTATCCCCTTAGGTGGTTTCCGTCGAATAGCATTTAATAAAAAAACTATGTTAAGTAATAATTTAGTTTTTTCAAACGTTGTTCCTAATAAGGATTCTTGGTTAGTGAAACCAAAAAACAAAATAGAGGGCATTGGGAAATCATTCTGGTTACGTATTCGACGAGTTACACAAGTGGCAATCAGTTTCAAAGCGTTTCGACTTCCAATAGAATTTCATAATCTTTACGATAGCTTATTAATACAAGGTGTTGTTTTGCATCCTCGTCAAATTCTTGGAGGTGACTATGCTAATGATTCTCGTCCCGAATCAATAATAAAATGGGCAGGTATTTTATTTTTCTGATTTACGGAAATCGGAAAGTGTAAACCACGCGTGTTTTAAACGCGGCCCGTCTGATCGTCTGATGTGAAAGCACGGTTATAGGGGGAACCTATAACCGTGCTTTCACACTTACAAACAATTTCACGATTATTCGATAATCTCTTATTCCCTGAATCACGTTAAGGGAGTTATTCTGAAATACTGCTAAACTTAAAAAAAAAAACAACTATTTTAATAATTAACATGGTACCGTAATTTTAATTGATTATTTATGTCGTTTGTGACAACCTCCTGAATTTTGACTAGGATGCAAAACAACACTTTGTATGAATCGAAAAAAAAAATACCTCACCTCTAGGCAAAACCTCTAATCTACAAAATGGATCCGAAAGCCCAGTCATATCCATTCCGATGAGTCCCCTGGCCCTCAGCACCGTCACGGCCAACGAAGACGTCGCATTCTCATACGCCAGTTTGATCTCCAACGTTCCAAATCCTGCATCAGGTATCGTAGGAGGCCTCTCAACCTGTGTGGTGGGCTTCGCCAACTCCTTCCTTATGCTGCGAAGGCTGTAGGCACTGCCTTTACTACCAGTCCGTTTTAGGGCAGCTAAGGGTCGCTGTGTCAGGCTGTCTTGTCGGTGGAGACTGAGCCCGCTGAACCCGTGGGATAGGATGTCTGTTTCACTCCATTCGTAGTAAGGGTCCTGGAATGGAGAGAAGACAATTAATGAAGGTAGGATCATAAATTATGGTCGTTTGTAAATTTATTAAAACAAATTAAGACTCGTGAGGAAAATGTCGTGAGCAAAGCTTTGAGTATGAATGTGGATGGGTATAAGAGTAGAGGAAGACCAAAGAAACGATGGATGAACTGTGTGAAGGAGAATATGGCTAGAGAGAAGGTGCCTGATGAGATGACAAGTAATTAAGAAGTATGGAAGAAGAAGATAATACCACCCACCCCAAATAAATTGGGATAAGGGCATCAACGAGTATGTTGCAAATTAAAACTTTGAACATACTCGTAAGTACCTAGAATGGACCGATAGTCCAAATCTTAAACGGTTGACCAAAGTCGCTTTTCGGAGCACGCATAAAGTAGGTAAGTTACGTATTCAAAAATAATCAATTACTCAGTAAAAGTATCTAATCTCACATTTCTTTTGCAGTCTAGCAACAGACTAAATGTCAATCAGAAGGTCTTTCAACTCCATGAATAATAAAACTTCTTCAAATAAAGCTGAATGAGCGCCTCGATACAGTTCCGCTTGGCTGCATAACCTGATTTGCATATAAAATGTACTGAGATACTCTACAGCCGCTTTCCTACTAGATTAAAGCGCTTTCATCGCTGGTTTTGCATATTCCACAGATAACTTACGTGGGTGATATGGAAGATCGTAAATAACATGTGTTTTAATGTCGGCTGGTTATATCAATCGATTTTCAGTGACATGATATCTGGGATATTGAACAACCTCCATGATTAAAGTTTTGTCTTTGTTTTATTATTCATGTTTGGTTTCGGTTGAGGAGCTTGTAGCTAAATAATAACAGCCGCTCGGGTCGATCTTTAGGTTGAGCCGTGCTTGCCTATGTTGGTCCGCATATGGGTGACCACCCTTTACATATGGATATGTTTTATCCGTGGCTCGGAGAGCACGTTAAGCCGTTGGTCCCGGCTGTTATTTATAGATCTGTGACATGTCTGTGACAGTCGTTACAGGTAGTCAGTGGCCCGAAAGTCTGGCAACCAGTTTTACCAAAACGGTACCTAATTATGTATTCCAACGATCATGAGCCAATTGCGGAATTATATGTAAATAGGTAAAATCATAGATACAAAAACCTCTTATGACGCCATTCGTAGAGACATCAGAACACGATATGACCCCGTTCAGAGCAAGCTTTAAGTGGGCAATAAAAATGCTGACTGCATGCAGGCTATTATGCCGAGAACCTCGTTATTTGACGTTTGCAAGATGTTATAGGGGTAATGTGGAAAGTACTTCATCCCCTATAGAAAAGGGAGGATCCTACGACCAGACGGATGTTGTGTCTGGTCGGCTACTGCCCGACAGTAATTGTTGTCAGGTTTTCCTATACAGGGTCGAAATCCCACATTAAAAAAAGGTTACCACTCAGTATGCTGATATGGAAAGAGAACGGAGGGCGTTGGCTGTCCGATGTAATATGTTGACCCGCTAGTTTGCACGATGTACACCAGAAGTAAAAAAAAATCTTTTTAAGGCTTTTTGTCACTCGCTGTACACGTGCACCCTGTGGGTTCGATATACGCAGAGGGCATACAACGCCCTCAGAGTTCAGTACAACAATACTTTCAGGATGTTGTTGGGGCTCCCACGTTACTGTAGCGCATCAGGAATGTTTGCAGAGGCACGTACTGACGGTTTCAGTACCGTCTTACGTAAAAAAAATGCTTCTATGATGCGCAGGGTGCGTGGGAGCTGCAATGACATTCTGAAGGTCATTGGTGTGTGTACATATACATATACCCGGTGCATCAGGTGAGTGCAGCAGTAACATGAATTAAAATATTCTATTTCGTTTGTTACTAACATAGTTTATAAGTAGTGTGTATTAATAACATCACATGGATCAAGGTCTGAAATAAAGTTTTTTTTTTTTGTACAAAGTCAAAGTCAAAGCATTTATTTCAATTAGACCATTACAGGCACTTTTGAAAGTCAACAAAACAAAATAAAACGCGAAGCTACAGTCCCAGTCACAAGGCATAATAACTTGTGAAAGTACTGTAGTTGCCCATTCCGTAGCGTAGATCTCTATGGAGAAGAACGGGCAAGAAACTCCATGGACACTCTTTTAAATCAAAATATGTTACAAAATCTTGGTTACATCATTCATGTTAAGAATTACAAATATGTGAGAACAATGTAGAAATACGGGCAAGTTAAGAGCGTCCAGAGTAAAAGATTAATTAAATCAGTAATAAAAAAAATAAAGTAATTAAAATAAACCGTGGCAGCTAAGAGATGACCAGTCACAACTGACAGCGCCCGTTCACGAACATGACGCATGTATCAGCCATCATTCAACTCAACCATTTTGAAGGGAACTAAACGACCCGACACACCCGCCACCATCAGCGTGGCGTACATCATTAAAAACCCATACCGATATTATTCATCGATGATAAATTCCATGTGTCGTTTTCTCGTCGGTGTGGCTTACACCCTGAATAGTTTTAAGTTGCGGATAATTTAAATATCGCGGTTCAGAATATTACAAGAGCTATATAAGAACTCTTAATCGACAAATTTTATTGAACTGATGTTAAACTTGTGTGGTGCAGTCTACCTAACTTTACATAACAAAATCGCTTCGCACCATCTGTACGCTGTAGATCTTTTAAACAACGCAACGGATTTAGATGCGGGTTTGTCAATAGACAGAATGATTCAAGAGGAAGATTTAAATGTATAATTTATCCGTGAAAAGATATTTATTTGATAGCGAAATAGATCGACTTGTTAAATTAGGAGTATTAGAACCGGTTCAGTACTCAGATTACGCGTCACCAATTGTACCCGCTTTAAAAAAAAGACGGTGGAGTGAGAATTTGCGCGGATTTTTCCGTGACAATTAACAAACAACTAATCGTCGATAAGTATCCGTTACCTACCGTGAAAACACATAAAAAATTCCAAGCGAAGGAATACGCGGGCAGTAACTACTAAATATATAAACGACGATTAAGAAACCCATTATTTTACGAGTCTCATCAAACGTGTGGCCTCTTAATCACCCGAAGATGGCGAGGCATCAGTTTTATTGCATCAATAGAAGGTTGGGTTGTAAAAACAATTAAGGACAGGGTGTATGTTGACGATTGTTGAGGGAGGATGTTGATTGATTTGTCTGTTATTGCCGGTTTATGGCAATAGGTTCACCCCCTATTAAATGGCACGGCGAATGTGGGTGTACTTTTAGGTAGACTTCTGCTTAACCCTTCGGGAAACGATCGCAAAGGTACCGTTTATCGGGATAAAAGCTGGTCCCGTAGTGCCAAACAATATAGTAACAATATTTTCATCGCTCATTGATAATGTCAATTTACACTCAACAGTATAACTTTTGTATTTCATTCATTGTACGTTACTGAAAGACAAAGTTATTGCTGCAGTTTCACGAAAAAAACTAATTACATGTGTAGCGGTACATAGAAGACTCCTACACTCCCAAATGCGTAGTACCAACCGCCTCGCAGTAAAATGGCTGTGCCTCAGGACGGACAAAATCAAAATGAAAAGTCATTTATTCAAATTACGCTGATAATCATCACTTTTTGAACGTCAAAATTACAAGAGACAGTCCCCCAAAACGACAGGCAGACAGATAGATAGTCAGACGGACAGGACGAATCTATAAGGGTTCCGATTTTGGTAATTTGGCTACGGAACCCTAAAAAGTATCGTATGTCTTGCCAGGTCTGATCATCGTGTTTTGGTGTTTCGTGTAATCTGTTCAGCCGATTAGGCGTGAAAAGGCAGACCTGCGTCTGAAAGACACACATACAGATGGAATTAGCACTTGTAATATTAGTATTCATTATTAGAATTTAATAACAGAGATAGATGGTGTACACGTTTAAGTTTAATCCATGAATGTAAAAAGCCTCCTTTAAAATGTATATTTGTACGCAAAGCATGGAGAAACTATAATATGTATAACTGTAACATCCTGCACACTGTTGTAACCTATGTTTACAAATAAAGACGATTGATGATGATGATTGATGATAAATTGGAATCCGACAAGTTTTAAAACTTTTCGGATTAGCAGGTAGTCGGTTTAGTAGTCGTCGCAAGCAAGCAGATGCTGTGTGTTTGGAGACACATATAATGTAACATTTAAAAACTTGAGGGGTTAGGACACACTGACGCTGACTGTACTTTGGAGTGCATTAAGTTGGTAGCATGCGCAGTAGCGCAGTAGTTTAGTTAAAAAATCTTGTAACTTGTACGCTAATTTCGTGATACGGTATAATACTTTATTGAAATTAATATTCTCACTTGACTGCTCTGCTCTGCTCGCTGGTTGTGTGGTCGAAAGCGCGACTGCAGAGCTTGAAGTCCTGGGTTCGACACCCGGGACGAGCAAAGTGTTATTGTGTTTTTCCATCAGAAATTTCTCAGTAGCAGCCACGGAGTCTGGATTTGTGCCCGATTGATGGTAATAGACTCGCCCCCTATTACATGGGGCTTAAACAAAACTGGTGAAATGTGGGGTACACCTCTGCGTCTCCCATCGTGGATTACAGTCGTGATGTTATACTATGTTAATCGGCTACACACCTACCTGAATGAAGACCCACAAATCCCACAATGATATATCATGTAAAATTAACACCGTTTAATTTGCTGTAACGTTTTTATTTTTACAGATATTATTACGGAGAGACTAACGATTGTATTTTTAAACAGGTATTAAATGTTTCTTATTCATATTAGAATCTATGTTGAAACGTAGATTCAACGTATAATAATATGTCAAATGTAATCATATGAATATGATTGTTATGAAAACATTAAGTAGAAAAAGAAAAGAAAGATTTATTTCATTGGATGTGTTCTCACCGATCTGAGAACGCTCGAAATGGTACATTTTGACACAAGTGTGCAAACTTTGTTGTTACAATCTAGGTGGAAATGACGTCTCGCCTTTTTTTTTAAATGTATATTATTATAGTAATTTCTCCTGTATCGTGGGTACGTTTACAAACATTTTGAACTCATACACAAACAGCCAGACCCAGAACAACACTCTGTAGGCCATACAAATATTTGTTCCGTGCGGGGATCGAACCCGCGACACGCAGCGCAGCAGTCGATCGCTCAACCACTGCGCCAACCGTGCCGTCAAAAGTTCCTAATATAAGAATTTGTATATTACCTATGCCTTTTTTTTGAGTGGTTAAATCATCATGGGTACCTTCCGTCTGGGGCGAACGGAGGGTTATGTCACTCTAACTTCCTAAAAACCCAAAGTTCTTATCATAATCATGTGCCGGGGGCCCGGGAGATACATTGGGGGGATACATTCGCGCGCACCCCCAACTGGATGGTATTATGCCTAGAAAATTTCTGATAAAGGCTGTTAACATGAATGTTTTCGATGTCTCCGACGAAGGAAAAGCGCATATGAAAATTATAATTATAAAACTGCCTTGCAGATGTTTATTACGAATACCTACCATTTGTTATTTGATATTCATCATGCATGGCTTCTAGCTTATAAAGAGCGCTTACGGCATTTCATGCAAACTTTCAAGTTCTTATTTTTCGAAACGACTGAACTGATTTTAATGAAACTTAAGAGTCAGCTCACACCGAGACGCGACGCGACCCGACGCTGCGCGCACACGATTCAAAATATAACTTTATTTTATACACGAAAAGATACACATTTATTTACAGGCGTCACACGGCGCAGCGCTGCATGGCGCAACGTATTCTGAATTCTCACAACGAAATGTGTATCTTTTCGTGAAGGAAATAAAGTTATATTTCGCGCCGCGTCGGGTCTCGGTGTGAGCTGACCCTTATACGCATAAGCAGGATGCATAGTTCTAAAAAGTTACTAAAAACATTTTAGAAAGGTCTTTTAAAAAGAAGATAATTTATAAAATTTCTATTTCTATAGATAATATAATCGGTCTAATTTAGCTGTTACATACACTATTTTACGAACATTTTTTAGTAACTTTTTAGACCTATGTATCCTGTTTATGCGTATGAAGTTTCATTAAAATCGGTTCAGTCATTTCGGAAAATAAGGACTTGAAAGTTTGTATGAAATGTCGTAAGACGTAAACGCTCTTAAACAAAACAAGGAAAAGTTAAAAACTATCAAAAGAGGCATTGGAACAGTCTAGAACAAAATCACTAACGTAAAGCGGTACTTCTAGAATAAATTTAACATAACATCACGCCTAAAATCTCCAAAGGGTTAGGCAGAGTTGGACCTATTGGTAGGTACACCCACATTTCGCCAGTTATGTTTTGAGTCCCATGTATTAGGGGACGATCCTATTGCCATCACCAGGGGCGCAAATTCAGACTCCGTGGTTGCTATTGAGAGATTCCTGATGTAAAAACCCAATAACACTTTACCCCGCCGGGGAATCAAACTTAGAACCTCATGCTCAGAAGTGGCGCTTGCGACCACTCCACCAACGAGTCTGTCGAAGTGCTCTAGAATGAAATCAATCGTATTTTAAACTTAATTGCAAATTCCCATTTACTAGTACACTGAAAAAAATAAGCAGTAAAAACAATCGAAAAAACATAGAACTGTACTGCTTTAAACAGTAAAATATGAGCCTAACGTTCAAAGCAGTAACTTTTAATGAGCCGAAAACAGTAAAAGCTTGACAATAATTTTTAATGTTTCAAACATTAAAAAAATTTTAATGTTTAAGACAGTAATTTTTTTTAATGTTTGAAACATTAAAAATAATTAATGTTTAAAACATTAAAAATAATTAATGATTAAAACATTAAAAGAACTTAAATGTTTTAATACTCTTTAAAACGGTAAAAAATAATGTGCATACACAGTAGCGGGTACTGCAAGTTCACAGTTACAGGTAACGTTTAGGAGAGTACTTTTTAATGTGCGTGCACAGTAGCGAGTAATGAATTTCACAGTTGCATTTAACGAGAAGGATAGTACTTTCTAATGTGCATGCACAATAGCTGGTAATGAGCTTCACAGATACATTTAATGAGAAGGATAGTACTTTGTAATGTGCGTGCACAGTAGCGAGTAATGAATTTCACAGTTGCATTTAACGAGAAGGATAATACTTTCTAATGTGCATGCACAATAGCTGGTATTGAGCTTCACAGATACATTTAACGAGAAGGATAGTACTTTTTAATGTGCATGCACAGTAATGGGTAATGAATTTCACAGTTAAAGGTAACGAGAAGAATAGTACTTTTTAATATGCATGCACAGTAGCGGGTAATGAGTTTCAGTTACATTTAACGGAAAGGGTAGTACATTTTAATGTGCGTGCACAGTAGCGGGTAATGAATTTCACAGTTGCATTTAACGAGAAGGATAGTACTTTTTAATGTGCATGCACAGTAGCTGGTAATGAGCTTCACAGTTGCACCTAACGAGAAGGATAGTACTTTTTAATGTGCATGCACAGTAGCGGGTAATGAATTTCACAGTTAAAGGTAACGAGAAAGATAGTACTTTTTAATGTGCGTGCACAGTAGCGGGTAATGAGTTACACAGTTGCACCTAACGAGAAGGATAGTACTTTTTAATGTGCATGCACAGTAACTGGTAATGAATTTCACAGTTAAAGGTAACCTGAAGAATAGTACTTTTTAATGTGCGTGCACAGTAGCGGGTAATGAGTTACACAGTTACAGGTAACGTGAAGGATAGTACTTTATAATGTGCGTGCACAGTAGCGGGTAATGAGTTACACAGTTACAGGTAACCTGAAGAATAGTACTTTTTAATGTGCATGCACATTAAAAAGTACTATTATTCACGTTACTTGTAACTGGGCACTAACCGTACCCGCAACTGAGCATAAGTACACATAATAAATATTATCCTTCACATTACCTGTAACTGAGCAAGTACAGTAGCGAGTACTGCACGTGTACAGTAGCAGGTGGCGTGAAATAAAAAAAAATGTTCTTTAGGACATTTATTTTAAAATTATCATACGTATTAAAGTAGTAAAATTCTTATATTTACCACAAATTAAATGGAAAACCAAACAAAATATTTACACTTAGATAATTTAAAGATACTTATTGTTAAAGATCTATTTTTGCATGATACATGAAATCTCTTAAGGGGTCATTGTACTCATCATTATGAACAGCTTTTACTATGGGACAAAACTCTGAATCGCGAAAAAAAAAAACAGCTATTCCACATATTTTGACGAGTTATTGCGAACATATTGTAGAGAAAAGCAGTTCTTTTTTTCGTGATTTAAGGTTTGGTCCTATAGTAAAAGTTGTTCCTGACCTTATATGCACAGTCATTTCAGTTCAAAATTTAAGTACAATATTTATAAGTAAGTAAAATACCAAAACAATTATATCCAATGTATTTAGAATTAAGTAAATTGAAACAAGTTTCTTCTAGTCTTAAGGGTAATTGCTACTGAACTTAGTCTGAAAATAATCATACATAGGTATTAAATTGGTAAAATTCTTATATTTACAACAAAATAAATGGAAAACAAACCCAAATATTTACACATAAATAACTTAAACATAATATATTGTATACACATCGTCAATTGTCAACGAGTGTTGTTGTGTTTTTAATACGTTGATCTTTATACCTAAAATTTAATTTAAAACTGTTGTTGTAATCAAAACAGTCCGAAATTTAAGTACAATAATTATAATTAAGTAAAATACCCAAACAATATTATATCCATTACGTAAGGTTGGTCAGGTCGAAAATTCTCAAACATCCAGAAAAAAAAATCATAACTCGAAAACTATGAAAAGTCGCGGAACATACATGGGGGTGATTCGGATACCCCACGATACGAGGGTCCGAAATTTAATTTTTGGACGTCTATGTTCAGGCCACCCTGTATGTATACACATAGTCAATTGTTTAACGATTTAGGTCTGCTAAAAATAAATATCCACCTACACTAAATTCAAATACAATACCAATACAACATAATATCCATGCTTAGAATGAAATAAATAAAAAACATTTTTTTCAAAACACCTTTTGAAGAAAGGTGGTACTAATTTTTGAGTCTAAGGGTAATTGCTACTGAACTTAGTCTGCTATAAATTAAATATCCACTTACACTAAATTCAAGTACAATGCCAAAACAATACAATAGGATAAGACTCTAAGCTCAACCACTGCAATTTATTAATCGTTTAACTTTAAACAGATGAACTGCTAGTAGACCTAACAAGATATAACTCCTGATGTCTTAAGAGCCCTTTCAGAAAATTCTGCAGAAAAGCAGTATTTATGCAGAACTCGATATGTACAGAACAAATCAAATATATGTTAAATAGAAGTACTACTTTAAATCTTAGTTTTTTTATAATTAAAACTGTCATGTCTTCTTTTCTTACGTAGAATAGGTTTGCAAGATGCACAGGGCCGTCATCTACCCCGGTCGTAGTGGTAAAATTTTGAACTATGTTTTATCTTAGATGTAAGATTAAGAATGTTTTGTGAGAAGGTTTACACATGGATTAAATAAGTTATGTGTGGACCTTTGTAGATTGTCACTTTTAGCATGATGCTAGCTTTTGAAAAGTTAAAGCCGTGCCTTTGAAATTGTTAAAACCTGTTAGTGCTTAAATTAAATAAATGAAAATAAATAAATGCAAATGCAGAATTAATAATAAATAATAAATGATAATTTTTGCTCACTTTTATTTAACAAATTTTTATTTATTTTATAAATATCAAGTTTTTAAAATATACTGCTTTTCTTTCATATATTTGCAAACTTGCTCTAATACTCGTAGTTAATTATTACAGCCATTATGGAATGTTTTGTTATGGAAAAAACAATAGCATCCTCCAGTTTTATTAATACCTGGGTCATAAACAAGCTTTCACTTCAAGAAAAGAATGAAGGTAATAGAGAGCTATTTCAAATAGGACAACGTAAAGTAACCAAAAACTTTCTAGAAGGAGACAATATTGTATTCAATGTATGGGGCGTTTGAAAATAAAGGTCTTTGAACCAAATAGCAATTTTCTTTTCTTGATGTTTAACTTCATATGCATAGTAATGAAAGTCAAAAAGAATTGTTTGTAACAGAGACCCTGTCAAAATAATCTCCGAGTTATGGTAAATGTACACATTCTCCACCATTAAAAAAGTTACGTCGTTACGATCACCAATTGGTTCAGTGCAATAAACAAGTATAGAACCTTTCTGGTACCGAAAAGAAGACATTGCAACCCAACTGACACAGCTTACAGTCTTGCTGCCGTCCAAACTGAGAAGAGACTGAATAAGAGTTATTTCAGAATGTACCACCTGCAGTTTTGTAGGTCCCCAATTTAGAATAGGATCAAGAGAACCTCTTAAAAAAATTTCGTTTAATTTAAGTTGGTGTTTGACTGCTAAGCTTAACGTCACGTTCCTTCTATTAGATGAAGCTCTAGCAGATGTCTTTGCTAACCTGTGTTTTGCTTCGTATCGCATAGATGAAAAAAAAGAAAGCGGACCAAAATTAATCATGGCATTATGATAGTGCGTAAGATGGTGAAACTTTGGCTTCAGTGCTTCACTAGAGAGAAGCAAATACATTTCATTCAGTTGACAAACACAGTCTTGCATGACCATATGAAGACCAACCCAAACAGAAGTTAACATAGCAAGCTCTAAAACTTCCCTTAACTTTAGGTAAAGTGCCCAGTATGTGTCGCCATCAGGAATCTTGTCTCCTATTAAAATGGAAAAATACCGTATAAAGGTTAACATTTCTGACGCACTCAGGCGAATATTACAGTTTTTGATGTGGACCATAGATAATTCAACGGGCTTATTGCGTGAATCTTGCCCATACTCAAATGTTTTCAACCTAGTGTTAAGCAGTTCTAAGGTAAAATATTCAAAACGATTAATGTACTTGTTAAGAACCAGTCCCATGACATATTTGCCAACACCTTCAAGAATATCATGCATAACATCTACTCCAACTTGTTTGAATAGTCTGAAGCCGTCCACCTTTAACCAAACACACCTTTCTTTAACACCAGAATTTGCTGGAATACATTCTAAAATATCAGCTTCATAATCGGTATCACATCTAAGGAGGGCATCATCCGCTTGTAATTGAACTTTCATCTCTTCTTTTCTAACGCGGCAAATTCTACATGGGTAGTTGGCAGAAAAGCTTTCCACAAAACCGGTAATAGAATGAATACCTAAATTGTCTCCGATAATTAAAGCCAGTTCAAAATACACAACTCCATCAAAATTTGGAATAACAAAGGAGATGCCAGTAGAACTCAGATAATTAAGCTCATCTATTACAGGCTGGAAGATTATATTATTGCCGAATTTTAATCTGTCAGAAGAATGGAATAGCAATGTTAAGAAAATATGAGATAGAACACTACAACGCCAAGGAGGCAGACAAGGGACTGACACATACACGGCACCTAATTTATGAATCCCGGAATGACTTCCTAAAGCATTTGAAGTCTCATAGTCGTCAAAAAATAAAAACAACGGTATTACATGTTTGCCTACATGAGCTCTTCTTTTTGATTGCCAATAGCGCCCTTGAATAAAATTTCGAATAACGTTAACATCTTTGTTTAGATCAGCCATGTAATGCAATGTATCAACCAAGACTGTTTCGATGGAAAAAAAACTAAATAAGACTTCTCTTAATGGAATCAATTGCATAGTGCAAGTAACCGAAGAAAGTACCTGACTGCCTCGTAAAGTACTCGACTTGTGACGTTCACCCACTACTACTGCTTTAGGTGGAATATAAGTCCGACGGCTCTGAAAGTATTTCAATCTACGATACTCCGATAAAAACGGATTGAAGCACGAAGTGATTGCAATACACATTGTATGTAGCACTTCTGAAACGGGACTGTTACAAGAAATTTCACCATTATCAGCCATATTCTGCAAGAAGTCTCCTATCAATTGAACCACCGAAGACGACAAAATGCTTAAAAGTTTTTTTATAATTATTTGGACAATATTTCTTGGCAAGTTCACAGACCCATACAAGGATGCTACTAGCGAAGCTAGAGCCATTTCTAAAGAAGCGTGAGGTAAATCTTGCCACAAAGGTACTTCTGGTGTTACAACAAAGTTACAAGGATGAGTTTGATTACTAGATTGTTCGGAAGACAAATGATCATTCACGGGCCCAATAAAATCACTAACTAGTTCTTGAGAAGGGGAACCGTCAGTCTCGACTAAAATGTTCTGATCTGTTGCAGGATATTGCTCGTTTTCTTCAGTTAATTGACTTGAATGCTCCCGAAAGTAATGTCTACGAAAGGAATTAAAGAGGTGATACGACCGGAAACAATTGCCTTCTACGCAGTGATATTGTTCAAACCTGTGGTGCTGATGAAAAACTTGGAAATGGACTTTTAACGCTCGTATGTTTATGACAACAGTATTACAAATAAAACAGGTAACCATTTTTACTCAGCAGACATACTACAATCACTCAATAAACTTAGGACAGATGATGAAAGTCTGTTTTTTGAAATAAAATTTGCAGAAAACTTGTAAATAGCCCTTTCTAAGAATTGCCAGATGGGTAAACATTCACTAGGATACTCTAAATTAAGAGCCCATATAATTTTAAAACATGTATCCACAGTTTTGCAGATGTTTGGCAATTCGTAGAGAATATCATCAACAACAACGTAACGTGCTATTATATTTTTCAATGGACCAGCAACTATCATATAAGGTTGGATGGTCAATCCCAAAGACTTGTACCTGTTGTGTCGCTTCAATCGCTCTTCCAAGACTTGTCTTTTCTCTTCAACGTGTAAAATAAAGCTTTGACGCACTTCTGCAGCAGAGATTCTCTTCTTTTTTAAGTGAACAGGTCCAATAATGTGGGGAATAAGGAGTAATACAGCGAGAACGCTCGTTTCAGGATCTTGATCTGTCAAGCAACAAGAACAAAAATTAGTAACTGTCATTTTTAATAATAATTTTTAGTAATCCATGAATTTCACTGATATTTTTAAGTGTCTAGAAATGAATGTTAAATCTATATTACACTATAACATCTACTGTAAACCCATGAAAACCAATAAATATATTGAATCGAATTGATTATTTCGACTTTGAAATTGGCAGGGCTCCGACCAACCAAAATTTTATCTAGACTAGAATGATTCATTTAATTGAAGCCTGGTATTTAAAGAGGTGTATACACTTGTCGCAGCCAGCTGGTTGAAACCGCAACTCTTTTGGGTGGCTAGGCAGTTAGTTAAACGACGGTATTTATTAAGCGGCTAGAAATAGTCCAGCCAAATAAATGATTGACACATTACTTTATTTGGTGGAACTATACTATGAGTATAGCAAACTCACCTTGCACTAGTTTCTTAAGTTCCTCTTCAAATGGTGATCGTCTTGATAAGGTTTTAGATATATTGAGTAATTTGCTCTTTAGTAACGGTAGTTTATCATCTAATGAATGTTCATTTTCAGGGTACCAGTGATTGAAGTCAGCAGTCAGCTGAAATAAATTGATGTAGTTTGAGAAACCTTAAAAGTTTACGACTAAAGTAATACATTAAGAACTCGATAGTCTGTAGTCAAAAAATTTACCAATTCATGTCCCCAAGAGCGCTTCAAACATGGGAATTCTTGGATATAAGACTCTTTTTCATTTGAGAGAACACGTTGCTTCCGATACTGGTTGGTGCTTTGCCACTTTTCTGCACACAAGGCATAATTATCAGAAGAGCAACGTAACCACTCCAGGCACTCCTCTTCCTCTTGCGTGATGGATATTTTATTATTATGTAAACTAACACTGTTACATGTAGATGTAGACGGTTCTGGAGTTAACGTCTTCTCTAGAGAGCGTCGTGCTCGCGGTTGATACACTTTTTGTCTTCGGTACTTGGCTTTTAAATTTACCACTGCGTCGTAAAGCCGGCCGTGAGCTCGTTGTATTCCAGCTTTTGGTTTGGTGTAATAACAATGTAGATTTTCTGAAGGAAATAACCGTTCTGAAAAGAAAAACAACAACAAAATATAAAAACATAAGACCCCAAAAGAAGTATAATCCATTAAAAGTGCCAGCGAAGCTTACTTACTTATCTCGCTAAGCCAACTTAAATATATATCAGCAGTTACATTTGACCTGGGGTCATGTCTAAGAATTTCCTTTGAAATTACTCGTACTAATATTTTTCTACATTGTTCTCCCAATGTCTTTTCTTGATCATGTTGAAGTAGCAGTTTACCATCTGGAGTAGTTGCCAAGAGCAAAGCAAGATCCTAAAAATAAAAACATGTCACTAATCGTCTTATATAGTTTTATACAGGATGTTTGGAAGCTAGGTTAAAAGCTCATAATGCTCCAAATGGTGTCAACTATCACCCCTTAAGGCTTTGCACCCAGCTTCCAAACATCCAACATATTATAAATAAGTAATAGAAATCTATTTTCGTTTGTGTACATTATCCAGGGTCACAATGTATTACATACGTACAAGTCGAATAGCTAGATTTTATGAAGTTGGTGAAAAATAGGGGATGGTGAGTTGATATTACCACGTGTACCGTCCAGGCGACTGGTTGTAGGGATTTTGCAGTACAAATAAAACTACTTACAAAATTGGCATGTGCAGACACAGACACTGAAGATCTTGATGAGATGCTAGGTGACGCTGGAAGGGATTTGATTGGGCTCGTGGAACTCTGCGTCAGTCCGTCTAAAGAGTCTCCATACATTGAAATTATTTGGTCTAAATCATCATCAATTTGTGAAGCCTTGCCACTCTGTAATAAACACTTGTAAATAACTATGCAGGTATGTTTTCCTGACCTTTGACATGGAGCTTAGTCAAGGTAAAAACTCAGAAAATATTATCGTTAGAGACTTATTGAGACTGTGTCTTAAATTACCTTTTCAAGCGACACCTTCCACTCTGACAGAACTTTTTTGAATTTTGCTTGCGGTCCTATTGCAGGAATTAATGCCCTCACTTGCGCATCATCTAATAATTTTAAAGCAAACGCGTCTACTTCGTTTTCTGAAAACAGTAAGATAGAAAACTTACAACAATACACATTCTTAATACTCCTTATTAACACATACACCCTTAAATAATTAAAGTGTGTCAAAGTAGCATGCTTTTGTACTGGAGGTTTAAATTGAATGTATTTTTAATGATGTATTATTATGACTGAACGTTTTATGTGCATGCAAAGCTTAACTCCGCCCCTAAGGCCGGGAATATACGTCAGTTTTTTCATCACAGTCTGATCTGGCTTCAGACATTCGGAAACAAAATCTGACGTGTATTTCCAGCCCATTTTGAACTGTCTGACCTTGATTTACAGTATTTTTAAGCACAAACAGAAACATTCGAAGCAAAGACACCATAACCACAACACAATGATCACTACTTATTAGAAAAAACCAACAACAATAAACGATTTTCATGCTGCATTCACCAATGGATAGAGTGATTCTCGAGGAAGGTTTTAGTATAAGCGGGCGGGTGATAACCGCCGCGAGCATCAGCTAGTATTGAATATAGTACCTCCTGTTTTACACTCCGTCGATAAAACGTCACAGTTTTGCACTAATCGGTTTCGCATCACGTCACACTAGTCATGAAAAAGAAATTCAATTCAAATTATTGCATAATGAAGGGTGAACTGTTTTTGAACGATACCTACCTAGTACTTTTTGTGCCTTCACAGTAGCGGCGGGTAATGAATGTCACATTTGTAAATAACGAGAAGGCTAGTACATTTTAATGTCAACAGTAGCGACCCATAACCTTTTTTTTTCAAGATGGCTACGATTACACAATAAAGGATAAATGAAATTGAATTTAGAACATCGTGTGCACTAAGTTTGTGAATTCAAAACATAATTAAACCTATTTACTTCTACCTCCATGATGCCGAATTTATCATACAACCTTTTTTAGTAGTACAATCATGATTTATCTCAATATTATACACAAATTACACCTGTCATTAGCTAAGCCACACAAACTAACATTATAGAGGTAAACTATTTAATTAACCAAAACCGTTTTTTCCTAAAATTTTCAAATGGAACTTCTTTCAATGTTCAAGTTTTTGTGTGGCTAGTTTAATCTATTCATTAAGGTAATTTAGAATGAGCTGTCCTTTCGTAAGTATTTCCATTTTAGTAACATAACGATCATAGAAATCATCACGAACATAGAAATGGTCTAAGTATACTTAAATAAACCTATAAATGTAGGTACCAAAGTTCATGAAATGGCTTACCTCTAAACACATAAATGTACTTTTCAAATCCCCATTCCCTGAGGAGCATCGCTGTGGTCTCAATCTCGTCACCCATGATATATTCTTCAATTTAATCAAATAGACACAAGTTTTTTTTCTGTGCACGTATGTACGCGTAGCTGGCACAACTCACAAGATTCAAAATTTCAAATGAAAGAAATA
Source organism: Cerastis leucographa (assembly GCA_963082945.1). Lineage (NCBI taxonomy): Eukaryota > Metazoa > Arthropoda > Insecta > Lepidoptera > Noctuidae > Cerastis > Cerastis leucographa. The sequence goes on from OY720365.1 coordinate 17,460,254, forward strand.
AATATGGTGGCCGGCGGGGAACGTTAACGGTGTTGCCAACAATTAAGGCGTTTGTGCACTACAAGGAATTTTACTGTCCGGCAGTCCGATTTTTTACGTTCCGTTAAGGCACGCCATAAATGTTTATACTAGTTTGTGCACTATACGTAATTTTACCGTCCGAATTGTTACTTTTCCCCATGCCGCCGGGTCGTTTTCCCGGTCCGAGATGACATCAATGAAAAACGTGTCTAAGCTTGTGCACTGCGTCCGCGATCGGTATTATTCATAAGATGAATCGAAGAGATCGGACAGTATATAAAAAAATCTTTCGTTCTGCCTCAATTCATTGTGGTTTATGTATAACCCTGTCAGGTACCTTTCAATTATAAGGAGATGAACCCAATTTTTTTTTCTTCTACGTCTTCACACCTAGAGTAATAAAGCAAGCAACTGCCGACGTTCCTAGCGTAATTACGCGTGCGTGACGTGTAGATACAAAGAAACCTACTCTAAATTGCGCTGCACCGATCCGAGTAAAGACGGACAAGTGCACAAGATGGATCATCCGTGTTTCTCATGCCACATCGGACCGTAAAAAATCGGACTGCAGGACAGTAAAATTCCTTGTAGTGCACAAACGCCCTTAAAACTAACTTTCCACCAGAGTCAACATCTCAGAGTGCTTACATAAAGAATGCATTTTTTTAAGTACTGATTTATCCGTATACGGGGCAGTACCAATCGTGTCCATGATGTCTTCGAATTCGTCGGACGATGAGTTTTTCTCCTCGAAAGTGTTACTTAAGAAATAAAAAAGGACAATAAACAAAGACATAAAAATAAAACATCTAATGAAACACATTACACATACATACAAAGTTCAATACACACACAAGACATACACACAAAGAAAACACAAACATAAAAAGTTCAATGAATCCATGATAATATATTATATAATATTAGTTATTAATCTCCTATAATAAATAATAATATTAATAATAAATAAATAATAATAATAAATTTAATATTTAATATTTGTCAATCATATTTCTGTTGCTGTGTAATTTGTGTCTTTTGTCCCACAATGGTGGCTTAGCAAAAACCAATGCTATTAAAACATTGCAATCCAAATCACCAAACACCACCAGAAAACCACTAACGAAAAACTGCCCTACTCTCATAGTTGCAAAATTTACCACTAAACAATTTTTAGTTATTATGGAAGAAAACAATAAGTATAAATAATCATTGGTTTCTTTTATGATAACGTAATACTAACAATCAATAAATCAATATTATTATTTTAACTACTAAAACCCCGGGTCGAAACCACCAGTTTTAGAGGAAAATCCACTAGGCTGGCAACACAAACTGCCGCAACAGACGTGATCACGTGACGTTTACCCAAGAAAGAAGCGAGTTTCGACTTGTTTTATTTTGGTTCAATCAAGCAGTTCTTTTTAATGTCAAGAGACAGTAATTTTAATCGTTTGAAATTCATCGTAGGTATAAACAATCCGTTTTCAATTTACATATTTAACTCGTTGCTAACAAATCGAAGTTAGGTTCAAATTCAGTCAGTTCAGTCACAATATCATCTCAGCGACAATCAATGTAAATCAAAATTTACTGCCACATAACGTTAACTTTTGTCGAACCATGATGTAGTTTTAATGTGCTATCTGTTAAATGAAATGTTTTATTCGATTAGTTTTAACGATCAAACCATAACAATTTACTGCCACATCACGTTTAGTGTTTCTCGAATCATGTTCAGTCAGTTTTAACGTGATATCTGTTAAGTGAAATGTTTTGTTTGATTAGTTTTACTGATCAAACCATTACAATTTGCTGCCACATAACGTTAAATTTTGTCGAACCATGTTCAGTTAGTTGTAATGTGATACCTGTTAAATGAAATGTTATATTTGATTAGTTTTAACGATCAAACCATTAAAATTTACTGCCACATAACGTTAAATTTTGTCGAACCATAATCAGTTAGTTTTAACGTGATATCTGTTAAGTGAAATGTTTTGTTTGATTAGTTTTACTGATCAACCCATTACAAATTACTGCCACATAACGTTAAATTTTGTCGAACCATGATCAGTTAGTTATTATTGTGATATCTGTTAAATGAAATGTTTTATTTGATTAGTTTTAACGATCAAACCATTACAATTTACTGCCAAATAACGTTAAATTTTGTCGAACCATGATCAGTTAGTTTTAACGTGATATCTGTTAAGTGAAATGTTTTGTTTGATTAGTTTTACTGATCAACCCATTACAAATTACTGCCACATAACGTTAAATTTTGTCGAACCATGATCAGTTAGTTTTAATGTGATATCTGTTAAGTGAAATGTTTTGTTTGATTAATTTTACTGATCAACCCATTACAAATTACTGCCACATAACATTTAATTTTGTCGAACCATGATCAGTTAGTTGTAATGTGCTATCTGTTAAATGAAATGTTTTATTCGATTAGTTTTACTGATCAAACCATTACAATTTACTGCCACATCACGTTTACTGGTCTCGAATCATGATCAGTCAGTTTTAACGTGATATCTGTTAAATGAAATGTTTTATTCGATTAGTTTTACTGATCAAACCATTACAATTTACTGCCACATCTCGTTTACTGTTTCTCGAATCATGATCAGTCAGTTTTAACGTGATATCTGTTAAATGAAATGTTTTATTCGATGAGTTTAAACGATCAAACCATTAAAATTTACTGCCACATAACGTTAACTTTTGTCGAACCATGATCAGTTAGTTCTAATGTACTATCTGTTAAATGAAATGTTTTATTCGATTAGTTTTACTTATCAAACCATTACAATTTACTGCCACATCTCGTTTACTGTTTCTCGAATCATGATCAGTCAGTTTTAACGTGATATCTGTTAAATGAAATGTTTTATTTGATGAGTTTAAACGATCAAACCATTAAAATTTACTGCCACATAACGTTAACTTTTGTCGAACCATGATCAGTTAGTTCTAATGTACTATCTGTTAAATGAAATGTTTTATTCGATTAGTTTTACTTATCAAACCATTACAATTTACTGCCACATCTCGTTTACTGTTTCTCGAATCATGATCAGTCAGTTTTAACGTGATATCTGTTAAATGAATTGTTTTATTCGATCAGTTTAAACGATCAAACCATTAAAATTTACTGCCACATAACGTTAACTTTTGTCGAACCATGATCAGTAAGTTCTAATGTGTTATCTGTTAAATGAAATGTTTTATTCGATTTGTTTTACTTATCAAACCATTACAATTTACTGCCACATCACGTTTACTGTTTCTCGAATCATGATCAGTCAGTTTTAACTGGATATCTGTTAAATTAAATGTTCAATCATTAAACGTTACTGTTTTGCTTTTTAATGTTTTACAAACATTCATTTTTACTGTAAAAAGTCAGTAAATCTTAATGTTATAGCTTTAATGTGCGGTAGTAACATTTTATTTTTTTCAGTGTAATAATTCTCAATTACACTTGGCGTAGTGAACGAAGTTTCTATTTCTGAAACCACTTTGATCATCTTAAAGTCTTTTATAAGTCGTTTTCTATTTCCAAACCTAATTTAAAGTGAACACCAATAACATCTAGGGTAACTTAAAATAACTTGGTAGGTATAATTAAGGATTCATCTGCCTAGCTCTTTCTCAGCTAGGTTTATTGGGGTCAGCTTCCAGTCTAGGCGAATTTCGGTACCAGTATCATGAAGCGACTGCCTACCTGACCTCTACAACCCAGTTACTGTGTAATACACCTTTTTTCAGAGGCACATTATCGCTCAAGCAAACTAGGCACGTGCCTAGGGATGCGAGGTTAAAGAGGGGCGCGCGCGCGGAATTTTTAAATGAAACTCAAACCATTTATTTCAATTACCATTACAGGCATTTTTAAAAGTCAAAAAACAACAAAAAAAAACGCCATGCTACAGTCCCAGTCACAAGGCATAATAACTTGTGAAACTACTGTAGTTGCCCATCCCAAAGCGTAGATCTCTATGGAGAAGAATGGACAAGAAACTCCATGGACACTCTTTTAAATCAAAATATGTTACAAATGAACGAAATTAAGCAAGAAATGCCTAACATAAAATAAATTAAGAATGTAAACGATCATGAGCGTCTCCAGAAAGGGGCAGGGCATAACTTTTCCTACCTGATGCCACAGAATTGGTAAGTACCTACACTACACTGTTATAAGGCCAAAAATGAGCCTCTGAGTAATCTAACTACCTCTACAAATTTAAACATTTTCTTGAACCAACGCGCGATTCTAACCTGTCCAAGAAAGGTTGTAAACAATTTTTCGAGTTCGCTTCGCTCGCTCTTGCAGCCTACTTCCTATTGAATCTTGACTTGCTCTGTAAGCCAACTAAGTAAATCCTGTATATAAAGGGTCAAAACATTTCTAACTAGACCAAGGTAGGGTAGGGTGTTAATTACGAGAGTCTTTTGTTCTTAAAATTGTCTCCCTAATTCAATTAAGTAACAGCTATTTCTGTGAAAAACTCACATTCTCTTTTAGTTCCTGGACTTTTCAAATAATTTGACATAATTAGTAGGCAGATACTATACACCGTGTAAATCACCTCATCACGAAGCCGTCAACCGAGCATTCTGTACATGAAACTAAGTAACTTTACACAAAAATTATTGCTGGGAAACGACTTTTTTTTCGGGGGTGTAAAATCATGTTTTGTGGTAGAACTCAATGTAACGCACTCAAAACATTGTGCTGATGGACGGATTCAATAGTACGGTGGTCGTGGAGGTGTTTGAAGTAAAAATCTTACATTAAAAACTTGTTTTTAAAAAAAATCTTGTCAAAAAGTTGGAACTTTGACCCCTAATATCTCCGTAACTAGAAGGTTCCCAGGTATGGTGTAGAACAAAAAAATGATCGCAATGACAGGGAGAACCAGTGCCTTTCGGCTTCGTTAAGAGGTGTTTTACACCCTATATTTCCCCAACGACCCCGAGAAAATTTTAGGCCTATAACAAAAATTTTGGTAAGGTTATATTATTAGTTCCTGGACTTTTCAAATAATTTGACATAATTACTATGTCAAATTATTTGAAAAGTCCAGGAACTAAAAGAGAATGTGAGTTTTTCACAGAAATAGCAGGCAAGGCAGGATAAGGAAATTCTAAGACGCACAGAAAATGCCTGGAAGAGTTACTGGTCCATGAAGGAGTATTTCAAGGGCACTCTGCCCATGTCTCTGAAGCGAAAGCTAATGGACATGTGTATTCTCCCCATCTTGACCTACGGTGCACAAATTTGGTCTTTGACTAACATCCAAAAGTCCAAACTCAAGGTTTGCCAACGTGCTATGGAGCGCAGTATCTTAGGTGTAAAATTAACAGATCATGTTCGAAACACTGCACTGCGCTCCAAAACGCAAATCATTGACGTGGCTCAAAAGGCTGCCCAACTTAAATGGGACTGGGCCGGACATGTCTGTCGCATGCCGAACGAGCTGTGGGCCCGCAAAGCTCAGGATTGGTGCCCTGAAACAGTGACACGGGGTCGCGGCAGACCACGAAGGAGATGGCGGGACGAACTGAATGTTTTCCTTGAGAATTGGAAAGAAGCAGCACAGAATCGCGACCGTTGGAAGGAATGGAGGGAGGCCTTTGCCCAGCAGTGGGACGATACAGGCTAGCTATAATAATAATACATAGTAACTTCTACTTCTGTATGAATAAGCATAGACAATCTAACCGATCCAAGGTGTTAACATTTTTGGGGCAGCTACTGCATTTCAGATTCTTAGATGAATTTTCGTTGCATTCCGTAGATAGTAAATAGAACCCTTAAAAATTTGTTATTGGAACGAAGTTCCTTATCGCGCGTTGTGAAAGGGGGCTAGACGGAAAAAATTCTTACGAAAAGTTGTCACGACACTTTTTGCTTTAGTAAGCTATTGTAAGCTTTATTTCTTTAAAATAAAGTTGAAATTTCCTTAAATTACGTACTATTGGGGTGTGTATGTAAGTAAGGATAGATATGATTATTATTTTGAGTGACCGAACTACAAAGTACAAATTCGGTTGTGCAGTTAAGTAAGACGTATTGCTTCGAATTAAGGATTAATCTTCCTTAAATTATATATTTTATTTTTCGCACACTAACTTAAATCTAAAATGTATTGATATTATGTACGTGAAAGGAACTTCGTTCCATCCGAGTGTCCCTTGACACCTCTCAAGTTTTTTTCGTCATCCCTCGCCCCCCCCCCCCCACCCCGCTTAAATCAAAAGCTAGCGATGCCCTTGTAAACAATTCTTTAATTCTATAGAGGAGTTTAAGGTAAGACTGGTTGTCAGACTTTCGGGCCTACGACTGTTAAGAATTTTCAAAACGAAACTTTGTATATAATGGATGGTCACCCATCCACAAACCGACCTAGTCAAGTTCAGCTTAACCTTGAAAATAAACCCGCGCCGCTGTTATTATTTAGCCACGAGTTCCTCATATTTGTACAACAATAATTCACAGACTGTTTGTGCGCCTATCAGATAATTTTCGAGAATCGTCCGTCTGTGAATTATTAATATTGACACTTGACAGCTTGCCGCGTCTCCTGCGTTGCCATGGCAACAGGTTATTATCGTCTGGTTTTGTCGCTAAGGCGCTACTTGGTTACCGAGTCATATCTATGAGAAATGTTATTACAGGAATCTTTTTATTAGAACTCAATTTAACTTGCTAACTTAATTCGAAGAAATTGTTTTTAGGGTTGATTAAGGAACAAGTCTTATCCAGCCAGAATTTTATTTTCCTGTCTTTTTTTCTAGTGTATTTCAATCAGTACTTCTTTATTGCGTTTTAAATAGAATGATATTAAATTTTGAAAAACCTTTTGAGCACTTTGGCTCACTGGTAACATGCCCGAGTTTTAGGTTGCGTGTCCAACCTGGCGCGTTACTGTAAGTATCTTGTTTAATCAACACTTCTCTCAAAACTGTGAAGAAAACAATATCCTAGAACCAACTGACATCTGCCAAGACACACTGGGCCCGTGTCCTGTGTCCTGGCGGTGGGAATTTCATTTTTTTTTTTGTGTTATATGAAGAGTATATCCAGCGCTTTTGTCGTCTTTTATGTTACACATAATATGTTCCTAAAGGTTACTCGACTGGAACAAAGTGGGGATCCGGAGAATATACTGTGTTCAACAACGTCATTAAGGCGTCACTTTATCACCTAGTATTGCTCAACACGGAGAGGAGCTCGTGGCTAAGTGATGAAAGCCGCACGGGTCGATCTTCAAGGTTAAGCCGTGCTTGCCGAGGTCGGTCCGTGGATGGGTGACCATAATTACACACCGAGACAACCTCTCAGGACTATGTTACTAACATCATAATGAACAACTTATGTTCTATGACTTTTAAAAATTCGTCATATTTTAGTTCTTAACTCTAATTTTTCATACAATAATAAAAATATTTAAATTGAACGCTCTAAATGTTACAAAGTTTATGCGAAGCAAAAGAAACCGATAGTACAGTGCCCCACACCATTACCTGACCCATCTCACAAAGCCAAAAAGAGGCAAATGGGTCAGGTAATGCTGCTCACTGACTGTACAATAGCGAGGCGAGCATAGACTTCGTAACATTTAGAGCGTTACATTTAAATATTTTTATTTTATACTCACGCCTTTTTACCATGGGGGTAGGCAGAAACCGCAGAACGCCAACTGCTACTATCTTAACACACTCTTTTTGCTTCGATCACAATCTTGTCAAACAAAGCCGCAAAAAAAAAACAATCAAAATCTGTAATAAAAGTAAAATTCCCATTGCTGACGCATAATGCGTCACGGCTACGTCATACCGTCTCAATAGAACGCGGGTGCCAGACAATTCCAACTTTTTATCGATTCCATGTTGATTGCTGTCGACACAATTTGTCAGACGCAGACAATAACGCCGACTTGATTGATTCCAGTTAAGAGCGTTTACGCCTTCGATTTTCATTAAACTTCATACGCATAAACAAGATATATAAGTCTAGAAAGTAACTAAAAAACATTTCCCAAAATAAAGTGTTACAGCTAAATTAGAACTATTATAAATTATCTATAGAAACAGACATTTTAATTTATCTTTTTTTCAAGACATTTCGAGAATGTTTTTTAGTAACTTTTTAGACCTATGTATTCTGCTTAGGAATTCATAAAGCTATTTTGATTTTGATTTTGATATCCTGCTTAGGCGAATTAGTTTTCATTAAAATCGGTTCAGTCATATCGGAAAATAAGAACTTGAAAGTTTGTATGAAATGCCGTATAGTGTAAACGCTCTTAAATGGGTCTATAACTATTAGACTTAATTGCATTGTCTAATGGCCGAAGATTAAGATTTATTAAGTTCGAAGTGCTGTTTTATTATTCGTACTTTATAAATATTACTAGCTGTCCCGCGCAACTTCGTCTGCGTCACATTTTACATTTTTCATTGCTGCTCCGCTCCTATTGGTTGTAGCGTGATGATATATAGCCTATGTCCTTCCCCAGGTTAAAATCTATCTTCTTGCCAAATTTCACTTAGATCCGATCAGCCGTTTAGTCGTGAAAAGGTAACAAAGAAACAAAAGTAATGTCTCGTTGGTCTAGTGGTCGCAATCGCGGCTGCTTAATGTGAGGTCCCGGTTTCGATTCCCGGGTAGGGCAAAATTGTTATTGGGTTTTTCAATTAGGATTTTCTCAGTAGCAGCAATGGAGCCTAGATTTGTGCCCGGTTGATGACAATAGGCTCGCCCGCTATTACATGGGACTTGAACATAACCCGCGAAATGTGGTTGGAAGTTCCAATAGTATAGTTTTGTGGAGATAAATGTGTCTATGTTCTACGTTTCACACGACACCACTTGTTCGCGCGATTGAGCGGTGACGCAGATATCTCATGTCGCATTGGCTTGTGATCCGTTGATGCCTAACACATGTGTGACGGAAAACCGCGCGGACAAGCGACGCATTTCTCTTCGCTGCGCCAGCGCCGCACGTCCGCGTGTTCGGGTAAATTCTATGGTAAAACATGTAAGTTCACAAACCTATTTATAAGACCTAAATGTACCATGTTTTTACACAAATAAAATTATTCTATTATTCTATTCTATTCTATTCTATTCTATTCTATTCTATTCTATTCTATTCTATTCTATTCTATTCTATTCTATTCTATTCTATTCTATTCTATTCTATTCTATTCTATTCTATTCTATTCTATTCTATTCTATATCGGTAAGTGTGTAAGTGTAACGCGGCCTGTCTGATTCTCGCCCTATAACCGAGCTTCCATATAAACAAACAATCTCAACGTTTATTCACACGTCGAACTAAAGAAATTCATTATTATAACGCTAATTTGCAGTAACGGAAAACACCGACAAGAAACTGGTTCATATTGGTACACAATGTGAAAACGATTTGGCAAAGAGTACGGATAGAAACCTTCCCTTTTTCATCAGGGAAGGGTTAGGCAGAGGTGAAGGTACTTAAAATACGCCTACTTCTCACCAGTTATGTTTGAGCCCCACGTAACAGGGGGCGACCTTATAGGCATCAACTGGGCACTTATCCGGTCATCATCATCTACCTAGCCTTTTCCCAACTGTATTGGGGTCAGCTTCCAGTCTTACCGGATGCAGCTGAGTACCAGTATTTAACATGGAGCAACGTAGGTACTATCTGACCTCCACAACCCAGTTAGTACTGGGTAATACGATACCCCTTAGTAAGACTGGTTTTCAGACTTTCGGGTCACTGACTACCTGTAACGACTGTCAAAGATCTACAAATGACAGCCAGAACCAACGGCTTAACGTGCTTTCCGAGGCACGGAGGAAACTCGGTATGTAATGATGGTCACCCATCCACAGACCGACCTTGGCAAGCACGGCTTAACCTTGAAGATAGATCCGTGCGGCTGTTATTATTTAGCCACGAGCTACTATTCGCCCCCTATTACAAATTGGCGAAATGTGGGTGTAATATATTATTAGGGACACCTCTGCTTAACCCTCTGAGGATTAGAGCCGTGATGTTAAGTGGCATTTATCCAACACCCAGTGTGAAAGTGGTGCTACTAATCGAACCATGTCCTATCCGTTGGTGAATCGTCATCCGAGTGTCCCATCTACAAACCGACCTTGGCAAGCACTACTTAACCTTGAAAATCGATCCGTGCGGCTGTTATTATTTAGACGCGAGCTCCTCTTATCCGGTCTCCTGTAAAATGTCCACGTTTGTCCGTAGCAACAGCTCGTTGAGATAATTAGACGTCTGAATGACGCAGAGACGCGACGCCACGCCAGGACTCAATTATATTGTTGCAGTGAAGATCATTTTATTATTTCTTTGCGACAACTTAGAAGATTATGCCTGGACCTTAAAAGAGGCGATGATCTCTTAGTTTATTTCGGCAATTTCCTCTCAGAGTAGTCAGCAAAAAAACAACAGCTTCAAATAATTAAAAAAAAATTACGTGTAAGTAAATAAAAGTGTTTATAAAACCTATTTGCAAAATAAATATCATTTATTATTTAACAGTCATTAATAGGCATTTGAGAGCAGCGGTGGCCCAGTTGTGGCAGCCCCGACTTACGAGCTGGGTTCGAACCCAGGCAGGCGCATTACTTTGTGTAATTTATTTCACCACCGCTGCTCTCAAAAACGTCTGCTGCATGGTGTCCCAGGTTCGATTCCCAGGTGTTATTGGGTTTTCTATCAGGATTTTTTTAGTGGCAGTCTGGGGGTCTGGATTTGAGTTCGGCATTTGGCAATAGGCTGGCCCCCTATTACATGGAACTTAAAAAAAACGGGCCAAGTGCTTACTCACACACAAGGTACCATAGCCCCAAACAATATAATAACAATATTTTAAACGGTCATTCATTAGTAAACTTCCACTCAAACACAAAATTAAATTTGTTTTTCATAAGTTAATGAAAAACAAAGTTACTGCTGCAGTTTGGTGAAAAAGTCCCATATCTCGAAAACTAAATATCAAATCTTATTCAAACCAATTTTCGTTGAAAGTTTTTTTTACATTCTACATCCCCATATTTTTATCAGAATTTTCTTCCTCTTACTTTAGAAATTAGAGGGGGGGGACACGTTTTACCACTTTGGAAGTGTTTATCTTTCAAAAAAAAATGGCTTTAGGAACCTCTATGTCATTTTTAAACACCCATCTATAAACACCCCACACGTATAGGTTTGAAAGTTTTTTTTTTATTAGTTTCAGTTCCATGTGAGGGGGGATATCTATACTTTTATTTTATTTTTGTACAAAAATTATAAAGCGGTTCACAGAATACATCTACCTACCAAGTTTCAGCTGTGTAGTCCTAATAGTTTCACAGAACGGACAGACAGACAGACTTGACGAATCTATAAGGGTTCCGTTTTTTGCCATTCGGCTACGGAACTCTAAAAACATAACAGGCGTGAGTGCAAGTACTATTCGGTACACCCTGCCTAAGCCTGCTGGGATTACAGGCTGATTGTACTAAATGAATAAAAAAAAAATGTACTGAAAATATTTCTTCTCTATTCTCCCTCGTTTAGTGGGACAAATTACAGGCTTATTATACTTAAATAATTCATATAATTATATCCCGGATCTCATAATACCCAGTTCACAGCCCCGAAGGTAGGTTCTGTGGGGGTGACAGATTTAGAACATTCCATGAATACTATTAGGGCGAAATATGAAGTTAATACGATTTAGTTAGAGTGGGCGTCTACTGCCTACTTTTATGTTGATTTAGTTAGGTATACATAAAAAATATATTGAGCTGTCTGTCTGTACAATGCTTTAGATGCAAACTTTCTGAATACCCCCATAGTGGTAGGAGTGAAGGAAAACATCGCGCGGAAACCAGCATGCCTGAGAGATATTTCTTGACGGCAGGTTAAGCCAAGTCAGAGGCCCATAAGCGGCATAAAAACTCTGACACAAAGAAAAGTTGGCGTAGGAGAAACTACAGAATACCAGCTGCTTCGATTCTCACATACCCACAACTCACAACAAAACACCACTTTAAAAAAAAAAAAAAACACACGGTCTTTTTAAAAACACTGAAAAGTGGAAAATTAGTTTTAATTTTGGAACTCGGTGGCTTGTTTGCTTCATTGCCTTTCCTTGACACCTACCACTGATGGTAACGTTATTTTCGACTTTTCGCGTTTTTTTTTTGTTGGAAGTCGTTTGTTTTTTTTTTTTTACAATTTGGTAGATCATCGTCATCACCTTTGACGAAGCCCATTGGTATTCATACATACGGATGAATACCTTTGCTGTATAACAAAAAAAAGTAAATAACTTAAGAACTCGTCAACAAAGAAAAGTGAGAAACTTAAACCACAAATATCCGGTTCACTCAAGAAGAAATAAAATATCACCAAGATATAACTAGAGATGATATTACGCGTTTATAAATAACGCGCGTCAGCTACAGGCTACGGCGAGCCGCGGGAGACCGTCGTTAGGGGAGGTATTCTTTACTTTATACCAAAGTATATCTAGTAGCTTTAGCAATAATACTTTAATGGATTTCACGTATTCCCCCAATTCAAAATCCCCTTTTCTTGCCCTTATGATCCCAATCTGTAAACCAGTCCAACCAAATTTTCGTCTAGAGCGAATGAACAAAGAAATTATGAGCGAACTCTTATAGCCATCACTAAAAGATGTGTTTATGAACTCTGTAAAAATCAGTCCAAAGGAATTTCTCAGAAGCTGCTACGGAATCTGGATTCGTGTCCGGTTGATGGCAATAGGCTCGTCCCCTTTTACAACCACGCTACGACCCACAATAGTACCATTAGTAGGGCACTGAAACCAGGTTTCGCATCATCTGCCTAGCCTTTTTGCAAACTTTGTTGGGGTCGGCTTCCAGTCTAACCGGATGCAGCTCAGTATCAGTATTTTACATGAAGCGACTGCCTATCTGACCTCCACAACCCAGTGACTGGGTAATACGATACCCCTTAGTAAGACTGGATGTCAGACTTTCGGATTCTGATTACTCGTAACGACTGTCAAAGATGTACAAATGACAGCCGGGACCAACGGCTTAACGTGCCCTCCGAGGCACGGAGGAAAATCGGTATGTAATGATGGTCACCCATCCACGACCAACCTCGGCAAGCACGGCTTAACCTTGAAGATCGACCCGTGCGGCTGTTAATATTTAGCCAGGAGCTCCTCTGAAACCGGTTTCCCATGCCCTAACTATTAGATACAACTCTGACAATCCCTTCGGGAATTACAAGCGAGATGCTATATTTTCCTACAATACGATCTTGCCACTTATCTAAACAACCCGGCGACGGCGACCGTTGTAAATAGGTCAGTATGTCTCTGTTAATACCTTCCGAGGACCACCAGGGCAGTAATTGTACGCCGGGATTGCAGACTCATTTCCTATGACCTTCATGTATTTATGATAGACAGCCTTGACTTACTTTACATATTTTTTTTTTCACTTATCCTAGTTTTCATCAAGAAGATAAACACTAATCATTATTACAATTTAGCCTTGTATATACTAATAAGTAACTTAATTAAAACCTAAACTTCTACACCGTGTAAATCACCTCATCACGAAGCCGTCAACCAAGCATTCTGTACATGAAACTAAGTAACTTTACGCAAAAATTATTGCTGGGAAACGACTTTTTTTGGGGGGTGTAAAATCATGTTTTGTGGTAGAACTCAATGTAACGCACTCAAAACATTGTGCTGATGGACGGATTGAATAGCACGGGGGTCGTGGAGTTGTTTAAAGTAAAAATGTTACATTAAAAACTTGTATTTAAAAAAATACTTGTCAAAAAGTTGAAATTTTGACCCCTAATGTCTCCGTAACTAGAAGGTTCCAGGGTATGGTGTAGAACAAAAAAAATATCGCAATGACAGGGAGAACCAGTGCCTTTCGGCTTCGTTAAGAGGTGTTTTACACCCTTTATATTGTCTTCACTAAGAATGTGTCCAATGTCACTTTTCTGATTGTCTCTATTAAGGCGAATACACTTCGTTCTTGTATTTATTTGGTAACACTTATGCTACAATACACTATTCACTTTCATGAACACTAAACACTAACCCGAACAGTTTTGTTCTTTTTAGTCGTCTCACTACGTCCGTGTGGTCGAGAAGACATACGTATATTGATACATATCTATACAAGGTGTTGTTTTGCATCCTCGTCAAATTCAAGGAGGTAACTATGCTACCGATTCTCGCCCCGAATCAATAATAAAATGGGTTTGGTAATTTTTTTTTTTTTTCTTTTTTACGGAAATCGGTAAGTGTCAACCACCCGTGTTTTAAACGCGGACCATCTGGTTCTCGCCCTATAACCTCGCTTACACACATACAAACAATCTCAAACGTTTATTAGAAAAAAAATTATTCCCTAAACCACGTTAGGAGGGTTATTCTGAAATATTGACAAACTTACACAACCAAAAAAATCTGCGTTTTTTTTATAATTAACTAGGTACCGTAATTATAATTCATTATTTATGTTGTTTGTGACAACCTCCTGAATTTTGACGTGGATGCAAAACAACACCTTGCTACCAATGGCTACTAGTAACATGCTGACTTGGTTTAGTGGTTGCAAGCGCGAATGAAGTTCTGGGTTCGATTCCCGGGTAAGGGAAAGTGTTTTTGGGGTTTTCCATCAGGAATTTTTCAGTAGCAGCCACGGAGTCTAGATTTGCGCCCAGTTGTAGGCTCGTCCCTTATTAAATGGGGCTTACAAAATAACTGGTGCACCCATAAACATCATTATCATCAGCCTATAATGTTCCCACTGCTGGGACACAGGCCTCCTCTGAATGAGAGGGAGTGGGCCCCCACGCGGGCCCAATGCGGGTTGGTCGCGGGCCCAGTGCAGGTTTTGGGATTTGCGCCCAGTTTATGGCAATAAGCTCGTCCCCTATTACTTACAACATAACTGGCGAAATGTGGGTGTACTCTTTCGGTACACCTCTGCCTAACTCTTCGGGGATTACAAGCGTGATGTTATGTGTTCAGTATTATAGCAAGTTATCTCATGTCAGGTGTTATAAAACTACCGCGCGAATGAGTTTGACCAGAAGATACGTGGAGGACCTTTAGGGCCACATAACGCGGTGTTTAATTTGTTATATTAAATAAATACATTTTTTTCTATATTTTTACTCTCGCGCCGTCCCTGACTCTACACTTCGCGTGACCAGAGGGCTGGCTCTTTCTTTGACCAAAGAGTTAGAATTGTCATTCAACAATGCTGCCAGGCTTCTGGGCACGATTTCGGGTGACAGCGATACGAGGAACATTTTGACGCATCTTATTGTCATCATTGTATATATATAGGTACTTACTTTCAGTAATTTTGTATATGTTAGATCTATTAGTAGTTTGTTTAATGTAAGTACTAGTCTATACATAAAGGGTGTAAAACACCTCTTAACGAAGCCGAAAGGCACTGGTTCTCCCTGTCATTGCGATCATTTTTTTGTTCTACACCATACCTGGGAACCTTCTAGTTACGGAGATATTAGCTTAACTTTTTGACAATTTTTTTTTTAAATACAAGTTTTTTATGTAAGATTTTTACTTTAAACACCTCCATGACCCCCGTACTATTCAATCCGTCCATCAGCACAATGTTTTGAGTGCGTTACATTGAGTTCTACCACAAAACATGTTTTTATACCCCTCAAAAAAACGTCGTTTCCCAGAAATAATTTTTGCGTAAAGTTACTTAGTTTCATGTACAGAATGCTTGGTTGACGGCTTCGTGATGAGGTGATTTACACGGTGTATGTAGGTACTTACTTTTAGTTACTTTGTAATATTACATGTGGTAGATCTATTAGTAGTTTGTATATCTTAAATACTAGTCTTTTTATATAAAAATGAAATGACGTTGGTTATTCTCACTTAAAATAGAGAACGGGTGGACCGGTTTGGCTAATTTTGGTTTTGTAATATTTGTGCAAGCCCAAGGAAGGTTTAAAAGGTAGGTAGGGTAGGCTAGGTATACACCGTGTAAATCACCTCATCACGAAGCCGTCAACCAAGCATTCTGTACATGAAACTAAGTAACTTTACGCAAAAATTATTGCTGGGAAACGACTTTTTTTTGGGGGGTATTAAATCATGTTTTGTGGTAGAACTCAATGTAACGCACTCAAAACATTGTGCTGATGGACGGATTGAATAGTACGGGGGTCGTGGAGGTGTTAAAGTAAAAATCTTACATTAAAAACTTGTATTTAAAAAAATACTTTTCAAAAAGTTGGAACTTTGACCCCTAATATCTCCGTAACTAGAAGGTTCCCAGGTTATGGTGTAGAACAAAAAAATGATTGCAATGACAGGTGCCTTTCGGCTTCGTTAAGAGGTGTTTTACACCCTTTATTGGGTAGGGAGGGTAGAAAGGTAGGTAGAGTAGCTTAGGTAAGGTAGGGTATAGTGGGTAGGTACGTACGTTTTGTAGGTAGGGTAGGTAGAAAAACCGTGCGAGTCGAACTCACGCACGAAGGGTTCCGTACCATTATGTATAAAAACGAGCAAAAAAATCATCTTTTTGTGTGGGGCTCCCACACAAAAAGATGATTTTTTTGCTCGTTCTGCCCTTAAATATTTATTTTATTCTGTTTTTAGTATTTGTTGTTATAGCAGCAACAGCAATACATAATCTGTAGAAATTTCAACTGGCTAACTATCACGGTTCATGAGATACAGCCTGGTGACAGACGGACGGACGGACGGACGGACGGACGGACGGACAGCGAAGTCTCAGTAATACGGTCCCGTTTGACCCTTTGGGTACGGAACCCTAAAAAGTGCAATGCAACGCATGCGGTACAGCTAGTAATTGATAAAAAATAACTTTCTAATATCGAAAAAGTGTCCAATGAAATCACAAACAAAACAACAAACCTCCTTGAACCCACGTACGTTTAAATCTATTTCGGGCTCCACGAGTGCGATACGATTTGAATTAATTTAGCCTTCGTTCAGATGTTTACTGCTTCTCCGACACCTTGGTTTAATGAGTTGAGATAGGTGATGGCGTATACTCGACAATAGATGGGAAACGTTCCGAGTTTTATAGGTAAGTAAAGCAGTAGATTGTATTACTACTTCCTACGTCTGCGTGTATTTTGTAATTCATAATATTTTAATATCATTTTTCTCCATATTACGATTTTTTCCTGTATCAAATCAAATCAAAATCATTTATTTCAAGTAGGCCAGGTACAGGCACATTTGAATAGTCAAACAACAATAAAAATGAAGCTACAGTCCCAGTCACAAGACATAATAACTGTGAAAGTACTGTAGTTACCCATTCCAAAGCGTAGATCTCTATGGAGAAGAATGGGCAAGAAACTCCTATAAATCAGAATCTTGTTACAAAAACCTTAGTTACTTCATTCATGTTGAGATGGTACATTATGTGAGAACGATGTAGCAAGACGTGCACGTTAAAAGTGTCCATAGTAAAAACATAAAAATAAAATAATTTGTTCGAAATAAGCCGTGGCAACTAAGAGATGACCAGGCACAACTGATAGCGCCCGTTCACGAACATGACGAATTTATCAGTATCGTGTATCGTGAGTTACAAACTTTTAGACTTGCAAGCACAGATAGATCCACAAGAAATTTCTTTTTAACATATCTATATTTATGTTCAAAAGAAAATCTAACATCTCCAACTTCTAATAATAATCTGACTAGCTTTTTCCCATCTATGTTGGGATAGGCTTCCAGTTTAACCGGATCCAGCTGAATTCCAGCAATAAACTTGGAGCCACCTATCTGACCTCCACAACCAGGTCAGTATTGGGTAATACAATAACGATACCCCTTGGTAAGACGGGCTATCCGGCTTTCGGGCAGAAGATAATAGAAGAATAATCTTCTGCTGTTACCGTCGTTGTCTCTTAAGACCTTTACACCTTTCGATATTTCATACATCAAGTCTTTATTTTCCGAAATGCCTTAACCGATTTTCATGAAACTTCATACGCATAAGCAGGATACATAGGTCTAAAAAGTTACTAAATACATTTTCAAGATGTCTTTAAAAAAAAAGAGAATTCGAAATTTCTGTTTCTATAGATAATTTATAATCGATCTAATGTAGCTGTAACACTATTATATTACACATACAAAATGATAGGAAATAACAACACCACAACCTGACCTCTATAACTTTCCACAGCATCCAATTTCCTTAGAATTACTGTACCTACATAACTTTCAAGAAATATTCCGTTCCCTCAGCGAATAGATAGATAAGCGGCTTATGCACTTTACTACTTCTTCCCATTCCGTTTGCAGATAAAGTGGAAACCTCCTTTCATATTTTACTATTACTATTTTATTGCCAGCCATTTTATCTGTCACTTAACTTAATTATCTGTATTTCAGTTGCAGCCTTCGACGAACTGGCTGGCTAAGAAGATACCTTTGCCTGTTTTTGTTTCATTAAAAAACATCAATTTGTTCGATGTTGAAATGTCGTTTGTGGTTCGTTTGGTTTGCAGCTCAGCGTTGACCATAGTCAAAATGTTATAATTTTAAATATTTTTACATGTTTTGCAGGAAAAATAAAATTTGTTTTAATTTACTATTTTAGCCCACACGTGTAAAGAGGCAGAATTAATGCCAAAGACATTCTCCATACGAGTCAATCTTTGGGACATGCAGAGAGAAGCTGTGGTAGATGTAATCGAGGAAATTGAGAATTACATAGTTTTTTAAATATACTTAAAAATAAGCAAATACCAAAAAAAACAAACTATCTAAACTTTTCATATCTTTTTTCTATTTTCGGGAAAAGATGAATACTTAATTTAAATACAATACATTGTTTACCGAGATAAATGATAGCGTGATGAATGACAGGGGAGTATGGAAGAAAAAAAAGTTTTGGGTCGACCCCAAATAACATAGGACAAGGGCAGGAAGATGATTGGTGATAATGATTTTCTCACCGAGACTTGTGTATGTTCATACTCATACTTTTGACGACACGGGTTCGATCCCCGCACGGAACTAATATTTGTATGGCCTACAGATAGTTGTTCCGGGTCTGGCTGTTTGTGTATATGAGTTTAAATTTTTGTAAACGCACCCACGATACAAGAGAAATTCCTAGTGTGGGACAAAGTTTTTTTTTTTAAATACCAAATATACCTTATCATCATCATCTGCCTAGCCTTTTCCCAAACTATCTTGGAGTCGGCTTCCAGTATAACCGAATGCAGTTAAGTACCAGTATTTTACATGAAGCGACTGCCTATCTGACCTCCACAACCCAGTAACTTAGTAATACGATACCCCTTGGTAAGATAGAGTAAGACTGGATGTCAGACTTTTGACTTCTGACTACTCGTAACGACTGTCAAAGATCTGAAAATGACAGCCAGGACAGCGGCTTAACGTGCTTTCCGGGGCACGGAGGAAACTCGGTATGTAATTATGGTCACCCATCCACGGACCACCTCGGTAAGCACGGCTTAACCTTAAAGATCGACCCGTGGGGCTGTGTTATTTAGCCACGAGCTCCTCAAATATACTTATGAATACATAATCTCTCAAGTGCCTTATACTCCCACATGCACATTTAACAAATAACAGAGATTATTATAAAATAATAATAATATTAGTTATAAGTATAAATTAAGTTATTATTAATTAAGGCGCATTTATCGCATTGGGTTAGCCTGTAATGGTAGATGTAAGTAGATAAATAAATAAATATATAGGAAATAAAAATTTTATATTTTCTACTCGTGCTTTTAGGAAAAAAAAAACATGCTAAAAAGGATAGCCCCTAAAGCCACTCTAGGCCGATAAAAATCATCGATTTGATTGAACAGTAAGGTAAAGACTAAAGAGGATTATCCTAAAACAAGTTTGGGGATAAAGTGAATGCCTGAAGGAAAATAGAAAATAATTGTAAAACCTTAACCTGACTTTTGTGGAAGGCTTAAATTACTTAAGTTTTTTTTTTCTGTTACTACCTTCTGTAGTAAGCAATCGACTTATTGTCGGGCCTACGCTGTCCTCCCATACTTAAGTCCTAACGCTGTAACTTCAAATATTGTAAAACCAAATGATTTTAAAAGAGTAACCATGTAGTTTCTTGCCGGTTCTTCTCCATAGGAAACGACCATCCCGAACCGTGCACCTTTTGTTGATGTTTTATAAGTGCCCATGTAGGCCTATGTAAAATAAAATATTTTGATTTTGAATAAGCTAGACTTTCGGGCCAAAGAACTGTTTCCAAGAATTACGTTATTATTAAAGAACTGACACACTCATACTTACTTAAGTGTAATATTTATTTAAATAAGTGACAACTTCTAAAGGTGTCATGGTACTCAATTAATTTTAATATGATAGTTATATAAAATTTGTTGAGAAGCTCGTGGCTAAATAGTAACAGGCACACGGGTCGATCTTTAAGGTTAAGCCGTGCTAGCCGAGGTTGATCCGTGGATGGGTGACCATAATTACATACAGAGTTTCCTCCGTGCCTCGGAAAGCACGTTAAGCCGTTGGTCCCGGCTGTTATTTGTAGATCTTTGACAGTCGTTACGAGTAGTCAGAAGTCTGACATCCAGTCTTACCAAGAGGTATCGTATTACCCAGTTACTGAGTTGTGGGGGTCAGATGGGCAGTGGCTTCATGTAAAATACGATACCCCAAGATAGTTTGGGAAAAGGCTAGGCAGATGATGGTCATATTAAAATTAATTTTACTTTAAGACCAACTTTGAAAAACACACCTAAAAAAGACTTGGGAAAAATTTGAACTACTTGACCCCCAATATCTCCGCAACTAGAAGGTTTTTAGGAATCCCAGGTATAGTCCAGAACAAAAAAATATCGCAATGACATGAAGGGGAAAACAAGTGCCTTCGGCTCCGTTAAGGGTTTGTTAACACCCATTATTTTGGTTGGGCATTCATTTAGGAGTCTCTTAATGTTATTGAAATGGCATAAGATTATCCTGCGACCGTCTATCTCACTCACGGATTTAATAGATAAATGCTATTTGTAGCTTTCAGTGGGAGTTTCCAAGGTTTTAAAAGAGCACGTTTTTAATAACTGGCAAGTACGTATTCACTGAAAATATTGAAAAGTTGATGATTTCCTAGGTACTTATATAACAACAATTCAAGTACACAAAGTTTGTTCGTAAAAAGTTGTAGACTTGGTTATTTTTTTTATTTAAGAAAATGTGTTTCCATTATTTCGTGATGTAAACTATAGACAATGATCCTGCCCTCCAAATTAGCCTATTTTTATCTCACTAAGACCAAATCTTTGAGAGATATATTTTTTATCTCAACAAATAAAAAGAATGGCTGCCAAACTCCATTGTGGATTTTTACCATTATTTAAAGAATTTGTCGCAGGTCGTGTATTTTGTTCTGTGAGAGTAGACCTGTCAGTGTGGCCTAGCAGTAGAAATGAAGTAAGTAGGCTGATCATGCTAACTTACATGTTTAGGAGTTTGAGGTAAACCAGCTGCTTTTAGAAAAAGGAACTTGTGATAACACACAAGCAGTTTTTAAACTCCCTCTCTAACTAAGCCTAGAAAGGCCACTGTTTGTCTCTGCATCACCCAAAGGTTGACTGGTATAAAATGCCTATGGCATTAAGTCCGCCTCTGTACATTGTACTTGAAGTGTTAAATAAATAAATAAAAGACAAAAACTGCAGCTGAACAATATTTCTTTACGAAATAAAACCTTAAATAGACCTTTCTCATATTTTACATCAAAGCGTGCTTGCCCGCAGCTATATTTGTAGAAAAATGCCTTTACTTTTCCGACTATCCTTTAGATACTTGGGAGTAAGTTGGGAGTCATTGTAAAATATGTTAACAATTTTTATTAGTAAATCCTTACAATTGGCTTGCCTCTTATCACTAGATGCCTAGCCTTTTCCTAACTGTGTTGGGGTCGGCTTTCAGTCCAACTGGATGCACCTGAATACCAGCATTAAACCCAGTAACTGGGTAATACTTAAACAATGAATGTGACTTAAACATAAGTATCGAAAAGTGCCACTATATGCAATAATGCATGCTTGTTATATGCTTACGATGCTCAACGCACTCGTGGAGACCAACACTGGATTAGAATTGTTTTCTCATGAATGGAAGACGATAATGTTAGAATGTTTGTGGTTCCGTGAAAACCGAGTAAAAGGATTCATCGTTATTCACTAGGTATATAAAAAAGGATTCCTTAACTTAATTTAGTATTAATGGATTTATCTGTATCCATTCTGGGAATACAAGCTATTCTTTTGCATCCTCGTCAAATTCAATTCTCGACCCGAGTCAATAATAAAATAGGTAGATTTTTTTATTTTTTATTTAATGAAATCGGTAAGTGTAAAACACCCGTGTTTCAAACGCGGCCCGTCCGATCCTCGCCCAATAACCGAGCTTTCACACATACAAACAATCTCAAACGTTTATTCGATAATCCCTTATCCCCTAAACCACGTTAAGGGGGTTGTGCTGAAATACTGACAAAAATTGGCAAAAAAGCAGCGTTTATTCATAATTAACTAGGAACCGTAATTTATATTGTGTCTTTTCTGACAACCTCCTGAATTTTAACGGGGATGCAAAACAACACCTTGTATAAGGTGTGATGTGACGTTTTAAACGTAAACACAGACACAGACCGCCGTCATTCCGGCCTCGCCGTCGAGGCCCGTCGCGACGTCCCTGTTCACTACCCCCCCCCCCCCCCCGACCCTTGCTCGAGCCAGCCCGCGATGCTGAGCCTTTAGTTTTAAATCAGCCCCTAAATAATGAAATCACTCAGATCCAGCCTGTCCCTTTGCTGCCCTCCCCAAGCGACACCCTAAGCCGAGGCCCGAACCCCGCAGGGTGCCCTTTTTTTTTTTTTTTTTTTAGCGAGCTGTCGCTTAACTCAGATAATTTTGCTGCCCTAGCTGGAGGCCTTAAATTCTAGGCATCTATAGGATTAGACCGGTTAAGCAGTAGCCAGCCTCAGAGGCTGAATTGCGAGATGCCATACATAAAAAAAAAAAAAAAATATAGATATTAAAAGTTAATGGACAGAAAGAACCTTTCACTTACGCATTCCTCTCATCTTTAAACCTAAAAGTTATTGGTGTGAACTGAGCTATGATAATAAATACCCTACGACTGAGTTACTTTTAACGTTCTTTTTAAAATTTTCATTTCTCGCGTGCAAAAGTGTTTCATCTGCCTAGCCTTTTCCCAAACTATCTTTAGGTCACGTCGGCTTCCAGTCTAACCGGATGCAGCTGAGTACCTGTATTTAACATGAAGCGACTGCATATCTGAGCTCCACAACCCAGTAACTAGGTAATATGATACCCCTTGGTAAGACTGGATGTCAGACTTTTTGGCTTCTGACTACTCGTAACGACTGTCAAAGATCTACAAATGACAACCGAGACCAAGGGCTTAACGTGCATTCCGAGGCACGGAAGAAACTCGGTATGTAATTATTTATGGTCACCCATTGGCGGACCAACCTCGGCAAGCACGGCTTAACCTTAGTGATCAACCCGTGCGGCTGTTAATATTTAGCCACGAGCTCCGAGGCGTACAAAAGTGTTTGTGAAACTAATTTGCTTAATAAACGTTACTTACCAATCCCGACGGAGACTAGATGGGGTATCACACAATCACCTTCCTAACTACCGGCTTCTACAAAAAAATCCTACCCAAAAAACCGAATAAAACCTTTTCTGACCTAGGAATCGAACCAGGAGATCATGCTCAGCAGTCGTTCGTATGACCACTAAACCTAAGAGGCAGAAATGAGTTGTAAACATACAAGCTTGTGCCGAGTTGTACATAAGAACACTAAAATTGTTACCTAAGTAAATATGACGTATGTTACTTACTTAAGTATAACTTAACGAACAAATAGCATTGACCTTTACTAAGCACACACTTAAGAATACTTAATATCGCTTACACTTAAACGCTATAAGTAAGTCGGACTTGTTATACACTTCGTACAATGAAAGTCTTAAGTACGTATTTACGTTAACCAGATTTATCGGAGAACATTGGCAAATAATGAGCGCTACGGTACTGCCACATGGGTAGCTTCTACTTCTTGTTCTTCGCCATTTCTGTTTTAGGAAAAATAATAAAAAGAAAGTAGCTACTGTCTCTGACTTGTTTAATTTAGTCTTTTTGCAATATCTTCTTTTTTTTTGTATAGACTCTTTTTCTTATTTAAGACGGAAACATACTTACGTGTCGTGGCGTGTCGTGTCGCGCCAGAAGCAAATCGGTTTCATACATTTAATATGGTTAGGGACATATTTGCATGGCGTGTCGTGTCGCAACGATGTATGAAACCGAATGCTTCTGGCGCGTCACGACACGTAAGTGTGTTTCCGGCTTTACCGTTTGTTTGTAAATAAAGAATAAATTTATTAAACCATAGTTACAGTAATTTTCTTAGTCTAACATCATTAAGGATATCGGTAACAAGTTTTATTTTAACAAACTTAGATAACAGTGGACCCCAAACTAGGCTGTGCCTGTATCTTGGGGGCCGGAGTTGCGATAACTTTAAATTAAAAACATTTATTTGTAGCTAATTATTCATTTTGGAAAAAGACAAAATGCTAATTAGACATTTTGGAAAATGACAAAATATTTTAATAAATTGGATTAACAGAAATTGGATATTTAACAGAAAACAATATTTATAATTATTATTTTTATAATATTTAACAGGAGACAATAAAAAAATAATGTATGGACATTGCAGATTAGCCTTATAGATTCCTAGATCCTTGGTAACTTTTTATCTTGTTCTACGTTTTGTAGTAAGCAACGACTTGTCGGGACTACGATGTCCTCTCATACTTAAGTACTAACGCTGTAACATAGAAAAATTGTAAAGCCAAATGATTTTAAAAGAGTACCTAACCATGGAGTTTCTTGGCAGTTCTTCTCCATAGGGAACGACCAACCCGAACCGTGCACCTTTTTGTCGACGTTTTTAACTGCTCATGTAGGCCTATGTGAAATAAAGATATTTTGATTTTTTATTTTTGGCTCGTTTGTCTAGTGGTTGCATGAGGACCTGGATTCGATTCTCGGTTCGGGCAAAGTGTTATTGGGTTTTTCCAGCAGGAATTTCTCAGTAGCAGCCACGGAGTCTGGATTTGTGTCCAGTTGATGGCAATAGGCTCGCCCCCTATTACATGCGACTTAAACATAACTAGTGAAATGTGGGTGTACTTGTTAGGTACACCTCTGCCTAACCCTTCAAGGATTACACGGCGTGATGTTATGTTAATTAGCTACTAAGTCGCGAAGATAGAGCAGCTGCTATCCACTATTATACCACTGAGGATTCAGGAACGTCATTTATTAATTACTAGCTGTCCCGCACAACTTCGTCTGCGTTTTTCCCCGTTTTCGCAAAAAAAAATATTGCTGCTGCGCTCCTATTGGTCGTAGCGTGATGATATATAGTCTATGTCATTCCCCAGGTTAAAATCTATCTTCTTGCCAAATTTCATTACGATCCGATCAGCCGTTTAGTCGTTAAAAGGTAACAAACAAACAAACAAACAAACAAACAGAGTGACTTTCGCATTTATAATATTAGTATGGATTCTCACGAAATCTTCGAAAATCACAATCCCGCACCTATGTCCCTCGTTTTTCCATGGGTCCGGAAGAACCCAATAAAATAAGGTCAAAGAACAAAATAAGTTGAAGGTTGTTCGGTTTATTAATTCGCTTTTATTTTGTTTGACCTGTTGTTTTTAGATATTAATGATGAAACAATAAAAGAAATGCTTCGAACATTAGAAACTTCGAACATTTGTTTTGACTTACAAAGCCTTTCGCTGTACATTTTACAAGTACCTTTTGGCGCGTCGGCAAATACAATAGCAATTATGTCATTGCAATGAAATATATTGAAAAAACCCTTTTTTTTGTGAATGGCACCTATGAGGTTGTCGTCTGCTTAACCGGACTATCCTGTGGATGCCTTGAGAGTAAGGCCTCCAGCTTTTGTTGCACAGCATATTAAATTTTTAACCTAGTTAGTTTAATTTTTAGGCCTACTAACGTTATGCGAATCAAAATTATGCCAAAACAAATTAGTCTTTAAGATGATTATGCCAACAAAATGTATGCCTAAAAAAATTATGCCGTAATATTATTATGCCAAAACAAATTGTACCAAAATCGTTATGCCGAAGTATATTAGGACAAAGAACATTATGCGAAAAGAAGGGATCCCTAATTTTATATGTACTTAAGCCACGGGAAAATAAGTTGCCTTCTAATATATACTAATTCGTCTATTTTACAATGTCAACTAAGTATTTCGAAGAAAGCGTCAAATAAAGAGCAACAATTATTTTTACTTGTCTCCTTGATTTAAACATCACCATCTAAATGAATAATTCAGGCAGGATTTTACAACTCACCAACATTTTACGTTTTGCAGCTTCAATGTATGTCCCTTTAAAAAAATGTATTTCAGTCATCAACAGGAAAACTTAATATAACTTAGCATGTAATATAATACACCGAATTCTTTTAACATGAAAATAGCAACTGCAACGATGGAGCGAGACGGCCACCATTGGCCGCTCATACCAATGAGAGAGCGCTATTCGATTCTTGCGGGGAGGAGTCGCATTGTGTAGTCAGAAATATTATAGTTCACTAGATTGCAGTACTTTTATTTAGTTAAATAAACACTAACACTCCTCAACATCGGAAAAAAAGCATTGCGGCAAGGAGAACATAGGATGCGAGAGCGAGCGAAGCGAGCTCGGGACTTGCGGCACACAGTGGAACGAATGTATGGGAGCGGTTGGACGTAGACATGTCCGAAAAAAAAGAGTAAAATTATGCCAAACTAATGATGCCATCTTATTCGATTACTTAATGCCTTCATAACTTGTGGTGATGAATTTCTTCATAACTCCCATATTTCGGGAGTAATTTGAGAAAATGTGAAATTTTACTATGAAAATGAGTGTATCGAGCTCTCTCCCTCCTGATTCCGGGCTTGTTTCAAGTAGCGGTCTCTAATATCATAATGCTAATACTAAGAGCTATATTTAATACTAAGACACATAGTGCGCCAAATGTGCACTTTCTGGGATAAAGAGTGATGTTTATTTTATAACACAATTTTTTTATTTTTTGTTTATTTTGTTGATTAAAACCGTTTTTCTAAAGGTTTACCTTATTACAATAACATTTCTGAGCAGCCAATTAGAGAAGATATAAGCTAATTAGGATATATAATTAGGGACTTAAGGTTTACATATAAAACTGATGCACTAATGATTACTGATAAGAACATTGCTATTATTTAATTACTAAATGGCTCTTAATACACTAATTTAGCATGCATCATTTACTAATTATCACAATAACTAATTACCTTGCAATATTTAACAAAGGATACCTGGGATACCTGGATTTTATATAAATAGGTCACTATTAGTAACTTTAAAATCAGTGTTGATTTACACCTCGTTGTATCCAAGCTAATCTCGCAATGTATTTTCCAAATTTTAATACAAATCTTGATATTCACGTTGCTTTATGCGCACGCGCACATAAAGATTTACGCGACTTTAACTATTTGTTCAGTGTTTTAAAAGATAACAGTTGTGTTCAGTTATGTGAAAGTGCTGAAACAAGTTTAAAAGACTGGTGTCGTCGATTTTGCTACCGCATTTATGCAAAATGGACACAGTCTGGAAGAAGCACAGATAAGTTTCGGAAGAAACATGAGATTTGGCTACAGGCTGCAATTCAATGGCCGGAATTACAGAATGAAAATATGGAACCTTCTACAGAAAATATAAGTGACGTCATCGAGCCCATAATTTCTCCTGCTAAATCTAATGCTTCAACTTGTACACATCCTAGTCCTCGTAAATCTTTTGAGGACCTTAGTAACCGGCAAAAAAGAAGACGCACTGAAGATGGTCTTTCATGCAGCAGTAGCAGCGCTGAAATTATGTTTTCGGCCGAAAGGGCGCTTCAAAAGGCAGGACAAAGCGATACAGCTTATGTTATGAAATACTTGACGGAGAATCCAGAAGAGGCCTCAAAAATCAAAGCCTTCATTGAAGGTAAATCAATTCAGGTACGGGAAATATCCCCTTTGAAGGCATTGGCTCTTTATGTATCGATGAACTTATCGAAATGGCGCTATAACACTCTTCGGGATTTCAACACTCAAGAAGGAGCTCTTCAATACCCGAGTTACTACATGTTGGTTAAAGAAAAAATTAAGTGCTATCCGGCCAAAGAAGATCTCACAGTTACAGAGAGCTCTGCAAAAATCAAATTACAAGCCTTGATGGATTTAACCTCAAGAAGACTTATTAGGTCGTTAGAAACCCCTGTTGATCCCAATCAACAGCTCGTATTGACCAGCAAATGGGGTTTTGACGGATCATCTAGCCAAAGCATTTATCATCAAAGGACGAGTGAAGATGAGCAAATCGATCTTGCTAGTAATTTTATGATTAGTCTTGTACCACTGCGGCTCGTCTCAAAAGGTGTAACAATTTGGGAAAACGAGCGACCATCTTCCACTTCATTTTGCCGGCCAATATTGTTTAAGTTTATAAAGGAAACCAAAGAAAATGTGCAGAGAGAGATGGCTGAAATCGAAGCAGAGATTGAAGCCTTAACTCCATCCACCATCACTGATGGAATTAGTGTCAAACACCAACTGCTGTTGACAATGATTGATGGTAAAATTCATTCCATTATATCCAATACAGCAGCTTCAGTGTGTGACATATGCAAGGCTTGTCCTAAAGAAATGAATAATTTAGAGTTAATCAAAGATAAACACGCAAACGAGGACATGTATAAATATAGCTTAAGCACCCTTCACGCTTGGATTCGCTCAATGGAATGCTTATTACACATTTCCTACAAATTAGACATAAAATCATGGCAAGTAAGGGGTGATATAGCAAAAAGGCAAGTTGATGACAGGAAGAAAAGAGTTCAAGAGGCTGTAAGAAGAGAAACGGGCTTACTTCTCGATGTTGTGAAACAAGGCAGTGGATCCACCAACAATGGCAACTCGGCAAGGAGATTTTTTGAAAACTACACTAAATCTGCTGAACTGACCGGAATAGATGCTATGCTTTTAAGAAAAATCTGTGTGATCTTGCAGTGTATTTCATCAGGAGAGAAGATCAACGTAACTAAATTCCGAGAGTTCTGCTTTGATACTGCTAAGCTTTACGTGGAGTTATACCCATGGTATTATATGCCTTCTTCACTTCATAAAATTTTAATGCATGGGCCAGACATAGTTCAGAACATGTCAATTGTGCCCATTGGTTTTCTATCCGAAGAGGCATCTGAGGCTAGAAATAAAGATTTTAGAAAATATAGAGAGGGGCATTCTCGAAAGCATAGCAGTATCTCATGCAATGAAGATATTATGCACAATCTTTTACTGTCTTCTGATCCACTTGTTACAAGTATCCGTCCAAAAGGAAATAAGTTTGTAAAAAAATCTTCTTTTAAGGAATTTTATGAGCTTACGGATTCTGAGAAAAGTGATATCGAATTTGTTAACATAAATGATTTAGCGGACATCGATTCTGAATTTGAATTAATTGATGATGATGATGATGACGAAGATAATTAAATGATGTTATTGTTTTAAAATGTGTAACTTAGTAAATTAGAGCTTACATCTTAATTATTTATTGTACTTTTAATGAAACTAGGTAATTTATTATCAACTTACTTAAAAGTCATACTCTCATCAGTTCTTGTGAATATTTTTGTTAATATATATTTCTGTATATATATAATATATTTATAGACCTCTTAATAAGTCTGTCTGCGGTTTAAAGTAAATACAAATGGGGAAAAAACGTTTTTTTTTTTTAAATTTTCATTTCCTTTTATCCCAGAAAGTGCACATTTGGCGCACTATGTGTCTTAGTATTAAATATAGCTCTTAGTAATAGCATTATGATATTAGAGACCGCTACTTGAAACAAGCCCGGAATCAGGAGGGAGAGAGCTCGATACACTCATTTTCATAGTAAAATTTCACATTTTCTCAAATTACTCCCGAAATATGGGAGTTATGAAGAAATTCATCACCACAATTTATGAAGGCATTAAGTAATCGAATAAGATGGCATCATTAGTTTGTCATAATTTTACTCTTATTTTTCGGACATGTCTACGTCCAACCGCTCCCATACATTCGTTCCACTGTGCGGCACCCCGACTCAGATAGGTTAGGTTCGAAGTGGATGGCGGGGTCTTTTGAGAGAACAAAGTGAGTAAACTGAGACCCCGCCATCCATTTCGTGTTACGTTACTTAAAACCTTGCAGACAGAATTAGGAGCCCCGCACATTACGTCGACTAAACCTATCACTAAATATAAATGGTTACCATGCATGATCATATAAATAATCTCGTTTCCTATATTTAGTGGTTATATTATATATTTGAAGATTATTTTAGGTACCTACATTTTATGATCAATCAATTATAGGACGAGTTATGAATTAGCCATACATAACTAGGTTTTAAACGAAAGTTATAAAATTAAAGGTCGGTTATGGAGGTCATATATAGTTATTTTAGAAGCTTACTGCTTGAATACATATAGTTTTTATTTTATAGCATCTATATTTGTATATAGATGCTATAAAATAAAAAGTATGCTGAGAGTATTTACAGTAGCTGACATCGATGATATATGGTGGCTGAGATAGTACTTTTTAGATGCACATTGATGGTGGCTGAGTTAGTAATTTAGAGGACACGTTATTTTTTTCGACCTCAAAAATGCTATTACATAGAAGTCGGTTTAACTAGTACCCTTAACTAAATACAAAAATGCGAATGAAACATTAAAAATGGCTTTCATAAATAATTTATTTTCTTGTGTTTGAGGTTCAAAGTACTCTTTGAGAGAGGTTTAGAGAGCCTCCGGCTATTTCTAGTTAGAATATTTCGAGTAAAGTTGTAGATGTACCGTGGGCTTTAAACTTAGTTCTGAGCAATTTTTAACACAAAAAACTACCGGAAGAAACTTGAGGGGAAAATAAAGGTTAAGGATCGATAAAGATAAAAAAAAAAAAAAGATTGTCGCAATCCTGGATCAAGAAAGCGATAATCAGATACACCACTAGTGCCAGTTACTCATAAGTATAAAGACATACACACATCATCACACGCATTTACAGAAACCCACACGCACGCACACAGACACACTGTAAATTAATTCGAGTCACTCACTGCTTATTATTTTAATATTTTTCTGTGTACTTCGTTTTTGGCGTAATGTTTAATGTAATAACTTTTATGTTTATGTCAGCTGTGAAGCTACCTTTCATAAAATAAATAAATAAAAATCGTTCAGCGCTTTTTAAACATTTGTAAAAATAAAATGGATTGTATTAAAACACTAGAACACTATCACCGTGTATTATCATCGGCATAGTTGAAAAACTCAGACGTCTCTTTTAAAATTCTGACATGGGTCAAGTCACATAAGGACCATGCCGATTAGTTATAGGTCCGCACCCTATTACAGGACTTTAGCGGACTATCTAGGTGTACTATAGTCCCCTGCCTATCTCTTACGGGAATACTACTATGATGGTATGTTAGAAGAAAATAAAAGAGCTTGTGGCTAAATAATAACATCCGCTCGGATCGATTTTCTAGTTAAGCCACACTTGCTTAGGTTGGTCCGTGGATGAGTGAGACAACCCATTAAATACCGAGTTTCCTCCGTGCCTCGGAAAGCACGTTAAGCCGTTGGTCCCGGCTGTCATTTGTAGATCTCTGACAGTCGTTACGAGTAGTCAGAAGCTAAAAGTCTGACATCCAGTCTTACTATTACCCAGTTACTGGGTTGTGGAGGTCTAATAGTCAGTCGCTTTACATAAAATACTGGTATTCAGCTGCATCTAGTTAGACTGGAAGCCGACGCCAACATAGTTGGGAAAAGGCTAGGCAAATGAAAGAAGAAAATAGTTCTCAGTATTAGTTAACAACGTTACAGTAACTGTTCGCCTCGATCGCGTTACTGAGCCTCTAAGCTCAGTTAACGAACTTAGCTCAGTTAAGGCACTAATAGTAGGGATGGATAAGCGAGTTATGTTAAAGTGAAGAAGGAGATTTTCTAACTTGTTGTTAGTAGTATCGGTCAAAGTAATTGATATAAGCATGTCAATCGTTCTGCCTTGTTGATATATTGGTTGGAAGCGCAATTATACTTTGTTTTTAGGCTTTTGTAGATTCAAGTTGCATCGATTTGTTGACTTATTAACCAGAAATAAAACCGGCAGGTTTGTGAGCGGTCAGAAAAATAGTGTGTGGTTTCGAAAAAAGTAATTTCTAAATCCCAGGTTAAGGCGGAAACATACTTACGTGTCGTGGCGTGTCGTGACGCGCCAGAAGCAAATCGGTTTCATAGATTCAATACGGTTAGGGACATATTTGCATTGCGTGTCGTCTCGCAATGATGTATGAAACCGTATGCTTCTGGCGCGTCACGACACGCCACGACACGTAAGTGTATTTCCGCCTTTAATAGTAACAGCTACTCTACTTCAATTATGCAAAAAGCTGTTGCTATTAATCGATTCTTTACCTCTATGAACTTTATATTTTGGTCGGTGTAAATCACGATAAATAAAATCTGTTTTATCATTAATGGTTCACGTTACTTTTGACCAATTAGTTACTACCTCACTTCACACCGGATATGTTTAAATATCAGTTACAATCACAGTGAAAAGTCGTACACAAAAAAGAGCAATTAAGTGCCTTTTTCCGTCGCTGACAAAATATCTTAACGTTGACAGGAAAGTGAATCCATGCAAAAAATAAACATTGATACCGGCTGTCGACACGATGTGATGTGACGTCACTCGCAGATTACGCTTCTCTGAGCATATTCTGGCTGGCACATGATATCATGTGCCAGCCAAAATATGTATGGTTTGACTATTCCGAATTTGAAAAAGCCCTGACATAATGCTGACCTTATTCAAAAAAAGAAGGAGGTATATTCGAGGAGTATCTTTTTTTAAATCTTTCTTTATTCTGTACATAAATAACATAATAAAATTATGAATTGTTACTTCTAGTGTGAAAAGGTCAGGTGACCAGATTTATTGTTATTTTTTGTTTTGTTATTTGGAGATCTCTATAGTTATTGTTTGATTATGTTTTTATTTTATTTGAATTGGTTTATTATTAGTTTGTATGATTTTTTATTATTTTGTACCCTTATTGCTTTCTTATAGATTAATTAATGAAATAATTATTTATCATAATTACTCAATCATAAATTTCTATAATTTTCGTATACAATTAATCAAAGTACACTTTGATTAATTGGAACGAAGTTCCTTATGGCGCGTTGCGAAAGGGGGCTAGACGTAAAAAATTAAGACCAAAAGTTGTAACGACACTATTTGCTGTAGTTGTAAGCCGTGCGGCGTGCGCGTGTTTCTCTCTCTCTCTCTCTCTCTCTCTCATAGAAAGTTACTAAAATTGAGTCTACTGATTAAGTTTATATTACATTTATATTTGTTTTTTTTTTTTTTATTATAACTTTAAAAAAAAATGCAATTCTTTTACTAATTAATCTAAAGGAACTTCTTTCCATCCGGGTGTCCCTTGACACCTCTCAAGTTTTTTTTTGTTATTTCTTTCTTATCAAACTTTTTGTTACCTGCCTAGATAATAAGTAAATGATGTGGTTGCCTGTAATTGGAAGCGCACATTTGTATTGTCCATGCTTGTAATTATTGTGTAGCCTCTGTTGGCGATACAAATAAAAATAAATATCCCAAAAGGAGTATATAAGAGTTGTAGCAGGTAGTGTCCTGTATTTAC
The DNA here is from genome assembly GCA_963082945.1 of Cerastis leucographa. Classification (NCBI taxonomy): domain Eukaryota; kingdom Metazoa; phylum Arthropoda; class Insecta; order Lepidoptera; family Noctuidae; genus Cerastis; species Cerastis leucographa. The sequence goes on from OY720365.1 coordinate 17,494,267, forward strand.
TAGCAACATGAGAAAAAGGCGCGAGAGTTATATCATTTATCATGTTCTACTTTCTGAAAACCCCCTTTAGTCATCATTATCTGCCTAGCCTTTTCCCAACTAGGTTCGTTCGGCTTCCCGTCTAACCAGAGGCAGTTAAATATAAACAGAAAAAGAAAAGACTACCCCCTTTACTAGAAAATCCTAAATAAGGATTGAGGCCAAGCACGGTGGCGGCGGCGACCTCTCGCGTCCGGGCCTGGTTCAATCCATGGTTCAAAGCGAAAGGGAATGGGAAGCCATCGCCTTCTTCTGCGAAGCAGTCATAATAGCGAAAGAGGTTGCGGAATGTGAGAGGGAGAGAGCGTCACGTCCCAGCCGACGCAGGAGCCACCCCGGGCGTCGGGGGCCACCCAGTGGCCGGGGCTGCGGCACTGTTTGAAAGAGATACCGTGGCCCTAGAACTCAAAGGGCTAAGAAGGAACATGGATGGGTTTTAGTCAGTACAAGTCTGCTCTCTTCCGCTCCGCACAGAGCGGGAGGGGTCATTTGATGATTTCCCATCCGTAAAAAAAAAGATCAAGCACTGTCTTGGTATGGCGTTGTGTGCAGACGCCTTATATCAAATCAGGAAGCATAGCATATTAACGCTACTCTTCTAGGAAAGACAATAATCAAGAAGGATGGTATAATGAGCGACTATAGCTACAATGTTACACTAATTGAGTTGTGTTATACGAATAATTATACATGCTGAGTACTTAGAATAAGGAAGTTATTGTTAAAATTTGGTTATTATAATGTGTTCAGTGTATTATGAACTAGCTATTGGCCGCGGCTTCGCTTGTGTAGAGGTCGGAAATTATACCATGAGAAATGAGAATATAGGGTGAGTGTGCTTGTTCTCACGATAACAAAAAACTTTCCATAAGAAACTTTTTTTAATATTCATTCACTTTTATCACAATAACACAACAGCCGTATGAAATTCGCGTTCGAGCCTGTGGCCTATCAGCTGTTAGCCGCTTGACGCCCGTTCTGTCTCTTTACTATCGTACCGTGCAACAGTGGGCAGACCACCGTGTGGCTTGCAAGCCCGCTCCGTTAATTCTCCGTTTATTCTTTCATATGCATTCTGTAAGAAGCTGTTATTTTGAAAAGACAAACAGACACTTCGATTTTAGTTGTTTGTATAGATGTATAGACTAAAGTAAGACATGTTAATGTTCTTGTACAGAATACATTATAAAGTAGTTAATATTTGGTGATTATAGTCAAATATAATTTGCAAATTAATTGAGAAATCTGTGCGCTGCTAATGAATATTCGGTTATCCCTTTGATTTATTTTCGTAAGGTAGCTTAAGGCAGAATTGCAGAGTTTTGTAGCCATTTATGAAAAGCAAGCTATCAACTACAAGTCGTATAAATGTATTGCGATGGACAGGCATTTTACTGGTAAGTAAGAAAATGGCGTAACACAGTTATCGAAAAAGTAGTTTTTGGTTCTCTTTTAATCCAAATTAATATAATAAAGCCAAAGTTTGGTCTCTTCTTGAATGCGCTGATCTCAGACACTACTAGTCGTATTTAAAATAGGAATTGAACCACGTTGGACTTAGTGTTTATAGTTATCTGTGGAGATAAAACACCAGTGGAAATAAATGAACTAAAAGTGTGAAAAACACTGCATTCTGAACCCAATAGTGGTACGAAAAGAGTATTGAAAAATTCATTTTTTATTTGCCGATTTCTTGAGGAAGGTTATTTTACACCATGTTACGAAACTTAGGAGCACAGAAAAAGGTAAAAAAAAAAAAACAGTCAGAAACCAGTTCCTTTCCAGGCTTCCCTAATCTGATGGAGATTTTTAACCTCAATTCTATGAAAACGAAAATACATTTTAATATACATAAAGGGTGTAAAACACCTCTTAACGAAGCCGAAAGGCACTGGTTCTCCCTGCCATTGCGATATTTTTTTTGTTCTACACCATACCTGGGAACCTTCTAGTTACGAGATATTAGGGGTCAAAGTTCCAACTTTTTGACAAGATTTTTTTTAAATACAAGTTTTTAATGTAAGATTTTTACTTAAAACACCTCCACGACCCCCGTACTATTCAATCCGTCCATCAGTACAATGTTTTAAATGCTTTACATTGAGTTCTACCACAAAACATGATTTTACACCCCCCAAAAAAAAGTCGATTCCCAGCAATAATTTTTGCGTAAAGTTACTTAGTTTCATGTACAGAATGCTTGGTTGACGGCTTCGTGATGAGGTGATTTACACCGTGTATGTTAGTCAACACCACGCAGGCAAATCGTATATAATTTTGTTTTTGTTTGTTGTTAATTTTACCCATTTTTTTTTGTCTTGTGCGTGACTTATAAATACTTGTATTTCTTATTACTTACATGAGGTGATGTGATGGACTTTCTGCTCTCAGTGTTGCTGGCTTGTCTGGAGAACGAGGGCGCGTGGGTGCTGAGTGGAGAACCTGGCTCCGAGTCTGTCTTGCCCTCATTGCTGCTGTTGCCGGCTTCCTGTTGATGAGGAAGATTTGATTTAGTAAGGGGGATGTTTGCGGAGGCGAACACCGACTGCTTTAGAGCAATAGTGGGCAAAAACATGCGTGTGCGGGGCAGCACCAACGACCTTCTAAACACCATAACGGAGAGGTTTAAGTGTCCTATTGTGGCGCACTATAATAAGGTACACAGTTCTGTTGCTGACCTTTTTAATGTAAGATTAATGGTTAATTTGAAAAAGTAGGTATACAGTACTAAAATAGTATTTTTTTTTAATGAAATAATGTTTTTAAATCAAATTAAAAATGTAAGAAAATGTATTTTGTAATGGTATTTTGTGATTGTTTTTTGTACCTACTAACATAGGCGTAGCTTATACTGTGCTACGACGTAGTTCGTACTGTGCTACGGCGTAGTTCATACTGTGCTACGGCGTAGCTTGTCCTGTGCAACCATACACTTGCAATATCATACAATCAATATGAGTGTAGATCATTTTGATTCACGGCAACGGATTAGTTTTTATATGGACAAGGACATTAAACAAACCCGTTCTTATTGAAAGCTTTAAGTTTTCCCAAAAAAAATCTTAGATCTATTTGTAGTTCTCAAAATAAAGAATGTACATTCAAAGAAAATCTTGTTGAAACGTAATTACTAAACGCTTCACCCGCAGAGCCCCTATAGATTTCCTTGTACAGTTGTCGATGTACATACAAATCCGATACTCAAACATCCTGTTAACTAACTAATATCCGTTGAGCGATGAGGATCGTGTTAGAAAATGTCGGTTTTTAATTTGTAAAGGCCGGTCGGCCTTGACGGATATCTCCGCCACAATTTTGTATCGGCACAGTTGCTTCCCGTTTCAAAATCATCATCATCTGCCTAGCCTTTTCGAAACTATGTTAGGATCGGCTTCCAGTCTAACCGAATACAGCTTCCCTTCTTCAAAATCAAAGATCTAAATATTTTACTTCACATAGGCCCCCATGTACACTTATAAAAGTCGAAAAAAGGTGCACCGTTCGGGTTGGTCGTTTCCTATGAAGAGCAAAAGAGAGGACAAGCAATTTACTCTTCTATACTAATATTATAAAGCTGAAGAGTTTGTTTGTTTGCTTGAACGCGCTAATCTCAGGAACTACTGATCCGATTTGAAAAATTATTTCAGTGTTACATAGCTCATTTATCGAGGAAGGCTATATTATCATCACGCTACGACCAATAGGAGTGGAGCAGCAATGAAAAATGCTGCGAAAAAGAGGAAGTTGCTCGGGACAACTAGTTTAAAATAAAATTATTTGGTTATAACAGCTTTAGTATTTATGTATGGACTAGTATGGAGTTTCTAGAAGTAGGATGGATGCCCGTAAAAAGTAGCTTTTTTATGTCTTGTAGTAGACAGGTAATACCGACAAAGACGTATAAAAAAAAAATCCTAGAAATAATACATGAAGTGTTTATTAAAATACAAACCTAATTACTACTAAATAGATTATTTTTGTAACGTTAATAATGAAAAACAGAAATATTCCTCGTTTTTAACATGTTTTATTAATAGAATAATGTTTGTGGGTAAGAAGACCCTAATTAAACTGGTCAAAAACATAGAAGATAATAGTGTAAAGAGCAACATCAAAGGGGAACCTTAAGTCCCGCATTTTGTTGAAAAAGGCTGAGAATTATGACGAAGGTTGACTGCCAGAAATGGCCTAAAGCCATAAGTGCGACCTTTGTTCGTTTCTGATTTTATTATTATGTTTCTTTTTATGAAGGACTTTATGTACCTTCTTGGTTGTTGGGCTCTTACATATATACCCTATACACCCTGTATAAACTTTCGCATGGGTATAGACAGAAACCGCAGAACGCCACCTGCTAGGCAGGTGTACCAAAGTTGACACACACATTTCGCCAGTTATGTTTTCGTCTCATGTAATAGGGGGCGAGCGAATTGCCATCACCTGGGCACAAATTCCGTGGTTGCTACTGAGAGATTCCTGACGGAAAAACCCAATAACACTTTGTCCGACCTGGGAATCTAACCCAGGACCTCATGCTCAGCAGTTGCGAGACCAACGAGACAGTCATTTGAACCTTTCTGTATAAAATGTTCCCTAATCACTTGTCCACAACGGCCTCGGGGAAGCTAGGCTATTTTATACAAGGTGTTGTTTTGCATCCTCGTCAAATTCAAGGAGGTAACTATGCTAATGATTCTCGTCTCGAATCAATAATAAAATGGGTAGGTCATTTTTCTTTTCTAATTTACGTAAATCGGTAAGTTTGAACCACCCTTGTATTAAACGTGGGCCTTCTGATTCTCACCCTATAACCGCGTTTCCAGAAATATAAACAATTTCAAACGTTTATTCAATAATTTCTTATTTCCTAAACCATGTTAAGGGGGTTATTCTGAAATACTGACAAACATAAATAACCAAAAAAATCAGGGTTTAGTAATAATTAACTAGGTACCATAATTTCAATTGATTACTTATGTCTTGTGTGAAAGCCTGCTGAATTTTGACGAGGATGCAAAACGACACCTTGTATAGGGTGACTGGTGATTAGTGACCGATACTTAATCACGTGATTATAATCATGATAACAAAGAACTTTCTCAAAGAAACATTTTTTTTACTCATTCAGATTTATCACAATAATTCAACAGCCTTATGAAAATAGTGCACGCGCGTGCCTATGACCTATCAGCTTGCGATATAAGTGAATGAGTATAACAAAATGTTTCTTTGGGAAAGTTGTTTGTTATCATGAGTATAATCACGTGTTAAAGTATCGGTCACTTATTATCAGACACCCTATATATGGCGGCGAACCGCAATTTAAATAATAATACATTTATGTTTTATTCTCCTTGTGATGCAGCATTTCTTTGAAGTAGGGTCTCTGTAATTACCATAATCTCTTTTGGTTCCACTTGGTACTCCAGGACAGTATGTGTGAGAACTCTAGAGATTTCATATACTTCGCTTCGAAGAGGCTTTTAAGAGGCTATTAGAAAAAATCATTTTAATTCTTGTACTAGCAATTCATTTACATACCCCAAGCAACAAATGAATTCTCAGGTATTTTAATTTCATTGGGAATTCGTTCGATTTTTTATCCATCAACTAACTTATGCCCGCGTTTTCGCCCGCATGGAGTCGGATAATTGGCCCATGGTTTCGTGCTACCGGAATAAAAAGTTTCTTAAGTGTTAATCCAGGTTAAAAACATATGTGTGCCAAAATTCATCGCACAGTTACAAACATTCACAAGAGTAACAAAGATTCTTATAAACTTTGGCATTTTTAATAGTTATAGTATAACATTCTCTCTTTCAAAATTCAAACTCTCGTCAAGTAACTTAATCAGCGACTTCATTATATTTATTATATTTATATTATTATTATATATATTATATTTTTGCTGTTGACATAACTTCATTCCTTAATTTTATTCATTGTCATATTTCATTTTGTTTTGTTTTATTTTAATTTTTATTGCATGAATTGACTATAGTGTATTTGTATTGTTGTGTTACTAATATGGGTCAAGGACCTGAAATAAACTTTTTTTTTTATTTTATTTTTTTTATTATTTGTCAACCAATCACTACAACCGTCATGAAAATGACAACAGATAAACCGAAAAGCGATTTGATCAAGCATTCAGTAGCCGGTTTACGGAAGTTATTAAAATAAACAACAGAACCAATATGAACTAAAATAGAATTCTAACCCTTACATAGCTAGTTAGCATTTAATCCTCTCGGGGCTTAGGCAACTGTCCCATCGCAGGCGAGTAGAAAGAGAGAAAAAACAAAATGCAAACGAGAAATTTTACACATTTCCTGGACTCTACGCTAGGATAACCTGTATCGTAGACGTAGATCCTGATCGAAAATTCGTAAGACGAATTGACATTTGGTTACGAAGAAATTTGAACTTAATGACACCCGTCATTGAGTTTGGGTTTTTAAAACAGGATAATTATCTTACGCACAAACAAAACGTCCGATTTCTCCAAAGACTTCGAAGAAGAAGACAAAGACTTCTTAGAAGATTCGTAAGACGGATTGTAATAGTTCTGAAGTGTTAAATTTTTAATCCATACTAATATTATAAATGCGGAAGTCACTCTGTTTGTTTGTTTGTATGTTTGTTTGTGACCTTTTCACGACTAAACGGCTGATCGGATCTAAATGAAATTTGACAAGAAGATAGATTTCGACTTGGGGAAGAACATAGGCTATATATCATCGCTAGCTACGGCCAATAGGAGCGGAGCAGCAATGAAAAATGGTGCGAAAACGGGGAAAATGTGACGCAGACGAAGTTGCGCGGGACAGCTAGACTAATATAAATTGTCATGTTTGTGTACGATAGCGCAATAAATGAATATTATATTTTACCACATAAATGATAGTACTTTTATATACTGATAATTAAAACAATTCGTGCAAATTGATTCCCTAACCATTCCAAAATATCAAAAATGCACAACGTTAATATTCAAGTTTCACTTCTGCCGGCACTCCCGGAGTGCAACCCGTTTTTTTTTTACTAGTCTTTTCCTGACACGGGGCAATATAGAATCTTTTTTTTATATACAATCTTTTTCAAAGTTAAAGCATTTATTTCAATTAGACCATTACATCACTCAGTCACAAGGCATAATAACTTATGAAAGTACTGTAGTTGCCCATTCCGTAACGTAGATCTCTATGGAGAAGCAGGCAAGAAACTCCATGGACACTCTTTTAAATCAAAATGTGTTACAAAATCTTGGTTACATCATTCATGTTAGGAATTACAAATATGTAAGAACAATGTAGAAATACGGACAAGTTAAGAGCAAGTTTTTCTTTACAGTTCTTCGAGAAAATAGTCTGACAGCTAGACGCTTCCCCGTCGTGTGTGGGACAGGAGCCTATATTGCTATTGAATCGGATTGCCAGTCTCATTGCTACAGATTACAATTTGTTTCGGATATAAATCCTTTAAACGGATTATTGTTCAATACTGTACTGAATGATGGACACAAATAGATATAGAGCTTTTGTAGAAAATAACTGAAGGGAAATATGTGAACAGCGATTTCGACAGCAATGTATCAAAATGATTTTAAAGTAATTTAAACAGTTTTAAATGTATTTTTCATTCCGTGTTCCTTATGCGGAAAGTCGTGATTTTCGTTCTTAGTTTGATAATAAATAAGACATCTTAAATTGACTGTAGTTATACTATGATTAAAGAGAAATTTATTCACCTTTAAAAAAACATAATCCAAGTCATATGCTTAGACTGCACTATGCAATGAGTATTGGATTTTGCACATGATTATTTTGGTTAGGCTATGCTTACAGGGCCCGGTGCTAAATAGTATTTTTGATGTATAAAAAACTTAAATATTATCCAATAAAGTTTGTGGATCCTGTCGAGTAAAGTAAGATTGATCCTAGTTTACTTTACCCGACAGGATCCACAATAATATTGCCGTTTGTAAATGACGTAAGCTCACATTATGACAATCAATCAATACAAGGTGTTGTTTTGCATCCTCGTCAAATTCAAGGAGGTAAATATGCCAGTGATTCTCGTCCCGAATCAATAACAAAATGGGTAGGTATTTTTTTTCTTATTTACGGAAATCAGTAAGTGTGAACCACCCGTGTTTTAAACGCGGCCCGTCTCAATTTTGTTAGCTATTGTCATTATTTTGTTGTTATATAAAGCATAGGCCATGCTCTCAGTATTATTTGTTTTATTAGTCGTGTTTGTTTCGTATTTTATTTTGATAGGTTGCCATGTACCCAAGTGAAATAACATCGGATCGAACAGTTGTTTAGTTGTTAAACTGACTTTTGCCGGTTGACATCTATCAGCTGTCAAACGCTAGATTACTTGTCTATGTTCGCTTGGGAGCGTGGCAGTCGAGTTTGAGCACTCATTGAGTGAAGACGTGTCAATTGTACTCAGAATAGTGTAATCAGTGTTAATAAAGTGATTATAAAGTAATACGGATCTTGCTTTTCTCTGCAACCTTATAGTGGATTACAATTTCGCCTTATAACCGCGCTTTCACACATACAAACAATCTCAAACGTTTATTTGATAATTTCTTAATCCCTTGACCACGTTAAGGGGGTTATTCTGAAATACTGACAATCTTAAACAGCCAGAAAAAAAAGCATTTATTAATAATTAACAAGGTACCTACCGTAATTTAAATTGATTATTTATGTCTTTTGTGACAACCTCCTGAATTTTGACGAGGATGCAAAACAACGGGTACGAGTTAGAGAGAACTAACTGATTCAACCACAAGTAACAAATTATTATGGTAAGAGAACATCTAAGTATTTGGTACATAAAGTGTTTAACAAAATAGATTTATTAAGAGAAAAAGTAAAAATTAGTAAAGGATCACTCAAGGCAAAATTAAAAAAACTTTATACAGGATTGCAGCCAGAAATAGATACATTATAATTATAAGATTTAGCCATAACAGAATATAGTAAGTTTAATATATAATTAGTTAGTAGTACATAGTTAAGGTGGTTCATTGTTATACAAAATAGCGCCTCTCGCCATCAAACGTAAAAGTTTGGCGAGTTTAGTCTTAAGTAACACCTCTTTAATGTAATTACTTTAAAAAATAAATAAAAAAAACACCTTGTATACCAAAGTTGTGAGCACAGTAAATTCGGTCAGACTTTCGAACGAGACTGGCCGAACATTTTTTGATGATAGACATTGCACAGCTAGGTTCTTTTTGGATAAGTTAAATGTCAGGAGTTCATCAATGGGCGGAATAGTGCCTTAGTTTATGGTCCTGGGGGCCCAGCCGTGGGGAGCCTCCTGTCCTTCTATCCTAGTCCACTTATGTACCACTACTGTACATGGTGTTAAAGTAAATAACTGATACTATTGCCGACTTCAACCAACCGCAAACGAGTAGCACGGTAGAGGAAACAGAAAGCAGTAAATGATATAAGTTTTAGAAGTTGTAGCCATGCACTTCTGTCGCCGTCGAGTCAATATGTAACGGGGATGCCTGGTGGAGGGGCGAAACACGTGTCTAGTTTGGTTCGAGTTGCAACGTTAATATTCATCAAACACAGTTTTAAGCTTTCACGGTTTATAACTAAACTTGGTGCCAACCCAGAATCCAGCTTTAAAATAAAATACTTTTGCGTAATGCTTTTAAGACCATATTTTTTTTTATTTCACATTGTTAACATGTGATGGTGATAGGCTTATAAGCCTATCACCATCACATGTTAACAATGTGAAATTTATACCCAATAAAAAGGAACTTAACTATCGAAATGTGGGTGTACTGTACACATCTGCGTACCCCTCAAAGCATACAGACGTGATATTATGTTTTGATATTGTGTAAACAATAAACATTCAAGCGATTGTAGCAATCACGACAGATTTGCCGTCTATTATTAAAAAGTTAGAGTTCCATTGTTTATCTGCGAAGATCAGTAATAGATCTACACCAACTTTAAACGGGAACATCGCGGAGCATACCCGAAAACCTTCAGACAAATTGATAACCGTCCTCCTTTTGGAAGTCGGTAAAAAAAACATTGTAAGTGCCAATAAAATTTGGGGGTTTCCCTTGATTTTCTTGGGATCCCATAATCTGATCCTGACTTATACCTTTCATCAGTAGCTCGGAAACATGAGATGATGATTAACAGGCATAATGCTTATGTGTGCCTTTAAAATTTTCCCTTGATTTCTCCACGATCCCATCATAAGATCCTGATCATGGGATCACATGGGAAGTATACTGTTTCAAACAATGCCCATAAATTTGAGAGTTGCCATTAATTTTCCTGGGATCCTATCATCAGATACTGAATTATACCTTCCATCATCAGCTCAGCAACATTAGATGATAATTACCAGGCACAAATATCTGAATAACTTTAAATAGTATATGAAAAACATATATGTGCCTATAAAAATTCATGGTTATCCTCGATTTCCCTGGGATCCCATCATCAGATTCTGACTTGGTGATAACGGGACCACCTCGGGAGAATAGGCTTTTGAATGAGAATAGGAATTTTGAAAACCGGTCGACAATTGGCGGAGAAATTGGTGAACATACAAAAAAAAAACAAAAAATCGAATTGATAACCTCCTTCATTTGGAAGTCGGTCAAAAAGTTCATACCTGCAGCGACCTCGCGAGTTCCGAATCGAGGTACCTCCCAGTAGTCCTCCTGTCTGGCAGAATGTATTTCGGCAAGGACTTGAAGAACCAGGCACCTGACTTCTTCCACATCTCTCTGGTCTCAGCACAGAGGTTGCACATGTAGGCCTCTCTGGAGTATAGTGCAGATCTGGGGATAAAATGATGGGATTAGTTTGCGTGATTCTCCAAAGTGGAAGGGGCACCAACGCGCGACGCTAATAATCATTTTTCATTTGTAATTTAATTTAACAGCTTTTCCATTATTTTTGTAGTATTGCAGTTTTGTAAGAAACAGCTGGTTGTTTTTTTTTTAATTTCGACACTCTCAAGGGAATCAAAATGTATAGGGTAGTTCGTGTTGATCTAGACCTAAGATATTTGGCAAGTAATATCGTCTTATTAAACAAGTACATGAAAAAAAATCTAAAAACTATATACACCGTGTAAATCACCTCATCACGAAGCCGTCAACCAAGCATTCTATACATGAAACTAAGTAACTTTACGCAAAAATTATTGCTGGGAAACGACTTTTTTTTGGGGGGTGTAAAATCATGTTTTGTGGGAGAACTCAATGTAACGCACTTAAAACATTGTGCTGATGGACGGATTGAATAGTACGGGGGTCGTGGAGGTGTTTAAAGTAAAAATCTTACATTAAAAACTTGTATTTAAAAAAATACTTGTCAAAAAGTTGGAACTTTGACCCTCAATATAGATCTCCGTAACTAGAAGGTTTCCAGGTATGGTGTAGAACAAAAAAATGATCGCAATGACAGGGAGAACCAGTGCCTTTCAGCTTCGTTAAAGAGGTGTTTTACACCCTTTATTTGTAATAAATTCATAAAAAAATATAAAACAATATTTTTATGATTTAATTAACGCGCATAACAAAAGTGAATTTATACGGAACCCTTGGTGGCCGAGTCCGACTCGCACCTGTCCGGTTTTTTCTTTCCTCACTTAATCCATCCATCGTTTCCTAGGACTTCCTCTTCCTATCCGTCATCAATATTTATATTCATCACTTTTTAGTCACATGCGATTTGTCCCTCCTCATCAGAAAAGTTGAAAGGGAATCTATTGTCATGGTATGGGAACATGACAGTCGATTCCTTTTCCACTTTTTTACACCAAATAACGCGAAATCTTTAATTGTTATCAGGAACCAATAAGAACGCTAATTCTCAACTTCTCTTTTCCATTCGCTGTCTTCTCACAAAATTGTACAAAGTCGACCAGCAGTTGTTTCAGTATTTACAAAGAAGTTCATTGTTCTGGAGTACAAGAGCAAAGCTACTTACGGGAGGTACTTTTAGTTCAGTGAGGTTAATTTAACTTTGTGTTGTATTGTTCACTTTCTTAAAAGTAAACTTAATTAAGTTAATGTTTGTGGTTGAGTGTATTGAAATGAGGAGATGGTAAGTTTTGTGGGAATTCTCGATTCTTTTGCACTTTTGTGGAGTGGAGTGAAGAATGTGTCGGGCAAAAAGCTTACAAGGTACATTAGCTAGCGAAACTCTGCATCCGTCTTGCATCAGCATTCCACATATCGATTCTTAGCTTCACTTATTTGACTATAATTTCGCATGCTAGTTTTAGCGAATTTTTGAGCAACTGATAAAAACACTTGAACGTCTATAATACTGCATTTTTCACTGTCATCATTTCAGCCGTGCGACGTCCACTGCTGGACATAGGCCTCCCCCAAGTGACGCCACATTGACCGGTCCTGTGCGACTAGTATCCAGCGGATCCCCGCAACCTTCACCAGGTCATCGGTCCACCTAGTGGGAGGCCTTCCAACGCATCGTCTTCCGGTTGGCGGTTGCCATTCCAGAACTTTTCGGCCCCATCGGCTATCCGTTCTGCGAGCAATGTGCTCTGCCCACGGCCACTTAAGTTTGGCAATTCTTCGGGCTACGTCGGTAACCTTGGTTCTCTTGCGGGTGTCCTCATTTCTGATTTGATCACGCAAGGAAACTCCAAGCATACCCGTCTCCATTGATTGCTCTTTGTGTGACTTTAAGCCTTCTGATGCCCATTGTAAGCAACCACTATTCGGTCCCGTATGTAATCACTGGCAACACACACTGGTCATAGACTTTAGTCTTGAGACAATGCGGTAAGTTGGACGAGAAGATACCACGCAACTTCCCGAACGCGGATTCGAAGATTTACCTCTTCCTCGAAGCTCTATTTAAGCTATTGCATAGCTTTTATCGCGGGCTTTGAGCGCGGCGACCTAATCAAGAAATTCCGTAACGAAAAAAACCTAACGCGAGCGCCGGTACCGGGAGGTGGGATTTTTTTAAATAATTTTCAACTTTATCGCTACAGTATTAGGTCCAAGGTTGACGGGCAAAATTTTCAAATTTCTCTAAATGATTTTTTTAATAATTTTCAATTTTATCGCTACAGTATTAGGTTCAAGGTTGACTGGCAAAATTTTCAAATTTCTCTAAATGATTTTATACCATAAAATGTTAAGTTCAAAATCGAATCAGAATTGTATTTTGAGTGTGTATTTTTTATTGTTCATGTTTGTTCTTTAAGCTTTTATTTTCTTTATTTATTCAAATAATAGACAAAGGAAAAAGGACTTTTCGCAATAACTTGAATTATTATAAAGAAAAAAACTTGAATTAATATCAAAGAACAAAAAAATCCATACTCCATACTAATATTATAAATGCGAAAGTCACTCTGTTTGTTTGTTTGTTTGTTTGTTTCTTACCTTTTCACGACTAAACGGCTGATCGGATCTAAATGAAATTTGGCAAGAAGATAGATTTCAACCTGGGGAAGGACATAGGCTATATATCATCACGCTACGACCAATAGGAGCGGAGCCGCAATAACAATGTTGCGAAAACGGGGAAAATGTGACGCAGACGAAGTTGCGCGGGACAGCTAGTATTGCATAAATATTATAATTGCATAAGTGATAAAAAATTATATGCAATAGCTTTACCGCGGCAGTCCCCGAGTGCCACTCGTATTTTTATCTTCTCACCATTTTCTTCTTAATAATATAAAATTAAAGTTATTTTTTACAGTTTTTACTCACCAAACTTTACAGTATTGTTTTTAATACAAACTTTCATCATAAGTCCTAAAATCATTTCTTAGCGGACACCTACTAATAATTACAAAATAGCTATCTGTACGCCAAATTTCAGCCCGATCTGTTCAGTAGTTTGAGCTGTGCATTCAAAGCCAGTCAGGATAAACGTTTTGTTTTGTTTACGATGTGTTTGCTGCTCTTGACTCTAGTTTAGGTCAGAGATGACAAAGTCAAAGTCGACGATACGAGCTTACCCAGAATAAGCCTGGTTCACTCTAACTTTGAAGAGATTAGGGTTGTAAGCGTTCGGAAACACAGACGCAGGCAGAGTGTTCCTTTCCTTTGCTGTGCGCATTATGAAAGACGTTTAAAAACGCTTAGTGCGAAATGGTGGAATATCAATAGGGTACGGATAGTAACTTGTATCTAGATGTCCGATAGTAGAAAGGGGCCGGTGGGATGCGGTCGTGGACGATGTTATAATATACCAATAAAGGGTGTAAAACACTTCTTAACAAAGCCGAAAGGCACTGGTTCTCCCTGTCATTGCGATCATTTTTTTGTTCTACACCATACCTGGGAACCTTCTAGTTACGGAGATATTAGGGGTCAAAGTTCCAACTTTTTGACAAGTATTTTTTTTAAATACAAGTTTTACTTTAAACACCTCCACGACCCCCGTACTATTCAATCCGTCCATCAGCACAATGTTTTGAGTGCGTTACATTGAGTTCTACCACAAAACATGATTTTGCACCCCCCAAAAAAAAGTCGTTTCCCAGCAATAATTTTTGCGTAAAGTTACTTAGTTTCATGTACAGAATGCTTGGTTGACGGCTTCGTGATGAGGTGATTTACACCGTGTATTGAATTAAAGAGACATTGATTGATTGATTGAGATGGTGATGAGATATTGTCTACACGTGTCGTTCAGTTACCGTAATTAGCTCTTTGATCACGAACACTAACGATCGATTGCCAATTTATCTAATTGATCAGGCTTAGAGCTCGGAGGAGCTCGTGGCTAAATAAAAACAGCCGATCGGGTCGAACTGCAGGTTAGGTCACGCTTGCCTGGATTGTTTCATAGATGTGTGACCCAATACATACCGAGTTTACTCAGTGCCTCAGAATAAACGTTAAGCCGTTGGTCCCGGCTTTCAATTGTAGATCTTTAACAGTCGTCACAGGTAATCAGTGCCACTAAAGTCTGAGTCTTACTAAGTACTTAGTATCGTATTAGCCTGTACTAACAGGAATGTGGAGGTCAGATAAGTAGTCACTCCATGTTAAATAGGTACTAGTATTTAGCTGCATCTTGTTACATGATGATGATTCTTGTTTAGACAAAGGTCACCCATCCGTATCTCGAATTTCTTGGACGTAGAGACTTAGTTTGCCGTATGTCATTACTTCTCAGAATTTGATAATTTGCAGCGACACTATCGAATGGTGTATTTATACAGGCTGTGGTTTTTTTTCAAAATCAACTGGTTCGATTCCTGGCTTGGAATATTTATTTTTACAAAAATCCAATGATGCAGTTTTTGTTTTCATCGAAATCGGGCTAGAGACTCTTTTGAGTGTTTTTCGCTATTCCTTATAGTTTCGGATTTGGCCAACCCTCCCCGCTTGAAAAATTCACAATGTATACTTGACAACATTGTAGCTACATATTGCATTAAAAATAAATAATTATTGTCCGTTTGGGAACCCATTAAGCGTCAAGTTTTCTTATTCTTACTACACTGTTTGGGCTCAGTAGGTGGTCAAGATTGCGGCGCCAGAAGTGTTGTTCAGTTCGTCATGGGTGCAGGTCAACCGATATTTGGGACACTCGGATGACGATTCACCAACGATAGGACATGGTTCGATTAGTAGCACCACTTTCACACTGGGTGTTAGATAAGTGCCACTTAACATCACGGGTCTAATCCTCAGTGGGTTAAGCACAGGTCTCCTTAATAATATAGTACACCCACATTTTCGCCAATTTGTAATAAGGGGGCGAGTGTAAGATATAAATACATCATCACCATCATTTATGATATAAAAACTCTGGAACGCGCTACCCATTATCATTAAAAAAGCCGAAAGTAAATTCACTTTTAAAAAGAAAGTTCGCAACCACTATTTAATTCAGATTAAATAGCTCTTAATTTAAAGTCTAGTCATAGTAATTATTATTAGGTTTCTCGTTTTTTATTTTAGTGTTTGTTATAATATATATTAGCATATTTTATTTGTATAATGTGTATTATCTATGTTCTACTAATATAATAAACGC
Organism: Cerastis leucographa; assembly: GCA_963082945.1. Classification (NCBI taxonomy): domain Eukaryota; kingdom Metazoa; phylum Arthropoda; class Insecta; order Lepidoptera; family Noctuidae; genus Cerastis; species Cerastis leucographa. Next base: position 17,510,358 of record OY720365.1, read on the forward strand.
GAAAGTTTGTAAGTATGGATGGATGGATGGATGTTTGTTACTCTTTCACGTAATCTGGATCATTATGGATTTAGATTAAATTTGGCACAGGTATAGATAATAGTCTGGAGTAGCACATGGATACTTCTTTTCCCGGTAGTGTGATCCCGCGGGACAGTTACCGAAAAAACGCGGGTGAAGCCCAGGGCAAAGCTAGTAAGTATACAGTATGTTAGATTAAACGAGGGCCATATTCAAACCCATAATAGTACATGCTAACATGATACTAATAAAAATATAAAAAAAAACACTGATAAATAACAGACAGAACCATACCAAAATTTTCGCAAATGACACGCAACGTGTATACACCCTTGCGCTAGCGACTTAATACTATCGCAGAACATGTGAGCGGGGCAATGACTCTTAGGTATAATCCATTTTCCCCTCATACTTTAAACTTACCTGGCTTAGGACAGTCCAAAATATCTAGGCACTAAACAAAACATTAAAAATTCAAACATTAAAAATTATAGGTTTTTTACATATTTGGGACGAGAATCGAATACTGAATACCCTCCCTCAATATGTCCCTCGTTTAACCTAACATACTGTATAAATTTTCGAAAACTACTAGTTATTTGAAAATATTTTTTTTGTAAGTACCCTATCACAATGTTGTCGTATTTGACCCTGTGGTTGACTGGTAGAGAATGCCTTGTGGCATTAAGTCCGCCTATGTACCACTATTGTACATGAAGTTTAAATAAATAAATAAATTGCCATCAACTGGGCACAAATCCAGACGCCTTGGCTGCTACTGATGGAAAACCCAAGTTCTTGATGGAAAAACCCAATAACACGATATTCAGAGATAACTTACCTACACAACTGCCTCATGGGTCGAGCAGTCACAAGCGCGACTGCTAAGCATTAGCTTCTGAGTTCAATTCCCGGGTCGGGTATAGTGTTATTGGGTTTTTCATTAGAAATTTCTCAGTAACAGCTACGGAGTCTACATTTGTGGCCAGTTGATGGCAATAGGCTCACCCCCTATTACATGGGACTTAAACATAACTGGCGAAGTGTGACAGTACTATTAGGTACACCTCTGCCTATCCAACCCTTTGGGAGTAACAGGCGTGATGTTGTTATGTGACTTGAGTGATAACTTACCTATGTGTAAGATTTTCTATGACGCACTTGGAGCAGGCTGTGTTTCTGCAGATAGAGCATGTTCGCAGTGGTGCGAGGAGCCGTGATGCCTCGCCACAGAGCAGGCAGGTCCGTGGGGCAGGGCCTTGTGCTGAACGACGCATTCCTGTACAATATTAAAATAAAGTTATTTATATCCCACCAAAAACATTTCGTGTAAAATGTTGCCAAGACGACCACATAAAGTTTGCCCTGTGAAAAAGATAACAGATTTTCCGGCCCCCAAGATACAGGCACAGCCTAGTTTGGGGTCCACTGTTATCTAAGTTTGTTAAAATAAAACTTGTTACCGATATCCTTAATGATGTTAAACTAAGAAATTACTGTAACTATGGTTTAATAAATTTATTCTTATTCTTATTCTTATCTCATGTAGCGCTAAGCTTCATAATCTACACGGCCTAACTCTACCGACCCTAACTTCACAAATTCTACATATCAGTAAAAATTTATGGCCATCATTACAGACTAACAAAAATGAAGTTGCCCGTTCTTCTACCAGAAAATCTTCGGATACTGTTTTAAAAATAATTATGAGGACCATAATTAACTTTAAACCTTTAAGGTACACAAAAAACTCGCACACTGGTCCTATATTGGTCAAGGTGCTTCTATATTGGTCGAGGTGGTTCTACAAAGTGTTGTTTTGCATCCTCGTCAAAATTCAGGAGGTTGTCACACAAGACATAAATAATCAATTAAAATTACGGTACCTGGTTTATTATTAATAAACCCCGATTTTTTTGGTTGGTCATGTTTGACAGTATTTCAGAATAACCCTCTTAACATGGTTTAAGAAATAAGCAATTAATAAATTATCGAATAAACGTTTGAAATTGTTTGTATTTGTGGTCGCTCGGTTATAGGGCGAGAATCAGACAGCCCGCGTTTAAAACACGGGTGGTTCACACTTACCGATTTTACGAATTACCTACCCATTTTATTATTGATTCGGAACAAGCATCATTAGCATAGTAACCTCCTTAAATTTGACGAAAATGCAAAACAACACCTTGTATATTGGTCGCCTTTCCAGTTCCACTTTGTCATATCTTTTTGACAGCCCTTAGAACTGGCTAATGCGATACTCCTTGGTAAGACTGGCTGTCATATTTTCGGGTCGCTGACTACCAGTAACGACTGTGTAAGATCTACAAATGACAGCCGGGACCAACGGCCTTACGTGCTTTCCGTGGCACGAAGGAAACACGGTATGTAATGGGTCCACGGATTCTCTTAGGCGATCGACCCGAGCGGCTTTTATTATTTAGCCACGAGCTCCTTCTGATTATTCAATTAAATAATAATTAATAAAACATTCTCTTTAGAGTCCCTCTTCTGCAGAATGGAATGATTAATGAAATAACTGAATAATAAAGTGTAGGAATGATTAATTGATCGTTTTATCCTTGATGGTCTCAGTCGGTGCTGTCTAATTGAGACCTCGTTCTTCAAGTGATTACTGCTACTAAGGATTGTTACGGAAGATGTATTGGTCCACCCAGAATCCAATGGAACAGTTATGTTTCACTACATAATATGCAAATGCATACGCAAATATGCATTTGCATATTATGGCTGTTTTTTCGTGATACTGAATTTTTTAGCATGTTTCATTATAATTTTGCTGTATCTAACTGAATTATACCAGAGGTGATCCTTGCAAGAGAACCATGGCTACTGACGAAGCCTGAAGAATTGCCAAACTTAAGTGGCAGTGGGCAGGGCACAGTGCTCGCAGAACGGGCGAATGGGGCGAAAAGTTCTGGAATGGTGACCGCGGAAGACGATGCGTTGCAAGGCCTCCCACTAGGTGGACCGATGACCTGGTGAAGGTTGCGGGGATTCGCTGGATGCGAGTCGCACGAAACCGGTCAATGTGGCGACACTTGGGGGAGGCCTATGTCCAGCAGTGGACGTCTTTCGGCTGAAATAACGATGAAGATCCTCTCAAATAAAGCACCTGAATTCAAATAGTACTCATTGACCTCTGGATTTAAACATTCATTTTCAAATTCTAAAATACTTATTTCAAGGAGTTTCTTTTTAGCAGTAGTTCTAATAATATAATCTCGGGCATGCTCACCTCGGCCGTAGAGTGCTACGCCATGCTACGCCTCGCTACGTCATGCTACGCCATGAAGCAGCTACGGCGTAGCACGTGCAGTGCAACGTTTTCAATCAACTTTATTTTATCCATGTAGGTATGTCAGTAAGCGTCTATGAATTACTTCGATTGTTCAAAATAAAGAAGGGTCCGAGATTTTAATACAGGGTAGAAGATACACCGAGACGCACAAACGGTTACCACGTATTCGAGACCAATCGAGTTATACAAAACCAGTTTATGCGGATCTCTTATTTTACAGGAAACCTATACAAAAGCGAGACCATGTTATACTGGATATACTACTGGATACACTATATTTATAAATGCATAGCTTGCTGTGTCGCCGTGCGTAAGTTAACAATAACCGGCAAAAAATATTTTTCGGGTGCTGATACGCTACGTGCGTGGCACGCGAGTGTGGTGGCTGCTGACGGAAAGGTCTAGTGGATATAGTCTCGTACTCTTCAATTTTTTTTTTTGTGCCTGGTGCGTTCATAGCACCTTGTAGTGGACAGACACCTTAATTGTGACTTTAATTTAGCAGTAGTGTTAAAATCAGTGCGTTTTAGGGTTACAAAACCCTAAAACGCACTGATTTTAACACTAGGTACAAACCTCAAAAGTAAAAAACGGAACCCTTACAGGATCACTTTGTTGTCCGTCTGTCTGTCTGTCTGTCAAAAACCTTTATCTCGGGAATGCGTGGGGGTATCGAGTTGAAAATAAAGCATATGGTATAAAGATCTACGGTCCCTTGAAGTTGTGAAAAAATCAAACTCAGCTTATGCCGAAAAAACTTATATTTTGACACTCTCAATGGAATCAAAATGTATAGGGTACTGCTCGTTGACCTAGAACTATGAAATTTGGCAAGTAATGTCGTTTTATATACAAATTCAGGGTAAAGTCTGAAAACTGAACATTTGTTGGCCTTTTGTAATTAAATCATAAAAAAATATAGTCTTTACAAAATACGTACGGAACCCTCTGTGGGCGAGTCACACTCTCTCTTGTTCGTTTTTTTTTTGAAGTGAAACTTCTTATGCGACTTCCAACAAGTTTAACGTTCTAATGGAGGGGGAATATTTTCTATTACACACTAAGAGATGGCGCTATTACAAGATTTGTGACTACGTAGTTCTACGAGGGACGCAAGATGGCGTGCAAACAGTCATGCATTCGACTCTTCGGTGTGACCAGCCTTCGCTCAATTTCCATGAGTAGAATAACCTCGATAAACTTATGTAATAAAAAGTGTACAACAATAAAACAATAAAATATTATTTACAAGCTCAATAAAATAACGAGAGTGAATGCGTGACACTCGATCGCATACGTGTAGTATTACGAAGTTTCACTTCTTCCGCGCGGAGGGACTCCACGCACTATTTTTTTTTAAGTTTGTGGTTTGTTTGACTTTAATTTCAAGTCAAGACAAAATGATCTTTATCAATAACACTTGAAACGGGATACTTACCATGTTTACTATTTGTTTTGTGTTCTCGATATTTCGACACTAAACAATGCCATGATCACGGATAAACTGAAGTTATTGCGGGTGGGTGTTTATGAGCAGACTAATCGGTCCACTCCTTTTCTTAAAAGTAAGTGATCTTACAAAGTGATCTTTATTTTGTTTTCATAAGGTAGGTATTGGGTCGCTGAAGTCAGAAGACCTTTCTTACCTTCAAGCCTAGCCACCAGCCTGCCGACTCTCTTCGCCTCCACTTCATCTATCTGCTCAGCTCTCTTCACGACAGCCGCAATGGCTTCCCTCTCGCTCGTAGTCAAGGGAGGCTCGCTTCGGGCGGCACTCCATCCTGTTCGTAACCTGAGGGACAAGAGAGACAGTTATTAATATTGGTATTTTAGGTGTATGAGGAACAGGGTGTAAAGTTCTTCATATCCTTTAGAAAAGGGAGGATCCTCCGGCCAGACAGGTGTTATGTCTGGCGGGCAACTGCCCGATAGTTGTTACCGGTTTTTGTATATATACTAAAGTCGATGTAAACTTTGCTTGCGACTTGTAGGAAATTGATGTTAGTTCCTCCGTCGCATCATAGATGGCGCTGTAGTACTTTTTGTAGTATGTTGCTTTTTTGTGGTCGCTACAGTATTTTTTTTAGATTTTTGTTCTTTTTTGTCGGTCGTTTCATTGCCAGGCTGTATGTTCAACAAAATATGATTCGCGGGCGTAACACGTACATATTTACATACAGAGTTTTAATCATTAAAATCTTCATCAATGCAACCCTATTTCATGAAAAAGCCATTCAAAGGGATTCAATGAGCGTTTTATAGATGATTTAATGATTATAAGGCCGTTTTCACATTAGGACGATAGCAGCGCGACAGTAGAAGAAAATGCCTTCACATTATAAGAACAGCCGCGCGTTATCAGCACGGCTGTAGCGCTGCTGTTTAGATCAGTGTGTGCTACGTCTTTTAATGTAATTTATTGAATTTTTAACTTATCGTTGTATTTAAACGAAAATAAGTATATAAAAAAAAAAAAAAAAAAAGTGTGGCACGCTTCATTTCTAAACTAATGGGATTTTTTTTGTATCTCCCCAAGGAAAAGTACCGTGCCAGAATAACATGATAAAATTAGGTACCTAAGTAAAATAATAAGAGGTACCTCCTGCATTTATTTCGGACCCAATTTGTTTTTGAAGTCAGGAATAAACAATGCACATAATTCTTGCCAGTTTCTACTTTACCTGTAGTTGTAATCGTAGCTTCTTGAGTCCCATAAAACAGGACGCATTTGAATTTCAATAATAAATCGTTCGGCGTCAAACTCGCTCATTGTGCATTATCATGTGCGCTTGCAACACTGGCTCATCGCCGACCGAGCGCACGCGGTGGCCGCGGCGGAAGCGCGCCACCGTCGCGCTTCTGTTTAAAATACACATTCTGACAGTGCGACAGTCACGCATCTGGCGCACGGCTGTCGCGCTGCTAAAGTCGCCTAAATGTGGAAGCGGTCTCGGGTCGGGTATAATATTTTAATCAAAACACACGTCAAATGGTCTGGAAACACAATTTTGAGCATTTCAGTCCGTGCTAGCAACCCGGTAGATATTATTATTATGTAGCAGGAAAATGTGAAACGTGAAATTCCTTTCCAATAACAACACATGTTAAATATGTATTCAGGAAAAATATGCTATACGACTACACGAGTCGAAAAAATAATACCAAACTCAACATAAAAAGTTCCAAAAGAAAACATGTTACTGCACCAATTATCTGATAAGAGTCATATCTATGAATGACAAGGGCTTAATTACAAAAACTACACTTATAGTTACAGAGATAAGATTGAAAGTTCCTTCACCACAACTCTGGGTTGGTGACCTCTACTCTTAAATACAAAAGGTGATTAATTATAGGTGAACTACATAACGTAACATCACGCCTCTAATCCCCGGAGAGTTAGGCAGAGGCGTACCTGCAGTAGGTATACACAGTTTTCGCCAGTGTATATGGTCGAGTCTATTGCCATAAACCCGGATCAAATCCAGACTGGCTTTTACTGAGAAATTCTTGATGGAAAAACCCAATTACACTACCGGGCCCGGGAATCGAACCTCAGAACCTCATGGTCAGCAGTCGCAATTCGCGGCTATTACACTCACGGTGCAATCATTGCTATACCTAATCATCTGCCCAGCCTTTTCCAAACTATATTGGGGTCGGTTTCCAACGAGAAGCTCGTGGCTAAATAATACAGCCGCACGGGTCGATCTTCAAGGTTAAGCTGTGCTTGCCGAGGTCGGTCCGTGGATGGGTCACCATAATTACAAACTGAGTTTCCTCCGTGCTTCGGAAAGGACGTTAAGCCGTCGGTCCCGACTGTCATTTGTACTCGTAGATGTTTGACAGTCGTTACAAGTAGTCAGAAGCCGAAAGTCTGACATCCAGTCTTACCAAGGGGTCGTATTACCCAGTTACTGGGTTATGGAGGTCAGATAAAGGCTACGCAGATGATGATTGGGGTGGGTTTCCACTTCAACCGGACGCAGCTGAGTATCAGTATTTTACATGGAGCGACTGCCTATCTGGCCTCCACAACCCAGTTAGTACTGAGTAACATGATAACCCTTGGTAAGACTGGTTGTCAGACCTCCGCGCCACTGACTAACTATCAGTCAGACAGCCATTGTCATCATCATCTGCCTGGTCTTTTCCAAACTATCTTTGGGTTGGCTTCCAGTATAACCAAATGCATCGGAGTACCAGTATTTTTTAACATGAAACGACCTATCTGACCTACACAACTTAGTAACTGGGTAATACGATACCCCTTGGTAAGACTGGATATCAGTCTTTTGGCTTCTGACACTCGTAACAACTGTCAAAGATTTACAAATGACAGCCGGTACCGACGGCTTAACGTGCTTGACAGCCATAGTCATCATAGTCGCAAATCAACCAAAAACCGATAAACTTAATACCATTTGTTGTCATATCTGTATCATCAAACATGCGTCAGTACACGCCGGTGCAAAGTTATTGGGCCGCGGATTAGTGTATCTTGCGATCAACTGATCAATATCATGACATAAATAGCGAGGGGAACGCTCGGTCGTGTATGATAGACACGGTGTAACCGTGTAAGTTGACCCTTAAATTCTGTAGATGCATGGATACTAAAAGTTTTTACTAATCAAGAGAGCGTTAAAAGGGAAGTAACATTAAACCTCAACAACAAAAGAATAAATAATCTAATCCCTTCCTATCTGTTACAATAGAGTGACACCCAACTAGTCCCGTCTGTCACGCATTCGTCACGTCACGCGGCGCACCTCTACTGAAATTGACACGTTAACTTTCACGCTTCACGTCTTGTATGTTTGTCTGTTCATCTGTCTGGCAGTCTGGTCGTCGTCGCGAAGTAGTTGATTCTTTGTTTCGATAAACTGACATTAGTTTTGTTTTGTGAGACAAAGTATCAATTTATGTAGTAAGTTATACATATAGAAGCATTCTGTACATCAATCTAGGTAAATCTGGTAAAAATGAAACGCACTCAATAGAACAGGCGCATTGAATAGTACTGAGGTCATGGACGTATAACATTGTAGTTTTTAGGGTTCCGTATCCAAAGGGTCAAACGGGACCCTATTACTGAGACTTCGCTGTCCGTCCGTCCGTCTGTCACCAGGCTGTATATCATGAACCGTGCCAGTTGAAATTTCTACATATTATGTAATTCTGTTGCCACTACAACAACAAATACAAAAAACAGATTAAATATATAAATATTTAAGGGAGCTCCCATACAAAAAGTGATTATTTTGCTCGTTTTTTAAAAAAATTGCCCGACCTGGGAATTGAACTCAGAACCTCATGCTCAGCAGTCGCGCTTGGGACCACTAGACCAGCGAGGCAGTCAACTTTATAGTAAAACTATCTGTCCCTCGCAACTTTGTCTGCGTCACATTTTCCCCGTTTTAGCAACATGTTTTATTGCTGCTCCGCTCCTATTGGTCGTAGCGTGATAATATATAGCCTATGTCCTTCCTCAGGTTGAAATCAAAGCAAGCGAGACACACATACAACTTTCCGAATCGAAGCGTTTGTGAATAGAGGGGGCTAGAACATTTAACGAGGATTGCAACTATCAAGCTATTGTCCCTGTGATACAAAGCTTACAGTTCTGGAAACTTCAAAATAGTATTCCAGTACTTTCACAAGCAATATTACTTTCAAGCTGATTCAACAATGGTTCTCGGTACCAATCGGTATAAAATGGGAACTATATTTTCTATCACCAAAATTTATATTTGTCATCAAGTTGTATCACCTAATAAATAGATCTATCGCCACGAAATATATTCGTTCTCAGATAAACAAAAATTGTTCCCAGGTATGAATTATCAAATTAATGTTAATATATGTGTAAAATAAGAGATCGATAACCAATAAAATTATATTGCATTACATGAATATAAACTTCGTTCTTATAATAACAGTTTTGTTACTTAAATACACACATCAAAAGTGTCTAGGGATCAAGCATTTTTATGCGGATTTCTTGAGATTGAGATGTGGCTTTGTAATAAATTTATGATTTTATAAATTTATATGGATCCTTTTTGATGCATTTCATAATTTGAATCAGGAACTGTGAATCAAATTCGAGTAAAAGATGAAAATCAGCTGTCAATATTTTCCCTATAAAAACATACAACGCATTGAAGACATTATTAGTGCTACTGTTTCCCTACTACTGATTAAAACCAACGTTATTATGGAGCGGCGACGTCATTTAAGCAGGGAAGAAATGCTCAGAGCCGTGGGAATGATAGAAGCTGGTTCCCGGCAACGTACTGTGGCTTTAGCTCTGAATACAAGTCAGAGTGTTATCAGTCGACTTTGGACACGTTACCGAAGCAGTGGTACCGTGGCTGAGCGCCATGGAGGACGGTATCGCTGCACCACACGGAGACAAGACCGATACATTCAAATCTTAACTCGAAGAGCTCCAACAATAACCGCCATGATGTTAGCCGTGAGGCTTCATCACTCTTCAGGGAACTTAATTAGCGACCAAACAGTCAGAAACCGCTTGCATGAAGTGAACCTTCATTCCCGAAGACCGCTACGGGTACCACCTATAGCAATGCACAATCGTAGGATTCGATATCAATGGGCTCTTGAACACAGAAATTGGGCAGAAGAACAATGGCGTTTCGTGTGCTTTTCTGATGAGTCTCGTTTTGGTATGAGACCGGATACAAGACGTATACGACACTGGAGAACCCCTGGACGCCAACAGCGATTAAAATCCTGCCAGGAAGTCCATCCTTATAGTGGTGGAACCATCATGGTATGGGCGGGTATTTGGATCGGCGGAAGAACTGAGTTGATTTGGATCAGAGGCAACCTCAACGCTCAAATTTATGCTGAGACGATTGTATCAGACGTCATCGTTCCTCTACAAGTGCAAATCGGTCCCTTATTTCAGTTAATGCATGATAATGCACGACCGCACACCGCAAGAGTTGTAAGACAGACTCTCGCCGCAGCTAACATCAATGTCCTGCCCTGGCCTGCTCAGTCGCCAGACTTGAACCCGATTGAGCATGCATGGGATATGCTACAGAGAAGAGCTCTGCCGAATATGGAGGGTATCCAGTCGCAAGAAGACCTTTTTTTGTTGTTGCAACGAACATGGGCGGCCATTCCACAGCGTGATTTGGATGAACTCATTTTGAGTATGCCAAACCGATGTTCTTGTGTTGTTAGTGTTCGCGGTAGAAACACGGATTATTAATTGTTTAAGTTACCCAATAAAATTTTAAAGAAAACTGTTATTTCAGTCTTTTTTTCGAACTTTAATGTTAGTGGTTCAAATGTCAAAAATCCCTTTATTAGAAAATGGCAAATTTCTTTATTAATGCAAAGGTGACTTGGTTTATCGTTACTGTGACAAACGAAAACACTTTATTTGATGAATCCTTAAAGAAAATTTTAATTAATATCAATCAGGAGAAAAGTTATTGCAAAAATATATGTTGATCCCTAGACACTTTTGATGTGTGTAATAGCTCTGTGCTCAGAATGGTAGATCTGTCACCAAATAAATAGATCAGTTAATACGAGACATAGGGCACATCAACTCGGACAGGTTAGGTTCGAAGAGGATGGCGGGGTCTAGTGAGCGAGCGGAGCGAGCGAACTAAGACCCCGACATCCCCTTCGTGTTAGGTTACTTTAAACCCTGCAGAGAGAAATAGGAGCCCCGCGTAGCGGGGCTCCGTCGACTACGCCTTAGTTTGGACCTGTGGTTTATTGGTGATCTCTTTAAATTAGTTTGCTTAAATACTTATTAGGACACACCTATTATAATACATACAAAAACATTTATTTGGTACTAGACCTTATATCTCAGGATTTTAGGTGATTTATTGTGGAACTGATTTTGCATTGTTTGGTGACTACATTTTGGTGACAGATCTACTATTTTGAGGACAAACCCTATTATTTAAGAAACACAAAACTAATTAAATTGGTGATAGCTTAAATGATACCCGTATAAAATTGCACATTCCTAGAACATACATACGGAGAATCGTTCGCAAGTTCGGATAAGTCGTCGCATATTTAATATTGAGCGCTCACGCCCACGAGACAGACGAGGCAGTAACATATCATAACATCACGCCTGTGTCCCCGAAGTGTTAGGTAGAGTAGTACCTAATAGTACACCCATATTTCGACAGTTATGATTAACCTTTTGGACGCCATTGTCACTTATACGTGACAAGCGATTGCGTGCCCTGTACGGCAACGACACAAATATGTAACAAAAGATCTGGTGCACTATAAAACGAATTAAGCAATTTACTCGTAAATCATTATTTTTGTGTGTGTTTATTCATATATTTTTAAAATGTGATCTATTTATCTTGAATATTAAATTTATCAAGAAATAAGTTAACATTGCTTTAGAAAGCCCTTTTTTTATTTGTAAGTTTTTGCGGTGAATTTGTGGCTCGGCGTGGTTGCATAAAAAAAGGGGCGAGCCTATTACACGAGCCAGAAAGTAAGGACTAAAATGAACTACCCAGAAAGATGAGGAATGTATGCTTATGCATACATTTGCCAAATTAATGCAGAAATGTACGAATTCCATAAAATTGATATAATTGTTTCTTAGAAGTAAATACGAAGGAAGTCTTTGAGGAGCAAAGTCGTACATTTCGAGTGTCGAGTGGGTTAATTTGTAAGACTTCAAACACAGCGCACGAAATATTCGTAATCTACTGTAATGGACGGAATGGTATGTTTGATATTTGATTTTATTCGAATTGTAAGTTACATGATCACGACCTTTATCCCCGAAGCCAAGCAGTGATGGCCTGGTGGTGTGACCTTCGGACTGCCAAGTCATAAGTCTCGAGTTCGAACCCAAGACACGCACCTCTGATTCTTCGGTTTCATTTGCGTATTTTATAACTAAACACACACTTGCTTCGGTAAAGGAAACCATCAGGAGGATCAACCCATAGCGGAGCTCGTGGCTAAATAAAAACAGCCGCACAGGTCGATCTTCAAGGTTAAGCCAGAGATGGTCTTTTGAAGAAAGAACCATACAGATTTGAGTGGACCTGTCCAGCCAGTACTCCTGCATTTGTCTCTAATCGTGTAGCGAGACACAAATCAAGGAGCTCAACGACACAACGAACAATACCAAAGTAAGTAACATTTGAGTAGGCCGCATAAAGTACTCAAACTGCCAGACCATCGTCGAACTAACTCACTTAAATCGAAATAATAAAAAAAACGGGTTGCACTCCGGGAGTGCCGGCAGAAGTGAAAACTTGAATATTAACGTTGTGCATTTTTGATATTTTGGAATGGTTAGGGAATAATTTTGCACGAATTGCTTTAATTATCAGTATAAAAGTACTATCATTTATGTGGTAAAATGCAATATTCATTTATTGCGCTATCGTACACAATCATGACAATTTATATTACATCAGAACTATTACAATCCGTCTTACGAATTTTACCTCTGTGGAGAAACCGAAGGTTTTGTTTGTGCATAAGATAATTATCCAGTTTTGGAAACCCAAACTCAATGACAATTGTCATAAAGTTCAAATTCCTTCGTAACCTAATGGCAATCCGTCTTACGAATTTTCTAGTTTTGGAAACCCAAACTCAATGACAGATGTCATAATGAAACCGGACGGTCACGCGTCCTGACGCGAGTTTAACATTTTTTACCAATAACAAAAGAGCACAACGCCGCTAAAGAAGTTTGAAATTTCACTTCAAAAAAAAAATAATATGACCAAAATAATATTCCTCATTATTCATAGTAATTAATGTTTACACTGAATTCACATTCACAATAGAAAAGTACCTCTTATGCCACCGTACAAAAATGTAATAATAGTCACTAAAATATCTGGCCGGAGAAAAGGGATAGTAAAAGTAAACCACATAGAATGATTGATTGAAAGCCTGTCCTCCCATTGTATTATCGCGAAAGGCAATCCAAGTGAATGCTTCAGTGCGTCGTAACTCTTTGCCAAAGTGGGTGCGATGACGCGTATGTGTGTTGGTAATCTTCGAGATTGCTGAAGTGGCAACATGGGAATAAACCTTGACCTTGAGAAAGGATGACCTTGACCTTGACCTTTTAAGTTTTTGTTTTTTTTCCCATTCTATTGTATTTTATTCTATTCTACACGCTCATGGCCTGTACCACCATCGTTTATAGCAGGATTGGTTTTATGTCACCGAGGAGCTCGTGGGTAAATAATAACAGCCGCTAGAGTCGATTGTTAGGTTAAGCCTAGCTTGCCTAGTTTGGCCCGTGGTTGGGTGACCACCCATTACATACCGAGTTTTCGTCTTTGCGTCGGTAAGTACGTTAAGCCGTTGGTCCCGACTGTCAATTTTAGATCTTTGTCAGTCGACGTTACACACTACACAGTGACCCAAAAGTCTGACAAGCATTCCTAACAGGGGATATCGTACTTACTCAGGTCAGATAGGCTGCCGATCTATCGCTTGGTATGTAATGGGTCACCTATCCACGGATTCACCTTGACAAGTGCGGCTTAACCTAAAGATCGGCCCAAGCGGCTGTTGAAACTGTAAGAAGTTGTTTTTTAGGGTTCCGTACCTCGAAAGGAAAAAACGGAACCCTTACAGGATCACTTTGTTGTCCGTCTGTCTGTCTGTAAAGACCCTTTTTCTCAGGAACGCGTGAAGGTATCAAGCTGGAATTTATATCAAATACTCGGATCTACTGTCTCTTAGAGAGTGAAAAAATCAAAGTTCTAAGCCAACGCAATCAAAAGATACAGCCGTTTATGCCGCAAATTTCCGCAAATTTTCGACACTCGCAAAGGAATCAAAACCTAGAGGGTACTTCCCGTGAACTCAGAATCTTGAAATTTGGTACAAAGCAACGTCTTAAAGCACAGATAAAGGAAAAATTGCGAAATCCGTAAATTTTTAGTTATATCATATAGTAAAAATATTTTTAACAATTTTAAACTTACTACCCCTTTCCTCATGAACGCGTAGAGGTATTTAATTGAAATTCATATCAAATACTCAAGTCTATAATACCTTTAAGCTGTAACAAAATCAAACTTCTATGTCAAAGCAATCAAGAGAAACAGCAATTTAAGCCGCATATTTTCAAACTCGCAACTACTCACAAGGGAATCAAAACCTAAAAGGTACTTCCAGTCGACCTAGAATCTTGAAATTTGGCATGAAGCAATGTTTATAAATTCTGAAAACCTTAAATTTTTACTAACATTACATATTTTTATTTATTCTCTTCAGTAATTTTGGTTTGTACGGATCCCTCGGTGCGCGAGTCCGACTCGCACTTGGCCGGTTTTTTTTTGCTGAAATTATTGATTTTATTTTTGTGGATTTTTATTTTTCTTTTACCATAATCATCGATTACCAAACTAAAAAGAATAATAACATTTATACCTGTTGGTATGCATTTCGTCCTTGAAGTTAAAAATACCTACTTTACAGGAGAGTGAAAAATGTATATAGTGAGAAATGTACCTTGGTAATGGTACAATACCATTTCATCATTTGTATTTACTTCAATTTACATAAATACGTTGCGTCTTTCGATTCTCTAGCAAACGGACTCAAAAAGCAAAAAGTCAAAACCGCCAGAAATTTACTTACATGGTGTTAAAACTTCAACGAAGATTTGTGAAATGCAGCACTATTGCTAACAAGGTATTCCTGCATATTTTTTTGACAGCACGGTTTGCGCAGTGGTTGAGCGATCGACTGCTGCGCTGCGTGTCGCGGGTTCGATTCCCACACGGAACAAATATTTGTATGGCCTACAGATAGTTGTTCCGGGTCTGGCTGTTTATGTATGTGAGTTTAAATGTTTGTAAACGCACCCACGATACAGGAGAAATTCCTAGTGTGGGGCATTTTTTTTAAAGAAAAAAAATCTTGAGAGGTGTCAAGGGACACCCGGATGGAACTAAGTTCCTTTCACGTACATAATATCAATACATTTTAGATTTAAGTTAGTGTGCGAAAAATAAAATATTTAATTTAAGGAAGATTAATCCTTAATTCGAAGCAATACGTCTTACTTAACTGCACAACCGAATTTGTACTTTGTAGTTCGGTCACTCAAAAAAAAAATTGGTTGTCTTTAAAGTCGGTTTACTGACGATAGTTGAACGTGACAACGCTATAGGGACGCGTGCCTCTCACTCGCTCTCATTGTGAGCGCATAACGTGAGCGGAGCGTAACGCAGTTTCTTGAAGTGTCACCCGGCAAACCAATTTATAAGACGTTGTCACGTCAATAATAATCATATCTATCCTTACTCACATACACACCCCAATTGTACGTAATTTAAGGAAATTTCAACTTTATTTTAAAGAAATAAAGCTTACAATAGCTTACTATAGCAAAAAGTGTCGTGACAACTTTTCGTAAGAATTTTTTCCGTCTTTCACAACGCGCGATAAGGAACTTCGTTCCAAAAATAAAAATGTAGTAGAATTTTCTTTAATTATTGTCTGAGTATTACCTAAGCAGACGTTACCTGACTCATACAATGCCCACAAGGAACATAGCCAGAACGAAAGAAAGGACAACAACATTAAAAACCAGCCATGGATGACTGGCTTCCGCTATTGTGGTATTGTACTAAAAAAGGCTTTAAAATGCAAGCTTCAATAGGGGATAATCCTATTTTTTTTTTCTTTGTCCGTCGGGTAGTTTATTGAAAAGTATTGGACACGTATTTTTTCTTTTTTCACGTGGTCATAAAATTACGGAGATATATTGAGTTGAAATGGCCCATGACGTCACATGTAGGTAAGTTTTATACCCACTTGTGACGTAGTAAGCCCCCACTCTCCAACTTTAATGAGTTCTAACTAAGTAATTTTTTGATATTTTGATAAAACAAAAAATACGTGTCTAATATTTTTGTATTACCTGTCTGACGGACAAAATAGAATGTCGTTTTCTTTACCCAGTCCGATCCCCTATTTAAAAACAAGTTCCATTGACTTAGAACGGAAACGTTTTTACTTAAAGCAGTTATAAGCGTCTCTATTGTACTCCTTGAGGGGTAAAACCTCGCTCGGAAAACCCGGCTTTGAATTTTATAAGATTGAACTGTTTTATGGACTAAAAGTATTATATAAAAGTAACGTCGGCCGCGGGGCACACCCCGCGGCCGACGTTCATCCGCGTGTTTTATAAAAAAAATCTTATTCGAATCGGATTTTGTTAACAATTTCAAGGGTTTTCATTTTTCGTAAAAGTAGTCTAACTTTACTCCTTATAACATCGAATGTCAAAATCGATGCAGCCGTTTCGGAGATTAGCCGGAACAAGAAAGACGAATAACAGACAGAAAAAAAAAATGAAATGAGTACCGTATATACTTTCATATGCATTCAGTGAAAAGCCTTTATTTTGAAATTACAGACAGACACTTATTTTATTTATTTGTGTTTCTAGTGGGATTTTCCAACAGCGTAAACGAAGTTCTATACAAACTTGAATCCCCTATTAAACGACCTTAGGGGAAGAATTTACAGAAAATCTTCCTTAGTGATCTCTTGTGCTCATCGTATAAGCCGAATGGTTTAGTGTTTGCGTTATCTGTCTGTTCGTGAATTAAGATTATTATTAAGTAGATGGAAAATAAACTGGGTTTGATTTCCCGGTCAAAGTGTTGTTTGATTTTTCCATCAGGAATTCGCAGTAAGCCAAGGAGTCTAGATTTGTGACCAGTTTATGGCAATAGGCTCGACCCCTTACTTCAACATAATTGGAGAAATGTGAGTGTGCTATTAGGTAAAATTCTTCACCTCGCCACTCCTTAGTACATAGGACTTGAAAAATACCTGGCGAACAGTGCGTGTACAATAGGGGATCGGACTGGGTAAAGAAAACGACATTCTATTTTGTCCGTCAGACACGTAATACAAAAATATTAGACACGTATTTTTTGTTTTATCAAAATATCAAAAAATTACTTAGTTAAAACTCATTAAAGTTGGAGAGTGGGGGCTTACTACGTCATAAGTGGGCATAAAACTTACCTACATGTGACGTCATGCGCCATTTGAACTCAATATATCTCCGTTATTTTATGACCCCGTGAAAAAATAAAAAATACGTGTCCAATAATTTTCAATAAACTACCCGACGGACAAAGGAAAAAAAATATGAATATCCCCTATTGGGTACACTTCTGCCTAACCCGTCGGGGATTACAGGTGTATGTAGATAATGATTGAAACAGTCACGAAAATATCGTGAGGAAAGTTTCGTGGATTAATGTAGATGGAATAAAACCAAAGAACTCCACGATTTCATCCCACCGGCCCCCTTCTACCATCGGACATCTAGACGCACTGTAAGTTACCATCCCTACCTTATTCTACCATTTCGCACTAAGCGTTTTCAAACGTCTTTCATAATGCGCATAGCAAATGAGTGGAACTCTCTGCCTGCGTCTGTGTTTCCGAACACTTACAGCCCTAATCTCTTCAAAGTTAGAGTGAACAGGCTTCTTCTGCGTAAGCTCGTACCATCGTCGACTTTGTCTCTGTCATCTCTGATCTAGACTAGAGTCAAGACCAAACACATAGCAAACAAAAAATTATTTAAAAAAGCAGATGGAGGACCACAGTAACGATGGATGGCTTTTGTGACAGATGATATAGCCAGAAAAGGGTTTGCTACTAAGATGACGAGTTATAGAGAAGGTAGTATGAAAAAACAAAGAAAGTAGACATAATTGGAAGAAGACATTCTGCGCCAACTACAAATAATAAGGAAAAATAATGATAAGAAAGAAAGAAAAAGACTAATTTGTCTAGCTCTGGACAAAAAAATGGTTAAATTGTTTACAATTAAAACAAAGTTACTTATACAAGGTGTTGTTTTGCATCCTCGTCAAATTCAAGGAGGTAACTATGCTAATGATTCTCGTCCCGAATCAATAATAAAATGGGTGGATAATTTTCATTTTTTTTTCTTATTGAAAATCGGTAAGTGTGAGCCACACGTATTTTAAACGCGGGCCGTCTGATGCTCGGCCTATAACTGCGCTTCCACACATACAAACAATCTCGAACGTTTATTCGATAAATTCTTATTCCCTAAACCCTATTAAGGGGGTTATTCTGAAATACTGACAAACATAAACAAGCAAAAAAATCAGTGTTTATTAATAATTAACTAGGGACCGTAATTTTAATTGATTATTTAAGTCTTTTGTGACAACCTCCTGAATTTTGACGAGGATGCAAAACAACATCTTGTATAAAAAGTTTAAGAAAAAAAATATGACAAGTTAAATTGGTCCTGTACGAAGCCAAAAGACCCTTATCTCAGCATGGTGATGTAACATAAGAAGTCGTGTTTCAATAATAACATACAATAAATATGATAAATGTGAGTGTGTAGGATTGTTTGTAACTCAATCAGTCTGCTTCGGCTGATTGAATTTGAAGCTGGCGTCGAATTTGTGTTTCGGTTGAGGCACAGTTACAATTCAATAATGAGAGATTTTTTATGCAATACCATGTGTGTACAAAATTCTAGAATTCAATTGAATATTTTGAATGTTGATCATCTTCTTTCTTCTAAACCGGTTCTTGGTTAATTAAATCCGTACTAATATTTTTATAAGTTGGATATGCTAGCCTGTTGAGAGCACATGAAAGAGCACACCAAAGCTCTCAACAACCACCCCAAAAAGCCACCGAATACAGTCGCTGTGGACGAAATCGGCTAGATGGCATCATCATCATTATATTTTAAAATCGGAAGCAGTTCTGTCTGTCACTTTTTCACGCCTAGGAGATTAATACACAAGGAAAATATCTCAACTCAACCCACGAGGTTGTCTGCATGTCGAATGTGACTTCGGCTATCATTATGCCGATTGTCGTTACAGCAATGGCCTTATGACCAAGAGCCTGGACGAACCTATTTCGAGGCTTGAAGGTTGGATCAAGCGCTTCATTCAGAAGGCGAGAGGAGGTTCCTGTCTCTGGAGCCAACCATCGGTAGCTTGGACCCTTCTCCCGACACCGAAGGACCACAATTTTTTGTGTTTAAAATGAAGAAAATATGTACTCAAAAATATCTAACTGGAAAAATAATTACAGGGCGTCAAACAAATTGTAAACGGGAAACGTGCCCAGAAAACTAACATTGCCACGTTGGATGTGGCAATGTTGCACTAACAAGAAACAATAGAAAGATAAACAACATAATATTACAACAGTAACAATTTCTAAATTGTACCTCTGTGAAGTTGTTTATCAATGTGTCTGTAATGATGTTTCCGCCCCCGTACCAACAGAGGCTGGGTCCTAAGGGGCGCAGATTGTAATTACCCCTATAGCGAGGTACAGGATGTAATTGCTTGGCAATTAAAATATAGGTTACTCGGTAGGTCGGCTGTATGCCCGGTTGAATTTAGTCTGAATTTCATTATTCAAACAACACGCGACCTGTACGTTAGTACAGTATACAAGGTTTTGCATCCTCGTCAAATTTAAGTAGGTAACTAAGTAACTATGCTAATGATTCTCGACCCGAATCAATAATAAAATGGGTAGGTAATTTTTCTTTTTTACGGATATCGGTAAGTGCTACCCTTGTTTTAAGCGCGGCCTGTCTGATTCTCGCCCCATAACCACGCTTTCACACATACAAACAATCTCAAACGTTTATCCGATAATTTCTTATTCAACCACGTTGAAGGGGTTATTCTGATATACTGACAAACTAAAACAACCAAAAAAATCAGCGTTTATTAATAACTAACTAGGTACCGTAATTTAAATTGATTATGTCTTTTGTGACAACCTCCTGAATTTTGACCAAAATGGATGCAAAACAACACCTTGTACTATGAGTAGAAGAGATTAGCCTGGATTATATGCAACTTAAACACGTCGAAATATGCAAAAAAAACTGGCAAAATATGCAATGACTGGGAAAAGAACTTTTGGTCGTTCGGGCGGCGGCGAGATGGGGAGACGACATTATTAACATTGAACATTTCGCAATACAAAAAGGAGAGACTTTAACACAGCAGTGGGGAATTCAGACTATGGACTATGAAAATGATGAAAACTTAAATATATAATTTATTTTGTTGACATAACCAAAATAAAATCATTTAAACCTAGATTGCTTTCGTTACCTACGATTTGCTTTCTTGTAATTAAGAAAATAAGCCCATTATTAGCCCACACATCTAAAGGCTAACATTTAATTACATAAGAAAACATTCTTCCGTGACTTTTTATGCAAATAGCAGCAGTTACTCGGAAACTAGGTTACTTGTTTTAAGCCTTATTTCTAGGCTTACATAACTTTGTGCGCCTATATACTTGTATGTACGAGTGTGGTAGTAATAATTTTATGCAATTTTCAGACACAATAGTGGGGCTGAGCGGTGGTGGGCACGCTTGCAAATGTGCGGTAATAGTATAGAAATATTAGCTTCCACCTGTTACTTCGCCCGCATTAATTCCTTTTTTTTCTCGTCGTCTATCTTGGCAATGATAAGTGATGAGAAGAGATGAATCGCATGAGCATAAAAGAGTGATGAATTTGAATGATGCGAGAGCGAGCGAAGCGAGCTCTGGACTAGCGGCACCCCGACTTGGACAAGTTCGGTTCGAGAGGATAGTGGGGTCTTGTGAGCGAGCGAAGTGAGTGAGTGAGGTTACATTAAACCTTGCAGACAGAAATAGGAGCCCCACGTAGCGGGAGTTCATCGACTAACCCTTTGAAAAAATTTTGGTGTTTACCAACTTAGAACTTTAGGTAAAAAACACTAAAAGGAGCCTATTCTAACCAATTTAGTGGCTATAGTTGATTATTTTAGGTACATTTTATGATCAATAAATTATAGGATGACTTATAAATTAGTCATACATAGGCTTAAAGCGTACTAAGTTATAAAATTAAAAGTCTATAGTTACTTTAGAAGCTTACAGCTTGGATCAAAACCATGCTGAGATGTACTTACAGTAGCTGATATCAATGATTTATATGGTGGTTGAGATAGTACTTATTTAGAGAAGTTATTTTTTGGACGACAAAAATGCTTTTTAAAAGAAGTCGGTTTAGTTACTATATCCATATTCCACATAAAGTATTTGAACTTTCTAAAGAACCTCACCAATAAAGTTAGCCAATGTCTAGAGCGCCTGTTATTGGCGTGCCTAGGTGCCAACAATAACTCAAGCTCCTAGGGCAAACAGACTGTTCAGAAACCATAACATCATCTGAACGATCAGGAAGAGTAGTAGGTTATAAGGGCAAGCCAAGCTTTTAGACTTGTATGAAAGTACCGCCATTATTCCAGCGTTCCCTTTTAAATACCTTTCAAGCACCAATCGGATTTTTTTCTAAATACACATCATAATTTGCCTAGCCTTATCGCCAACTATATTGGGGTCGGCTTCCAGTCTAACTGGAAGCAGCTGAATACCAGTATTTTACATAAAGCGACTGCCTATCTGACCTCCACAGCCCAATAAGTACTGGGTAATACGATACCCCTTGGTAAGACTGGATGTCAGATTTTCGGGCCACTGATTACCTGTAAAGACTGTCAAAGATCTACACACAGACAGCCAGGACCAACGGCTTAACGTGCTTTCTGATACACGGAGGAAACTCGGTTTGTAATGGGTGGTCACCCACATCCACAAACCAACTGATCTCGGGATCAGTGGAGACAAACCCAACCTAGACAAGCGGGGCTAATCTAAACATTTTTCTATCTGCACAATGTGAAATTAATATGTCCGTTTCTGTGGTCATCTAAAGAAATTCATGTTTGTCGTTTTAAAAGAAGAGCTATTTAAAAACTGATGGCTATGTCATTTGGTTGAGAGATGAGAGGAATTGCTTTGTAACTATAAAAGGACCACATACAATTTTAATCCCAGAAAATTGGAAACTTTTCACAAAGGCAGCCTGGCATAGCTAGTTGAAAATAATGTGGAGATTTTTTTAATTTTAATAAACCGGAGATAGAGAGCGATGGGTACCAGAGAGATGGGTGAATCTATACTTTAATATTATAAAGCTGAAGATTTTGTTAGTTTGCTTGAATGCGCTAATCTCAAGAACTACTGGTCTGATTATAAACATTCTTTCAGTATTAGATAGCCCATTTATCGAAAAAGGCTATAGGCTATGTATTATCACGCTACGGCCAATATGGAGCGGAGCAGCAATGTAAAATTTTGCTAAAACGGGGAAAATGTGACGCAGACGAAGTTGCGCGGGATAGCTAGTCACGCATACGTATAGTCAAAACGGAATGAAAACTGTCCTATGCGCTATAATTTTCTTACGTTTTTTGCAATGTGCTGGTCAATGTCAGGCTGTCTATTTAACAAAATATGATTGGCAATCGATCATAACACGTGGGTAAGCAGTTACAGTATTATAATCATTAAATCGACTTCGATCGATGAAACACAAAGCTCAAAGCATTTATTTCAATTAGACCATTACAGGATTTACAGGCACTTTAGAAAGTAAAAAAAAAAAAACAAAAAAAAAGTAAGCTACAGTCCCAGTCACAAGGCATAATAACTGTGAAAGTACTGTAGTTGCCCATTCCAAAGCGTAGATCTCTATGGAGAAGAATGGGCAAGAAACTCCATGGACACGCTTTTAAATCAAAATATGTTACAAAATCTTGGTAACATCATTCATGTTAAGAATTACAAATATGTGAGAACGATGTAGAAATACGGGCAAGTTAAGAGCGTCCAGAGTAAAAGATAAAACCGGGAAATACAACAAAATAAAAAATAATGTCTTTCAAGAAATGTTATTCGATCAAATATTGGTCCTTTGGTTGGCAAATGCCGAGAATCTTGCGTACCATAGCCCCGTGGGAGCTTAACATTCTTAAACTTTTCATCGCTGAAATGTGGGCGTGAGTACATACGCCTTTGCCAGCCAATTCACGATCATATTTATTTCTCGTAGATTGAAGATACTATAGATTTTCTGATAGCGTTTATCTTTATGAGATAGCCAATTAGCCAGCAGAACATCTGCCTAGTCTTTGTAAAGTTCCCTAGCCGAATGGCAAAAAACGGAACCCGTCAAACGTCATGTCTGTCTGTCTGGCCGTCCGTATGTCAAAGCCACTTTATTCCGAAACTATTAGGACTATACAGCTGACACTTGGTAGGTAGATGTATTCTGTGAACCATTTTACGATTTTTGAACAAAAAAAAAGATTAAGAATATCCCCACCCCACACGGAACTGAAACTAAGAATAAAAACCATCAAATCTATACGTGCGGGGTGTCTATAGATAGGTCTTTAATAATGACATTGAGGTTCCTAAAAAAGAAGCCTTCCAGTCGGAACCTGTGCGGGACCGCGCCGGCAGGACCCAATATGTTGCTGCGTCCGGCAATACCCACGACGCAGCTCTATGTCTCTCGGCTACATCACACCACGAAGGTTGAGGACATCATGGAGTATGTTCGAGTGAAAACCAGCTGGACCTTGAGGGTCGAGAAGTTGGAGTCGCGCCACAACACGAATTTCAAGTCATTCGTGGTGCGAGTTCCAACTCATCATATCGAGACCTTCCTCAAGGAGGAGTTTTGGCCGAAGGGTGTCATATATCGGCGATTCCGCGGAAGGCTACGCGACACCACGCAGCGCAACACGACGCCGTCACTTCGTGTACAATAGTTTTATAATACTTTCCTAGTTTTTATAAATATGTATGATAGTTTGTAAGGTATTTATGCTATGGGTCTTTGTTATCCGAATTAAATGATTTGATTGATTGATTGATAAAACCATTTTTTTCAAAGTCATTCGTTTAAAGATAGACACTTCCAAAGTCGCAAAACGTGTAATTCCCTCTTCTAATTTCTAAAGTAAGAGGGGAAAAATCCTGAAAAATTATTGGGATGTAGAACGTAATAGAACTTTCAATGAAAATTGGTTTGAATACGGTTTGATATTTAGTTTTTGAGATATGGGACTTTTTCACCATGAAAAACAAATTTAGTTTTGCGGTTGAATGGAAGTTTACTAATGAATGACCGTTCAAAATATTGTTATTCTATTGTTTGGGGCTATGAAACACTGTGTGCGAGTAAGACTCGCACTTGGCACGTTTTTTTCTAAATAGCGTTGCGTTTGTCCGCAACTTACCTGTTGTGAAGCGATGATGCGGCCTAGGGAGGAGCACGCTTGACTAAAAGAAACCGATTCACTTGTACTTTGAAGAGATCCAGTCTTTTCCCAACTATAATGGATCAGCTACCAGTCTAACCAGACGCAGCTGAATATCAGTATTTTATATGAAGTGACTGCCAATCGTACCTATATACACAATCCACTGCTCTGGGTAAAACGATTACCACACGCATACACAAACCAGCTATTGCATTCTTGTACAATCTAGTTTAGTCATGTGCCTAATACTTTTCAGAGAAATCGTAGACAACCGCTTTAACCGACTACTAAAAAATTGAGGAGGTTTAGTACCCTCTCCAGCATTTTTTTTTCATGTACCAGCATTTCCATAGGTTCACCGATTTACGTAATTGTTTTTAGGGTTCCGTACCCAAAGGGTCAAACGGGACCCTATTACTGAGACTTCGCTGTCCGTCCGTCCGTCCGTCTGTCACCAGGCTGTATCTCATAAACCGTGATAGGTAGCCAGTTGAAATTTCCACAGATTATGTATTTCATTTGGCTGAGAAAGCCCGAGCGGTTGTCCCATATAAATTCTATTAACTTTGCTTCAGCAGTTTATGAGTTACCTCCCTGTAAAACGTATCTTTTCTTCTTGGCCTACGTTGATGACATGACCCAAAATAACTTCTAGTTACAATTGTTAAAAAACCGAAAAAAAAACACAAAACTGTCTAAAATAACTTTTGTTGGACAAAAATTTAGCAAACATACAAAAAAAGTAAGTATGCATGTGGGTATAAGAGCAGAGGATGACCAAAGATGAATGGACTGTGTGAAGGATGATACGGCAAGAAAAAACGTGTCTGATGAGATTGACAAGAGATATATGACGAGTAATACAAAAGCATGGAATAAGAAGATACTTATGCTGCGCCGACCACAAATAATTTGAAATAGCGAAGGATACAAAAAACGACGCGTTTACTCTTATACAACATGAAACTTAATTACGCACATCCTGAAAATAGTTTGTTCAGAATCGTTTACTGAATCGATTTCTATCATTCTTAATATAGGTAATTTTTTATCCCAAAAATAATTAAAACTACGGAAATTATTGTCATATTAACCCTCTACAGTCAAAACAAATTTAAGTGGACGTAGTTTCGTTATGTTGTGTCGAGCGGCGCGATAACTGCTTGTGCGAATGTGTGCGTTGCGTGCGTAGTAGTATGACCATAACGTTCTCCAAGAATTGGTAAAACTAATTTAATAAATAACAATGCATATACATGTTCAATTAAAAATTCAGTGTATGTATTATGATTATAACATAATATTCTAATTGGGGTATTTGAGGGTGTGCGTTAATTACGTTACATGTTGTATAACACTTTAAATTATTAAACTCAATTGATATTTGATATTTTAAATGTGTACTTGGCGCTGAGGAACGGGGCCCGCAATGAGATACGCGAGTATGTTGTGCAGAGAAAGCGCTTGATTTTACTACCCATCTATTTGTTATACCTTAAAACAATTCTCATATACTCCTACTATGGGATCTATAATAAGTTTGTCTTTCCTTGTTCTTATTATTACGTGACTTGTCTATACTTTTTTCAGCCTACATTATTCATACATCTGCGCAAATAGCTCAACAATTTTCCAATATAAACACATTATTATGCCTTGTTATTACAATAGACAAATATCTGAATAATATATGTATGTCGTAGGGAGGTGATTTTATTTCGTTAGACACGGTCTTCATGTGGGCAGAACATGGGTTTCGTGCTATGAAAACACACTACAAAATCAAAAGTCATTTATTCAAACTAGGCTGATAATCAGCACCTTTTGAATGTCAAAATTACAAGAGACAGTCCCCCAAAACGCCCGCCCTTCGCCACTTCCTAGTGTTTTAGCTGGGAAGAAGAAGTGGCGGAACAAACTCCCCAGCAACACATCTGTCTGTTAGGTTAGAAGAACCAGATTCTATACACAAAGTACACTGCTTTTATCGAACTAACAAATTACTTGAAATTACAATCCAACACAGTAACACTAGGCACAATGAATCGGGTTACAGTTTCGGGACGTCTTGACTCCGCCGCGATCAGACACTGACTGTTCTCCTCGCCGCGAGCTCGAAACATCACGACTCTGTAGTAAGCGCGCTTAGGTGCGGGTAGACTGGTAAGTAGTTCGCCTTTGGCGCGCTTTCGATTCATGTCCGTACTATTGACTGTCTCCGACACGGCCATCCTGCTTGCACACGTCCTCGTGTGATGGTTACCCTGCAAACAAATACTCCACGACAGAATTTTGTTCCACTCGGTCACTCCTGACCAAACTTTAGATTCAACGGGGCGGTCAAAATGAGGACATTAGAACTAGCTGTTTCATTTTAACCAAATTAATTGGAAATAATCGAATACACAACAATGATGACCCTGGGCCATGTACCATAGTCGTTCAAATCAACCTTCAAAACTCTACTGCAACAAAAAAATACTAGCAAGCTTATAGGAACTCTCGTGTAAAGCCTCTAACGCCACGGCTCTTTAGCCGACCAGCAATCGCATTGCTCTCACACATCCAGCGCATGGATGAAGACTAAAATTAGATCAAACAAACGATTAAGTCAATTAAAATGCTAGAGCAACCAAGTACCTTTTCATCCATCTAATCACCACTTAAAGCAGGAATCTCATCCGTGGCCTATGGGCAACACTCAGGCCCTCCAACAAACCCTGTTTGTTTTACTATGTTCCTCAAGAACACCGAGTCCCACATGCATGACTCTATGGTCTCTACGAGACCCGACCTCCGCCAGAGCCACCCGCGCACCGCGCATCCACGGACTACTATAAGCAGAGACCGACTTCTACCGGACTACGGCTACGAAATGGCTACTGGTACGGTCTGACCATCCGAACCAAGATTCCACACTTTCTCTCAACTCTAAATCCTCTACAGTCTACTTCAAACGGTACTTGGCTCTCGGGCATTCTCCTTAACCCATCATGTGCATACTTGAAAGTACGCTTAGAACTTAATGATCTCAATGTGCACTTCGACTGGTACGTGACCCGCTGGCATCTTCCTTAGCCTACCGCGTGCGTATCTGTAGGCACGCTTAGAATTTAAAGCTTTCAGTGTGAAGGATAACCGTCCAAAACCTCAATTACTCTAAACAGACCTTTAATCTTTAACAACCCTAAATCATCAATCGCAAAACCTTTAAAGTTCGCCATCGTTTCGTCAACTCGGCACTTGTCATGTTAAGCTAAGCTAACCCATCGCGTCTATACGAACCGTGTACCACCGGCTCGTCACCTTAGCTACCGGGTGCAATTCGGCTTGAACTTTACCAGAGTGAGACTTTGCTACTTAGCACATTACGCAGCTATTTACGAATTTTGAAACGTACCGATACTTTCCAGGAACCAATTCTAATCGAAGAGGTTTTCAGTAGTCTTTTTAGCACCAAGGTGAACGATAAGACTCGTGGAAATTACTGATTACCGACTATCGGAGAGCACGAGCTAAATACGGTAGGCATTTGGACCTATCATTGCGTTAAATATGACGGTGAAAGACGCCTGAACGTAGCACTTAAGTCTTGGCTAGTCATTGCCAGTTACATTCATTGCTATAACAGTCAAAACCGATTGAAGCTTCTTACCACTATTATGCCTCACCGAATGTACACAAAGGATTTTCGTTAACGAAAACTCCCTTGCCGTCATGTATGCAAGAAAACCCTGATTTAAAATCTCGCCACCAAACATGACGTCACTTTGTAAATAATTATAGTAGGCAAAACAAGCAACAAAATTTCGAGAGGGTTATCGTTAATCACTACACAACATAAAACCTATACTGTAATTCTGTACTGAATACTCGCGTTTGAACTACACCAGTCATAGCAACAACATGACTCACAAGTTTCCCATTAAAATTTCGATGCAAAACTTTCTTTCACCAACGAGGATTCAGCCTCAGAATAATAAGTAAACCGTAACAATTCACCTTTGTGTTGTGAAGTCCACGCAGACATCGACGCGCCGCAGGTTCGACACCCCGCCGACAGCAAGCCCGCTGCCACCACTGCACGCAGCCACTGTCGCTCGTAGCCGGACGGCTGTGACACGGTTTGCCACATTTGACGTACACCAAAGGCTTCGCTGGCTTGCCGTCGCTTGCCCGATGCCCGTAGCAGCCGGCACTCTTCGTGCCACAATCCGCTTGGTTTTGTCCTGGTTTTTCCCGGGTCCGCATGCATGACACTTGATTTGCGGTAGCGATAAACGCTTCTGACTTTTCTTTTTCCTTTTCCTTTCGTTTGTCACTACTCAGATTAATGACGGTAGCCGTAAAAGTTTCGGCGCACACGAATCTTGCTTTGAACAATTATTTCAACTGGTCCCACGTCATACCTGGATAGGTTACAGCTATGTTGATGCGGAGCCCTTCAACGCCTTGCTCAATATCTTAAGAGGCTGGATGCACTCACAAGAAACACAATTCAGCGATAACCCACCACGAGCGCGCATCGGACTCATCGGTGAAATGTGGGTATTCTATAAGGTACACTCTGCCTAACCCTTCGGGGAACACAGGCGTGATGTTATGTTTTGTCAGGATCGAAATCCGGCAACACTAACTTGCTATTCACTGGCTTTTAGTTTGTATCGCGGGTGCCTTTATTTGTTTTGCATTTCAAAAAGTAGCCGTCACTGATTGTTATTGTCACTGTTCGCGCGTGTGACTGCATTAGCACGATTTTATCGCACTTCTGATGTCGTAGGGAGGTGATTTTATTTCGTTAGACACGGTCTTCATGTGGGCAGAACATGGGTTTCGTGCTATGAAAACACACTACAAAATCAAAAGTCATTTATTCAAACTAGGCTGATAATCAGCACCTTTTGAATGTCAAAATTACAAGAGACAGTCCCGCAAAACGCCCGCCCTTCGCCACTTCCTAGTGTTTTAGCTGGGAAGAAGAAGTGGCGGAACAAACTCCCCAGCAACACATCTGTCTGTTAGGTTAGAAGAACCAGATTCTATACACAAAGTACACTGCTTTTATCGAACTAACAAATTACTTGAAATTACAATCCAACACAGTAACACTAGGCACAATGAATCGGGTTACAGTTTCGGGACGTCTTGACTCCGCCGCGATCAGACACTGACTGTTCTCCTCGCCGCGAGCTCGAAACATCACGACTCTGTAGTAAGCGCGCTTAGGTGCGGGTAGACTGGTAAGTAGTTCGCCTTTGGCGCGCTTTCGATTCATGTCCGTACTATTGACTGTCTCCGACATGTACAAGATGTAGTAACATAATATTGTAATGTAAACAACGGGACCTCGGTACCAGTGTTGCTTGATCAGGTTGCTGAATTTTCGCCAAATACAGTTCTCGAATTCTAGACGGCAGCGGTGGCCCAGTCGTGGCAGCCCCGACTTACGAACAGTAAGCCGTGGGTTTGAACCCAGGCGGGCGCATTGCTTCGTGTAATTTATTTCATAACCGCTGCACTCAAAAACGGTGAAGGAAAACATCGTGAGGAAACCGGCATGTCCTAGAACAAATCATTCGAAGACATGTGACATCTACCAACCCACACTGGGCCCGCGTGGTGGATTACAGCCCACTCCTTCTCATATAGAGGAGGCCTGTGTCCCAGCAGTGGGAACATTATAGACTGATGATGATGTTGGCAGTTCTCAGTTTCTCCAAAATCATGGTGTTGTTTTGCATCCTCGACAATTTCAAGGAGATAACTATGCTAATGATTCTCGACCTGAATCAATAATAAAAGGGTTAGGTTTTTGTTTTATTTTTTTTATTTTCG
This sequence comes from Cerastis leucographa, assembly GCA_963082945.1. Lineage (NCBI taxonomy): Eukaryota > Metazoa > Arthropoda > Insecta > Lepidoptera > Noctuidae > Cerastis > Cerastis leucographa. Next base: position 17,540,760 of record OY720365.1, read on the forward strand.
TAAATAGGTATGTGTGAACCACCCGTGTTTTAAACGCGGCTGGTCTGATTCTCGCCTTATAACCTCGCTTACACACATAACAAAAAATCTCAAACGTTTATTCGATAATTTCTTATTCCCTAAACCACGTTAAGGGGGCTATTCTGAAAAACTGACAAATTTAAACACCAAAAAACAGCCATGTTTTTTATTATAGAACTAGGTACCGTAATGTAGGTATATTGATTATTTATGTCTTTTGTGACAACATCCTGAATTTTGACGAGGATGCAAAACAAAACCTTGTATTTTGTAACTTTCCCTCTTTCAATTTTCAAACAGGAAATGATCTATTTATACAAATACATCTCTCGATAATAGAAACGTTTACTTTTTTGTTGACATGAGATTTCTAGGGTTCGGACTTGCTACTAAAGCTAAGACTAGGAGAAGAGAAATTAGAATAACGAAATTCTATTGGTGGTTTATAATACATCGCCTCTCCTCTTGTCTCATCTCGCTTTGGTAGAGTCTAGGTGGTGTACCATGACGTCATAAAACATTATTGTTCCATTCTTATTCCAGAGTAAAGAGACGGAGCTATACAGGTCGTCTAGCTCCATCTCTTTCCCACTCTGTAATAGGAATGGAACAATAATGTTTTAAGCGTCATAGTAACCCCCCAGGCCTAAGTCTAGTCACAAGTCTCAGCGCACGAGGCTGTGAACGGGGCTTATGAGTCGTGTGACTGATCCTTCTAATATTATAAATGCGAAAGTTTGTGAGTGTGTCTGTATGAAAGGATGTTTTTAGGGTTTCGTACCCAAAGGGTCAAACGGGGGGTATTACTGAGACTTCGCTGTCCGTCTGTCACCAGGCTGTATCTCATGAACCGTCATAGTTAGCCAGTTGAAATTTCTACAGATTATGTATTTCTGTTGCCGCTATAACAACAAATACTAAAAATAGAATAAAATAAATATTTAAGGGGGCTCCCATACAAAAAACATGAGTTTTTTACTCGTTTTCGTACGGAACCCTTTGTGCGCGAGTCCGACTCGCATTTGGCCGGTTTTTTTCCTCTTTCAAGCAAAAACTACTGAATGTATCGGGATGAAATAGGGCACAGAGATAGATAATAGTCTGGAATAGCATAAATAATAGATACTTTTTATTCCAGTAGAACGAAGCCGTGTAACAGGATAATATTGAGGATAACCTTACGACTCCACTTGATACGATGAAAATGATTTTGGATTTATTTCTCGTTTGTTTTTTATCCATTCTCAGGAAAATACGAAAATAGTTTGAGTAAAATTTTCAATGTTAATTTCAGAACAATTGTGTAAATGTAGATTTATTGACTTTCATTGCAGGTAGCCAGTGGCCGAAAGTCTTACAACCAGTGTTACTAAAGGGTTTCATAGTACCCAGTACTAACTAGGTTGTGAAGTTCAGATAGGCACTGGCTCCTTGTAAAGTTCTGGCATTCAGCTGCATCCGATTTGACTGAAAGCTGCCCCAAAATGGGTAGATAAGATGTTGGAGATGGGCCTCTCCCAAGCTCTGTCACAACACTCTTCCTTCAGCAGCTAGTCTTGTCCCAATCACATTATTTAAGGACATCGGTGTATTTAGCTGATAGGCGTCGCTGCCTGCCTACCCTAAACTCTTGCTTCGGGCCTCGTTTTCTACCTCGGCCATCGCCATTCGACAGTCATTGGCAGCCTCCTGCAACTGCCACTAAAGCTTGCTATCTTATTGTTGGTGTGCTTTTCATTCCTGCCCCCGTATTCACAAACGCTCGGATTCGATTTCGATTCGGAAAGTCGTATGTCTATCTCGCTCGCTTTCGTAATGCGAAAACAAGATTGAATTAATTCGTTTTTTCTTGGTTAATTATGATCTCATACCAATAGTGCGAGCTATCGACTGGCTCGTCGGTCTGGTGGTCACAATCGCGACTGCTGAGCATAAGGTCCTTGTCCTGGATTCGATTCCCTGGTCGAGTAAATTGTTATTGGTTTTTTCTATCAGGAATTTCTTAGAATCAGCGTTGAAGTCTGGATTTGAGCACGGTTGATGGCAATACGGTCGCCCCCTATTACAAGAGACCTAATTTAACTGGCGAATGGGTGTGTTATTAGGTACATGTCTGGCTAGCCATTCGGGGATTACATATTATGATCTATTGCCAACTATCGGAGCACAATTTAAGCCTTAGTTTTCGTTTAGCGTATTTGCTATAGTTCCTAGACATAACTTTGTTGATCTGTACTGCTTCGAAGTCTTTCAATATTTACGTGGTAACCGTTTTAGCGTCGAATTCCACCTACTTGTATACTGTCATATACTTTCGATAAACACTTCTATTCATTAAAGTTACAGAGCGAACATAACAATAAACATTAACATAACAATAAACGAAAAAAAAGTTTCACCTTTAACTTAAATACAGTTATAAAACAGTAAGTACTTGTACATTTTTGTACACAAAACCACGACAAATAGCTACCCGTATCAAACCCGAAACATAAATCCAACAAGATAACATGTCGTATTACATATCAAGTCTGAACACACCATATTATTATTACCATCGACAAGCCAACGGAGCGCAGACTTACTGACATATGAAACGAAAGAACGGTTTATTGCAGAAAATAAATTACGACAAGGCTTGAACGATATCGTGAAGAATGTTCATTGAATTCCAGCTTTTATGACGAGGTTACATTGATGGAAAATGATCGAGTTTCTTTTGTAATGAGGTTGTAATATGATTATCTATGGTAAGAGGCTCGAAAGGAAACAGTCTGGGTTATTTACTATACCTGATATTTAACATAAGATCACGCCTGTAATCTCCAAGGGTTAAGCAGGTGTTAACCTAGTTGTACACCCCCGTTTCGCCTGATATGATAAAGTCCCATGTAATAGGACTGAGCCTATTGCCATCAACCGGGCAAACCTAGACTGCTACTGTGAAATCCCTGATGGAAAAACCCAAAAACACTTTGCCCGACCTGTGAATCGAACCCAGGACGTCGTTCTCAGTAGTCGTGCTTGCGACCACTCTACCAACGAGGCAATCTGATGAGGAGATATTCATAGTACTTATTATAAATAGGGGTTGAAGTTAGAAATTGCCGTTTTATTGTAATAGGTACTTCGAATTGATATAGAACCTTCGTGGTTTGAGATTTTTGAATGAAACAACTTTCACATTGTACTTAAGAAGTTCTTCTTTTAAAAAATGTGCAACATTCGATTATCGACTTTCAGTTGTTCTTTTTTATTCAGCTTAGACAAGTAAGATGGATACTTCGAAATGTCGAGTGATTTTTGAATACGAGTTCCGGCGCGGAAACGCGGCAGAAACAGCTCCCAATATCAATGTTGAGTTTGGAGAGGGGACAATGAACGCACCGTGCGATTTTGATTTAAACGCTTTCGTGTTGGTAACTTTGATCTGAAGAACGAACCACGTGGAAGACCGTCCACACAGGTGAATAACAATGAGTTGAAAGAGATAGTGGAAGCCGATCCGAGCCAAACTACCCAGGAATTAGCAGCATGGTTTAACGTTACCTTACCAACAATATTGACTCATTTGTGCCAAATCACTATACTTAATAAAAAATATGAAAAATGGGTGCCTCATGATTTGTCTGATCTGCAGAAAGAAACGCGTGTTGAAACTTGTGTTGCCTTGCTGAAATGAAGGAATATTAGATCGAATTGTGCCATGTGATGAAAAATGGATTCTGAAACGTTAACCGTAAGCGAAAAATGCAATGTCTGACCCCAGGTCAAACGCCGCAACAGTGTCCTAAAACAAAGCTTACCAATCAAAAGGTAATGGTAACTGTTTGGTGGATTCAGCATGATGTTATTCACTATAGCTTTCTCCGATCTGGTCAAGCAATAACGGACGATGTCTACTGTGCCGAACTCCGAACAATGATAGCAAAACTAGCAGTGAAACAGTTCCAAATCGATCTTCACCATTATTGCTCCACGATAACGCGAGACCTCATAAAGCACGAGAAACCGTTTTAACTCTACAGGAACTGCAATTAGACACCATTCGTCACCCTCCATATTCGCCAGACGTTGCTCCAACTGACTTTTTTCCGTGATTTGGAAAATTTTCTACGTGATAAATAGTTTTCTTCTCAGATGGCAGTACAAAATGCTTTCACACAGTTTGTCGAATCTAGATCACCAGACTTCTATCGCAAAGGCATAAATGACCTTCCTATTAGATGGCAGCAATGTTTAGATAATAATGGTAATTATTTTGATTAAATAAATATGTAAAATTAAAAAAAAAAAACAGTATAAATCGGTAATTTCATACTTTAACCCCTAATACTTCCATGACCCCTGAATTCTTTCTTATACAATGCATCCTACAGCACAATGTTTTGAGTGCGCAATTTATCCCACCAAGGACAAAAGTAGTTTCCCAGCAATATTTTGTACGCAACGCTACTTAGATTGATGTACAGAATGCTTAATTGACGGCTTGGTGAGGGTCAGTTTACACCCTGTATGTTTGACAAAATCGTCCGCCCGACAACGTTAATAATTTACCGTAATAAACATTGCTATCAATATGAAAGGCATTATCATTACCACTGAAATCGGGATGACATTTACCTACCAAGTTAACTATTTGTTTTGAGTTCCCGATATTTCGGCGGTGTGTGCAAACACAATGATCACGTATTAAGTGATCCATGATTCATGGTAAATATCCCATTTTCAGTGTTACTTATAGTGTAAGCCACAATGTCAGAATAAAAATTTATACAAGGTGTTGTTTTGTATCCTCGTCAAATTCAAGGAGGTAATATGCTAATGATTCTCGACCCGAATCAGTATCAAAATGGGTAGGTAATTTTTTTATTTGTGGAAATCAGTAAGTGTGAACCACCCGTGTTTTAAACGCGGCCCGTCTGAACCTCGCCCTATAACCACGCTTTCACAAATAGAAACAATCGCAAACGTTTATTCGATCATTTCTTATTTCCTAAACAACGTTAAGGGGGTTTTTCTGAAATACTGACGAACTTAGACTACAAAAAAATCTGCGTTTATTAATAATTAACTAGGTACCGTAATTTAAATTGATTATTTATGTCTTTTGTGACAACCTCCTGAATTTTGACGAGGATGCAAAACAACACCTTGTATGAAAGGCACGGTTAATAAGTGATGTTACGCAATTACCACACTTGGAACTTGTGAAGTTACTCTTGCCCTAACAAAGGTCTTAAGTCAACATTGACAAGATAAAACCAAATTCAAATTGACATTTGCTTTCATTACCCTTCAGCTATGTACCTGATGTTTAATCAAATGTAGGTAAACAAAGGAATCTATAAATAAATTAGTTTGTGCCGAACACAGGAAGCGGATATGAAGAGCGATAGCAAAGCAAGGACACCGCCATGAATTGATTATGCTGTCATCTTTACGTACCAACTAAACACGGAGTTGACAACAAAATAGTTGCATTAAGGAAAATACGAGGGAAAGTTTCGGAATCAACAAACTATAATTTTCAAAATAAATTTTAATATGGCCGCCAAGTTTTGACGTTATCAGTTTTTTTTTTATTATTAATGTTATGGCATTGGAAAAAAGTTTTACGCTTAATGGTGGTATTTTAAAATCAAATTGATGTGAAAGTCCTTGTAGGCTATGTTTAGCATTAGATATCTTGCTGTTACGGATGTAATGAAAATTATGCGAATTCGAATACCACTTCCTAAAATTCTGATCTGCATTTTCCAGTCTTTTCCGCCTATATCATAAAATAATTGCGTTATATCCAAACGACATAACTTTTTCTTCAGATCCGAAATTTTTTCCTGGAATTTCATAAATTATTTAGGCGAAAGATTCAAGAAAAATCCGTCGCAAAATCAAATCAAATCAAAAATGTTTATTTGCAAGAATATGGTACAATAGGTGTTACAATATGGGTTCCAGCATATCCTGCCATTACATGGCGTACAAATATTTCTATAATATCTATAAATCGTGACTTATAATATTAATAACACTAATACATTATATTACTAATTATGAATTAATTTATTGAATATAATTTTATTGGAATAAATATTGCAATTTTTATGTACCCAATCATAATAATGACGAGTATTCAATGTGTACTTATAATTGTTGCATATGGTAGGATTTAGGCTTTCTTTATTTTATTATGATACTAACGATTTATCCTCTAAATATTCTTTAACACTATAATAATTTTTCTCTAATAATAATCTAAACAATGACCTTTTGAATAACGACAGTGGCAAATCTTGAATATTATTTGGCAAATGGTTATACATAATAATTGCCATGCAGTAAATATTTCTTTTGAATAGCATTAACTTTATTTGAGGTAATTTTAATTTGTCTTTGTGTCGTGTTCTACTATTTATTTTATAACTGCTTTTTTCAAATAAATTATATTTATTTTTAACAAACATGCATGTTTCAAATATATAAAGGCATGGTAAAGACAGTATTTTAAGTTTTTGGAATAACGGTTTACAGCTATCTAAAAAATGGGCTCCACATATTGCCCGGATACATTTTTTTTGTCCTTTGAAAACTCTTTCCACGTCTACTGAGTTTCCCCAAATAATAAGACCATATCTGAGTACAGATGCTACATAGGCATGGTAAGCAACCATTGCGGTCTCTAGATTAACCGTTTGTCTTATTCTTTTCAGGACATACACAAACCGATCTATTTTGTGGAGTATTTTATCTATGTGTGGTTTCCAGCTGCAATTTTTGTCCACGGTTATACCTAAGAATACACATTCATCAACAGTGTTTAAGACGGAGTTGTTATACTGAATGTCTAGACTATTTGTGTTTGTGTTGAGTGCTTGGAATTGTATAATATTTGTTTTGTCATATTTATTTTTAAATTATTTAATTCTAGCCATTTGATTGCTTTGTCTAATGCTTTAACAATGCGTTTTTCTAAGTCTTTTTTATCATTGCTTTTAATAATCAAGGTTGTGTCATCAGCAAACAGTATGCACTCTTCATTAATCGCCTCTGGTAGGTCGTTGATGTATACAAGAAAGAAAAGTGGGGATAAAATTCCTCCTTGAGGTGTTCCGAAGTTGTTTTGTCTGTATTTTGATCTAAATTGTTTTTGTTCATTTTGACCGGTTCTTGTTATTTCTACGCATTGCAATCGGTCGGTAAGAAAGCTTTTGATCCAATCGTTGGCTTTCCCGCGGATTCCATAGTGTGAAAGTTTAGAGAGCAATGTTTTATGGCAGACAAAGTCGAAGGCTTTTGTCATATCTAGAAAAATACAGCCTATTTTGGATTTTTCGTTTAGACTTTCAGTTATTTGTTTAATTAAGGAGAAACATGCTGAAGCTGTGGAGCTCCCCTTCCTAAATCCAAACTGTTCCTTTTTAAGGATGTCACACGATGTCAAAAAGTTCTCTAGTTTATAATACATAACTTTCTCGAATATTTTTGAGAGTATGGGGATAAGAGTGATTGGTCGATAGTTGCTCATATCCGACTTTACGCCTTTCTTGTATAACGGTTTAACTATGGACTTTTTCAGTCGCGTTGGGAAAACCCCTTCACTTAGGGATAAATTTATTATGAAGCATAGTGGCGAGACTAGACCCAATGCACATATTTTTAACACTTTGGTATTTAAGTCGTCGTAACCAGTTGAATTCGTATTTTTTAAACTATGAATTATTTTATACACATCTGTTTCGTCTATTGGTGATAGGAAAACGCTTTTAGGATTCTGGGGGATTGTAAAATTGATATTTTGATTATTTTCTTGTGGTTTATGAGTCTTATTGGTTAGGGATATGTAATAGTTATTGAATTGCTCACAAATATGGTTAGGATTATCATAAGATTCATTATTGATTTGTATTATGTCAATATCAGAGTAACTTGTCATATTTTTAACATCTGCTTTAATTAAATTCCATGCAGCTTTACTAGCATTTTTCGCATTGTTGATGTATTTCAAACTATTAATTTGCTGTGCATTTTGTATGCATCTTTTTAATATTCGAGTATAGTCGTTATATGTTTTTTTATTTTGTTTTTTGTTATCTCTGCAAAGGCTATATTTAAGGTATAGGGTTCGTTTTTTAATACAACATCGCTTTATACCTTTTGTTAGGCCGCGGTTCTTCACTGTCTTGTTACTATTTTTAACTTTAATAATGGGGAAGCATAAGTTGTAAAAAAGAGTAATTGTATCATGTAGGCAATTGAAGGCGTCGTTTGTTGAGTTGCATTCGTATACCTCAGAGAAAGATAAGCTTGACAAACATTCTTTAAATTTGTTTATGTTTACGTCGCTGAGATCCCTTATGGTTTTAAACCAAAAACTTTGCACGTCCTTAACTTTATCGTCCGTTTCTAAGTTAACTGTTATTGACTGGGCTGTTTCGTGGTCTGATAGTGCTAAGTAGTGCAGTGCGGACTTAGCGTCGCGTATGTTGCTCACAATTAAATCCAAACAAGAGGTTTTCCTCGTCGGCAGTGTAATATGGTTTTGCAGGTTATTATTATTAAGTATGGAGTTCAAATCATTGGATATTTTATTTCTTTTTAGGATGTCTATATTCCAGTCACCGCATATGAAGATTTTTTGCATAGTTTATTTAAAAGAAGTTCCAGATTGTACAGAAATGTTGTAGCATCATGTGTAGGTGTTCTATAGATGCATACTATTATTAAGTTATTTTTAAGAACTTCGATGGCGCAGTATTCGAATTGGAGGGGAATCGGGGGGATAGGGTTCACGATTTCCTTGTATTTTATGTTATTTTTTATTAGTATACATGAGCCACCCCGGCGTTGGTTTGGACGAGAGAAGAATGATGCCATTTTGTAGTTCTCAATTCTAAGGTTTGGTTCAGAACCACTTTTAATAAAGGTTTCCGTCAGACATATGATGTCAATGGAACCCAATTTAAGTTGTAAGTCTGTTAATGCTACTTCTATTAATTCCTGCTTGCTTAGTACCCCGGCAATATTTTGGTGAATTAACGTAATTGCTGTGGCTTTATTTTGTGGTACGAAAAAACCTATTATCTATGTTTGTTATTCTTTCAAAATAATTTGTAATTTTCGTTTGTGTTGTTTTTTTGGGTATGTTTTGTGTGTTAGATTCAGGGTGCTGTGCATGTGTGTTCGTTGATTGTGTTATAACTTGTTTATTCTTGTACCTATTAAGAAACTCTGTTTTGTATTTCTTATAATCAATTCTAGTATTCAGCCCAGAACACAAATTTTCCAGATATTCTCGTTGGTATCTTTTCGTATGACTAGTATAATTGTTATGTTTGTTAGTCAGTTTGTGCATTTTTACGTATTTACAGTTCTTGTAGTTTTGTATTATTAATTCTAAATTATAATTGAGTGTATCTTCGTTTAAGTAAGGGTTATATTGCACATTGGTGATGAATACAGTTTGGTTTCGTAGTTTATATAGTACGTTACATAATTCAGTTATAAATGCATTAGGATTTTTATCGTTAGAACCTATAACTAAAATTATAATATCGTCCGGGGTTAATATCTTTATGAAGTCATCATTGCAACTATCAAGTATTTGTGAACTCGTAGCCGCTGGCTTGATGAAAGAACTTATTTGGTAGTTATCATTCCATTTATTGGACCTGGTGTTCGTTAAGGTTTTATTGAGACCGTGGGCTTGCTGATCGCCGAAGATGTATATATTATTTTTATTGGAAATATTTAAAGATTCAGCCTTGTTTTCATTACTACACTTGGGCTGAGAAACATTTTTCTTTTCCGTGTTAAGTTGTTGTAATGTACCAGTAGCGACATCTATCGGCTGAATGGTAGTGATATCTTCCTGGTCGATGTTGTCTGTACAGGCAGCGATGGTCTCGTCCAATTGATTACCATTACTTCTACTTTTGGGTTTTCTTTTCCAACAAGCAATATCAACGAGAAGTACTATAATATTAACTAGACGTTCATTTGCAAATTTATCATAAAGGCCAGTGCAGACCCGACAGGACAACAAGGCATTCTTTAACCAACGTAAATTCATACGTAGCATATTGTAATGTTTAATGCCTCGAAGAGAAATCCCATTTGATGCCTTGCAGTCGATCTCTAAACATTCAACGTATGAATTTACGTTGGGTAGAGATAAGATGCTCTGCGCGGCCGTCCCCGGTCTGCACTGGCCTTAAAAGCGATCCCACTTCTGATCAAGTACAGAGTATAGGCATAACGTTTTTTTCTGGTTTATTTAAAGTCAAGAGTGTTAGTAATTTCCACACAAATACATACATAATAATAGGGTATTGTTAATGTCATCTGTCTAGGCGTGTCCGAACTTTCGAGTTAGGTAGGTTAATTTGGATGCGAGAAGCACAGGACCGGTCTAAGTGGCAACAGTTAGGGGAGGCATATGTACATGCTTGTGGACATCATTTGGCTCATATAATGATGGTTGGGCTGGGTTCCAGTGTAAAGTGGATACACGAACAATAAAAGTGTAGTAGAGCGATTGGTATTTCAGTACAGTATGTGGCAAAATAATAACAGCCGCTCGGATCGATCTTTAGGTAGCTAGTCTGACCCAAGGGGTATCATATACTCAGAACTGGGTTGTATAAAAGTTAGATAGGCATTCGGTCAATGTGTGACGACACGGTTGGCGCAGTGGTTGAGCGATCGACTGCTGCGCTGCAAAAATCAAATATTTGTTTGGCCTACAAATAGTTGTTCCGGGTCTGGCTGTTTTTGTATGTGAGTTTAAATGTTTGTTAACGCACCCACGATACAGGAGAAACTCCTAGTAATTATGGGGCTACATTAAAAAAAAAAAGTAAAATTCTGCTGCATCAGTAAGACTGGAAAAAGGCTGGCAGATGATGATTGCTATTTATTTGACTTATTTCTGTACAGCCCTTTCACAAGTGTAGACTAGGTAATAAACTTAATACCACCTTAGCTAGATGATGTTTTGAGAGGCTATATTTGAGTTGGGTTCCGCTGGTTTTGTCAGTAATTTCGAAGAGTCGGTATGATTCTCAAAACCGGTCATTACACCCCTATTCCTATAAATAAGGCGGTAAATAGTGCGATCAATATCATAAAATCTCAGCTAAAATTTAAGCTTATGGCAAAGATTCCACGATGTAGTTAAAATGTTAATGTAGGCAACAGAGTCCCCAAGTAAACAATTTATCGATAATTTACTTAGGTGCTAAGTTAATTGATAGTTTCTTTTTAATTATTTTAAAATAGTTTGATATGAAAAAGGTGGATTGACTTTAGAAGGGTGAGTACTTATTTGATTTCAAATCAAATACTTTTAGAATTGGCAAACTAAAGTGGCAATGGGCCGTTTCAGCCGTAGAACTGATAACCGTTGGGGTATACTCGTGTTCTCGTGTTCTTGAGTAGAGACCGCCAATCGGCAGACGTATAGGTGTGTTCAGGCTCAGTGGAGCGACGATCTCCGCAGGGTGACAGATAGCAACTGGATGAGAGTTGCCGAGAACCCAGTTATGTGACCTGCGACTGAAGAGGCCTATATCTGCACGCGTAGCATGATGCTGTAGAAACGGGTTAAGTCAACGGAAGAATCGACCAAATGACATGTGCTGACCACGGTTGGCACATGTCATTTTGTCGATTCGATACGATGACTGACGTTTGCGCAGTGGCTGAGCGACTGGCTGCTGAAGCGTGTCGCAGGTTCGATCCCCGCACGGAACTAATATTTTTATGGCCTACAGATAGTTGTTCCGAGTCTGGCTGTTTGTGTATGTGAGTTTAAATGTTTGTAAACGCACCCATGATAGGTAAGTACAGAAAACATTCCTAGAGTGGTATAACCACACTCTTGGTACATTATTCTTCTTCCTCGTTTCCTCATGACTGAGGGTCGTGACCACATGAGGTCGTTGCCTTCACCAACGCTCTCCATGCTGGTCGGTTTTCGGCCATGTGGACCCGTACATAGGCTGACTTAATGCCACAAGGCATTCTCTACCAGTCAACCTTTGGGACAAATAGTATAGCATTGTGATTATGTTCTGAACCATTTTGTTTGTTGTTATCTAAGCCATCTAATCACATTTTGCTTACAAATATTCGATTAGTATTCAATTCGGCTCACTCTTAATTAGACTTTCAGAAATCCTTCACCTTTAAACCACACCCACGCGTTAAGATTCAAGAGTGGGAGCCAATTACATATTTGCGAGGGATAAACCCACACTTTAGAAAAAAGGTTTTAATTCTAAACTGTTTTTGATCTTTTATTTTCATTTACATATTAAATACGTTTTTCGTTCTCTCCGTTTAATTTACTCAACTCTTCGTAGACATAAAAAAAAAAGAAAAAGGTTCTCAATTCGAATGTGTATTTTTGAATGTTTTAATAAGCTGGATTTCTGACGGTGGGTCTCTAAATTAACAATGCTTGGATTTGTTCGTCTCTCAATATTTTAACGTCGTCTTCCTATCGGGATAAGCTAGATTCTAGTCTAACCGCAAGCAGCTGAATGAATTGTGACAGTATTAAGCAATCATCTCTGAACTCCCCAACTCAGTCAGTAGATACTGAGCCAAGACATTCAAATACTTACGAGCAAAAGACGGGACAAGACGATTAAAATCGTAATCTAATGTTGTGGGCAAACTTGTTACTACTTAGTTCAAAATCGGTCTGTCTAGTGTCATACGCCTGCTTGTCAGGTAGTTCGTGTGACAAAACCGAAAACATTCGGGATCAAAATGTTCGTTGAAAATATTCCCAACTAGCTGTCCCGCGCAACTTCGTCTGCGTCACATTTTCCCCGTTTTCGCAACATTTTTCATTGTTGCTCCACTCCTATTGGTCGTAGCGTGATGGTCGTCAAAATTCAGGAGGTTGTCACAAAAGACATAAATAATCAATTAAAATTACGGTATCTAGTTAATTATTAATAATCGCTGATTTTTTTGGTTGTTTAAGTTTGTCAGTATTTCGGAATAACCCTCTTAACTTGGTTTAGGGAATAAGAAATGATCGAATAAACGTTTGAGATTTTTTGTTTGTGTGTAAGCGAGATTATGAGGCAAGGATCAGACGGGCTATGTTTAAAACACGGGTGATTCACAATGTCCGATTTCCGCAAAAAAGAAAAAAAAAAAAAATTACGTACTAATTTTATTATTGATTCGGGACGAGAATCATTAGCATAGTTACCTCCTTGAATTTGACGAGGATGCAAAACAACACCTTGTATAGCCTATGTCCTTTCTCAGGTCAAATCTATCTTCTTGCCAAATTTCATTAAGATCCGATGAGCCGTTTAGTCGTGAAAAGGTAACAAACAAACTTACTTTCGCATTTATAATATTAGGTAAGTTAGGATGTCCGCGCTATAAGTCTTTTAAATCTCTTTGTTTCACACACACATTTTTCTTAAGCCTTTTTGGCAGCACATATTTTTTATCACGTCAAAGTTGGACGTGACGCGGTCGGATTGCAATTTGCAGCCAGAATTTCGGCAAATGTGAGCTACTCAAATATCGTATTTTAACATTTTTAACTTCGTGTGAACTGCCAGTGTCCTTGTTTATTTTGCTGACGTGCTGTGTTTGCGCGCGAAATGTTAAATAATAGTCTGTTGGTGTTTGGTTTGAATAAATAAAAAAGTTTAATTAATTGCGTATTGGCTCGGAAGTTAAAAAAAAATAGAGAGTACCTATAAAATATAACATAACAATTACATCACGCCTGAAACCCCTTGAACTTAATATTTCCCATATGTCGCCACTTATACTCAAGTCCCATGTAAGTACAGAGGGCACAATTTATGGCTTAGTATTTAGTTTCATTTATTTATTCCAGTTATTGTGTGTTTCGATTTCGATAGTCTTATGTTGTGGAATATGTGGTTGTGTGGGTTACTACTCCGTATTCACATACGGAGTCTTCACCTATAGATAGTCTTAGTCTTAACTTACAGTTAATTTTAGTGTTCATTTTTAGCAAAGACTCGTGCAAAATCCACCAGAACGTACTGGCGACAAATTGCTTAGCAGTTAGGCAGGTGTTATGTAAAAATAAAACTCTGTATCATTGTCGATAAAATTAATTTAAAAAATAAATTAAAAGAATATAAATAATATAAATGGTTGTGGGTTTTCCATTTTACGATGAATCTATTGCCTCGTCCAAGTGATGACAGGATTATTACTTCATGGAATAGGATTTAGTGTTCTCTTGTTTTATAAGCTGCAATAAAGGCGTTTATGATGTTTCGCCGTGTGTACAGTATGACCACTTTAAGTTTGCAGTTTAAGCTGGTTTGTCAAGAAAAAAAAATACCCCGATCTCTAAAAAAACAAAAATAAAATAATCCAAGTGTCTTAGCGTCGGGGGTCCACTTTGTTTTGTGCTAGTACTAAGCGGTCTACTGACCGGTCCCTCGACGCTTGTATTATTTTATTTTTGGATTTTAGAGGTTTTTTGTGTCAGGGTTTTTTTTATTAATTTAATTTTTATTTCATTATTTTTAAACTTATATTATTTCATCGTAGCCTTGACTGTCCCAATCATGGACATAGGCCTCCTCCATTGCTTCTACTTTTCTCGGTGTTGCGCGACTTCTCGCTAATATACGAAAATACCTTATATAAAAAAAAAAACAAAAAAAAAAACTTTTTTGGGGGGAGGATGGTGTCAAACTTATAACACCCCACTTTTTTGGTCGGGGGTTAAAAATGCATCGATAAGTCAAACTTGGTAGATACATTTATTTTAGTTCTGAGTTTTCCCATTTACTTAACTAAGATTAAATACCTCCACGATTCCAGTACTATTCAAAGCACTAGCTTCAGATGTCTTGTCTTTGAAGTTTATCACAATACATCTAAAGCAAGAATCGTAATTTCAAACTAATATCTAATATATAGACATTGATTAAGAAACTTGGCGTATTACGGTCAAACTTACCTTTCCAAAGTTAGCATCGAGTTTGGTCTGCCAAGTTACTCAATTAAAACAAGTTTAATTATTTTTTAACGTTACAAGAATAACTTCAACCTGTGTTGTGGAGGACAAATAAGTAGGAGGCTCAGCTCAGAAGCATATGCTGTTAGAAAAATCCGTCAATATACCGATGTAGATACAGCGATATTGCTGGAAGAGCTCGTGGCTAAATAATAACAGCCGCCCGGGTCGATCTTTAACGTTAAGCCGTGCTTGCTGAGGTTGGTCCGTGGATGGGTGACCATAATTACAAACCGAGTTTCCTCCGTGCCTCGGAAAGCACGTTACCGTTAGGCCGTTGGTCCCGGCTGTCATTTGTAGATCTTTGACAGTCGTTACGAGTAGTCAGAAGCCAAAGAGTCTTACCGTATCGTATTACCTAGTTACTGGGTTGTGGAGGTCAGATAGGCAGTCGCTTCATGTAAAATACTGGTACTCAGCTGCTTCCGGTTAGACTGGAAGACAACCCCAAGATAGTTTGGGAAAAGGCTAGGCAGATGATGATACAGCGAGATTGGTCTATTTTAGTTACTTTCATAGTAGGTATAATGTCTTAGGGAATTTTGTTATGGGGTCGGGCTGCAAACATCGAGTCTATTTTTATTCTGCAAAAAAAGATCCATCAGAGCCATATTTAATCTCCGTAGGCGCGATTCTCTAAGGGAACTGTTTAAGGACATTAAAATCATGACGGTACGTTGCCAATACATTTATGAAAACATTAGTACGTAAGGAAAAAAACTCCATCTTTTTAGTGAAAAAGGTGACAGACACAATTACAATACTAGAAATAGAGATCAATTAGTTCAGACAGGCTTCAGACTCGCTAAAGTAGACTCATCTTTCATGGGGTACTGTTTAAGATGCTATAATAAAATCCCACAAAGTTTTCTTTAACTGAGTGAGACGAAATTTAATACATGTATTAAACGCACACTATGTAGGCGCTTATTACAAATTGGACGATTATATCGCTGATAATAATGGTTGGCTCAATGCCGGTCCTGCTCTACAAGGAAAGGGGCGCATAAATTGATAGCATTAAATAGTATTGTTCGAGCTCCTGAAGGTAGAGCAACTATCTTTGCATTGTATAAATTAAATTTATTTAGTATTATAAAGGGTGTAAAACACCTCTTAACGAAGCCGAAAGGCACTGGTTCTCCCTGTCATTGCCATCATTTTTTTGTTCTACACCATACCTGGGAACCTTCTACTTACGGAGATATTAGGGGTCAAAGTTCCAACTTTTTGACAAGTATTTTTTTAAATACAAGTTTTTAATGTAAGATTTTTACTTTAAACACCTCCACGACCCCCGTACTATTCAACCCGTCCATCAGCACAATGTTTTGAGTGCGTTACATTAAGTTCTACCACAAAACATGATTTTACACCCTCAAAAAAAAATTCGTTTCCCAGCAATAATTTTTGCGTAAAGTTACTTAGTTTCATGTACAGAATGCTTGGTTGACGGCTTCGTGATGAGGTGATTTACACCGTGTATAATTGCATAGCCCGTACTGTGTGAGTATTATGTACTAGCTATCATTTACTGGATAGCTACGTCTTTTATTGACTTGAACAGCCCTGGCGGTTGAGAGTATGTCATGCTCACTTAAATGTCACGTTGACGGTGGCGCGTGTGTCGGGTTTATTTAGTTCCCTTCAAAATGGTTGAGTTGAATCATGGCTGATCCATTCGCCAAGCCACATAATATGAAAGCGCACGGTGGGTTTTACTTAGTTTGCTTACTAGATAAGTTCTGTTTTTAACATGGTTTGTAGATCAGAGCCTCTTGATATCTTATCAAGTCAACAGGTTAAAGGATTTTGTCTACTACACCGTACCAAACCATGATCGTGCTGTGAACGTATCAGGCAAAATAAAATCTTTGGATTCAAAACTATGAGACTATGGCCCACTAGAGTGACTAGACCGTTCCGTCTCGGACCAACACCGTCGCGTGCCATGCACGTAGCGTATCGTCAGCAGAAAAATATCTCCGTGCATGGCACACGACGGTGTCAGAATCCTTTATTAGAACCTAGGTATCCACACAATCATGATATGCTCAGAAAAATTCAAAGACCACCAACCCTACTGGATCCGGGTGTCAGATTACGGCCTACGCCTTTTAGAGGAGCTGGTCTGTGTGAGTGTCACAACTGTATAAATATTGTAAGCTTAGATGTATGCATCCCAAAGCCTAATCAGTATCTTATTTTCGTACATTCACTGTGTTGATGACGTCACTTGTTTTCCCACGTGTAATAGAAATAATATTTCGTCATAATGTAAGCGAAAAGTTACTCCAATACCTAAGTCATACAAATATTCATAGGCATTTATAACAGAGGATTAGCCTACCGATGCCCGAGGTCCCGAATCTATTACACCACACTTGCTAAAGAACGTTTATGTACCAACAAAAAAAACATTGCCATCACTATGGTAACCAGTAGGTACTTAACTAAATATAGGCATCCTAAGTGCCTAACTACCCAAAAATAACCTTTGATAAAATAACGGCAAGTCACCCAATAACAACAATTCGGCTTGACATTTTAAGTGATTCAGATAAAACACTAAACTACCTACAATAAGGTAAAATAATATGTAAGATAGATGCAGAAATTATATGCAGAAATTATAATAATATCTTATCAGCTTTGCACCGTTTACCTGAGGTTCAGGTATCTCTGGCTCAATAGAGAGAAATTTTTAATATAAGTCCTCACATACGGCAAACAAAGGCTTTAACTGGCTGACCAACGATTTTCTTTCTAAGGAAAATTGTTCACCGTAGGTATTTTTAGTAGATATTTTCCTCTTGACTGTATTTAATCTCAAATCCTTGAATCAACGAAAAAAGGCATTTTCAACTTCCTACAAAAAATACAAAGTCAATTTAAAAGTTATCAAACATTCCAACCAACTTTTTTTATCCAGGAAAATCGCGTCACATTTTTAACATCAAGCCAAAACAAGCACACTGCCTATTTTTAACAAGCCCGAATAAATACTCAGAAATCAAATTCATCGCACGTAAAACGTTAATTAACATCAAAGGATGCTAAAACTCCAAAATATAAACAAAACTCTACAGCTGTGTCAAAAAACAAAAGTTTTTTAAAACCACTTACTTGGCTCTCAAGGATAACTGTCTATCGTTCGGGCACACATATTTATTCGCTTTACTTTGAAAATTCATTGCACAAAAAAAAAATAACAATAAAAAAATATTTAAAAATGTACGAGAGACGCGGGAAAGTGGCGCCGCGCGTTCGGGCCTGTTGATACCGTTCAACTGTTGCTTCGCGCGTGTAGGCTCGTAATAATCGATATTCTAACAACGCTCTTGAAAACTAACAATATGTTGCGAGCAGCGACATCCTTTTATCAGTGTGATAAACATGACCATGTAAATAATATAATGCTTACATGTTGTGAGCTTGTGGGTGATGCGTACTAGAGTTTTTTTTACAAGATTTGGAGCAGAATTTTATGAAACGAAGCTGTCAAATACTTTTATTCGTTTTAAAAGTTATAATCCTTGTGTTAAAGGTGGATATGAACCTACTTAAATACCTCACTTATGTAATATAAGCTCAAAAAATCATTAAATCGCAACAAAAGTACTGCTTGTAACATCTGTGAAACAATTTTAAAATTCGAACAATGTTTCGGAAACGACGTCAGTGTATTGTGGAGTACACATTATCGCAGTGTTACCCGTACAAAAGATAATTTTGTGATCGATTGTCAACAATCAAAATATAAAAAAAAAAACTATTCTGAGCAACAGATTTCGTGTCATTCTTATTTTGTAAGGAAGCCTTCTAACAGAAAGTACATTCCTAACGATTTGATTGATTTCGTTTCCACTGGTCAGTGTATCCAAACGTAGAAAGAGAAATTAATATGCTCTGTCTCGTTCTCTATTCTGACACTAGTGATGCGCAGATGTTAACACAACGAAAGCGAATTCAATAACGGTCTAACCGTATTTTTTGCTTTAACCATTATTTAATTCATATTTAATTACGAAATTGAATTCGAAAAACTGTTTTTAAACGGTTCTTTTGTTACTTTTTTTTATTGAGCAGTTTTGTTATTTTTTTTTTACGTGAGATCATTTTAATGTTTAAATTATAGTACTGATTTGTAATATTTGAATTATATAATAATAATTTTATTATTGACACATGAGTCTCTTGAAAAAGTGTATTTTTACATAATAAAATAAAAAATTAAAAAGCCTTTTATTACTTGCTTAATTACACATTATTGTACAGTATTCAATAACAGTTTACATGCAAAAAAATATTTACAGATTCAATTTTATAATATGTTTAAATATTTTAATTAATTATGACTTCATATAGTTAAATAAATATTAGATTTAAAATAAAATATTAGTAAACATTGATTTAATTATTTAGTTAAAGTTATTTCTTTAGCAAGAACCCTCTCAATGAAAGGTAAAGGCCTCCTACAGAAGAGATGACCAGTACTCTCTATTCTCTGCCGCTCGCGGCGTACTCAATGTACCAGCAACTTTTACGATGTCATCTGCCCAGCGTGCGTTTGGTCTTCCTCTCTTTCTCTGTCCTACTGGCCCTGCCCATGTTGTTGTCTTTTTAGTCCAGCGATTGTTGCTAAGTCTCGCAAGATGTCCAGCCCATCGCCATTTAAGTTTTTGCGAATAGCTGAGAGCGTCAATGGCTCTAGTTTTTTGTCTTATGTAAGTGTGGCGGATCTTTTGGATTTTCTTTATTTTCAAGATGCTTCTCTCCATACTCCTTTGGCAGGATGTAATTTTAAATTATAGTTAAATTTCTAAGTTTGGCAGGCGTAAGTTAATGATGGGAGTAGGCAGGTGTTCATGACTTTAGTTTTCAACCGTATGGTCATGTCGCTTTTGAGTATTTCTTTGAGGCTCCAGAACTATTTCCATGTGATGTTGATTCTTCTCTCTACTTCCAGTTCGTGATTTTGTTGGTTGAATGAAAGGAGATGTTTCATTTTCGGTCATAAGATGTACATTTACTGAAAAAGAGGAAAAAATACCACGAACTTATGAAAAATATTCTTTCGTGAATTTAAGCCTGATTTGCTGTGCACAAAAAGTAATAGTTTTTCAATTATTGCCCCATTCTATTCAACATGGCATCTTCCAGTTTGCAGTTTGCTTTCGTTCTGAAATCATGTCACACAAAAACATAATATCACATCGACGTTATTATTATTGGTCTCTAAGACATAATTTTCAACTAATTATTAGCAAGTGTGGTGATTTCATCGTTAAAAACTATACAATAGGTACTACTTTTTTGGAGTGTATTTTTGAACGAAAAATTCAAAACGACATTTTGTTCTGACAAGTGACAAAACCCATCAGTGTCCGTCAGTCAGTCTCGGTCGTCTGGTATTGTCTAAGGTTTTATGAAAACAGAGAACAAAACAAATACGAAAGCATCGAAAAAAATCAGTTCTGATGAACAATTATTCTCAAATAACAATTTCTAGGTTATATAAACATTATCTCTACAAACTGTCATGACTGTCATAACTCTCGCGACAAACGTCAAACATTTTTAATTTTTATTATATGCAATATCACCATGTATTACTATTTTAAAATGTTACTTTATTCTATTCAGGGGATTGTTTCCCACCTTTCCTGAAAGGTACAGGTCATGGCCGGAGTCCCATACAAAAATGAAACATCTCCTTTGCTTTCCCAGATAAATGTAGGCATCGACATATATTAAAGGTGAATTTTCTAGATAAACAGGTCTTTTAGTATGGTTCGTCATGATGTTAGTTTTTGTTAAGTTAATTTTTAAACCTACTTTACAACTTTCTTCGTGTAGAGTGTTTATCATTACATGCGTTTGATTTGTACTTACATATAAATAATAAATGTTGCAACATATAAAAAAATATTGTTAAAAGAATCGAATAAATATCTTATAAAACGTTATCGTTATTGAGGCAAAAACTAAAACCGTTATTTACGTTTCGCCGGCCCTACACTAGTCAATTTGACATTTCACTTTTTCAGTACCTAATGATGGCGCACTTGCGAAAGGTGTTTAGTTTACTGTAACTTTTATTTTAATGTTGTGCCGTGAAGTGAAAACCAAGTGATTTTAATGCCGTACCGCAGGCGCTTCTCCGCCAAGATGCCAGATTTCGACGACGAAGTCACCGTCGTTGATGTTTACGACCTGGCATCGGACATTGGCAAAGAATGTGAGATAATTATCGAAAAATACGGCCCTGACGCCGTTACAGCGCTTCTGCCGAAGGTGATTAATGCGCTAGAGCTGCTGGAGAACCTAGCAGTGAGGAACGAGAAAGAGAATCAAGCGTTGCAGGAGTTGACGGCGAAGATTTCCCAGTTGGAAAACGACAAGATTGAGAAGGCTGAATACAGGCAGCGTTTCGAGAAGGTAGGTGGTAGAGGTCATTGTTAGGCAAATAGGTGTTATTAGTTGCTTTACTGCGTGTTGTGTACCGAATACACGAAACATTGATGTTTCCACACCTGTGAATGCATCGGCGGCGTTGCAACAGAACGGCTCGGGCGCTGGTATTGCGCGACTGTGTCCTCTGCGAAGCCACAGTTCACGTCCAAACGATAATTGGCCTCTATTATACCCATTTTTTTGTAAGTACACATTGTTTTAAATTTCTTTTCATATTTAGAACCGCGTTTGCTATTTGAATGGCTTCTAGCTGGCCAGTCTTGTTTCTTTTTTATATAATTGATTTAAAAAGTTGTTAGGTATCCTATTAGTTGGTTCACTGGTTAAAACTGATTTTGAAGAACTGTTAAAACGAATTAAGTGATCATAAGTGATGTAATACCATCTTTCTATTAAAATCATGTTATGCTTTCATTATGTAAATTAAAAGCATTCTACGCAAATTCTTGCTAGCAGTTGTAGGTATTAGATTTTTATCAATTGTCTTTTCTGACAACTTTATTACGGAGTGACTCAAATCTTGAAAATGGTCTGACTTCCATCTAAGTTGACTCACCTAAAATGCTTGCATTCTGTTGTTGTTAAGATATTGAAAAGTACTTTAGGTACTTAAGTTGAGACTTAACACAAAATATCAAACAAATAATGTCTCATGTGGTATTTTGTGCTATAAAAACCATGTGATGTATTATGCAGCCCACTTCCTTTCACAGAGGGTAGCTGAAAGTCCCAACTTTTTTTCTTATGTACAAATAAAATATCTTATCTTATCTTAACTGTGGAAATATTATGACATTATATATTCATAAACTATTTATTTCTTAATGAGTAAATTCTGAACTGGGACAGTCACCCATGTTAAAAGTTAGCGGGATTGATTTCCGCACATAGTCCTTCAAACAGTTCAACTGTATGCGAGTCGTGTTGAAACCACTTACTGTCTAGAATACCAGCAAAACATCTGGTTGACCCTGCTCTAGTAGACAACACCAGTCCTTATAAATAAATAAATAGAAAGCCTTTTATTTCTCATCTCGGGTAAATTTACACTGATATTTAGTACTTATTAATAATTGAGTGTAAGTATTGTTAGTAACTTATTCTAGTTAGTTAGTGTTAGTTTTTATTATTATGTTGGAGATGGAGTCCCATTACGGGTAAAGGCCTCCTCCATCTTTTTCCACTTTTCGCGGTCCTTGGCAAGATTTAGCCAGTTTGAGCCAGCAGTCTTCGCAATGTCATCAGACCATCTTTTGAGTGGTCTTCCGACCTTTCTTTTATTCGGTGGTCCTGCCCAACTCGTGGTTTGAATGGTCCATCTGTCATCACCGAGACGTGCAACATGACCAGCCCAACGCCATTTTAGTGCGAGTGCTTTTGTAAGAGCATCTGTCAGCTTTGTCTTTTTTCTGATGTTTGCACTTTTTACCTTATGTATTTTTCTTAAGCCTAATATGCTTCTTTCCATCGCTCTCTGTGTAGTCACAATTTTCTGTTTTGTCCTGTTAGTGTGGACCCAAGTTTGACACCCATATAATAGGCTTAGTACACCAGTCCTTATCAACCTGAATTTTGCTAAGATAATTATGTCTGACTCCCGAATCATTATAAGAAACAGTATGCTTTCTTCACCAATAAGGCAAAAAAAATAGCTTTTGTCCGATTTTAAGAAAATACATTGTATGTATGCTATTAGTAATGTAATTATTCTAGTAACTGTTAAAATTAACCTTTTTGCCTGTACTTGTATGAATTTCTGTTTTAACTGATCCTACATACCACATTAGATGAATGAGTCTGTATTTAACTTAATCATATGCTTAATATTACTTTGTAACAACCAAAATATATTATATCAATCTAAATGTTAAAGGTTACAGAACAGATTAGCTATACAGGTCATCTAGCTCCATCTCTTTCCCACTCACTTTGAAATAAGAATGAAACAATACTGCTTTAAGACGTCATAGTAGCCCCTCGAAACTGCATCAGAAACGTGGAGGCAAAAGTAGTGACATAAAAAAAAAACTCAATCACCTCTGAAGTCAACCACACATCAAAACTTAGTATTTAACATAGAAATTACATTGCTGATGACTTGTGTGCAAAATTGTCTTAATGTGTCTATCAACAATGGACAGGTTGATAAACTTTCACTTTTACAATAAATGTGAGAACTTGACTAATTTATTGGGTTATAAATCGTTAAGAGCTAGCTTACTTTATGTAACTTTGATTTATTTCCTGCCATTTGAGTCACAACTTGAAGACTCCTGATTTTAATGTTTGCTAGTTTCATAATATGAGATTTTTTGTTTGGATGGTAGAATACTCTGTTATGACATTTTATAAAGCATTGTGAAAATATCCATTTACTTGATGGAGTATATTTTTTTGCCAGTTTTTCCAAAGGGTACCGTCTTACCCAATACTAACTTCGTTCTGGAGGTCAGATAGGCAGTTGCTCCATATAAAATTTATTTATTTTTAGGAAAACTTACAGCTAAGCAGACACTTAGTAATAGTTTATACAAAATATGGCCAATTACAAGTTTCCACATGTAGTAATCAAATTAAAATACTGGTATTTGGTTGTATCTGGTAAGACTGGAAGCTAAACTCACGAAAAGGATAGGCAGATGACGATGGAGTGTATTATTCAGAATGAAACGAAATATATATTAACTGAAAAAACATGGACAAATAACACTCCTCTTTTTTGGTTGGGGGTAAAAATAAGCTGCAATGGATTTAAATTGCTTGCTTTAAATATGATTAAAGAACATAATTATCAACTTCATACAAAACCGAAAACATATAACCTCCTTCTTCTTTAGAAGTCAGTTAAAAATGTGACAGGCCATAATAACGACGAAAAAAATAATAGAATTAGTGCACAAAGTACAAACTTCCTGACCACCAATCAAAAAGAATAAACAACAAAAAAATTGTAATAATTATTTATTATGTAATGTGTAATTCAAGTTAATAGGTAATTGTGTCATAAATAGTTATTAAGTGAAAGTTAACTGTTAAGCTCAAGCTAGTGAAAGCTTGGTTGGCAGGTGATTTCAAGTAAAAGTATTTTGTAAGCTTCTTTCTTAAAGCTTCGTCCACACTACGAAGTAGTTCGCGATAAAGAAAGCAAAATTTGATGAAAGACAGAATTAAAAACCTTAGATTAGCTCGACCACGCAACGCAAACGGTGGCAACGTTTTTGTCAGTATTCAAACTGTTATACATCGGTGTATGTCAGTTTGAAAACTGTTAAAAACGGGATATTTACCTAGTTTACCATTTGTTTTGAGTTACCAATATTTCGGCGCTGTTGCAATCACTATGATCACGAATAAACACTTAACCATCCGATTTGATTGGATGTTTTATGGTAAACCCCGTTTTCAGAGTTAATGATAAATAAAAATCTTTGAAAATGAATTTTATTGGTATTTTGGTTCTGAAAATTGGACCTCGTTCCAAAGATGTGCACGTACAGTTTTTCGCTCGACTAAGTACGGTGAGGGTCACACGTAATTATCTTTGGACATACAATATCTAAATCACAACAAGACATGCGCGGCATGGGCCCAAGCTCAAAACCGCGATGCTTATTCGCAACGCGTAAAAAAATTTGCTTTCGACTGTACAGACCGCAATTTTGTTCCGGTAATGTGTGCCGAAACTCTAAAAATTGCGCTAATAATTATGGTCGTTGAGGAACTTTTTTTTATTAATTAAAATAATATCAAAAAGCGGTAGTACAGAAAATACTCTAAAAAAGTAAGTAAGAAAAACGAATGAACGAACTAAATAGTCAAGTACCAAATTAACCCATGCGCTGTGGTCGGGTAAAAATAAGATTCCGATCCGGCATTGCTTATAAAGTTATAAGTGTGCTGTGAGCTTTAACGTAGTGCTTTCCAATAAGCACTAAACGTTAATAGATTCCAATAGAAAACTAAATAACTCATTACAACATAAAAGATTGTGCAGTGAGCTTTCCACTAAAGGTGCAGTTAAGTAGAATTGCATCCAATCACATTACTCCGAACATTAGTTTGTAAGCCTGGTCAACTTTCCCGGCCAGACATCCATACTTCCATACTTAGTATTATAAATGCGAATGTCATTCTGTTTGTTTGTTCCCTTTTCACGACTAAACGGCTGATCGGATCTTAATGAAATTTGGCAAGAAGATAGATTTCAACCTGGGGAAGGACATAGGCTATATATCATCACGCTACGACCAATAGGAGCGGAGCAGCAATGAAAAATGTTGCGAAAACGGGGAAAAATTGACGCAGACGAAGTTGCGCGGGACAGCTAGTATCCAATAAGGAAGTGACATTGTAGGTAATAGACAAACATTTTACAAGGTCTAATCATCTGGTAATTGGCCTGGTGAAACCTACAGGTCAACCGACGTTAGAAGCATGACCACTGTAGAAACGAGTTTTGTCTTCGGAAGAATCGACATAATGACAGATAGACAATGACAATGTGTCAATTTGGTCGATTCTTCCGTCGACATAACCCGTTTCTATGGTGGTCATGCTATGCGTGCTGCAGGGACCAGCATCGTCACCACTTTAGCCCTTCAGATTTATATGAAACTCCATACTGCAACGCACACTTAGGGTTCAACCTCATTTGACAGAGCAGGAATGCTCTCTGTTTCTCCAGTTAATGACGGTTTTGAGCGTCAGAAAAGGATACGAGCATGAATAAATGCGATTCCGAGCTGCTAGGTAAGGTCCTTATAAGCACCGTAACACCATCACCTTGGGATGAGCTATGAGAAGTGATGCCAATCCGGTACAGTGCTATAAGTGAGCTATGAGCTTTAATCTTCCTTGGCACCGACAGGATAGTCCGGTTAAAAAGAAGCCAGCCTCAAAGGTTGACGTGCGAGATGCTATTACCAAAAATAATAGTCCGTAAATCGTTTAATCTATACAAATAAATAAAATTGAAGTGTCTGTTTGTAATATTAAAATAACCACCTTTTTACTACTTGCATCATCATCTGCCTAGCCTTTTCCCAAACTATCTTGGGGTCGGCTTCCAGTCTAGCCGGATGCATCTGAGGACCAGTATTTTACATGAAGCGACTGCCTATCTGACCTCCACAACCCAGTAACTGGGTAATACGATACCCCTTGGTAAGACTGGATGTCAGACTTTTTGGCTTCTGACTACACGTAACGACTGTCAAAGATCTACAAATGACAGCCGGGACCAACGGCTTAACGTGTTTTCCGAGGCACGGAGGAAACTCGGTATGAAATTATGGTCACCCATCTACGGACCAACCTCGGCAAGCACGGCTTAACCTTAAAGATCGACCCGTGCGGCTGTCTTTATTTAGCCACGAGCTCCTTCTTTTTTACTACTTGCATATGAATGTATATATACGGTACATATACCAAAATATCATTTTTGGCAATTTTGTCTGTCTGTTTGTTCTGGCTAGTCTCTGGAACGGCTAGACCGGTTTTGACGGGACTTTCACTGGCAGATAGCTGATGCAATAAGGAGTAACTTAGGCTACTCCTATTTTAGAACAATTCTTAAATTATTATAAAAAAAGTAATGTTGATATAAATACAAAAACGAAAAATAAACTAAATAACTTTTTTGTTAAATTCTACGCGGACGAAGTCGCGGGCACAGCTTGTTAATATTATAATTCTTAGTTTCATTATGATATCAGTCACGTAAGTCCATTACTAAATTAACTACATAATAGGTCACTCCCTCAGTATTTAGGCAAAACTTCCGTGATTGGATCAATTCGCGATGCTACGGCTATTGAACTTTGAATTTTAGCATTCAAAACAGTTAGCGGCTCGATTGTTAGTGCTTGAGTGTTCGTTAGACGGTTCATGTATTTGGTACAACCAAGATCCACCAGACTCGTGTCCCAAAAAAGAATATCTCATATTTTCCCAAAAATCTAGGTTAATGCCAGGGGTTCCAGATAAGCGCTATCGCTTTACTGTCTCTGTGGCACACTGGCACTGCACTATGCCTTTAATATTTATTGTGCCTAAGCATGTCTAATTTGTTGTATTATATTGTATAAGTCGTACTAACGATGATTGTGATCTTAACATGAATGATATAACCAAGATTTTGTAACATATTTTGATTTAAAAAGAGTGTCCATGGAGTTTCTTGCCCATTCTTCTCCATAGAGATCTACGCTAAGGAATGGGCAACTACACAGTACTTTCACAAGTTATTATGCCTTGTGACTGGGACTGTAGCTTCGCGTTTTTTTTTGTTTTTTGACTTTCTTAAGTGCCTGTAATGGTCTAATTGAAATAAATGGTTTAAGTTTGTGTTTTTATTGTTGACCGATTGCTTGTCAGACTTTTGGGCCTCTGAGAAACAGTAACGACTGTCAAAGATTTACAAATGACAGCCGAAACCAACGGTTTAATGTGCTTTCTAAGCCACAAAGGAAACTCGGTATGTAATGGGTGGTCACCACTCCATGGACCAACCCAGGCAAGTGCGGCTTAACCTTATTCAGGCAGTTATTATTTGAACACACACAAAACATAACTTATCATAATCCGCTTATAGTGTTCCCACTCCTGGGATCCAAACCTTCTCTAGGTAAGATGGAGTGGGCCGTAATCCATCACGTTGAGCCAGATCTGGTAGGTACACATTTCACCTACAATTACACGAACTAATTAATTTTCTATCGCAACAACAAACGCCCATATTTAGCAGTTTTCTCATGGCCATATGCTAATCTAAGCGAGTGAGATGCGCGAAGCATGTCGTGTATGTAATCTATGTAATTTGTTCAAGGATTCGTATTACATGTTTATTTATTACTGTAACGTTTTTTTTTTAATCTTTATTATTCATCTTTGTTTAGTATTTTTTTTGGAGTTGTGGGTTTGTGTTTTTTGGCCCAAAAGATGCTCTACGGAGTTGAGTTCTTTTTGTTTTTTTTTTTTGGACCATCTTCCTTCATCATTTCGGCTAAAAACGCCCATGGCCGGGATATAGGTTTCCCTAAATCACAGAGGAATTTCGACTCATTTTTTTACAACATGGTGGGTGACAATTTTTGTGACTTCTGCTTTTAGAGTGAACCCTAGGTCTTATTAGGTCGATGGACCGCCTACCCCTACTCTAAAGACATCATACTGTTAATCAATCATCTCCATTTCGTCTGATAAGCTTGGTGCTATACGAAATTGCACTTTAATGAGATTATTTTTAATTCAATTTCTTAAGCGCCCTACTGCTGGATAATGCCCTCATGGTTCATGATGCTGCCTGCTTCACATTTGTTTCGGGACTGTCCTGGCGCATAGTCGTCAATCCATTAAAAAACTAGAACTTGCCTTGAATAAAATGAACCAGCCTTTTCAATGACTCATGTATGAATTTCCTAACCTTGCTTCGTATTAAAGAACAAATAATGAACTACGTTTTTTTTTCACTGTTGCTCATTCAAAAATGCGCATTCATCATGCACAAAATATTTTTAATGTAACCTTTTTTATGTCATCTTATGAATGACAAGTCGAGGAACCGGTTGAAATGACCGTTGGTAAAGTCTGCAATGGACTGAAATAAAAACAAAACAGATCAGTGTTGCTATGGGACTGCAGAACACAAGGGATGTTCTTTCTTCGTCGATTTTTATCGACTGGGGACGGTAGAATGTTTGTCTGCATTGAAAGTATTTTTTTAAGTACGTAAGTAGCCATAATTGCCTAACTAACATTAAGTGTCAACCTGTCTTCTGTTATTATAACATCAAGCACACTAATTAAGGCGATCGAACGATATCGATGCTTTTTATTGATCATAATTGGAACGGTATTGATCGTTTTCGACCGCATACATCACTTGAACATTGTGCCTCTAATTCTTAGCGACTTGATGGCAAAACCTTCAAATATGATGAGCCCAAAACTCAGCCACTACGCCTCTACTGACTCGATTTTAACGATCAAAGTCCACCCAGATGTAAAGAACATGACATGCTCTGTCGAATCGCCGACCCCCAAAAGAACTCAGAAAAGGCCAAGAGCATGAAACTGATGGTGGGTTAGTTAAAACACTCCCAACCACTCAGCAACTAAGACTGACAGATCGGTACACCCAGCATGAATTCAACATATATGAAAAAAAAAACTACGTTAAATCTGATTCGCCATGCTAAGAACACATATTGCTACTAAACAAAGAAAAGTATCACGCAAAAGCATGATTTATTTTATTATATATTAATATTAAAATTTCAGTCTACGTAAAAAAGTTAACAATGCAACAAAAATTTATTAACCAGGCTTTGTATTGTATTGAATTGAATAATTACCTACTTAGTTTCCGGCCTGCATGCATGAGTGGCTGCTTATTGCATTCTATATTGCACTAAAGGCTGAAGATGACGATTTTATTGAATATTAATCATTCTTGACTGGTTTAGACCATTGAGGAGCTAGTGGCTAAATAATAACAGCCGCTTGGATCCAAGTTAAGGTAGAGCCGCGCTTGCCTAGGTTGGTCCGTGGGTGCGTGACCAATAACATACCCAGTTTCCTCCGGGGTGCGTACCATTTGACATAATAACAAAAGTTCTAACGATCACATGACCTAATTTCATTTATTATAATTTTTCTTTAGTATAACGATGAAATGATATAATGAATTATTGATATAATTTCAGTTTACCTAATTTTATATGGTTTAATAAACATTTTCTATAATGCACATTTGAACTAATATTCAGTTAACTTAGTATAATATTTAGTTAGTATATTATTCCTCATATATTCCTGCGTTAGAGCCGCTATATAGTTGGTGAATCATGTGGGTTAGGTTAGAACCATGACCATTAGCGCACGAAGGCGAGCGAGCGCAGCAAGCGTGCCGCGACAGCGGCCGCCGAGTGCCAGATCCCCCCTATTGTGGGTGAACCATCTGGATTAGGTTAGGTCAGAACCATGACCATTAGCGCCAGATCCATTCTATTGTTGGTGAATCATTTGGGTTAGATGAGGTTATAACAGTATGATGTTTTCTAATATTTACTTTTTCACTACAGAATTTGGGAAGAAAATAAGTAAATATGAAAATTAGGTCAAATGAAAATTAGGTCAACTGAACGTTATACTAAGTGTTATTAGAGCAAAAGAAGTTTATATGAAATTAAATATTAGATCACATGAAATTAGTTTATTTGTTTTTATAGCATTTGAAAATTATATCATGTGAACGTTATTTCAAGTGATAATATATTATCTGTTATTATGGCATATATTACACACCCTTTCCTCCGTGCCTCGGATAGTACGTTAAGCCGTTGGTCTCGGCTGTCATTTGTATCTTTCAAATTCAAATAATTTATTTCGGATCATAAGTTCATAAGATATTGCGTTCTCTCTTCTTTTTCTATCTTTCAGTCTTTACAGGTAGTGGTATAGGTAGTGGCCCGAAAGCCTGACAACCAGTCTTACGGCGGGGTATCGTATTACCTAGTACTAACTGGTTTGTGGAGGTCAGATAGGCAGTCGCTCCATGTACAATACTGGTATTTAGCTGCATCCGTTTCGACTGGTGGCCTACCGCAACATAAATGGGAAAGGCAAGGCAGATGATGACTGGTATAAAGATCGTCCTGGTGTTATGAAGTCGTATCGTTATGTCTCAGAGCGTATGACAGCTGTCAATGTCATGGAATATTGTCAGTGTCAGCAGCTGTTAAATGCGGTTTAGATGTGCTGACCCCGTTCAGTTGTAAATTGATGCCACGTGTGCTCAGTGTGCTAGACGGTCTGTCTTCAATGGTAGATGTTTTCGCCATTTCGGGCTGGTTCAGGCCCTGTTAGCTTCTCAGGTTCTGTTTTCGTTTTGACGCCTATGTTTTTGTGTTCCTTTATGACGTAGATAGATATTTTGCTCGTAGTGGCCTGTAATGTTAAGACTGTCTTCTTCGTCTCTGGTGGTCTTGAAGTTTAGTTTAATTAGGTTCGTCGTGCCATCATATGGAATATGTGCCTGTCAGAAGTGTGGTAACGAGGCTTACTACCCAAGCTGTCACATGCTATCCACTGATCACCTTTGTACCTTAGAATTGTAGTTATTGATTTGATTTGATTTTTATTCCAAGTTTTGGAAAAAAATTGCCTATTCCATTGTTGAGAGGTGGCCAAGCGGCCATAGAGATCTACTTTTTAGAACGGGCAATATGCTACAACTTTTTGACGGACTGACTGGCTCTTTGATAATTCGATTTGAGTTTTGTAGCCTTGCAATACGATCACGCAGTGTTGAAATGAAAAGTATTGTTTTAAAACCGCACAAAAAGCCACGTGGTGCGATTATCTAGCAGACCGATGCAGTTTCGAACCACATAGTACCAAAAGATATCGAGATAAGATCGCTGTTACATATTCAGTTTCTCGTTACGATTATTTTGTCACGTAATTGTTATATCTAAAATGATGTACAGAAACATTCTTGAAACAGAAATTACGTCCAAATTTTTTCTCATCATAATTCAAACTGAAGTATTTATTGCATCATCAAAATTATGAGCTCACCCTGAGCGTTTAACTACATTGAATTATAGTTTGGTTTGGTTTTTTAAATAATAACCGTTTTAATTGTTCAGAATTAAAAAAAAAAAAACACAAAAATATTGCCTTTTTCCAATTTCAAAATAAAATCTTCGCTTGATAAACAGTTAGTTGCTCTGAGTAGACTGCTGCCAGTCTCTGCGGGTCCCTTTACGGCAACCTAGGTACCTTATTCATCAGTGACCTCCTGAGTTTGTTTCGGCTGTTTCTTTTCAGAGTCAGGTACGGAACTTACGGCCTTATCTAGTTATTTTTAAAGACGACGACCTGTAAAAGTGTTCGTGAGAACCTATTTGCAAATAATCATCATTTCATTTCATCAGCCAAAGGACTTCTAGAATACACTTAGTTATCCCGCAAGATTTACTTCACGACGCGGGTTCTTCGCTGTCTGCTGTCAATTGGCAGGAATTCGCTGGTATCTTATTCTTTGACCGAAGTTAACCGGTCTATGTTCTACTCGTAGAACTGAAACTACAATGACATGTGTTATCCATCAACATTTCATTTGATTCTTGTGAATGTGAAGACAATATGGGGGAATTTGCTTTTTTTCCCATTGATAATAACGATTGATGTCTGGCAATTTGAATACTATACGCGACCTACCCTAATGTCCTTATTCGTCGTGTCGTTGCGCTTCTTGAATTATAAGTCGAGCTACACGATAACTGACATAGTGCTAGCACTGGCTGGACAGGTCCACTCAAGTGGACTGTGCAGTTCTTCCTTCAAAATACCATCTCAGACGCTAATTTTGCTGCGCCCTAACAGGGTCATGTACTGTCTAGTTTTAAGCCCATTGCTTGTAACTGAGAATATGTACATTTTGCAATAAATAAAATAAATAAATAATCTGCATAGTCTTCATTTAAGTTGACCAAGATTATCTCTGGACTTTAAGGCGATGAACACACTGCCTGAATGCGTGTTTTAACATTGCTTGTAAGTATCTCCGTTTGTATAGAAAACACGCACAGTCCAACACACAGAAAATGCATCCACGCGCGTTCATTCAGATCACGCACCTACAAGCGCAGAAACGCATCTGAACACGCGCGTGGGTGTGGGGCGAGACGCAAGGTATGGCACACCGAGTCTCGCAGTGCCGTGTGTGATTTTGGATGGGCTTACACTGAACTATCACCACATCGAACGGCTTTGAATGAAATGAGTCAGAGCCGCCATGAATCCACAAAACGCAACTACGCGCGTGAGTGCGTAAAAAACCCGCACGATGATGATGCAGATCTGCACTCCCGCAAGTACGCGCGTAGGTGCGTTGACACGCAACATGCAACGTGATGCGTGGCAGCGTGATAATCGCCTAAAAGACAAAAACCGCTGTGTTTGTTTCGGCTGTTTCTTCTGAGAGTAGTCAGGTACGAAACACCGGTCACATAAAGTTAAAAAAACAATCGTGTAATGGTGTTTGTAAAAACCTATTTGCCAAACAGACATCATTTATCAGCATCAACAACATCAACTCTTCCTCTTATAGTCCTCTGCCTCCGATGCCAGCTGCTATAGGAAAACTATAAACTGTTTTTCCTCTGAAGTTCCGAGTCCTTATCATACTACTTGGGGTCTTGTCATCAGCAACGTCACTACCACTACCTTCGGTGACTCCAGGCGTAACGGCACATTATGTAAAACGTTGCTTAACACTTTATTGTAACTACGATAATGAAATCAAAAGTAAAATGAATGGCCTTCGATATTGTTATAAAGCTTGTACGTGTAGTTCCAGTTATGGGTAACGGTTTCATTAATGTACGTAATATGGTGTTTACTGGCCCTTTGCTAACTGGCACTTAACCTCAGACGGTAAACTGCTGTGGTTAATTATGTTTAAATAGTGGTGTGTTTGACTGGCGGGACTGGTTATGTATCTAACCTTTAGTGCTTCCAAGCTGTCTACGAGATTTATCATCTGCCTAGCCTTTTCACAACATATTGGGATCGGCTTCCAGTCTAGCCTGATGCAGAGGAAAATCAGTATTTTACATTGAGCGACTGCCTATCTGACCTACACAACCCAACTAGTACACCCGGTACTAACTGGGTTGTGTAGGACGACTACCGTTTGGTAAAACTGGTTGTCAGACTTTTGGGCCACTGAGTGACAGTAACGACTGTCAAAGATCTACAAATGACAACCGAGACCAACGGCTTAACGTGCTTTCTAAGCCACAGAGGAAACTCGGTATGTAATGGGTGGTCACCCATCCACAGACCAAATCTAGGCAAGTGCGGATTAACTTAAAGAACTTCCCTAGCGGCAGTTATTATTTAACCACGTGCTCCTCTCCTCCAAGTCCTTTACGTGACTAAAAGAGAGAATTCAAAGACCAGGCCCCCTATTCACAAACGCTCGGGTTCGATTTCGATTCGATAAATCGTATATCTATCTTGTTTTGGCATTACGGAAGCGTGCGAGATAGACATCCGAATTTCCGAATCGAAATCGAATCCAAGCGTTTGTGAATACGAGGGAAGTACTAGACTGCAATGACTCAAATATTTTAATACCATTTTCTATTCTATAAACGGCATGACTATGACCTACCAAGATGTTACTGGGCTGACAATGTATTGTATTTGTATATAGTATCTAATGTGTATTTGCATTTTATTGTACAGCAATATCAGTTTTCAAATATTATCTCCAGTATCGACGATAAAAATTCTAATCATGTTTTTTTTTGTGCTGAAATGTATGCAAACTTGTTAAACAAGTAGTATAATTTCTCTGAACATTTGAAGTGTAATAAAATTAACCATAGCAACATCATGAGATGATGTAGTGGTTCCAGCTAGATTCGGTTAGCGGCAGACTAATTTTGAGCTGATCTAATTTGACGGAGAGCGGTCGTGCCCTAATTGTCTACAGCGTAACGTACTAAGTACTTTCGATCGATAAGGGGAGGAATCTGGAATATAGAATACTTGCAAAGTTTATTTATAATTGGGTTAAGCCTATGTTCAAGAAGGATAGGAAAGATATTCAAATATTTAAGAGCGATAGACGGGAAAAGATGAAGAAAATCGTAATCCAATACTTGTTACTACAAATTATTATGAGTAACAAATTGTTTTTTCTAGTGTCATACGCCCGCTTCGTCATCATCATCATCATCATCAGCCTATAATGTTCCCACTGCTGGGACACATGGGTCCTCCTCTCTATGAGAGGGAGTGAGAATAACTCTATAATGTGGTTTTAAAAACAAACTAGGATGTACGCACAATTTCTTATTCTATACACCACGTTGAGGGTGTTATTCTGAAACACTGACAAATTTAAACAACCAAAAAATTTGCGTTTATCAATAATTAACTAGGTACCGTAATTTAAATTGATTATTTATGTCTTTTGTGACAACCTCCTGAATTTTGAGGAGGATGCAAAACAACACCTTGTATAAAACGTTTAGTGCTGTGATTTTTTCAAATTCTACTTTTAATTCATCGTCTACATTCTTAGATACCTACCTACTTAGTACTTATCATACACGTGAGTTGGGGTCCCGCTGTTTCCACTGACTCCCCTCTTTCGTTTTGTGATTCGTTTCATTATTTCTTTTTCACAACGTGACTAAAACCATCTAAGATTCTAAGCCAACGTTTTAAATCTGTCTGAACATTCACGTTTTTACCGCAACAATATAATTTATGGTGAATTTCATCGCGTTAAAAGGCTTACAATGTCATAATTTCAAAACATAACACCACGCATGTAATCCCCGAAGAGTTAGCCAGAATTGTAAGTACCCATTAGTACATCCACTTTTCGCGAGTTATGTTTGCGTCTTCTAATGGGAGCGAGCCTATTGCCATCAACTGGGCACAAATCCAGACTCCGTGGCTGCTACTGAGAAATTCCCGATGGCGAAATCCAATTACACTTTGCCCAACCTGGGAATCGAACCCAGGACCTCTGGATCAGGATGCTCAGCAGTCGCGCTTGTGACCACCAGAACAACGAGGCAGTCAGTGTCAAAATTACTATGTAATAAAGACACTGTTAGCTCTTAAACGTCGTTTAGATGAGCTGAGCAGGTTCAGTATGATTGGCGAAATCCGCTCTTAAGACGGGACTCTAGCCCCGAAGAATTTGAAGAATAGGTATTTGAAGAAACTAAAGTTTAAAGTGCGAAAGGGACAACTGCAGCTCAAGCTGATTTTACCTACAAAATCTTGACCAAAAGACGTTTTGTATTCCGCTGTTTTCTTCTTCAAAACTAAACTGATCTAAATAATTCTTATATCAAAATTTAGATGAAAAGTATATCTATGCTTCTATTATTTTCTTTTTTTGTTAATAACTTATCTAATTTGTCTGATAGTCGTCTGAACATGGCGGCAAAAACTGGCCTTTTTTTTTGGGGTTTTTGGAATGTCATAATTTTTTTTTTTTTTTTAAACGTTGGCCCACACTAGGAATTTCTCCTGTATCGTGGGTGCGTTTACAAACATTTAAACTCACATACACAAACAGCCAGACCCGGAACAACTATCTGTAGGCCATACAAATATTTGTTCCGTGCGGGGATCGAACCCGCGACACGCAGCGCAGCAGTCGATCGCTCAGCCACTGCGCCAACCGTGTCGTCAAAAAAATTCTTTTAGTGATTATGCTTTGAAAAAAAAGGAAATGATATGTATTAATAAGACCTAGATTTCTTGGAAAAAAAAATCATTGCTCTAGACGCATTATCCACGAAGAAAACAGCGGAATACGTGTGTATGGAGAAAGGCCCACTAGAGTCCCCTCTTAATCGTCTCCACATCCACGTTTTAACCGCAACGATTAAATAAAATGGCATCTCTAAAATAAAACTACTGAGTATCATTTCTTTCACCTCGATATTTCTATAGTCACAGTCAATCCACAATAAAAGCAGTCCAATTCTAACCGAATCAATATAAAAGCGGATATTAGAGCGATGGTATTGGTTCGCCCGTCGGCTCCGTCCAATGATTGATTTGCACGGCTGAAATACGATTAAAATTGATCACTTCGGGGCCTATCTCCTGGCGTATTTGCTGACAAAGAAAATATTATTGGGAAATTGAGATGGTATTGAGATTAATTTGTATTAGGATGAGGTAAAGTATAAGTTGAAATTTGGCAGATTTCAGGAGCCTTTAATGTAAAGGAGGGTAATCGCACTGGGGTCGTTTGGTGAATTGTAACACTTAAATTCGTGTGAGCTCTTAGCTACATAATAACAGCCGCATGGGTCGATCTTCAAGGTTAAGCCGTGCATGCCGAGGCTGGTCCGTGGATAGGTGACCATTATTAATACCGAGTTTCCTCCGTGCCTCGGAGCACGTTAAGCCGTTGGTCCCGGCTGTCATTTCCAGATCATTGACAGTCGTTACTAGTAGTCAGAAACCGAAATTCTGACATCCAGACTAGGGGTATCGTATTACGCAGTTAATAAGTTGTAGATTTCAGATAGACAGTCGCTTCATGTAAAATACTATACTCAGCTGCATCCGGTTAGACAAAGTTTGGGAAAAGTCTAGGCAGATGATGTCATCAATCAGAAAGGAAAGTTTTGAGTACGAATGCGGCTGGAAATTAGAGTAGAGGAAGACCAAAGAAACTGTGGATAGACTCCGTGAAGGATGATATGGCAAGAAAGGAGGTGTCTGATGAGATGACCAGTAATAGATAAGCATGGAAGAAGAAGACATTCTGCGCCCACACCTGTTTGGCTGTGCTAAGATATATATACAGTATAGTTGCTATACTGCTTTGCACAAACGATCCGGGAAACACCCTAATGATGAAATCTCGCTTTGGGCTATTAGTTATAAAGATAAATGTGAAGAGTTTGAATTCCCAGAGAGCCCTAAAAAGGCTTTTGAAGTATTTCTTTACAATCTGAATACTTATAACGAGACATAATACTGTCTGGTTCGGAAACTAATTGGAAAAACGACAATTATGCGGAATTGCGTTCTTCAACTTGGAACGTACCATCTTAAACCGGCTTCTATATTTATAGCCCGAAGACAAATGTTTTTATCCCTTTCGATGAACGACGACCAATCAAGCTATGCAAAACCAGTACACGCTGGTCTGATCATTGTTCGGGAAGCTCATACAGCGAGGTCAGGTTATACTAGATAATTCTACCTTGATGTGTCGCCGTGTGTCCAACCTCGGATCTCGGCGAAGTTCGTAAATTAAAGAAGAAGACCTTACATACCCGCATATCTGTCCAAAAAAGTAGGAACCTCAAAAAAATGGTTAAAGTTGGCCGTGAAGTAATGTAGTTTAATCGATATAGCCTGTGTCATTCGCGCTGTCAATACCTTTTTTTTATTTTCGGTTGGGACATCATCAAATGACTTTTCCCACTCTCGGCGGAGCGAAAGGGAGTGTCAGATTTGTACTGACTAAAACCGATCCATGTTCCTTCTTAGCCCTTTGTGTTCCAGGGACATGGTATCTCTAAACTCAAACTCAAAGCATTTATACCGTCTCCCGCGGCGGCTGGGCCGTGAGATTCTCTCACTCTTACGTTCCGCCGCCTCCTTCGCTAGCATGACTGCTTGGCAGAAGCAGGCGACTGCTTCTCATTCCCTCTCACTCCGGACCAAGGGCCAGGTCGCTAAAATTTTGTTCAAATGTATCAAGCTGTTTAGGCTGCCGAGCGTAGTAAAGAAACAGACATACAATACGCACATACAGTGTACACTTGTTCACAATCGGTTCAAATATCTTTCTGTCCACTTGACTCGCACAACTACTAAGGCAGTTTCAAAGGTACCCGGTCTTACGTATAAATGGCGGTTGTTGTTTGAAAATAATGTCATTGGTTGCGAGTACCAACCTTACAAACTAAAATCTAGAGTTTCAATCCACCATATTATATACAAGCTGTTGTTTTGCATCCTCGTCAAAATACAGGAGGTTGTCACAAAAGAAGTCAATATCATCATCTGCCTAGCTTTTCCCCAAACTATTTTGGGGTCGGCTTCCAGTATTACCGGTTGCAGCTGAGTACCAGTATTTTACATGTAGCGACTGCCTATTTGACCTCCACAACCCAGTTACCTGGGTAATACGATAGCCCTTGGTAAGACTGGATGTCAGACTTTTGGCTTCTGACTACTCGTAACGACTGTCAAAGATCTACAAATAACAGCCGGGACCAACGGCTTAACGTGCTTTCCGAGGCACGGAGGAAACTCGGTATGTAATTATGGTGGTGGTTTACAAAAGACGTCAATAATCAATTAAAATTACGGTGTCTAGATACCGTAATTTTAATTATTAATTATTAATAAACGCTGTTTTTTTGGTTGTTTAAAAACTTAAACAACTTAAACTGACAACGTCAGTATATCAGAATAGCTCCCTTAACGTGGTTTCGGGAATAAGAAGTGATCGAATAAACGTTTGAGATTGTTTGTATGTGTGAAAGCGCGGTTTTAGTGCGGGTATCAGACGGGCCGCGCTTAAAAAACGGGTGGTTCACACTTACCGATTTCCGTAATTATAAGACAAAATAAATTATTACCTACCCATTTTATTATTGATTCGGGTCGGGAATCATTAGCATAGCTACCTCCTTGAATTTGACGAGAATGCAAAACAACATCTTGTATAGGCTTTGTTATACGGCGCTTATATATTCTGTGATGGGGATTATTTTATGAGAATTTGATACCAGCTATGTATTTACCCACCAATTTGCCAAAGAGAGCAGATTATTGCGATACAACGACAGTTCAGCATAGCATAATTATACATACTTGACAACGCAGTTACTACATTTTTATGTATTTTACGTAATGAATGAATGCAATCGTTTTGCGGTCATTTTAAGAGCGATGTTTAAGAAAGAAATGGCTGCTTACCTGTTTGACTGTGAAATAGTCTTTTTCTTGAAATGCTCGGTTAGTGGTGTAATTGACTGGTGAGAATGTTAAATGACCGGTCATCGTGATGATTGTTTACTGGTAACCGTATGCCATTTCTAATGCTTCGTTATTATCTACATGATAAGCCTGTAACCAGGATTGGTATGCATGGCTCCTCTCTGTGCGATGGACCCAGTGGCGTGCCTAGGGGCCAACAATACGGCAAGCCCCTAAAGCTCACAGACCGAAACCCTAACATCATGAAGAGTAGTAGTTTTAAGGGCAAACTAGGCTTGTAGGCTTGTATGAAAGTACGTTTTTAAGTGCACCCTTATTCAGCATACGGTTTCGCTGTTTGGTGGAAGTCTCTTCGAAGTTTTCGTTCTGGAATATGCTTATAGTTATTATGTTCTCAAGTTAATTCATCATCATCTCCCTGTCCTTGTCCCGAAAGTACAGAACCAAACTCAGGTAATTTATCTATTAGGGCATTCATTATTCTCATTTATTTACTTCTATACATATAATTTACGTTTTTAAGTATTTCTGTATTAAATAATATTAATATATAATAATAATAAAATAGTAGCCCACCGGTATCGGGAATAGGGTCCAAGCTACCGGCGGCCAGAGCTCCAGAGAAAGGAACGTCCTAACAATACGAGCCGTGTCCAGGAGTACCGATTTCTGAATCAAGCCCTTGATCCAGCTGCCTGACGAGAGCCTCATCAGATATTGGTCGAGGCTCTTGGCAATGAGGCCATTGGCTGATACGACTATCGGCACAATGATCGCTGAGTCCACATTCCAGATGTCGACAACCTCGCGAGTTAGGTCATTCATTATTATTATCATGATCCAGAGCCCGACGTCACCTACTGCTGGGTATAGGTTTACCACATTCTTGGGCCAGCCTCATCGAGGATATTCCTGCGATGGCAACAATGTCGTCTGCACTTTCTTTCCAGTCCTTGGACGCAACTCGGTCGATTAGGTCATTATTTAGATCTATGAAAAGTTATTCAACCCCACCTAGTGGCTCAACGACACTTATTGTCCAGTCGATACGAAACAACTATCTGAGCCCTTGAACACCTCCCCAGTAAAATTCTACATAACGTCCTGTTTACGAAGGACATGGCAGGGGTACCCTAAACACACATTTATTTCACCAGTTTAGTATGTCCAAGTCTGATTTAAGAGAGGACGGGTTGTTAGGTAGCCTTAGGAATTCCTGATAGAAAATACTTAATAACGCTGCCCGATCGGGTAATTCTACCCATTATACTTATTCTCAGCTTAGAGGAGCTCGTGGCTAAATAATAATAGCCGCACGGGTCGGTCTTTAAGGTTAAGCCGTGCTTGCCGAGGTGGGTCCGTGGATGGGTGACCATAATTACATACAGA
This sequence comes from Cerastis leucographa, assembly GCA_963082945.1. NCBI lineage: Eukaryota > Metazoa > Arthropoda > Insecta > Lepidoptera > Noctuidae > Cerastis > Cerastis leucographa. The sequence goes on from OY720365.1 coordinate 17,582,209, forward strand.
GTTTCCTCCGTGCCTTGGAAATCACGTCAAGCAGTTGGTCCCGTATGTTATTTGTAGATCTCTGACAGTCGTTACGAGTAGTCAAAGCCAAAAGTCTGACATCAGTCTTACCAAGGGGTATCGTATTACCCAGTTGCTGGGTTGTGGAGGTCAGATAGGCAGTCGCTTCATGTAAAATACTGGTACTCAGCTGCATCCGATTATATTGGAAGCCAACCCCAAGGTAGTTTGGGAAAAGGCTAGGCAGACGATGACCTTATTCTCAGTAGATACTCTTACGCCGACTAGATCAACGAGGCGTTTACAAAGACTTCAAAGAATTACTCCTTTTTTTGTACTATTATAAATGCGAAAGTTTGGAGAGATGGATGATCGCACCAGAACGGCTGAACGAATCTGAATGACACTTTGGCACATAGAATATTGTCTGGAATAGCACAAAGGCTTTTTATCCCGGAAAAAACATCAACATTTCTATGCGAACGTAGTTGCGGGCAATGATGACCTTACAAAATATGCAATACTGGTTGTATTGCATATTTTGAAAGGTCATCGTTTATGTAACATCAAGTACAAAATCAAGATAAATATTACCTGGTAAATACCGTAAGTCCGCACACAAACGCAATAGACAAGTGCAACTATTGTTAGTAAAAGAAATACTTGTATCAAAAGTATCGACCTTGACCGGTGTGATATTGAAAGCTAGTGTTCAGTGGCTTGGTTATACTCACTGTGGGCATTCGCATCACGAATTTGTCCAGCAAACATTCTTCAAATATCATCATAATAATTTTCCTGCTATTGTCCCATTCTACGTAACTGAAGTTATTACTTGTGTTAAAGTAAATACTGTTCGTATTAGTGTTATTTTGTTTTTTTTTTCAATTAGTTAGTAAGTTTAGTAATTATAATTTTATACACCTTTTTACACATTTACCAATAAGAATAATATAATTATGTGATTATTTGATCAATTAATTTTACCTCCAATCGCCTGAAACACAGGATTACCTAGTTCAGGCACAAACCATTATTGAACATGACATAGATTTAAGAAAACTTGTATTTAATGTATACCTTATATTATTAAATAAAATTTATTATTTATTTATTATTTACTTGGGGTCGACCCAACACGTTTTCTTCTTCTATTCTCCCCAAACATTCATCATCATTTTCTTGCCCTTACCCCAATTTATTTGGGGTCGGCACAGCATGTCTTCTTTTTCCATACTTCCCTATTAATCGTCATCTCATGAGTCATCTCCTTTCTTGCCATATTATCCTTCACATAGTCCATCCATCGTGTCTTAGGTCTTCCTCCACTCTTATACCCATGCACATTCATACTTAAAACTTTCCTCACGACATTTTCCTCATTCTTCCCAAAAATTCGAAGAACTTAAAAAAAAAAACTAATAGTAGTGCTCGCTAAACTTATCCGAAAAAAATCTACTGTGTTTTAATGTTATTGGTAAAATAATGGAAATAAGTACACCATATCTTCCATATTATAGTACTTCACTAAAGTTTTTGGCAATCGACTCATTGTGTCTTTCCAATTTATCTCTACTAGCTGACTTCTCGGTTTTTAAACTGACATCTTTCACTGACACTATCATTAACACTGAGAACGAAATATCGGGAACTCAAAACAATTTGTAGGTAAACATAGTAAATATCCTGTTCTCAGTGTTTACTTTCTTCCTAGTCATAAACATCATCTTTGTATCACCATCCATCTTTCCTTTGGTCTGATTTTTTCTATTGGCCATTCTCATTATAACAATAAGTCATATATTGTCACATTCTTTTAATTCCACCACATCATCATCACTTATCATGTTATTTTCAAATAGCATAAACATGCTTAGTAAGAGGAATTTATTAGATTATACTTATCTCTTGCTTGGAGCTTCTTGGCCTCTTGAGTTACACACTTATGGTCATGACGGTCAATTAAAACTCATAAAGTCATCATCATCTACCTAGCCTTTTTCCAACTCTGCTGAGGTTGAACTCCAGTCAAACTGGATGTAGCTGAATATTCTCGAATCTGCCAAACAAATGTTCAGCATTTCATGTAAGACAATCCTGTTGCCCAACCCAATTTAACCAAGAGTACAATGCAATAGACAGCTAAAACTCGGCACGTGACAACGCATATTCACATGAGCTTTAATCGGCTTCCCGTGTCTATTGAATATGGATTTTCTGAACAAAAGCTTCGCCAGAATCTCCCATACGTTACCAGGTAGTATGCTGATTTATTCAGATTGATCCCTCCCTGTGGTTGGATTTGAATAGACCTAGCTATATTTCTCGAACGTACTCTGAGTCAACTAAACGGTTATATGAAGATGGACGGGGGATCTAACTTCGTTATATTATTATCCAGCGGTTGGTGTTTGTTGAGGTCGAAGAGGGGACCGATGTTCTATAGATTTTGTTCGTTATAATTTTGAATGTATGAGCAAACTTTGCGTTACTAGAAGACAGAATGAGCACAAATTTTCGTATTGGAAAAAGGTCTCAAATGTCTTCTTATGGAATACGTTTGTCAAAGTTAGAAAGAAGAAGTATAGAAGATCCCTTTGACCCTTTTGGCCATACAATGGTCGATAAAAGATAAACATTCTATTTGGACTTCGCCGTAAGAAAAAATATTACTTATCGAACTGTATTTTACGTCTCCAAAGCAAGACCTTTTTTAAAAACCACTTCAATAGAATTCTGTTAAATAACGTGGAAAAGGGCACGACATTATTCGCACAACTTTTTTCATTATATAATTTTTCATTCCTCGGACTTTGTCCCCGAAATGTCCCAAAAATTCAACCAACTGTACATTTTGGTACTGGTCAAATCGGAATATGAAAGCCTGAACTTAATGAGAAGTGACATCATTTAGTTTTGTGAGTCTCGAGGGAGGTTCGGGGCTCGAGGGAGGGTTGGCCTAACTGGAACAACAGCTATGTCTAGATGTAGCTGGTTTATTATTACTGACATTTGTTTCATATTTGATGATAATTAAACACGAATTTTGTTAGACTTCAGATCGAAAACTGTAGGTGGTGTGGATTTGAAACGAAATTGGATGCTCTATGGTACGAGATGCTGATGACTCTTAGATGCTCAGGTCGTGTTAATAATCCTTTTAGGTTAGGGGATCGGACTGGGTAAAGAAAATGACATTCTATTTTGTCCGTCAGACAGGTAATACAAAAATATTAGACACGTATTTTTTGTTTTTATCAAAATATGAAAAAAATACTTAGTTAGAACTCATTAAAGTTGGAGAGTGGGGGCTTACTACGTCACAAGTAGGTATAAAACTTACCTACATGTGACGTCATGCGCCATTTCAACTCAATATATCTCCGTAATATTATGACCACGTGAAAAAAGAAAAAATACGTGTCCAATACTTTTCAATAAACTACCCGACGGACAAAGAAAAAAAAATAGGATTATCCCCTATTGTCAATATCCGTTGAAGGTCATGATCATTCTTTTGACCTTATCTCAATTGATTAGGGGTCGGCGTAGCATGTCTTCTTTCTTACTTCACTTTTATCCAACCATAATCCTTCACACAATGTATTCATCATTTTTCGGTCTCTCTCTGCTCCCACAAGTTAAACCTTACATAACAAAATAATCCAACTGTTGACATTTACTGTGTCCCAGCTCAAAGCCGGCCATGTTTGTTACGCCGCAGTTAATCTACACAAACAAGCTAGATCGTTAATTAACTGTCTATGGGATTGGGATCCTACGTCCAACAGTATAGTAAACGGACTGTTATGTATTTGATTATGCATTCATTCATCAATCAACACGCTCTGCTGGGCTATGACTAATTAACTGTGGTATTGTTTCGTCTGATGCTCGTAGTTCGTGAAACTGGGCATCTGGAGGGCTACTCTCTTTCTCCGAAACGTAACTTCGGCAACGAACGAAAATTAAACGTAGTTAAGTTTGTGACCCTACTCTATATAATTTGCGGACGCGCACAAGAAGTTCGAATATGCAGACAACGTATGTATTGAATTTTATTGTGTGCGTCCTCAAATTATATAGAGTAGGGTCACAAACGATACTACGTTTAATTTTCGTTCGTTGCCGAAGTTACGTTTCGGAGAAAGAGAGTAGGCCTCCTCTGTCACGAATGCATATTTTGTTATGTTCTTCGTAGTAACATGTTTGTATAAAGTGGTTCGTTTGTAATAGCATAACTAGTTGTGAGAATGATCAAGTGTGAGTGCTATCGTGATCCTGCTACGTGGTTGCTAAATTTCCTTATACAATTCTCAATTTATTTCCCTTTGATTTCTAATCACCATCCATAACGTTGGAATACCTATTACATATCGAGATTCCTCCGTGCCTGGGAAAGCATGTTAAGCCGTTGGTCCCGGCTGTCATTTGTAGATTTTTGACAGTCGTTAAAGGTAGTCAGTGGCTCGAAATTCTGTCAACCAGTTTTACCAAGGGATATTGTATAACCCAGTACTAATTGGGTTGTGGAGGTTAAAAGGTTAGCCAGATGATGACGGAGAAGGATGGTTCGCATAAAATATTCTTTAATTAAATTCCCAGACGATATACTGTTGACTAAGACACAACAAGGTTTTCTGCATTTTCCGAGGAGCTCAAACAAACATTTACTGGAATTGCATCCTTAATTTCGCAATGTTTGCCAAGTGAACTTAACACCAACGAATAGGGGTTTATTTTGAAAGGACAGTCCAGTTAACTGAGTCTGTTGGTTTAGCGGTTAAACGTAACCGGTTTAATCAAAAGCCTGGGTAATATTAAGGGCTAATCGAGGCTGTTAATTCCAGGGCTGATGGAAAATAGGGGCTTATTTGTTTAGGGAGGCCGGTGTATATGATTGATGATTTGGTTTCAAAATTGAAAATTTTATCTGTTATAAAGTGTGCTTATGATAAGTGTTGGACTGAAAACTTAATTTCGCAGATTAAAATTTTCAAATAACGTATAGTCAAAAGATACCACGGATCGGATTCGGATTGGCCAAAGTTAATTTATTTAGCGGGCAAAATACAATCTGCCCAATCAATGAAATCAACTTAGTCAGCTGTCCACTGCCGGACATAGGAATCAGCAATCACCCAAACGGCGCTACAACACCCTGTCTTCCAACTTTCTCATCCAGTCCTACTGAGTCTGTTGAGACCCACTGTGCACACAGTGAATCATTACTTCATCTGTATTACTCTAGTCTTTCGAATACATTATTCAATAACTGTTTTATTTGTTTAATAGGAAATAGAGGCGATCGAAGAACAATGGCGGACGGAGTCAGCAGAGCTGGTGACGGCTGTCTCGCGGCTACAGGACGAGAACAAACGTTTACGGAGGACTATCAATGCGCCTGCAGACGGTGAGCTTTTTACTCTTTTTGGTAGTTATGACCTCATCTTCATCAGTCCCATATATAGCCCATATCCCAATTTGTTTGGGGTCGGCGCAGCATGTCTTCTTCTTCCATACTTCTTTATTACTTGCCAACTCATCAGACACCTCCTTCCTTGCCATATCATCCTTCACACATTCCTTCCACATTCTTTGGTCTATATGACCTGCTGAAATTATTTATATTTCACTTTTAATTTGGTTGTTAGGTTTTTTTTTTAACCGAAGATGCACAATGAGGAGATAATGAGGCTGTCGAATGGGTTTAATCTTGCATCGTTAACTCTAAAACGGATCTAACCCATTTTGGTTTGGCTAAGTTGTGAGTCATGTTAGTTACTAGCATTTGTGTGTTTTTTAGCAAATGATAGTTTTTTGAGGTACTTTTTTGATCCGATATAAAGTGTGCTAATGATGATTGTTGGGCTGAAGACTTAAATTAGGGGATTTCGCAGATTGAAATGTTCAAATAACGTGTAGTCAAAAGGTACCACGGATCGGATTCAGATTGGCCGAAGTTAATTCATTTAGCGGGCAAAATTGGAGATGGCGTGGTGAGCTGGACTGCTATTAAAAGAATTGGGCTGAAATACCTCTAGAGAGTGGAGAGTGGAAAAAACAAAGGGAGTTTGTCCTGCAGTGTGACACAACAAGAAATAAGATAAGAAATACGACATCCCTTGGTAAGACTGGTTTTCAGAATTTCTGTCCACTGTCAAAGATGTACTAATGACAGCCGGGACCAAAGGCTTACAGTACTTTCCGAGACACGGAGGAAACTTGCTATGTAATGGGTGGCCACCCATTCACGAACCAACCTAGATAAGCGGGGGTTAACCTAAAAATCGACCCGAACGGGTGAAAAGTCATAAAGTAAACCGGACGAAAAATATCACTCAACTCAAACCTGTAGCCGACCCGTCATACACCTTATTTCAGCAGTCGTTCATTCTGAATGTTGAGGAAAAGTTAGTGGCAATATTTTCCTTGCTCGCATCGTTTCTGATTAGTTTGGACTCAAGTTTGGGCCTAGTACGTCTCTAGAGACTGGTGTACAGTCAACTACACGTCATGGATAAACTTTTGAACTTGGATAACGCATTTTTTATGGCAAGGGTCAAGCAGTGATTGCCTAGATGGTGGTGTGACCGTCCGACTGTCATGTCATAGGTCTCAAGTTCGAAGCCAAGACACGCACCTCTGGTTTTTCCGATTCATGAGCGTATTCTATAATAGGTGATGATCAATATTGTTTTTTCTTTGTCTGTCGGTTAGATTATTGAAAAGTATTGGACACGTATTTTTTCTTTTTTCACGTGGTCATAAAATTACGGAGATATATTGAGTTGAAATGGCGCATGACGTGACGTCACGTGTAGGTAATTTTTATACCTAAGTACTTGTGATGTAGTGAGCCCCCACTCTCCAACTTTAATGAGTTTTAACTAAGTAATGTTTTGATAAAACAAAAAATACGTGTCTAATATTTTTGCATTACCTGTCTGACGGACAAAATAGAAATTCCTTTTCTTTACCCAGTCTTTATCCCTCTTGCTTCGGTGAAGGAAAACATTATGAGGAAACCAGCATGCTTGAGAGATATTTTTCGACGGCATGTAAAGCCAAGTCAGAGGCCCATGGGTGACATAAAAACTCTTACACCAGATTAGGCTTCGACCACACGGTCATTCATTTCTATGAGTGATTGATTGTACTTTTTAACTGGAAGCGTCGTACTGATTGACTGGACCGAAAAGATAAACATTACGGTGTAAATAAAATAGAACTACGAATTTTGCCAAGTTTATATTTATAATGGAGAATAACTATTTGCAGTACTGTTCCAAGAATAGTAATTAATTAGGTAAATTGTAGTAGAGTTATCGTTATTTATTAAAAGGAGCTAGGACTACAAGCAGTTGGTGTATTTGAAAGTCCAATTCTGGATTGCGTGGCTTACAAACTGTCTCTATTCCCTATTCTACTCTGTTTTCAAATGGCATTTCGATTTAATTGTTTGATTGGTCCATCAAGCAAAAAGGATTGGCCAACAGATTACCCGATTAAAGGCTTGATCGAAAGCCGAGCTTTGCATTTTTGCGATTCTGCTAACATAACACCAATACGCCAGTAACCCCGAAACGTTAGGCAGAGGTGTATCTATTAGAACACCCACATTTCGCCAGATTTGTTTTCGATTACCAGGCCCCCTATTCAAAAACGCTCGGATTCAATTTCGATTCGATAAGTCGTATGTCTATCTTGTTTTGGCATTACGAAAGCGAGCGAGATAGACATACGACTTTCCGAATCGAAATCGAATCCGAGCGTTTGTGAATATGGAGCAGATATGATTTTAACTTCCATGTAACAGGGGGCAAGCTATTCAACGGGCACGATCAAGTCTCCGTGGGTGCTACTTAGAAATTCCTGATGGAAAAACCCAATAACACTTTGCCCGGCCCTGGAATCGAACCCACAACTTCATGCTCAGTAGTAGCGCTTGCGATCAGCAGACCAACGAAGGAGTTTTGCGATGAGCCTATTTTCATTCAACCCTGTTGACATGTCATGACACTCCTATTATCATCAAAAAGTACAATATTCCATAGGGTAAATAAACAGTCAAAATTATACGAGAAAGAACAAGCCGTGTCGTTTCTGAATAGTTTCTCTGTGAGAGACATCCGGACTTCAGTCCTTGGGTCTCCCTAGAGTCTTGACCCTAGAGACTTAACTGTTTGTGTGTTATACCACAACTGAAAAGGGTAAAATAAAAACTTTGCAAAAAATAACCCTAATAAGAAACTAACTTTACTTTCGGAAGTCTGTGACTTTTGTTTGACTCATTGATTTTTTTGCCACCTATTACCAAAGTAAAGTTATTTTCGACTTTTTAGTGTTTTTTTAGAGGTTTTTTTTTTGCAAACACGGTTTTTTATTTCTTGGGCCAAGTTTAGTACGAAGTAAATTATCAAACGCGACTTGAACTATTTAATTTGCATTTGAGTTTTATGATTACTGTTATCGCTTCCATTGTAATAATAGCAGCTTTCAATATTGTCTCATTGATTCGCAAAAGATACTAGACGACCATTCATCAACCAGCTCGGATACTGCGTATTGGCGATTACATGTAGAAACGTAAAGTCTATACAGGGTGTAAACCGCCCATTTACGAAGCCTAAAACCTACTCAAAATTATTTAGAAAACGCCTTTTTTCTGGGGTCAAAATTCACGTTTTAAGGTAACGCACTCAAAACATTAGTGTTGATGGATGCATTGAACGGTACGGGGGTCATGTTGGCAAGCTGGAACTTTTAACGCCAATATCTCCGTACCTAGACGGTTCCCAGGTATGGTCCAAAACAAAAAAAGTATTGCAATAACGGGGAGAACAAGTGCCTTTCGGCTACGTTATGGGTCTTTTAATACCCATTAGAAACATTCACGTCTATTTTTCCCTCAATACTTTCATTCACAATACGTGAGTATTTATTTATTCCTGGCATAACTTCCTTTAGCGTAGAACATTTTATTATTTTTGATGAAACACAGAATGTTTGGCAAGCATTTTCGCTGACTCGATTCTCTCTGGAATTTGTATGTAAAAGGCATACGACTGGAATGGAATATTCTCTTGAACTTCTGCAGAATGTGAGCTCAAAGTCATATGTTTTTGCTCCCTGCAAGTTCTTGCTTTAACATTTCATTTATGAGAAATTTCTGTAAGATATCTTGATGTTTATACCGAGGGATTTTTATAGACTACCTTGTTGGTCTTGTGGTCGCAAACGCGAAGCATGAGACCCTGGGTTCGATTCCCGGGTTAGGTAAATTTTTATTGGGTTGTCCCATCAGAAATTTCTGAGTACCAGCGACGGGATTTGTGCCCGGTTGATGGCAATATGGTCGCCCTTAATAACATGCGACTTAAAAAAAAGTGGCAAAATGTGGGTACATCATTACCAAACCTTTCAGGGATAAGACGCTACGACGCTTGGATTAATTTATTTTTGGTTTTTTAGAGGTTTTGATTACAAGCAACCAACCCCTAAGTGCTTATGACAAAAGATTTAATTACAAAAATGACCAGTTGTTTTTGTCTAATTCTTCTTGATTCTGACTGGAATGACCAGGAGGGCTACTCTCTTTCTCCGAAACGTAACTTCGGCAACGAACGAAAATTAAACGTAGTTATGTTTGTGACCGTACTCTATATAATTTGCGGACGCACACAAGAAGTTCGAATTTACAGACAACGAATGTATTGAATACATTATTATATATTATAGCCGAAGTTACGTTTCGGAGAAAGAGAGTAGCCCTCCTGGGTAGTTACCAACACGATTATTAGAAGTGAAAGAAATATTAGGCTCTTGTCTTGCTAGAGATTCCTAAGTTCAAATAGCAGTAGTAAGTACACTACCGTCGAACATTTCGGGGATTACTGCTGATCTCAAGTGTGTATGCTAGCTTTTGGACTAACGAAACCTGTGAAGAAGACTAGGAGTAAGGCACAGCACATACGGCGCAACGCAACTGCAACTTTGACGGCACGGTTGGCGCAGAGGTTGAGCGATCGACTGCTGCGCGGGTGGGGCACACGCAGGTGTCGCGGGTTCGATCCCCGCACGGAACAAATATTTGTATGGCCTACAGATAGTTTTTCCGGGTCTGGCTGTTTGTGTATGTGAGTTTAAATGTTTGTAAACGCACCCACGATACAGGAGAAAGTACTAGTGTGGGGCAATGTTTAAAAAAAAAAAGCCTTTTGAAATTATTAGTTTAATACAAACCGGTTTCAAAATGGTCGCGACTCGCGTCATATGCGGTCTCTCCAAGGAGTCATGGACTCATGGCATAAACTCAAATGAAACTCAAACGTAACTAGAAGTTGAAGTTTCGTTGCATTTGCGTTGCTCCGTATGTGCTGGGCCTAAGTTACAAAACGTGTAGTCTACAACTTAGATCAGGTTCTAACAAAGATACTATCTTATATTGAGTAACAGAAACAATGGTGTTCTTACATCAATCGTGCCATTTTATCTCAGGTCCTTTCGCTCGAGAGTAAAGTCGACCGTCTACTGCTACACACGGCGATATATCAAGCTATACAGGGTTTTTTGTAAAACACCGACAACCTCTCAGGACTATGTTACTAACATTATAATCAACCACTTTTGTTCTATGACTTTTAAAAATTCGTAATTTTTTAGTTCATCAGTTTTTCATACAAAAATAAAAATATTTAAATTGAACGCTCTAAATGTTACGAAGTCTATGCGAAGCAAAAGAAACCGATAGTAAAATAGCGAGGGGAGCTCTTCTTGGGGGACTACGTAACATTTAGAGCGTTTAATTTACATATTTTTATTTTTGTATGAAAATCTGATGAACTAAAAAATTACGAATGTTTAAAAGTCATAGAACAAAAATGGTTGATTATGATGTTAGTAACATAGTCCTGAGAGGTTTTCGGTGTTTTACAAATAATCCTGTATATTTCCAGTAAAACAGGGCTTCGCTTTGTATGAGAAGAGCTCGTGGCTAAATAAAAACAGCCGCTCGGGTTGATATTTGTATTATGCTTAAAACTAGGTCGGTCCGTGGATCGGAGCTTTCCGAGGCATGGAGGAAACTCGGTGTCATTACATACCGAGTTTCCTCCATGCCTCGGAAAGCACGTTAAGCCGTTGGTCTAGGCTGTCATTAATATACCTTTCCCTACAGGTAGACAGTGACCTAAAAGTCTGACAACCGGTCATACCAAGGGGTATCGCATTACCCAGTACTAACTGGCTTGTAGAGGTCAGATAGGCAGTCGCTCCATGTAAAATACTGTTTCTCAGCTGCATCCAGTAAGACTGCAAGCCGACCCCAATAGTTGGGAGAGAGCAGCGGTGGCCCAGTGGTGGCAGACCCGACTTACGAGCAGTAAGCCCAGTTCGAACCCAGGCAGGCGCATTACTATGTATAATTTATTTCATCACCGCTGCTCTCAAAAACGGTGAAGGAAAACATCGTGAGGAAACCGGCATGTCCTAGAACTAAAAATTCGAAGACATGATTCATCTACCAACCCGCACTGGGGCCGCGTGGTGGATTACAGCCCACTCTTAGAGATGAGGCCTGTCCCAGCAGAACATTATAGGCTGATGATGATCAAGGCTTATAGGCAGACAATGATGGTCTCGTTTTGTTAAGATTTGTACAGTGACAGATCGGTTTATTTTACTGGTTTTAAATGACTTGATTGGTCGTATCCCAACTATCTTATCTAGTCAACCCCTTTCTAGCCATGATCATCCACCTTTCACAAAATACTGGTATTCATCTGCATCAGGTTAGATTGGAAGCCGACTCTAACATACTTAGTTGGCAAAACGCTAGGCAGATGATGATCTTCTTGTCACACAGACAAGATTCAGCCTTTCATACAAACCGAAGCTGTGTTTTGTGTGTTGTGCATAGCTCAGCTGTGTGCCACTCTAGCCTTTATGCGAGCAAGCCGTAGGTTAAGTTCCGTCTAACGCCTGTTTAGTGTTAACTAGGGTTCATTGACGTGTTCATGTGAACTCGGGCAGATCATTTCGCTAATTATCGCACTAAGTACGTTTGACAGCAGATAAGACCGTTATATAGACGTTTTAGACATGCGGTTAGTCTTACTAGATTTCACGTGAAGCCAAAGCTGTTGAAAACAGATTTTTTTGGGCAAGCGTGGTGCGCCCTGGCTGCATAATCGCTTCACATCATGCTTATTGCGGCAAACACAAGCCTATTTAGTATTTTTTTTTAAACATGGGAGGAATGTACTCCCATTTTTTTTTGTCTCTTCATCAGGAGTCGTTTTCAATCTATTTAGGGCAATATTGATTTTGGACTACCGAAGCTGCATCCAATTAGACTGGAAGGCGACCCAAACACAGTTGGGTAAGGCAGAACAGACGATGGTGATGATTTAATATAGTTTAGTGCACAGTTTTTTCCGCTATACGGAGTACATTATTATTGCAGATATCTCATCTTTGTATTTGTGCAGGTGACATCATTTGGTGTCTTATTCATTCATTGTATAATTATGGAAAATGATTCATTGGTTACATTCGACATAGAGTAATCTACAAGGTGTAAGAGGCAGCCCTCCACACACTGTCAGGGTGCATTCTGCTCCTTGTTTTGAATCATATTCCACCGGAATATTTCTCAGGATTTTTTTGTTTTTTTTTAATCATTTTTTCAGTTACTATACCTTTATTTCAATGTAAAATTACATTCTCTGTACGCAGCAATTAATTTATGTAAACAATATACTTAGTTAAAATAATAAAAAAAAACTAGCAATGCGAGCGTTTGATCCATTGAACCTGGAATAGTGATAAGACGGATGTAAAACAGTCTTTAAGAATACACAGTACTCTTGAACACTATGTAACGAAAGCAAGTCACAATGTTTATACTACAAATAGAAAATCGAGTTTCTATTTGATGCCTAAACAAATAGATGTAACAGATTTATTGTTGGAGAGATATTAGCAACGTCGTCGTTTTTTGTATTATTTTATTTTTAGTGTGGCAATGCTGATTATTTGACCAAAAAAGAGGCTAGCTCTCTGGTTACGTGAATAGTCAACCAACCGCTTGGCGATATCTCGAGACGCAAGGTGGGCGCTCGGGCCCCATGGCCTTGTTTCAACCCCAAACGGCTCAAATACATAATTGCAAATTAGAGATTTTAGCACCTGCAGCAGCCGCCCCAACGTAGCTCACCGTGCTGGGAACTGCCAGACGGTTGTTGTCTTGTCGGCTTTTTGTATTTATGCTGATCTCGCGGATAATTTTGATGGCGAGATGCAGGATGGCAGATGCCATGCCCTGACCGGGTTTCATGTTGGAACTTATTTACATATAATATGTACACATGAATGCAAAAAAGAGTTTGAGTTTGCGGATTTGTAGTCATCATCTTGTGTCATAGTTGTCGCTAGTGATCTTTTGTATTTTTGACTATGTCACTACACTATCTACGTCCTGTCAAGAAATTTTCTGTCTGTTACTTTCGAAGTTGATACCTAAGATATCTCAATCTTCACTCTCCAACTCTTCCAAGCAAAAATGCACTTAATCCACCAAAACTAAAGGTCCAATATCCCACAGGCTCAAGCGCGCCACCGTCACCAGCGCGGGAACACGATCAGGAGGTACTATCCCGGCTCAGCAGCACGGCAGAGAAACAGCGAGCCACGTTACGTCATCAAGAGTTGCAGCTACAGGAGAAGCAGCAGCTGATTGATAGCGTAAGTTTATTAATAAGCTTCTTTAAATCCATCTTTGCAAGGGTGTTTTTCTATTACGGTAAAAAAGCTCACTGTTGCAGTTCGTGGTAAATCAACATAGGAACAGCAGTTTTTTTTTAATTACTGACCAAAAATTTTTTGTTTCGGAATGATGTTCAGACTGAATACGTGGTAAACGTTTGTGCGTCCCTTCCATTCTGTATTAATTTGCATATCAGCAAATGCTCTGGGTTTTACCAGTTTTGTTTGCCAATCTGTCACACACTTTTTTTACAAAGCTATCCGTAAAGCCATCATCTTGTTTTTACAATACAATCTCGCGATATTAAGTTTATTCTTACAAAAATCAAAAATCAAAATATTTTATTTAACATAGGCCTACATGGGCACTTATAAAACGTCAACAAAAGGTGCACGGTTCGGGTTGGTCGTTTCCTATGGAGAAGAATCGGCAAGAAACTCCATGGTTACTCTTTTAAAATCATTTGGTTTTACAATATTTGAAGTTACAGCGTTAGTACTTAAATATGGGAGGACAGCGTAGGCCCGACAATAAGTCGATTGCTTACTACAGACGGTAGTAATAGGGAAAAAAAAAAAAAAAAAAAAAAAATACAAAGCCTACAATGTCCACACATTCACAAAAAATAGGTAAATAAAAAGAATCTATACAAAAGTAAAAATAAAACAATAAAAGAACACTAACTTAACAATAGACACAGATGTTATCATCAGTGCTGTAACTATTCTGAACAATGAACGAAAGGTGCAATTATTGAAAAACTATTGTAAAAAAAAAAGAATAAAAAGTATGGAAAAAATAATATTGGGAATAGTTAAATAATATTGGGAATAGTTATAGTCTTAAACTCTGTTTCTTAAAATTATGCTTGGTGTCAATATAGTGTGCAACAATAGTTTACTTATTACTGTGGAGGCTTGTAAATACCTTGTCGCGGTTACCTCACTATAAGTTCCGTGATGCTAGTTGTAAGCCACCCAATCACAATTAAATAAAATGTTTCCCAAATGTTGAGCAAAGTCCCTCTGTCAATGTCATGGAACCGCAATAAGCGCCTTGTAACACTGTAATGATAGTAAAATAACTTACGGTATAAAAACCCGTACCCAGAAAATTTATAACGTGTAAATAAGCTTCGTTTATGTAGCAGGCATGTTAGTAACAGCTTCCCAAATCATAAAGTTTTACAGCTCAAACTTTTTTGGAATAATAGCTTATCTAGTAGTACGCCTTTTTGCGAAAATTCTATGAAATAAAAAGGCGATAAGCCAACTGCAACTGAAAATAACAAATTTTTATGTGTCCATTTTGATACCAACCGTCGCCAATTTGATCTAATCTTCTAAATTGTCTCCAACGATACCCAAAAGTACTATAGACTTGTATCCAAAGAAAAAATGCTCTTTTAAAAAGCTTTTGACGTCCCCCAAAGACCGCCAAAATGTGTTTTGGCCCACAACAAAGGAGACGGGCGAGACTACATGTATTTTGGGACCCACACTTAGAGGTAGCATTTACTATAGCAACTTATACATAGATGTAAAACGACTAAAGACTATCAAAAAAGTAAATGGAAGGTAAGACGGAAAAGTTGGGAGAAAAGCGTCTATATACAAGATAACCTAAAAATGTTACGATTAAGATTTTTAACAGTGGAATATCTCCGTAATTAAGATGAATCAGAATATAATAAAATTTGAGACGACTCATAAAGAAAGATTCGAATAAACTACTGTATATCCCTCGCAGTTTTAGTTCTAACTTTACGTGTTTTGCTTACCGTCATAAGCCAAAACCTGAATTTTTACTTCATTGCCTGTACCTAATTGACGAATCATAAAACTGCTAGACTGCAGCTAGAGACTAAACTGATTACCAACACAGTAATTAGTCCAATCACTATTAAAACTATGTCGTTACGATTTTGATCTATAAGCGAATTATAGTCAAGTAAAACGATTCTTATTACGCTGAGAGAAGATAATATTGTTTTACATAAATTATAACAGCCAGAGCTGACTAGCTATAAGAATAAAAAAGTATAAGTAAAAAATCTTATTTATTGGTATTTTACATAGTTTTTACTTTATGCAACACAGACGTTACGATGGCCAAGTTGCTCATTTTCAGGGTCGCAGCTAATCAGCCCCCAACATGAGTGACAAATGTAGTCGTCTCCTGTTATCTGGAATTAATTAATTATTTTGAAATAAATAAATTCACCTTCAGTGTAATAAACATAAAGAGTTCCATGTATAAGTAACAAAAGTGTCTGACTCGCAGGTCTCCAGGTCCCCACCCGAAAGAAAAACAGAATTGTCGTCATCATCTTCCATTTTGATGACTGAAAGATCTCAGTAAAATACACTACTTCTACTGCTGCCTCGGTCAGTCTTTTACTGCTTACTGTTTTAGTCAGATAAAGTATAGGGCAACAGTAAGAATGAGCTATATTAAGCTAGGTAAGATTACAACAGTATGTATTTATACATATAAAAGCTAAACGAATCTCAGTTTGTTGTTTAGATAGATATCCTAAATAAGTTCTTAACTTATGTTATAAATACATGTTTTTTTACGAATATACTTACATCACGTGGATACACCCATCTCTGAATTTTTTCAAAGCTCTGAGCACCTTCATCGGAGAGAAAACACCTCCGTAAGAGAGAAGTTGTAAGTGGAAATCGCAACGCATGTTTGTGGTTAAAATCTAAGTCCAAATCAAAAGCAACTCATTGTCCAGAGAAGAATGCGGTAGTTTGAGACAGGGTACAGTATCTTCAGTTCCAGATGTAAAGGACAAGTCGTCGCGATTCTACAATATCGCAATGATAATGATAAACATAAAATCCCAGACAAAAATACAAACGTAACGTTGGACTATGACATCATAGATCTGACAGTGACAGTAGTGACGGGACTCAATTGATCATCATTGATAACGTTCCTTTTATACGATTTACTACAAAATCGCCATAGTTCCATTTTTATTAGATGCTTTTGCATTGTTAATTGGCGTTTTAATATCAGGTTTGCATATTGTTTTTATTAATTTTTGACATTATAGAATGTATAAAAACTAAGAGAAAGAGCCATATATGGTAAGAAAACCCTTGAGCAAAAACACATGTCATTGGATTGGAACGTTATCGGAAAAATGTTGCGTTTTGTAATTGCACGATTACTTAATTTGAGTAAATTGAAAATATTTATAACTTTTGATTCCCGTGTCCCAAAAATTCAATATTTTTTAAATAAATATCTCATAAAATTGTAGGTATAATTATTTTATATTTACACTTGAACGGAGCTTCGTTAATTAATAGATTCTTTGGGTCCACTTTCGCCCGTCTCCTTTGCTCCGAAGAAAATTATAAGAACTTTTGTGTTATAGTTTCAAGTGACAAAGCCTTCATGTAATATTACTTGTTCTTGCTTTAAAGGTGAAGTTTTTAGCTGTAAATCCTTCAGGTCTTGTTACTCTATTCAAACTTTATACAGTTTCAAGATATGGAATATTCGTCGCTGGATTTTCGTTTCGTGAAGTTTCTAGACGTATCTTTGCTATATAAGATTCTTTTCTTAGAATAGCTATAGGTAATAGAGTACCTAAGGGTTGCACCTTATCTAGCAGCACGAAGTCGCACTTTTTCATGACCATGTTCTTCTATTATTTTCTGTCGCTCAGAACCGTCATTTGCTGGAGCGAGAAACAGTATGGCCAAGGGCACCGCCGCGTCATCGATGCTGCCTGTCTGTTTCTTGGTCTAGAAAATGACGGTTCAGAGCGACATAAAGGATAGGACCATGGAAAAGTAAGAATCCATCCATTGCGTGCTGGTTTAACCCTAAAAGTCAATATAACGATTAGTTAGCTTTCCTCCTTTAAGGGTGGTACCGCCACTGTCTATACAATAAAAAACTTCGTTAATATTAAAGCAACAGTACTCTCTCCATGGCTGCTAAAATATGTGACTGATATAAAACATTCAGAATAATAAATTGAAAGGATTGTCTTTATTAAAAGCTCGCCGTTCAATTTTCAACGCTCGGCTCTGTGCCACAAGTTGATAATCCAAAGTCAGTCAGTTATCTAGTCTTGTGAAAACAGGCTGTAGTTTTGAGACATAAAATATTCCCATTTTCCTTGTAAGTTCGGAGGTTTTTTTTCGTTTTAGACTGTCTCAAATTTTTAGAGTCGTCGAGTAATCAAAATCTTGGACTTCCAGATTAGTAAGTCCTTAAAAAACACATCTTAAAACCTAATCAAGTAGACAGACATCTTCAATCTATTACAGTGTCTAAATTTAGCATCAAACCTTTTCATCAGTCCCCCAGCCTAATTTTAGCACATCCATAAATCGCGCCATCCTCCATAAAGTCTCGAACGAGGTGCTGTAAACATTATCTCAACTTAACAACGTAGCCTTTATGTGTACAGCGATAAGGTTGAATGTCGCAGTTAAATGAAACTAGGCAGTAAAGACTGTCTTTAATGGGGTTGATAACAAAAAGCCTATTGCGTCGTGTAGTTGCTTGGAGTACCTAAATAGGTGTTTATATGAAGAAGATCAACTCTGAATCAGCTATACCTAGAATATGGCAGGCGCTTTACATAGATCACGACGCCATATAGGCTTCTTCATGCTGAAAAGTAAAACGTCCATTTGGTTCAAAATACTGTATGTCTGGTAAAATATAGCAATCGGCGATATTTTACACGCCGGTACGAGTATTCGGACTGAAAACGCAACTAACGCATCTTTTTCGAGGTAGACAATGCGCGTTACAAAGAACAAAAAGAAGTGTATAAAAAACGCCTTGTGCAGAAGATGAAGAAGCCTTTAATGGAAATTATGTGTTTCCTACAACTCCGCTAATTCTTTTCTAATTAATTTCATTGCGGGATCCAAGACACTTAAATTGTTTCTCTGGGACTTCGTCGAGCTTCATTGTCTCGGCGCTTTTCTGGTGGTCGCCACTGACGATTCTGGTTGAAAACCAGTCAGTGGCGACCGTTAGTAACAGTGTTAGTGGCGACCGGTAGTAACAGTTGTTTAGGAGCAGCGTTGCCCCAAAAAATAGCTTTAACAGGAAGACGGACCATCAACCTCCAGGTGGCCTATCTGCAAATTTCATCACATCTTTAAATAATAAGAACTCAATTCGCGCGTACTCGTCGATGGCATCGACTGCTAGTGTTAGATTGGTTCAATAAGCCGACGTCACCGCGTGGCTGCGCACATCCCTTCCATCTTATTGAAATGTCTCTCTCTTTTATTAAAAATCTCTGGAATATTTTCCAACGCTGCGAGTATTTTTCTCCACATTTCGAATCTTGATAAAATTTGTATCGCGATAAGATTGTTTTGTAAATATTGGTTGTTGTTTATTCCCTTCGTTGGTGTAGTGCTCGCGAGCGCGGGTGCTGAGGATGAGGAACTGGAAGCGATTTCCCGGTCGGGCAAAGTGTAATTGAGCTATTCTCTTTTTTTGCCACTTTTACTAATAATTAAAAGACCCTTAAAGAAGCCGAAAGGCACTTTTTCTCCACGTCATTGCGATCATTTTTGAAGTGAAAACTTCTTTAGCGGCGTTGTTTGTGATGAGTAAAAAATGCTAAACTCGCGTCAGATAGTCAGATCGAAAATTCGTAACGAAAATTCGTCGACAGATTGACATTAGGTTACGAAGGAATTTGAACTTGGTGACATCTGTCATTGATTTTGGGTTTCCAAAACCGGATAGTTATCTTATGCACAAACAAAACCTTCGGTTTCTCCAGAGAGGTAAAATTCGTAAGACGGATTGTAATAGTTCTGAAGTGTTAAATTTTTAATGTAATATAAATTGTCATGTTTGTGTACGATAGCGCAATAATAGTATATTGTGTATTAAGGGCGGTAAGTAAGGAATTACGATCGAGGCTCTAGTAGAAGCCCGAAGTCGAAGACTGAGGGCTTTCTGAGTCGAGGTTCGTAATTCCCGTACCGCCCGTGAAACATACAATGTTTTTCATCACACTTGCGAGTTAAAATTATGAATATACACAAGTCAGCACACATATTATTACGAAATACGTGAACTGATTTGCGGATGGCGGGCTGTTTGCCCACACCACAGATTATACAAATGTTTTGTTCAGAAACTTTAAAGGCAAAATACTTACCTAGGTATATACAGCCATTACGGAGTGTAAAAAAATAAAAAATTCGACGTTTGGATACAAAAAACTATCGATTATTTAGATTTTAGAACATTAGTTGAGTAGTTAAATAACATGTAGCGAGATTGAATGAAATTCCTGTTTAGATAACATTTTAAGACAAATTTTCAATTGCGTGTAAACTCCTTGCTTGATGAACTTGCATGACCTGTGTGCTGTCAAGCGGTGCTGTAAATTAAAAAAAAATTACTTACCGCCCTAGGGTTTTATATGGGGCATTACAGCCAAGTTCACCTGTATGTTATGACACTGTTTACGTGCAAGTGTGATGAAAATTAAAAAAAAAATACTTACCGCCCTAGGGTTTTATATGGGGCATTACAGCCAAGTTAACCTGTATGTTATGACACTGTTTACGTGCAAGTGTGATGAAAATGAATATTGTATTTTACCACATAAATGAGATAGTACTTTATACTGATAATTAAAGAATCCGTGCAAAATTATTCCCTAACCATTCCAAAATATCAAAAATGTACAACGTTAATATTTAAGTTTTCACTTCTGCCGGCACTCCCGGAGTGCAAACCGCTTTTTATTGTTCTAGAGTGTAGATGGTCTAGAATCTAGACCATACCTGGGAACCTTCTAGTTGACGAGATATTGGGGGTCAAAGTACTAACCTTTTCCCAAGTCTTTTTTTTTAATACAAGTTTTTAATGTTATGACTATTATACTTAAAATACCTCCACGACTTCTGTACAATTCAACGCATGCATCAGCACAATGTTTGCAGTGCGTTACATTGATTTTTCACCCCAAAAAAATAAGTCGTTTCCCAGCAATAATTTTTGCGTAGTATTACTTACTTTGATGTACAGAATGCTTGATTGCCATTTACACCTTGTATAAGTATCGAATGTAAAATGGAGTCTGGAATTATGCCCGGTTGATGGCTATACGCTCACCCCCTAAAACATGGACATAAATGTAACAGGCGAAATATCCCTTAAAAATTATAGGCCTGATGTTATGTTTATTGACCTTGAATCGAAATAACTCATAGTCATGAGAAGAGGCCTTTGCCCAGCAGTGGGAAAACGCAGGTTAACAATAGCGTAGTAAGTTAGTAATAGTCTTCACATTCCCAGTTTTAACACAATGTTATTCCTGATAAGATTAGTTGTTGCCGGCTTTGTTCTGCAAGTGCTGCCATGCTTGATAACAAAGATTTGATGATTGTTCTGTTGTTGTAGGCATTTGTCGAATACTGGTTTTAGTTTGCCAATATTATGAATTACTGCGAAAAACATATTTTGGAAGAAATAAGACAAAGAAAACGTATACACTATTTAATTGAGCCTAACCATGCTACAATGAGTTGCTCCAGAACTGAACTTCGAATTTGGAGCTATCACCTAAGTTCACCAATTAAAAAGTAATAGAGAAGTATGGAACAAGAAGACATGCTGCGCCGACCCAAAATAAATTGAGATACGGACAGCAGAATGCTCATGACTAGCGTCCATCAATCGTTGTATTGTATAGACATCTCTTTAACAATATGAGGTGAGCTTAAGGATGATAGCGTTCCCTCACTTAACAACACAACACAACACCACACCTATTTGCCCCGAAGGGTTAAGCAGAGGCGTACCTATAGTTAATCCACTTATCGCCAGTTATGTTTATGTCTCATGTTATAGCAAGGTGCAAGACCCGTGCAAAATTTTGATAGGCCATTAGCAACGAGTTGCCATAAAGTCGTCCTTTAATTTAAACACATCAGACATTTTCGATAAACTGCAAAGCTGGAAGAAAAGTAATCATACGCTTCCAATCTGTCTTTGGTTAGATCCTCAAAGAGTACTGGAAAACCTGCTCAGGTGGAGATTCATTAAAGACTGAATATTTACACTTCAGTGTAAATTTTTGTGTTTCTCCACAAACGATGGGACATTTCAAATCGTGTCCTGCCTGTCCTGTTGCTTGAACTTCACAGGAGCTGATGGACTCTACTTAAAGTGCCAAAATCGTTTCCAAATTTTGGGCTGACTCCATTTAATTGTCATCGACACGCTAAGAAGCCTCATTCACACAGAACCCCTTCTACCACACCATGAAGAGCGTTTACGCCTTACGACACACAAATACATTTTATACAAACTTTCAAGACCTTACTATCCGAAATTACTGAACCGATTTTAATGAAACTTCATACGCATACGCAAGATTCATAGGTCTTAAAACATATTCGAAATATTTTTTATTTTTTTTACAGCAAAATTAGACCGATTATAAATTAACTATGGAAACAGAAATTTTCAATTATCTTTTTTTTTACGGACATTTCGTAAATGTTTTTTGTAACTTTTTAGACCTATGTATCCTGCTTTTGCGTATTAAGTTTCACTAAAATCGGTTCAGTAATTTCGGAAAATAAGTACTTGAGAGTTTGTTTGAAATGCAGTGTAAATGCATGCGGTGTAAACTAATCGCTAGTCACATTACATAAAGAGTTCCAGTCTAATGGGAAGTTCCTTCGTCATAATTGCTAATCGAATGAAAATCAAAATCGTTGTGTAAGGTGCCGGCAACAGCGGATGGCATACGGAACTACATTAATAGGCTCGTCTGAAAGAGTATTATGGTATAGCTTGTTTATATCATTGATGTTATCAAATCATCATCCTCTTGCGCTTATGCCAATTTATTTGGGGTCGGCGCAGCATTTCTTCTTCTTCCATACTTGTCATCTCATGAGACTTCCTTTCGTGCCATTTCATCCTTCAAACAGTCCATTCATCGTTTGTTCGTCTTCCTCTACTCTTATAACCATCCACATTCATACTCAAAACTTTCCTCACGACGTTTTCCTCATTCGTCCGCATCACATTCCCATACCACGACAACCGATTACCACACATCTTTTCAGTCACCGGCGCCACTTTCATACTTCCTCTTATGTAATCATTTCTTATTTTATCCATTCGTGTAACACCACACATCCTCCTTAGCATTCTCATGTCAGCCACATACAAATGCCTTTCATTCTGCCCAACATTCTGATCCATACAAGACAGCTGGTCTAACCATTGATGTTATCAAATATCAATAACAATGATGAGCGCGAGTTTTATGGAATTAGAAGCAGCTTTTCTTCTGCTTTCTTCATCTTCTGACTGGTGCTCGTCTGGTGGTCGCAATCGCGACTGCTAAGCATGAGGTCTTGGGTACGATTCCCGGGTCGGGCAATTTTGTAATTGGGGTTTTTTAATAGGAATTTCTCAGTAGCAGCGACGGAGGCAGGATTTGTGCCCGTATTGATGGCAATAGCCTCGCCTCCTATGGGGCTTAAACATAACTGGCAGAATGTGGGTGTACTATTAGGTACACTTCTGCCCAACCCTTTTGGGATTACAGGCGTGATGTTTTCTTTACAGATACTGATACTCTGGTCTTCTACTATCCAATAAGTTTTCTAAAAACTCCCAAACAAATCACCTTATCACTTACTCAAAGCCTTGTATGTCAGTGTAAACACACAAATAAGTCCGTATCCAAGGCTACGCGGGTACCGTCAAGGCTACTCCTAGGGAGACCACTTGTGTTATCAGTTGTTGTCTTGTTGATATGTCGTTAACCTTCGTCTTGTGTCATGGTAGGAAGCGGCTTGTTTTGAAGTTATCTGAAGAAGTTTGGTGGTTAATATTGATACCTAACTAGCTTTTTTCCAGCGGCTTGGTTCCCGTTCGCTGTACGGAAATTACGTCACGGGAACGTTTTAAACATAGCCTATGACACTCGGGTATAATGTGGCTTCCTGTTAGTGAAAGGATTTCGGAATCGGTTGAGTAGTTCCGACAATTGACGTGCCCCACGGTTTTATTTTAGTCTAGTCTATGCATATTGTATCTATTTTATTATTTTTTGGTTTTTAGTACATTTATCTTAAACATTGCAATGTATGTTTAACATAAAACCGTTTAACTTAAAAAGTTTTTTTTACCTATTTTTATTTAGGGTTTAGGATTGTCATAATTCGTTTAGTGATTATGTTTTGAAAAAAAAAAGGAAATGGTAGGTGCATGTATTAATAAGACCTAGATTTTTTGGAAAAAAAAACATTGCTCAATTTGCTCAATTGTTCAAAAACAATGCATCTGCATTATCCACGAAGAAAAAAGCGGAATACGTTTGTATGGACAAAGGCCCACTAGAGAGCCCTCTTAAAACTCCTTCGTAACTTTATATCTACTTCAAGAATCACGATATCCAGTTTTTCTTCAATAGTTCATGCAAATGCTGCCCTTCTTAAACAAAATGGCGGTCACTCAAACCCGGTGTGGGTTTGAGCGCCATTTTCAAAGGTCATAGCGCAAAAGGTCAGAATACAAACAGCCAGTCGTAATGAAAAATTTAATATAACATTATGAAAATCTCGTTACGAGACCTCCTTGCTTATTTACACCTTGAATTATTATGCTCGAGTCTACTTAGTGAGTTGATGAGATGTATGATGAGGTTCGTGTTTAAAATACGAACTTTTTGGAACCGACCTAAAAAAAAGAATGTAGATTTTCATTTCTTTTTTCTTGCCAGTGTTTTTACTGCGGTAACTAGGTATTGGAACGTTAATGTTTTTTTTTTAAGAAAACTTTGCCACACTTGAATTTTTTCCTGTACCGTGAGTTCGGTTACAAACATTTAAACTCACATACAGAAACAGCCAATTGTCTGTAGGGCTTACAAATATTTGTTCCGTGCGAGGATCGAACCCGCGACACGCAGCGCATTAGTCAATCGCTTAGCCACTGCGCCAACCGTGTCCTCCTATGTGTCGCTTTACTGGATATTCGTTAGAATTTTGAAAGTCGAATTAAAAATCCAATAGGAAGATTTTACGTTTTGCTATTTAGCAATAACAGGCCAGTCTAGTTTTGTGCTTGGAAGATGGCACAGGCTTGTCACCACACCAGCCAAATGCATGTTCTAGGACACACCGTGATTCATCAAACTGTACATTTCCAGTATAACATGGTCTTCCTTTGTATTGATTTTCGGTACAATGAGAGATCTGTATAAACTGGTTTTGTATAGCTGGATTGCTCGTTGTGCTTACACTTCTGCCTACCTCCTCAGGGAACACAGGCAGACGTAATACAATACCATACCTATGTGAAAAATTAAATATTGACAAGAATTTATAGGAGGGACCACGTTGTAAATTCTTCGGACAATTTGTTGTTGTGGTTGACCGAAAATGAATTAATAATGATCTGGTGAGCAAAAAGCTAAGCCATAGGTTTTGGTCGCTACACAAAATACAACATCGATGAATGCCGTTTTATTTTTTGTATAGCGTACTGTTGGTTTACTAATAGGCATCCCCGACTCGACGAAGAAGAATGAAAAGGGGACCTACCTACATTTAAGCATACCTTATAATCATCAGCCTATAATGTTCCCACTGCTGGGACACCGGCCTCCTCTCTATGAGAGGGAGTGGGCTGTGTAATCGTGGGCTCAGAGCATGTTAAAAGCGTACCTACTTAACCTTATTATAATATTTTGGACTTCTGTATTTCCGCTTCAACGTAATGGATGATTTGTTTGCGTGTGGCGTTATTTCTGCACGCAAGCTAAAAACAAAAAAACCTTTCATAACACTAATATTATATTAACAGAGAATTGACCATTTAGTGAAAACTGCCAAAAAGTAATAGCACATAAACATAGCTCTTTTTAGGGCAACATAGCCATCTTGTCACGGGCTAGACGATTAAAGCAATACGATAAGTAAGGATTGCGACTGTTGAGCATGAGCTCCTGGGTTCGATTGTCGGGCGGAATTTCTCCGTAGCTACCACGAGTCTGGATTTGTGCCCGATTGATGGCAATAGGTTCGCCACCTATTACATGGGACGTCTACATAACTAGCGATTGGGGGTACTATTAGGTACCTACACCTCTGCCTGACCCTTCGGGGATTACAGGCGTGATGTTATGTTATGATATAATTAAGGACACTGGTTTTGGTATGAACCGATCGGACAGTAGCGAGACAGCAGTGACTGTACAGTAGGTTTCCGCCACTCGCCAGCGTACGTTTAGTCGCTACTCGCCACTGTCCTTGACCAATGTAAAAAACCGGCCAAGTGCGAGTCGGACTCGCGCACGAAGGGTTCCGTACCATTATTTATAAAATCACTTTTTTGTACAGGAGCCTTCTTAAATATTTATTTTATTATGTTTTTATTATTTGTTGTTATAGCATCAACAGAAATACATAATCTGTAGAAATTTCAACTGGCTACCTATCACGGTTCATGAGATACAGCCTAGTGACAGACGGACAGCGAAGTCTCAGTAATAGGGTCCCGTTTGACCCTTTGGGTACGGAACCCTAAAAATTGGCAGCGACTATAGAGTAAACAAATGAACGTACTTGTTTCTGTTTCCAACACACAATGGGTCACCGCGACGCGGCTTGTCACACGAAGAACACATGTGACGCTGTGTGCTTGACTGTGAACGTAGCCTTAGAAGTGTATACGTGTAAAATCCTTTAGGCCCGGACTCCACCAAAGCGAAGTCGTACGATATGTGAGGAGATGCTTAGCAGCGAGGGTGTATCACAAGAAGCCGTGCGGAGATGCGTACTGGCTAGATCGGATCAGGGGTGTGTGTAGAGTCTACTCACGCTCAGCGACAAAATATATGAGACTCTGCTGAACCGTTTCTACTCAATCTAAGCGAAGACGAGTAGTGTAAATAACAAAATTACGTTGATGGTTTACAACACATATCCTGTACTCTCGTCTAGTCTCTGTTTCGGTGGAGTCCGGGACTCAATCTTAACCTTTTGAACGCTATTGTCACATATAAGTGACAAGCAAGCGTGTGCCCTGTACGCCAACGACACAAATATGTGACAAAAAAATGTGGTGCACTATAACACGAAATAAGTAAATTAATTAATTAATTTTGTGTGTGTTTATTTATATATCTTTAAAATGTGATCTATATATCTTAAATATTAAATGTCTTATCAGAAATAAGTTGAAAATACTTTTGAAATCCTTTTTTTGTTTGTAAGTATTTGTGGTGATTTTGTGGCTTGGCGTGGAGGGCACGCGCGTGCGTTTATATGCTCTGGCGTTAAAAAGGTTTAAGGGATTCGTGGTCTTAGAGGGAAGGGACTTGGGTGGAAGTCAAGACGTATGGCAGTTGGCCAACACCACCATCTGTGCGATAACTAAAACTTTAGTCAAAAGTGGGTGTTTTTATGATTTTTCATTCCCTAGACAGCATTAATTTAAGTTTAAAGTTTGCGAAGAACCTTTGAGCGGTTCTTTTTTTACGATCATAGACTTTTGATCGAAGAACTTACAATTCTGTGATCCCTCTCTCACCACACGTAAAAGACTTGGGCCTGTATATAGACGATACTTTCTGTTGGAATAAGCAGGTAGCTCAGATTAGCCAGAAGGTCACATACTCACTGCGGTCTCTCTATAGATTCAAACATTTTCTCCCATCGAGCACTAAAGTAACTTTAGTCCAGTCACTTGTGCTTCCCATTATCGACTATGCTGATGTTTGTTATTCTGATCTATCCCAAGAGTTTCTGAACAAATTGGATCGTCTTCTCAACAATTGCATTCGCTTTATTTTTGGCCTACGTAAATACGATCACATCTCTTCATACCGTTCTCAGCTTAAATGGCTGCCTATCCGGCGTAGGAGGTCCCTCAGATCTCTCTGCATGCTCTTCAACATCATGAACGATCCTTGTGCTCCAGATTACCTAAAAGAATGTTTCAAAGTGTTGGGCAGTTCTCACAGTCGTAACCTTCGAGCTTCTAATAACCTACTCCTTGAAATTCCTTCACACCGTACTGGTTTTATGTCCACTTCTTACGTTGTCTCAACAATTAAACTCTGGAACGCGCTACCCCTTGGCATTAAAAAAAGCTGAAAGCAAAATGGCTTTCAAAAGAGCAGTTCGGAAGTACTATTTGAAGTCAGAATAGATTGCTCGCAACCTAGTTTGTCAGTCTTAGTATTTATTGTAAGGTTTCTCGTTTTAAGGATTATTTGTATGTATTATATTATATATTAGTTTATTTGATCAGTATATATATTTATTAGCATGTACCTATTTATGCATATCAGTTTATGTTAGCTAAATGGTATTTTTCATATTATTATTTTTTTGTACTCTACCACAATGCTGTCCTATTTGACCCAAAGGTTGACTGGTAGAGAATGCCTTGTGGCATTAAGTCCGCCTATGTACCACCAATGTACGTGAAGTTTAAATAAATAAATAAATAAGAACTTTATGATAACATGGTAAAGAAGACTGGGACATTATTTTGTAGTATCTCTATTTATACGCAGCCAGTATACGTACAACCCGAGATTAAAATCATTAAGCACTCTTAGGTTAGTTTTCTGATAAAGAAGACCAAAGACACGATGGATGGACTGTGTGAAGGATGGTAGGGATGCAGAAGTGATTGCTGAGATGACGAGTAATAGAGAGATATGGAAAAAGAATACATCCTGCGCTGACCCCAAATAAAATGGGATAAAGGCAGATGAAAGATAATAATTGTTTATTTTTTTATTATTGGTGTGTGCTAGCTGACATGTGACATTAATTTGATGTAAGTAATGGATTCCTTGTTTCTATAAACTTGAACACTATTGTATAGAATCTGGTTCTTCTAACCTAACAGACAGATGTGTTGCTTGCGAGTTTGTTTCGCCACTTCTTCTTCCCAGCTAATACACTAGGAAGTGGCGAAGGGCGGGCGTTTTGGGGGACTGTCTCTTGTAATTTTGACGTTCAAAAAGTGCTGATTATCAGCCTAGTTTGAATAAATGACTTTGGATTTTGTGATGCACCTAACGTTTTTTCCGACTTTTAATTGAAATTCGCTATGTTTGAGATGAATGTGTAATTTTCATCTATGAGGCCATTGGATTGTTCAAGATTTTTATCAAATAACCGAAACAAATCTTGACACAGAGGCTTACAATTTAATTCACACAGATTGCATCGAGGATACACACAGAGACCAATAAAGCTATACAAAACCAGTTTATGCGGACCTCTCACTGCACGGGAAATCTGTACAAAGCTAGGCCATGTTATACCAATGTGCCAATGTTTTTATCATATCATAAAAATAAACTGCATCGCGTTATCGCGGATAAAAATTAAGTCGACAAGTGATTGATATTTAGCATTTTTATCAATTTAGGTCAGATTTATTATTGAGCCTGGATTAGCCTCGACTGAGCTCATTTTGAATCACTCGCTAGTGTCTATCTGAGCGAAGAAACCAGACTGGTGGCAAAAAAACTGGCACTTATACTTACTGGCACTTAACTGAAACTTTGTAAATTGCTACTATATGGGACCCATTGACATTTTAGGCCTAGCCCATTCGTTTGAATTTTAGTAGTCTGGTATCATTATTATCCTGTTAGGACTTTTTTACGAAAATTTCCGACGTCAAAAAAACTCCAATGCGTTCTAAATATATAAATCAACTAGCTGTCCCGCGCAACTTCGTCTGCGTCACATTTTCCCCGTTTTCGCAACATTTTTCATTGCTGCTCCGCTCCTACAGGTCGTAGCGTGATGATATATAGCCTATGTCCTTTCCCAAGTTGAAATCTATCTTCTTGCCAAATTTCATTAAGATCCGATCAGCCGTTTAGTCGTGAAAAGGTAACAAACATACAAACAAACAGAGTGACATTCGCATTTATAATATTAGTATGGATTGTGCGACATAAAATGCAGTAACACTTTGATGATAAAGAGCTTTTTTGGAATGGCTTCAAAAATTTATAATAAAATACCCGATAAATTTATAATAAAATACGAACATTGCCCCTATCAAAATTTAAGATATCTATCCTCTCTATTAATAGAAAAATGTTATTATACTGTTCCAGATTTTATAAATGATAATTTTTTAATATTTTTTAGTTTGTACTTCGTTTTGTTTTCATTGTTTGTTTTATTAAGCTTTTTTTAAGTATTTTAGTTTTTTAATTGCATTTTATTTAAAATTTGTATGCCTTCGCGGCAAAACATAGCGCTCAAATGTTACCCTAACACCTTTATGTAAATACCTATGTTTAACAAATAAAGATTCTGATTCTGACTGGGTTTTGACCAAATATTTTCAAAAAATGTAGGAGTTTTAATTCCCGACATACATAGCCTGGCCTTTTCCCGACAATTTTTGGGTGGGTTTCTAGTCTACCCGAATGCAGCACCAGTATTTTTTACATGGAGTAAAGCTCAGTTACTGGGGAACACGATACCACTTGGTAAGACTTTGTCTTTAATCCCGATACTTACATCTTAAACAATGGTCACACATCCTCAGATTGACTGCAACCAGCTTTGTTAGTCGTCCTCTCATGACACAAGTTTTTATCTTCCATACATATAAAATTTGACTCGCACAGCATCAACAAAGTAACAAAGCCCTCATTATAATAGCGCTTTACGTGTCACGCATAACAAAGTTTAATGTTCCTACCTGCGTGAAAAGTTATTATTTTATACGGGATGAAAAGGATACGTTTCATATTATGTCCTGAAATATTCATCCTTTCTTCACGACGTGTTTGAATTGCAAATACATTTCCAAAACTTACTTTTTATTCCTAATCTTAAGTAATTTATTCAAAGTAGGAGAATCAGCAATTTTTGAACGTCAAAAACTACGTTTATATGTATAAATCAGCCACAAAGCATGCAAGAAAATAGGTGTCTGATGAGATGACGAGTAATAGAGAAAATGGAAGAAGAAGACATGCTGCGCCGATCCCAAATGAATTGGAATAAGGGCAAGAGGATAAGTCTGCCCCAGAGAGAAATGGAAGATGGGGGGGATGCCTTGCCCAGGAGTGTGTGTCAAAGTTAGCCCCCCGAAATATCTTCCCTTAACCATTAACCTAGTACTTGGGAGACGAATCATTAGCGGAAGAAACTCTACAGGAACTTACTGTCTGTTAAGTTAGAAGACAAGTTATTAGGAGTACAAGGCACGATAATATTGCAAACATTTTCAATAGAAAATCGAACCATCTTATTCATGGCTAATACATTGTCTAGAACTTATAATACCAGGGTTAGCTTCTTTTTAAAAACTATCCATCACAATCTCCCCAACTAAAACAAAACTATAACCCCACCGCTCTAAGGTCCATGTTCCCACAATTATAATGCTAAGTACTTCTGATCCCCCCGCTACTGTTTTTGGGGTCAAGGGGTCGAAATAGGTTAATGTAGTACTTGTTTTGCATTGAGCTGGCGGGTTGCAGTCGTTGCATAAATTAGAGGCTTGTGCAAGTTGCTGGTCAGGTTTCAGACTGAATAGCGGCTGAATTTTGTATTTTATTTAAAGGCTTGGAGTAATTGCTGCCTCTATTCTGTGGTAAGCCTTGGTTAGGTCAGGCAGTTTTCAGGCTTTTGGACCTTTGTAATGTTCATATTTGCAATTTCGTCGAACTAGGTGATTTTCTTTGAACTTACCTTTGAGCGTATCTACGAAAATCTAAATTGAGTCGTCCCAGATTTTGGTAAACAACTAGCAAACAACAGTGCACGCAGGATACGATTTTAATACGGGTTGCAGACCAATAGCTAAGCTAAGTAAGTTTAGCTTAGCTCGCATAGCTAACGCAGTTTTTCATACTTGTGTGCAAACTGCAAAACCAACTTAGCTTAGCTCTTGGTCTGCAACCCGTATAAGTGCCTGTCTTATGTGGATCAACTTCACATTTACACTCTTAGACCGTAGAGCTATCTATGAAACTCCAAAAGTAAGCTCTACATATATCATCAGACTCTCGCCCTTATCCCAATTCATTTAGGGTCGGCGCAGCATGTCTTCTTCTTTCATACTTCTCTATTACTCGTCATCTCATCAGACACGTCCTTTCTTGCCGTATCATCCTTCACACAGTCCATACATCGTTTATTTGGTCTCCTACCCTTTTAGCCATCCACATTCCTACTCAAAACAGGTTCTACATACATCTTCCAAGTTATTTGTATAAGTGCACACCCGAGAAATAAATCTAAAATATCTAATATATTTCTGCCACAAAGCAACACTGTTATTCAATTTGGAGGGTAGTAGAGCCGGGAAATTTCACGCAGGTGAGATTTTTCAGCTTTGCCATTTCAAATTTCTGTATTAACCATACGGCATTAACCATTTGCGATCAGTTGAACTTTCCGACTTTCCGGCGAACTTGTTTGTCACCATAATTTATTTTAGGATCTCCATCAAAAGACATAAAATTACACAAAATTATTAGATAATGGACAACAAAAGGTAGGTAGGTTAGGTACTCATTCACTTATAGAATACCACAGCATGCGCAATAGATTGAACAACTAAGCCCTTAATAAAGGAGAAAAAAAAAATTGCAGTTTAAGAATGTTAATCATATAACTTTCTTCACTGATTGAACTGTCTCGTTTGTCTACTGTTCGTCAGCACTACTTACCGCTGAGCTTGAGACCTTGAGGGTTCGATTGCCTGTAAAAGTGGGATTCCATTTGAAATCTTTCAGTAAACCAGCTCAGAGTCTGAATATGTCAGCAGTTGATAGCAATGGGCTTGTCTCCTGCTACATGGGATTTAAACATAACTGGCGAAATGTAAATGGACTATTGGTACATCTGTGATCATGGAGTTCATTGCCATTCTTCTCCATGAGATCTCTTTTTTTTTTCGGATGGGATATTTTCAAATGACTTCTCCCGCTCTGGGCGGAGCGGAACGGAGTGTCAGACTTGACTGACTAAAACCCATCCATGTTCCTTCTTAGCCCTTTGTGTTCCAGGGCCACGGTATCTCTTTCGAACAGCCCGCAGCCCTGACAGGCATCGAGCCTCTCGGAATCCTTCCGATTTGCTGACATCTCCTTGAGGCGCGCGTGGAACACGAACGCGCCGTCGGCACGGCCTGTCGTCATAAGACGGACGGACCTCCATGAGATCTAAGATTTTGAAATGGCTTTTATGCTTGTTTGTGGTGGTGACTGTACGTAGGTAGCTGTGTGTTTTTGACTACATGCTGTCAGGGGTCTATTTGAAATAAATGCTTTGAGCCAAATCTTCGACGATTCCAAGCATGATGTTTCCTTTAATTCACTTAAACCAAAATACGTGAAAATAAATCGTATTTCAATACCCTGAATGTGTCTGAAACGAGCTCGTAAAGCTTTATTAGTTTCGTGTAAGCAATCTCTATCTAGGATGCTTGTAGGTTGTAAATCTGGACTAGGTGTGGTTCGGGCCTAATTTAATGCCTATGTGAGGTGTATCCTCATGGAGGGTACTACATTTAAGGTGTTCATAATGTAGGAAGGTTCCGGGTTTCTATGTAACTGATCGTTTGTTTTGGTTTGGGAGCTCGTGGCTATAACTGTCACGGAGATCAATCTTCAAGTCAAACCGCCCTTACCTAGGTTGATCTGTGGATGGGTGACCACCACATTCATACCGAGTTTCCTGCGTGCTTCGGAAAGCATGTTAAGGCGTTGGTTCCGGCTGTCATTTGTAGATGTTTGACAGTCTTCACAGGTAGTTAGTGGCGTGGGGGGAGAACGATTATTACTAAATAAATAATTAAGTTATCTAAAAATTTTAACAAGGAATTGTTATTTCAAGCTACGAACGAAAAACATACAATTTCAGGGTGGAAACATTGCAACGTCGCGTTTTTTTTTTTATACCCGTCTTAAAAATCTGACAACAACAACATCAAGACGAAAACGCCGACAAATTATCCATCTTCATCATCTCCGAACAAATTAACCTTTAGGAATCCCACGCTTTCTATTGCCGGCAATTTGTTTTCATTAAAATTCACTTAGGGCTTCATCTATTTTATTTGATCAATAAGTTCGGACAAAGCTTCGAGTGTAGGCGTGATTGCAAGATTAAGGGGGTAGGTACACTCGCGAAATGTGCAGATTAGTCACATTGAGGGCAATTTTTACGTATGTACGTATATTCAGTGTTCTTTACCAATCATCCCCTCTTGTAAGCACAAGGGGGAGTAAGATGAGTGTGGTAATGCCGGTAGTGGCGTGCCTAGGAACTAACAATAATATGACAAGCCTATAAGACAAGGAGACTGTTCAGAAATCCTAAAATAATGAAGAGTAGTAGGTTATAAGGGCAAGCCAAGCTTGTATGAAAGTACCGCCACTAAATGCGGGGTACTCTGTATGAGGTATGAGACTGCTAGTTAAGACCACTATTTTCTGGAGACTTGTTATACCTTCTTCGATCCGCGAATATATACAACCGCGCTTATTAGCGGTCAATCACTTTTCACCCTTATTTTCTGAAACATAGGGTTGTTGGTCGACCGTCAGTGAACGCGGTAGTACTTTTGTCAGATATTTGGCTTCCTTGCTTTGTCCCCCTACCGATCAAACATAGACATCATTTGATAGCTATAACGTCTGTGAGTCATGAAAACCAGGGGGAAACATGGAATCATTTGCATAAATCCATACTGTATGATTCAACTTGAAAAGGGCTGGAATTCGTGCACTGCGGTTACTAATGGGGAGACTTGCGAGTACATTTTTACTAAGTTAGCACCCAAATATTTGGCATTCTTTTGACCCAGTGGCTGTCGGTAGCGTAGATAACGTGCGCTAGTCACGGTTCCAATCACCGATGTGAATTTGCTACTGGCAAAATGGGAAGTTTTATAACTGAATGTCAGCATTTGGGATAACGCACATCTGAAGCTACTGGGTCTAGGAGCATATGATGTTGTACTGGAGATTATGAAGTAAGATAGCGTAAGAAAGCATTTTAGAAAAATCTTTCTCTTATGGGGATCAAAGTTTGTCGTCTCAATGCTATTCTTAAAAGCAAAAGATATTGTAACATTCGTTTTTACAAGTTTTGGTAGACTTCTATACTAAACAATAATATTTCTTGAAAAAACTGCTACTACACAGTATAAACCCTTTTATTTCAAGCCCACATGTTCCGAAACAGTACGGTACAAGTAGTTTATTCAAGCATTCACTGAAAAGGAACCCTCCATTCTTGAGAGTTTTGTAACAAATGTTTCTGTAATTTTTGGCAGACTTCTAGGCAAAACAAACATTTCTAGAAAGAACATTATCTACACAGCAAAACCACGACCTTCTATTTCAATAAAACCAATATCTCAAGAAACTACGCCAGCATTTCGGCAGCATTACAGCTTTTTTTTTGTATATGGCTTCCAGTATACAACGTAGGCATTTTAGTTTTCGCTCAAGCATTCACTGGAAAACGATGTCTGGTCGTAACTACCGACGGCTGACCGTGACGCAGCTATTCCGATATTCGCCGCACTTCTGCAGTAAATATACGCAGGATTAGAACTTTCCATGCCAGTAAACAGAAACCAAAGTTTCGTAAATACTTATTTCTGAAAAGATGGAAATTGAAAACGTTTGTGCGTGAACATGATTGAATAGGAAGGCGTGCGTGTAAACTAGATGCATGGACACTATGAACGTGGACGAAGTCAAAGAAGCATGTAAGGATCTAAGAACGTGTAGCTTTGTATTTTCTGCTCACCTCCTTGGGAAGAAGGTTTTGTTTATGTATGGAATTGGGAGTTTTTATTAGGGCGGTTTCAGATTTGCGTATTTTCATATCCCGTATAAGCTCGTTTTTATAAGCGTTTGTAGGCGCGTATGACTAGGTCTTTTGCCACACGCGAAACCCGTATGAAGCGTGAGCGAGCGAGAGACGCTTCCCCGTACGCCCACTCACCCCACGCGTTAGCAGATACGAATTTTATTGTAAACGCGCTGAAAAACACGCTAGTCTGGAACCGCTCAAAAGTGGCACTTTTTGACGGTATACGTACGTTTGAAGAATAGGCTGAAGAGAGGAAAGCTTTGGTAAGTAATTGTGTCATCATTTTCTAAATGAATCCGGTGGACTAAAACTTATCGTATTTGTCAAGACCCTGTGTTTAATCACACAGATCAATCGATTCAATCAAACACAATCTTTCAAGAATTTTCAATTACAATTCTAGGACGAAAGCCAGCCAAAGCAAATGCGAAATTCTGTTCGACGAGTACCAATCAGCGCCCTCAAGGGACAGATTGCTAGTTAAGTGCAAACAGCTGATTCTGTAGCTATTGCTAGGTAAGTAGGTATGCAGGGTAGTTGGGAAAAACGACTAACACAATCTTCTTAGAAGACCAAAGAAATTTATTTATTTATTTATAGTTAATTAAAACGGTATAACACCAATTACAGTAATCAACATGGAAACAAAAAAAGGTAGAACATAAAACTTGCAGAAACTTGTACAACTATTACAGTAAATCTTACATAGGGACCTCCTTTTAAGTAAATTATATACCTGTGCTAGAAGGCCCCGCTCTTCAATTACAAATAAAAAATAAAAAATGGTAAAAGTATAATAATGGTAAGTACATAAAATTGACGACATTCAATAATTTCAACTAAAACTAACATGTAAAAGTGTGTGTGTGTCTTAAGTCTTATGGTATTGAAATAGTTCTATTACACCATACAACTTCAGACATAAGGTTTGCATTCACATTATTTAGTGTCATCGATAATGTACATCTTTAAATAGTATAAGACAAAGTCGTTTTACGCCGTCTGGACGCTTGGATCTTTAAAACTACTCAACGGATCCTCATGCGGTTTCAGCAATAGACAGTATGATCCAAGAGGAAGGTTTATATTATGTATAATTTATCCCTTAAAAACACATCAAAGTATCCCTGCGAACGAAGTTGCGGGCAGCAGCTCTAAAATTAGCAATGTGCATACAACATTTTTAATATCGAGATGAGATACGGTAATTTTTTGCTAAAAAAGAATACTTAATTTTTCTATGTTAGCAAATGAAACCCCCAGTCGGTACTTCTACAACCACCGAATCTTGAGCCATAGCTATGTAAACTAAGCTATTTATTTTATTTATTATTTATTTATCAGACTACTTATATAAAAGGTCCACTTTGTTAGTAACAGAATAACTTAGCCTATGTTAGTACTTAATAACTAGAAGAGATCGAGTGCGATTGGTTAGCGCCCACACTAGCGGGCTATCTGCCCGGGCGGCTATCGATTGCAGGAGAGTGTTGGGACTGCCACGCAACCTGCGGAGTAGCGAGGCAGATTTTTTACGCCACAACGCATCAAAACTGTCAGTGCGTGCATCGGCAAACATTGCTGATGCACTACAGAAGCGTGGCAGTCGCAACAATCCCCTGAACGTATTATTATATTGGATACGCAGAGCATTATAAGCCTTTTGGGTATAAGTGAACCACAGGGTTCCGGAGTACAGCGATGTGCAATATGCCTTAAAAAGAACTATTTTAACTGAAGCTAAGCTATGTGTAGATATCTTGGCTACAGTCGCCAACGACAATAGGGATGATGACTGGGTAAAGAAAACGAAATTCTATTTTGTCCGTCAATCAGGTAATACAAAAATATTAGATACGTATTTTTTGTTTTATCAAGATAACAAAAAAATACTTAGTTAAAACGTATTAAAGTTGGAGAGTGGGGGCTAACTACGTCAGAACTAGGTATAAAATGTACTAAGCCGTGACGTCATGCGCCATTTCAACTCAAAATATCTCCGTAATTTTACGATTACGTGAAAAAACAAAAAATACGTGTCAAATACTTTTTAATAATCTACCCGATAGACAAATAAAAAAAAATGAGTCACCATCCCTATTTGGCTGTCTCCGCCAATACAATTACGTTACACCAGACTGTTATATTCCTTCTCTATATTTATGAAAGCAGCAACATCTTTTTGCTTTTAAAAATTGAGTAGGGATTCGATTTTCTCCTAATTAGGAATATTTTTACATTTCCTTTTCAATTTTCGAAGTGGTGGGATGTTCCGGAAGGCGGTTTGTGTTTTATCGTGAAATAGATTGATTTTTTTCCCCATTGGGGAATACGGAATACAGAATTGACTTGATGTTTTTATTTGTTACTAGCTGTGTCTTGGTCTTAGTTCGTGAGAAATTATTATAAAAAAAATTACTTTGCTTTTTGAATCGGAGTTTGTTAACAATATCCAGGGGTTTTCTTTGCACGGAATCAAAATTCTTTTTTCTAATATAGCCTAATACTTAGATAACTTGGCCTGTGTTACTGCTTATAACGTCAGCTATCTGCGAGTAAAAGTCCCTAGACCTTTTAGGGTTTCTTTACGGTATGCGAAGTTATTTGTTTATTTAGTTTATTATTAATTATTAGTAAAAAGCGGTTATTTCAATATTACAAACAGACATTTCAATTTTGTTTATTTGTATAGATGTATGGAAAAGGCTCGGCAGGATATTATCGCTGATAGACTGTCTCTGTGCCTGAGTCCTCAGACCTGGCTATAAATTATCTTTTCCAACAATAGCTCTTCTGTAAAAAGAAAAGCCTTTACAAATATATTGACACCTCTATAAATACAACAGGGGCTGACTAGAACATGGTCCCTTTAAAGGTTATCTTAAGTAATTTGCGCCGTGGGTGGCGGCCTTTATAGCGACCGCCCACTGGGCAACAATCTATGGACTGACGAAACAATTTGAAAGGAATCAATAAGATGTTTTTTTTTTGCATTCTTGAGGGAAAATTGTTGTGCGTTTTACTGAGCGTAGGCGTGGTTTGCTATTTTGGTCTTGATAAAAAAAAGTCAATATACCCACCTGATGTACTCTCTCGCTAATTGGTCAGAACTAAGTTGAGTTTGTAAGTAAAACACACTTAAAACAAGCAAACCGACCAACGAAATCACGTAGTATATACCGTATAAATCACCTCATCACGAAGCCGTCAACCAAGCATTCTGTACATGAAACTAAGTAACTTTACGCAAAAATTATTGCTGGGAAACGATTTTTTTTTGGGGGGTGTAAAATCATGTTTTGTGGTAGAACTCAATGTAACGCACTCAAAACATTGTGCTGATGGACGGATTGAATAGTACGGGGGTCGTGGAGGTGTTTAAAGTAAAAATCTTACATTAAAAACTTGTATTTAAAAAAATACTTGTCAAAAAGTTGGAACTTTGACCCCTAATATCTCCGTAACTAGAAGGTTCCCAGGTATGGTGTAGAACAAAAAAAATATCACTATGACAGGGAGTACCAGTGCCTTTCGGCTTCGTTAAGAGGTGTTTTACACCCTTCTAAAAAGTTACTAAAAACATTTACTAAATGTCTTTGAAAAAAAAAAGTGGAAACTGTTTCTGTAGATAATTTTTATTTTTTATTTTTAGTAACTTTTTAGACCTATGTATCCTTCTTATGAGTATGAAGTTTCATTAAAATCGGTTCAGTCGTTTCGGAAAACAAGGTCTTGAAATTTTGTATGAAATTTCGTAAGGCGTAAACGCTCTTAACGCAGCCTGTTATTGCAAAGCTAAGTTCCATCGCTGTATTTTAATTTACAGTTCAGAAATTTCGATCAATAACTTCCCACGAAATCATCATCTTCCTGCCCTTGTCCCATTCTACTTGAGGTCCGTGCAACACGTTTTTTTCTTCCATTTTCTCCTGTCAGACGTCACGGCAACATTTACTCCATAGATAACTTACCACGAAATACGAAATTCGATATAACAAATCAACACAATTTCAATATAACAACAAACGGAGACATCAAGTATTCTTCGGATCTAAAAATAGACCTGTCAATATAACCCCCCAAATCTTGCAACAATGACAGTATCTTATCGTCGAGCAGAAATCAATTACTTGACGCCCAATTTTATATCTGCATTGCTGTCAAAAGATAAACAAGTTTAGATAGTCTTTACAATTTACTATAACATATATTATTATATTACAAGCTATCACGTGTTTCAGAAGATATATTGTGTTGAGAATTTGTGTGTGACTGAATATGGCAATTTTGGACTCTTTGCAGTTGTCAAATCAAGTGGAGAAGTTGGCACAAGTCAGCCGGGACCTCAGGCGGAAGCATAAACAGATACAGAATCAGGTATGGTCGTTGTTTTGCTACTTTTAGAGACGAAATTCGTTTGTACAGAAAGATTGTGAACATTCTGACAGGTACTTGACGTTTGACGTAACACGTTATTGCTGGGAAAAGTCACATTGTCATTTTTTTTTTTATTTGCTTCTGGCCTTTTGTTATTTGTGCCAGTTAATACAAAATATATTATTTTTTAATAAAATATAATTAAATTTGCGTTAGAGAAATATCGTTTGCGTTTTGAGTCATCTGATTTTGGCCTTTTGTACAAATGAATTTCGTCTCTGGCAACGATTTCTATGTCAGAACTAAACACAAACATAATTTGAATGCTTTTCTGTCGTAATACCGTGGAAGAAAATGACTTAGAAGACACACTTGAACGAAGCTTTCCTGATGCACAGATTCAACGAAATATTATTTTTGTAGAATAATTTTGTTACTTAGTTAAATAAATGCACATTTACTACTAGACTGCTTCTTAGAAAATAATTATATCATTTTCCACCTGTTTTATAAAGCTTCTGTTGTGTGTTTTTTCCGCTTGCTTCAACAGGGTTAAACCCTTTTCTGACCGCAAACAAATGATAAAAGTTTCTCCCCACTTTTTGTACTCTTTCTTTTCAACGCACAAATACACCTGGCACAAGCTCTTGGTAAATAACATACCTATTATTCATTAGCTATTTAGTTTCCAGGCATGTAAATTAAGGTGTTTTTGAAAAGAAAAACAACTCTTTCAAATACACGCATATTAATTACAAATGCGAAACTTTGAACGGATGAATGTTTGTTACTCACGCCAGAACAGCTTAACGGATCTGGGTGAAATTTGGTACAGATATAGATTGTACTCTGGAATAATAGGCAATGTTTCGTTCCGGTAAAACACATCAAAATTTCCACGCCAACGAAGTCGC
Source organism: Cerastis leucographa (assembly GCA_963082945.1). Lineage (NCBI taxonomy): Eukaryota > Metazoa > Arthropoda > Insecta > Lepidoptera > Noctuidae > Cerastis > Cerastis leucographa. The sequence continues at coordinate 17,623,152 of OY720365.1, forward strand.
GGGAAACAACTAGTTCCAAATAATGTTTCAAGTTATTCTAAATTCCAACTTAATTTACACTCTCTTAAGTTGATATTTGTTTGAATGAAAGTAACAACCCTTGGAAGCAAGGATTCCATTAGATTCTACCTATTGTCTGGACTACCTTTACATTGAATTATCATGTCTTTTGAAAGCGTACGTTTTGTCTGTGTGAGTAATAGCGTAGCTCAAAGCCGCTACATAGAATCGTACTTACGATGCAAAGAAGATTTATGACAGAACTGGGGTTGAGTTAATGCTTGGTTGCATACTGGTCATAATTTTCCTGGTCTTATCCCGATTTATTTGAGGTCCACGCAGCATGTCTTCTATACTAATATTATAAGGCAGTAAACGTTTATAAGTTTGTATGTAGGGATAATCTTTGGAACTACTAATCCGATTTCGAAAATTATTTCATTAACTTTTTTTTCTTTTTACGGTTGGGTAATTATCAAACGCCTTCTCCCGCTCGCGCGCTCTGGGCGGAGCGGAAGGGAGTGTCAGACTTGTACTGACTAAAACCCATCCATGTTCCTTCTCAGCCCTTTGTGTTCCAGGGCCGCGGTATCTCTAGTAACTTTTCGTGTTTACTTAGTTATTTATATATTAATAGCTGTCCCGCGCAACTTCGTCTGCGTCACATTTTCCCCGTTTTCGCAACATTTTTCATTGCTGCTCGTAGCGTGATGATATATAGCCTATGTCCTTCCCCAAGTTGAAATCTATCTTCTTTCCTAATGTCATTAGGTCCGATCAGCCGTTTAGTCGTGAAAAGGTAAAAAACAAACAAACAAACGAACAAACAAACAGAGTGACAGTCGCATTTATAATATTAGTATGGATTTAGTAAAATATACGACGATTTATAACGAAAATGAGCGCGTGAAATTTCATAAATTGAGTTTTGGCCGTATAGATATTATGGAAAAACTACTGGATGTATCTATCTACTCAAAATAAATTATTTGAACTTTTCAATAAATTATCTATCCCTGTACGGTTTCACTTTTTCCATTTTCATACTACATAAGTTATTTATTTGCGCCGAAAGATAAGTTAAAATTAGTGTTAAAATAGGGAAGTTTCGACGCTCATAACTTCCAAAACAATTTTTTTTTTTTTTCAAAATCAAAATATTTTTATTTCACATAGGCTACATGGGCACTTGTAAAACGTCGACAAAAAGGTGCTCGTTTCGGGTTGTTCGTTTCCTATGGAGAAGAACCGGCAAGAAACTCCTTTTCAATTCTGCTTCCATATAGGCCTAGATAATGACAAGACCAGTTGATACAATTTTTTGTTTTGAACCTACACCGTCAAAAAGACGAGTAATCACCATAATACGTTTGTATGGAAGAATGACCCACTAGTGTAACCTTAAGTTAATTGCCGTACATAACGGGGGCGAAGCCTCGAGTCATCTAGGTAGTAACACTCTTTCTAGCCATATCGTCTCACACACAGTCTTTCTATCCTTTCTTTAGATTCCTTACTCGTACAGTAATACAACTCAATACACAAATCTTTAAATTCTTGAAAGGATTCTTAGTCCCCAAACATATAAATCAACTTTAGTCTTGTATGGATTCGTGCACCGCATCTTGGTTGATTCAAAGTACCAAATTAGACATGGCACGGTCGAGCATAAATCATGCTTCGCGAGGCTTCTAGCTTTGTGAAGTAACGAGTGTTAATATATGGAAGATCATGAGATTCATTTTTCATGTTTAAGAGCGTTTACATCTTACGGCATTTCATACAGACTTTCAAGTCCTTATTTTTCGAAATGACTGAACCGATTTTAATGAAACTGAATACGCATAACCAGGATTTAAACCTAAGTCTAAAAAATTACAAAAAACATTTTTGAAATGTCTTTAAAAAAAAAAAGATACTTGGAAATTTTCATAGGCTTTTATAGAAAAATTTATTTAAAAAAAAAGAAAAAAAAAATATAAAAAGAAAAATATTATTATTATTATTTAAAAAAAAATATATTATTATTATATTAAATAGAAAAATTTATTTTAAAAATTTATTTTAAAAATTTATTTTAAAAATTTATTTTAAAAATTTATTTTAAAAAATTATTTTGGTCTAATTAAGCTGTGACACTATTTTTCGAAAATGTTTTTAGTAACTATTTAGACCTATGTATCCTGCTTATGCGCATGAAGTTTCATTAAAATCAGTTCAATCATTTCGGAAAATAAGGACTTTAAAGTTTGTATGAAATGTCGGAAGGCGTGAACGCTCTTAATTTTGCATACATTAGAATAGTGTGCATTGATTAGTTGGTCAAGAGGTTGTAAGCGCGACTAATGATCATGGGTACACCTCTGCCTACCCTTCGGGGATTACAGCCGTGAAGTTATGTTATCTTTGTTATAAACAAAGTGAACTGACCATCATCTGCCTAGCGTTTTCCCAAACTATCTTGGGGTCGGCTTCCAGTCTAACCGGATGCAGCTGAGTACCAGTCTTTTACATGAAGTGACTGCCTATCTGACCTCCACAACCCAGTAACTGGGTAATACTAAACCCCTTAGTAAGACTGGATGTCAGACTTTTGGCTGCTGACTACTCGTAACGACTGTCAGAGATCTACAAATGACAGCCGGGACCAACAGCTTAACGTGCTTCCCGAGGCACGGAGGAAATTCGGTGTGTAATTATGGTCACCCATCCACAGACCAACCTAGGCAAGCACGGCCTAACCTAAAGATCGACCCGAGCCGCTGTTATTATTTAGACACGAGCGAACAAAGTGAACTGACCACGAGTAGACTAATCCACTTAGTGCTAGCCATGAATTTGGGTACCTATATTTGACACACATTTGGAATTAGCTGCTGTATCGATTATTGCTACACTTTGACGGTGAAAAGGAGGGTAACGTGTTTTATTCGAATATACTACAGTGTAGGCTAAGGAAATTTTTTTAAACAAGCGATATTGTGGAAGCGTAGACCAGATGAAATGCTGGGGGATAATTGGGTGTTATGGTATGGGCATGTGATGGGGGGAATTTGTCGGGAGGGGGGGGATATTTTGTCGGCGCGGTTGGCGCAGCGGCTAAGCGATTGGCTGCTGCGCTGCGAGTCGCGGGTCTGGCTGTTTGCGAGTTTAAATGATTTTAAACGCACACACCTACAGGAAAACCGGACTCGCGCACGAAGGGTTCCGTTCCATTATTTATATAAACGAACAAAAAAAACCTTTTTTGTGTGGGAGCCCCCTTAAATATTTATTTTATTCTGTTTTTAGTATTTGTTGTTATAGCGGCAACACATCATCTGTAAAAATTTCAACTGGCTAACTATGACGGTTTATGAGAACCAGCCTGGTAACAGACGCACGGACGGACAGCGAAGTGTCAGTAATAGGGTCCCGTTTGACCCTTTGGGTACGGAACCCTAAAAAGCGGATTACTATCGGAGTAAAGGAAGATCAAAAACGGGATGGATGAACTGAACTGTAAGAGATAATGAACACTGTCCAGATACTACGAAGTACTGTTAGGTACAATATTTTTAACACTTTGTTAACTCGCAATTAGGTATTCGGATGACTTTATAATTACTTTAACCCGACACCCTAGTTTCTGGGGGGCTTGACGAATTCGGGTGTGTAATTTCCATGAAATTGGACGACAAAGCTGGACGAATTCGCTCCAAATCAAGTAAAGCGATAAGAAATCTATCTATCCTTCGTCTTTAGCTAGGCACAGGCTTTTGAAATACACACAAATAAATAAAATTGAGTGTCTGTTTGTAATATCAAAATAACAGCTTTTTACTGAAACTAAATATGGAAGTTAAGAAAAACAAAAAAAAAACCTCAATTTTTTTGTTGTCCTTTGTTCCGGATAATCACCGAAACGACTGGACCGATTTTGACGGGACTTTCTAGTTTTATTTTAAGAAAAAGATTTGGGTTCCGTAAAAAAATTAAAACCCTTGAAATTGTTTACAAAATCCGATTGAAATAGGGAAGTAATATTTTCAAAATATTACTTCACGCGGGCGGAGGTTGCGGGCATCACCTAGTCCGAAATACCATGCACTACCTTGTGTAGGTACTTGAGTTATTGCTAATAAAGAATGAGTGTATGTCGAAAGCGTCAAAGAAAACCCATTCATACGGAATCTGATTATAAAATTAATTTGTTGAAATTGGGCCCAAGTTGTCTAACCCTTCCCTCGGGTCACGAAAGCTGATTTATTAAATTAATTATTAAAATTGGGTCGAATTGGCCCATCCACTGCTTTCTGCGGATGTTGGACCCGGATCTTGCTCAGTAAAATGATTAAAATATATCATCAAAAATCCTAGCGGTGGCTGGATACAAATTCAAAATTGTAAATTCACCTCTATTTTAGATCTTATGTCTGTATGTTCCAGCTGCATATCAATAATACTGAACGGATTTTGACGGGGTGTACCTTGTATGAAAGCTTTATGTCCGACCTAAAACCTGAGGTATGTAACATTGCGATATATCCGAAGGGGGCCTGGCAGGAGCATCATATTAACATCGGAAAAGTGAGGGAGTTATGAAAAAAAATATATATCATTCACGCAGTAACACATTTGTACATACATTATACATATTGTCTTCACGTTATATCTCTTGATATATGTACGGAGGTTCCATTCCAAAAAGTTTTAAAACATCTGCTCATTTCTCTGTCTTTTACATTCTTGTGTTTTTCTCTATGCATGACTTGCTAGTGCTATCTTTCAGAAAACAAAAGCTTATCGTATCTTCTTCTTTGCGTTACGCGATACGCTTAGTTTTTGGTTTTTTTAACCGCCCATAAGAACTTGAGAGTTTCTTCGACTTAGGTAAGCGATTATGACGTCATTCACCTCTTTACAGTACGATAGCGCAACTTGACACGTAGCCGAACTAAATTCGACTTTAAGGTTACGTGTTTGGGTCCTATTCGGCGGCGTTAATTTTCTAATTATTTTCTTACGTATTTGCAATTTGCCGGTCAGGCTGTACTGTTGAACAAAATATGTTTTCGGCCGCAATACGAATGTATTTACAGAATTATAATGCCATAATTGTTACGGCCACGAACCATAATTGAATCAACAAACATTCTGACACTGACATGCTAATTGCAAAAAAAGAAACGTAAAAGCATTTTGAATTTCGCGGTGTACCCTGGCGCTTGCCCCTTAAGTGTGGACCTACCTTAATCGCATTTGCCTGAAGTAATTTGAATTTAAAGGTCGATGAACGATTATTTCTTATACGGGCAGTTTATGGCATATCAGTGCCAAAAACTTCTCGAGCCCCTTAACTCGAATCAGAATGAATACTGCTCAAGTGTAGCCGTTCGGTAATGTTTTTGGCACCGAATCTAATTCGAACACGTTACTGCAAGCTGCATCTACTAAAGGCTTTTTTATGTTATCGTATCTTGTCTGGATAGAGGCTTGAATGCACGTTGTTTCATATAAAGGTGGGGATACACATTCCACTGAATCGGGAAAGTAGCTGGCATGAAAGTTACTGGCATATACGAGTGACTGGCTCACTGCGGATACATTTGCAAGTAATACTGGCATGCAAGTATAACCATCGCGTATATCCGTGTATCGTGTATTGCGTCTGTTCACACGTGACAGTTTGGCAACACCCCGCGCCCCCTCCTTCAACGGGCATGCAAGTAAATCAAATGTTGTGCTAGCTACTTGTATGCCAGTTACAGGCATGCCAGTTAGCGTATAAACATGACAGTAGCTGGCACGTGCATGTGCAAGCTACGGGCATGAGTATCCCCAGCTTTGCTTTAAGGTGGAAGCGCCAGGGTAGCCGTTAAATTCAAATTTGATTCCTATTTTGAAATTTGCCGGACAGTGACAGGCTGTATGTATGTTGAACAATATATGATTCGCGACCGCAACACGCATGTACGTATTTACAGAATAAAAATGATTAAATCGTCAATACAACCCTCTAAGTTCATTTTACCCCATTTAATGACAATTTAATAAAAAAGTCATTTAATGGGATTCAATGAACTGCTGGCCTACCATGACGCCTTAAAGCAGTATGGTTTTAATCTTATTGCAGTGTGGAAAGAGACGGAGCTATACAGGATGTCTAGCGCCATCCCTTTCCCACTCTCGAAAAGGAGTAAAACAATAATGTTTTAAGACGTCATGATAGGCCACCTGAGGGCTGTATATGACTTTAAAAGTTTGAAAAAAAAATTGTAAAGCCATATTTGTCGCGAATTTTCCGCTGCTCTGGAATCATGTAGGAACTGGATCCATGGTAAAACCTTATGTCGCATGAGTATCATCATCTTTATCAGAAGAAACTGTCAATCATAGACGACACGGTTGGCGCAGTGGCTAAACGATCGACTGCTGTGCTGCGTGTTGCGGGTTCGATCCCCGCACGGAACAAATATTTGTATGGCCTACAGATAGATGTTCCGGGTCTGGCTGTTTGTGTATGTGAGTTTAAATGTTTGGAAACGCTCCCACGAGACAGGCGTTAGTCCAAGTGTGGGGCAAAGTTTAAAAAAAAATACCTTGGTCTGGTCTACTTCTTCTTTCCCCTATCATCATCATTCTCGTGCAAATCCTATTTGGGGTCGAAGCAGCATGTCTTCTTCTTCCATACTTCTCTATTACTCGTCATCTCAGCAGTTACCTCCTTTCTTGCCATATCATCCTTCACACAGTCCATCCATCGTATCTCTGATCTTCCTCTTCTCTTATAGCTATCGAAATTTATACTCAAAACTTTCATCACGACATTTTCTTCTGCACACTTCTAACATTACAATAAGATTTTAACACAGATTGAAACCTTTTTTAATATGCATATTTTCCTCTCTCTTCAGATGCGCTTGGTCTGCGAGGAGCGTTCAGAGCTGACAGCAATAGTACAGTCACAACAGAGGGATATTGCCGCGCTACAACAAGACAGCGCACAGAACAAGGTTTGTATGCCAAGTCCTACGCGAACGAAGACATATGTCGTGAGACGTTTTGTCAGAAAAACTGGTGAAAATATTTTTTGTGCGTGGAGTCCCTCCGCGCGGAAGAAGTGAAACTTCGTAATATTACACGCATGCGTTCGAGTGCTACGCATTTACTCTCGCTCTGTCTCTTTCTATTCCCCCTCAATGGTAGCGTTAAACGTTTAACGCAAGCTTGTTGGAAGTCGCATAAGAAGTTTCACTTCAATAATAAAAGCAACTAATTTGAACTGTCATTTTGTTTGACAAATATGTTGCTGAGGAGTTTAAACCGCCACCTCTTCGTCCCAGCTACAACACTAGCAGGTAGCGTAGGAAAGTAGGCGTTGGGGGACTGTCTCATGTAAATTTTAAAAAGTGCTGATTATCAGCCTTATTTTAATAAAGGACTTTTGATTTTGATTATATGGCAAATGTATTGAAATTTGACAGCTGTACTTTTGACAGCTATGTTTATTGACTGCAGAAAATAGAGTTTACATGATTTAGAGTTGTGAGTGCAAATTCTAACTTTTTAAATTAAAAAAAAATCGATTGCCTCGTTGATCTAGTGGTAACAAGCGCGACTGCTGATTATGAGGTCCCATTCCCAGGTTCGATTCCCAGATCCGGCAAGGTTTTATTGGGTTTGTTTTCAGGAATTTCTCAGTAGTAGCTACGGAGTCTGGATTTGAATCCGGTCGATGGCAATAGGCTCGCACCCTTGTACATGGGGCTTAAACATAACTGACGTAACGTGGGTGTACTATAAGGTACACCTCTGCCTAACTCTTCGAGGATTACAAGCGTGATGTTATGTATGTCTAGACTAATATTATAAAGAGGAAAGATTTGATTGTTTGGTTGGTTGTTACGATTTAACTAAAAAATTACTTGACCGATTTTAAAAAATTCTTTCACCATTAGTAAGCTACATCTTTACCGAGTAACATAGGCTGTACGTTTTGTTGTTTTGCATCCTCGTCAAATTCCAAGGAGGCAACTTTGGTAATGATTCTCGTCCCGAATCAATAATAAAATGGGTAGGTAATTTTATTATTCACTTTTTTACGGAAATCGGTAAGTTTGAACCACCCGTGTTTTAAACGCGGCTCGTCTGATTCTCGCCCTATAACCGCGCTTCTCAAACGTTTATTCGATAATTTCTTATTCTCTAAACCACGTTAAGGGGGTTATTCTGAAAAACTGACAAACTTAAAAAAACCAAAAAAAATAGCGTTTATTAATAACTAGCTGTCCCGCGCAACTTCGTCTGCGTCACATTTTCCCCGTTTTCGCAACATTTTTCATTGCTGCTCCGCTCCTATTGGTCGTAGCGTGATGATATATAGCCTATGTCCTTCCCCAGGTTGAAATCTATCTTCTTGCCAAATTTCATTAAGATCCGATCAGCCGTTTAGTCGTGAAAAGGTAACAAACAAACAAACAGAGTGACTTTCGCATTTATAATATTAGTATGGATAAACTAGGTATCGTAATTTTAATTGATTATTTATTTCTTTTGTGACATCCTCCTGAATTTTGACGAGGATGCAAAACAACACCTTGTATTATATCACAATTTTTGCGCACGAAGTGGCGGGGGAACTGCTAGTAATTTCTAAATATGTGTAACTTTTAATGAACAGAAGTGCCCCACATGCGGCGTGGCGACTCCCGACGGCGCTGACGACGACGACCAGTCCTCGAAGCCAACCTTCAGCGTGCGCGAGCTGCGCGCCATCCTGCACGAGCGGAACGAGCTCAAGCTGAAGCTCAGCCGCGCGGAGGAACAGCTGCACGCGCTGCAGACCGACCAGCAACATGACAGGTGTGCAGATCATCTAGAACGAACAGCTCAAGGGGCATACAAGGTGGTAGCAGCGGTGGCCCAGTAGCCCGACTTACGAGCAGTAAGCCGTGGGTTCGAACCCAGGCAGGCGCATTACTTTGTGTAAATTATTTTATCACCGCTGCCCTCAAAAACGATGAAGGCAAAACATCATCGGCATGTCCTAGAACTGAAAATTCGAACCAACCCGCACTGGGCCCGCGTGGGGGATTACAGCCCACTGCCTCTCATAGAGAGGAGGCCTGTGTCCCAGCAGTGGGAATATTATAGACTGATGATAATAATGATGACAAGGTAGTAGGTATACCGACGCTAAAACGGTACACACGTATTTAGTACATCATTCTGAATACCCACAATATCCACATAGAATTTTTTCATCAGTAATCTAAAAAAAATCTGCTGTTCCATACATTTTGACCGTGAAGACTAGGTACTGCAGGTTTCATAAGAAACAGCGGTTTTTTTTTTAATAACCGGAGATTTTTTCCTATATATGGGGTGGGGATTCAGAATGAAATACTTGTTTACCGTTGTAGCGTCCGTGTGGATTACACCCTGTGTAGGCAAACGAGAAAATCAGGCATGGCATTCGGGAAACAACGAGACTATGCAAGATTAGGTTATGCAAGATTAGGTACTATCAAAATCTCGACTTCAAAATTGATTGAATCTAAAATGGTTCATGGCGATGGGCAATCACCAATAATTAATGTTTGTAATATAGTTCTCAAAAGTATCTCCACAAAAATACTCCACTGCTGCGTCCATGCTGATAAAATAATTAATTGGTAGTCAAAAAATAATGAGGTAGACCTCAAATGCTTTTTGGTATTAATATTCGCAATGACCGATATATATATTGTCTTTTTAAATGTTGCACCACACTGGTAATTTCTCCTGTATCGTGGGTGCGTTTATAAACATTTAAACTCACATACACAAACAGCCAGGAACAACTATCTGTAGGTCATAGAAATATAAGTTCCGTATAGGGATCGGACCCGCGACACGCAGCGCAGCAGTCGATCTCTCAACCACTGCGCCAACCGTTCCGTCAATTAAAGCTAACACCTGTATTTTAAAAAAAACTATACCATAGACGTGTAGAAGTTACGCAACTTACTCCTCTGACTTCCTTATCCACAGTGGCTCAGACACATCTCCATCAGTGAGCACAGCCCACCCTGAAGAGGAAGAAGCTCCGGTGCAGGGTCCTCTACCTGCGGAACCGGACGACGCGCCCTGGAAGAGGAATAGTGGCATCAGGAAGTTGTAAGTACACTTGAAGTTGTCAAGGAACTGCTGTGCGAAAGAGATGGATAGCATGACATAGCTCCTTCTCTTTCCCACAGTTCCCAGGGTAGGATAGTTCAGTCGGTTAAGTGTGGTGTTGTGAGCTTTCGATATTCGATGCTTAAGATTCTGATTTAAAAGAGTTTCTTGTCCGTTTTTCTCCATAGAGATCTACGCTTTCGAATGGGCAACTACAGTACTTTCACAGTTATTATGCCATGTGACTGGGACTGTAGCTTCATTTTTATTGTTGTTCGACTCGACGAAATTACCAATGAAAAATTTCAATGGTAACCGTTTTAGCGTCCCATCCTGTATACATATTAGTGCTTGTGACTTTCGATTCTAGTTGTTTGTACTTGTATTTCGCTCCAAATTTTTGAAAGCATTTAGAAGATAGAAAAAATATTTATTTGTCGCAGGGACATGACGTGCATACAAAATAACAACGTAAACAATAAACATACAAAGCATAACAAGCATTGGCGAAGTACAATTAGATAAAAAAAAACAGTAAAAAACGTTGCCAGCTTGAACGTCATGACTGCGACAAGTAGGTTACCACTCAGCATGATGCTGTGTTATAGGGGGACCTACAGCACAAACTTACTGAGCTGGGTTCCCAGATAATTCTAATAAAAGTTGCCTTATTTATTAAAAATCTAAATGTTTGTTGTGACACCTCTTAGCTGTAAAACAATAGGGGATCGGACTGGGTAAAGAAAACGACATTCTATTTTGTCCGTTAGACAGGTAATACAAAAATATTAGACACGTATTTTTTGATTTATCAAAATATCAAAAAATTACTTAGTTAGAACTCATTAAAGTTGGAGAGTGGGGGCTTACTACGTCACAAGTAGGTATAAAACTTACCTACATGTGACGTCATGCGCCATTTCAACTCAATATATCTCCGTAATTTTATGACCACGTGAAAAAAGAAAAAACACGTGTCCAATACTTTTCAATAAACTACCCGACGGACAAAGAAAAAAAAATAGGATTATCCCCTATTGCATGAATTCTATCTAGTGTAATCCTAAATACGCACAGCACACAATAACAGTTTGATTTGGTGATGGATATAATAAGCCTCATGAATCATGCATGGGTATAGTGATATGCTTGATTTTGTATTTTCAACTTTCGGTGCTGAGTAGTGAAGTTGTAAATCCAAGAGTGTTGCCTATGTCTCTTACGCTATTTTAATTTTGTACTTTCGATATGAGTGCATGAAACAAAAAGCATGTTGAATGTTCCAACCTACTGGCTTACCATGACGTCTTAAAGCAGTATTGTTTGACACTTTTTCCAGTATGGGAAAGAGACGGAGCTATACAGGATGTCTAGCGCCATCTCTTTCCCACACTGGATAAGGAGTAAAAATAATAATAAAGTCAAAGTCAAAGCATTTATTTCAATTAGACCATTACAGGCACTTTTGAAAGTCAAAAAAAAACAAAGTAAAACGCGAAGCTACAGTCCCAGTCACAAGGCATAATAACTTATGAAAGTACTGTAGTTGCCCATTCCGTAGCGTATAGCCTCTTAGCTCGCGAAACTCAAATTCTCTTACGTGTTTTGCAATTTGCAGGTCAGTGTCAGGCTATAAAAGTTGTTGTTTTGCATCCTCGTCAAAATTCAGAAGGTCACAAAAGACATAAATAATCAAATTAAATAAAAAAACTATGCTTTTTTTTTGTTGTTAAAATTGGTCAGTATTTCAGAATAACTCCCTTAACGTGGTTTAGGGAATAAGAAATTATCGAATAAACGTATGAGATTGTTTGTATGTGTTAAAGCGTGGTTATAGGGCGGGGATCAGACAGCCCGCTTTTAAAACAGAGGTGGTTCACAGTTACTGATTTCCGTAAAAAAGAAAAAGAAAACACAAACCTACCCATTTTATTGTTGGTTTGGGTCCAGAAGCATTAGAAAACAAAATCTTGTATAGTAACAGAAAATAGTTAATAGTTAATGATTGTAACTCAGTAAAGCACTAATTTTTACGGTTGCAAACCATATTATAATTAACTTAAAACCCGACCCTGACTTGTAAAAAGGAAAATGCGTGAGAAAATTTGAATTTCACGGTCCATCTTGGCGCTTTCACCTTTAATGCTGAATTTATTGCCATTTACAAAATTGAAGCAGGTTTATAGCGATAAGAACATGTGTGTCGATACACCTCTTCCTTCTTTTTGCACAGTGAACTTAAACCCTTGCATTTGACTTCAAAAGTTAATATACAGGGTGTTGTTTTGCATCCTCGTCAAATTCAAGGAGGTAACTATGGTAATGATTCTCGACACAAATCAATAATAAAACGGCTAGGTATTTTTCTTTTCCTATTTACTAAAATCGGTAAGTGTGAAACACCCGTGTTTTAAACGCGGCCCGTCGTATTCTCACTTTATAACCGCGCTTTCACACATACAAACAATCTCATACGTTTATCCGATATTTTTTTATTCCCTAAACCACGTTAAGGGGGTTATTCTGATATACTGAAAAACTTAATCAAAAAATGCTGCGTTTATTAATAATTAACTAGGTACTGTAATTTAAATTGATTATTTATGGCTTTTGTGACAATCTCCTGAATTTTGACGAGGATGCAAAACAACACCTTGTATAATTGTGTCGGGTTCATTTCTATTTAGACTTCTATTCCAAGATCCATTTTAAGTCAATTGCTCAGCTCAGACTCAGTCGATATGACAACGATTAGAAACGCCCACTCAATCGTATACGTAGCCTCATTTGACAGATGAAATCAATCAAAACTCTCCAATCGTGGGCGTTTATGTCAATTTACAAACAAGCTATAAATGTGTCTAATGGGGAGGATTTCGGGCGTGTCGAGTTTGACTTGCTCTTTTGACTCCGCTCATTAGCTTCATTAGCGAGAGCAACCGACGACACACGGGCGCCTTATTTCCGATTCTGTACATAATAAAATTTTGAATATATTTTCTCAGTTTATACAGTCCACTGCTTTTTATTTAAAGTCCAAATTAAGACCCTAACATATTGGTGTATCGCTAATGAGCTGAGTCAGTGACTAAGAATATCAGTGCTAATGTTCCTTACAGTGGTGGTATTGTAATAATAATTAATTCATTTATGAACCCTCTCATAAATCACATGACATTACCATATCATTAATACTAACTCTACCTTTGTAAATTTTTATTTCAAGCGTCAAACAGAAGCCTTGACTAGATTTTTTCTTCTTCTCTCTTTTTTTTTGTAAATAAAGACTCCTTCCACTTCTCTATGGTTCCGTCTTCTGTCTGACGCGCACTTGTCTATGGGAAATCTCTCCGTATTGTAACGTCCACCTCCTTACCTTACAATCCACCTTGTATTTGGTTCTGGTACATTTTTCCCCCTGGTTTTCCTAAAAGCATGAAAAGTTTTAGTTCTAAGAAAGTCTTTGGTTATTTTTATTCAAAATTTCTTTGTTTTTAGGTGTGTTTTGTGTAGTTAAAAAAATATGTTTGGAAAATGCAACCAGGGCCGAAAGAGATGGTGCACGAAACAACTGCACTGTGTTGCATGTTAAATACTACATTCGACACTACACTGTCATGAAAACGCTTCACGCTTGACCACAAACCCCCAATCCCCCATCCCTTTTTTTGTTTAACCCTACTCACATTTTATATGTCCAGCACTTTTTCATTTATTTTTTTGTTTATTTCATTTTTATCTTGCTAATAAATGTACGGTCAGCAAGATCTCATTTCTGCACATTTTTTTTTCATATATTCAGAATAAAAAGTTTTTTTTTAACATATATTTTCAGTACTTCTTGAATGTGCTGTAGATAAATGCTAATATTGTAATATAAAAGTAATATTTAGATTTTTCTAACTGTTATTGATAAATAGGTAGGAAATAAACAATTTCTTTGACCTATATTTGAACCTGATTGATGTCTTGGATCGCCATCGATAATATTTTGTGTGCGAACTCAACGACTGAAAACCTCAACCTTGGATTCTACAAAACTTTTCTATAAAACCATTTTTAATAATTAAAAGTGTATTAATGCAAATCAGCTTTATAATAATAATATATTTATTCGAAAATTAATAAGGCCTATTAATAAGGCCTCTTCTCATGCAAAGAAGGCCATGAGATTTACAAAAAAAACTGACCGATTTTATTTTCCCACTTTCCCATTTTTATTTTCCCTCTATTTTTGTTTACGTTTGTTTGTTCCCCGCGCGGTAGGTTTCGACTGGCGCTATCATCGCGCGCAGAGGGCCGACGCTCGCCGCCTCCAAGAATCTCTTTCGGCCCTTGGTATTGAAGATGTGTTGAGTCTGCGGTACGTTTGGGGGCATTGGGGGACGTTTTGAAGGGGGTTGACGATTGGGGAACACCTAAAAACAATTGGAAGTCTCTGGGAAAAGGTTCCTAATGGTCTCAAGTCGTTTTTAAGAAAGAATAGAATCTAAATTTCCGCATGATTTGAAAACTAATTGGCCAAGAAAGAGAATGAGTGACTATGGAATCAGCTACGTTTATGGCCATATGAACATACATTTTTAAATTTAGAATGCACGAAAGTTCGACGAGGATCGCTAAAATGGATTTTACGATATTATTCCACGCGAATCGGTAATATTCGCTAAGATTATGTCAGAATTAATTCCGGGATTACTACGCCTCCGACCAAAAGATGTGACAGTGAATGAAAAACAATACGTACCTACTGCAAAATTCTCTAGTCTCAAACCGCTCATAGAGACCGACATTAAGTGCGCACCGAGGGAACGATACGTAATTTCGAAATAATTCCGTTCGTATGATCCCTTGCTGCATCGTTATTTATACTTTAGTTATGAAATTAATTTGTAAGATATTCAAGGATTCACTTGTAGTTTTCTCGATAGAAAATAATGCCAAACTAATCTTTAAAAGAGAAAAAAAATCCTCAGTACGGCGCAAAATCTTCACGGAAGGTCATCAGCTTTTAAATAATAACAAAACTACATGTTTTCTATAACGTATACATTTTAGATTTTCAAAACGTGCATTGGTTTTAATAATATGAAGGAAATACCTAAATTATCACGCGTTCCGCCCATTATAACTAGAGCCGCCACTCTTCCCGGAGCGTCGCGCGCGTCTGTCTTACGCACACATACACAGAGCGCATAGATACCTACCACCAGAAGCTCGGTGCGCTCTTAAAAGAAGGAACGGAACCTTTCCAATCACACTTTTTTAGTAGTTTAGTAACGAGTGTTTTTTTAGAGGCGCAGTTTTTAAATTGAAGTAAAACACAGAAAAATGTTTTTTTTTTTAATATCCATGAAATTATTAAGGACATTAAAACCATTTTTCTGCGATTTACTTTAAATTATTCTCCGCCTTTTAAAGAAATTGCCTTTATTTTTATTTGCCAATCGTCAGCACTTCCATTTCAGAGCGTCCCTCAATTCGATCAAGCAGTTGTATTTAACTGCATATTAAGATTATTTACACAGCTTTCACATTCTACACAATGCAATAGATAGACACTCATATAGTCATATATAATTATTAAAAAATATATAAATTAGAACAGTATTAGGGGACTCTTTTAATTAAATTAACAACAGGAATCCAATTTCATATAAATAACAAATTTTGTTACAGTCACTGACATAAGTAACAGTTTATTCTATGTAATTTTTAATCTTATGTCTTTAACGTTGAGGGTTGTTTAAACCATATCCTGATAAAATCATTCGTGTTATTATGATAATCGCATAAAGTTTTAAATTAGCCCATGTTGGCAGTGGCAATTTTTTATCGCGAGTTTGTTTGATACTCCAACCGAGTGCACGTTCAAAAAGTGCACTGATTTATTCCACTTGAAAATTGCCCTTGTGTACGTTGGTTTACAGCCGTTTCAAATCTGCGAAATTAAAAAAAAAAACAATATGGTAAAACAGACCCTCATTGAAATCGAACTCATTTTTCAGGCTAATATTTCTGTGTTTCAGTTTTCGCAAGCTCTTTGTTGAGTCTGATCTCGCCGTGGGCGGGTTCCAGCGCCGCTCCCTCTCGTCCCTGGCTCGCGCCTCCCCCTCCCCCGCGCCCCCCCTCGCGCCGCACTCCCCTCGCGCCGCAGGTGCCCCCCCCGCCCTCGCGTAGGCACAGCATCCCGCCCGCACGCCATCTGCCGCACGCCACACACACGCATCGACGATACTCCGACTTCAGGCACGATCCTGCATCAAAACTAGACCTCAGACAAGAACTACAGAACCTTAACCTCGGGACACAAGAGTTTGACAGCTGGCTCGGAGACAAGTTCGAAGAGAATGAAGAGTATGAAAATGAAGCTTACGACGAAAGGTTTGAGCACGATATTCCCTTGCAGCGGTCCGTCTCCCTCGATCGGGGTATCGACATCTTTAATCACTTACAGGCTCTAGGTTCCGAATCAGGCAGTATTAGTTCCTTGTGGACGGTAGATTCGGAAGGAAGAGACAGTATGGCCGATAGGTACAGGAGTTTCGAAGATATCCCCGCTTCTCCGTATAGAGCGAGAAGTAGGCGTGCATCTTTTGGTGTGGAAACGTTTTCGGAAAGAGATCTAGCGTTGGCAGTGTTGAATGAAAGCTATAAAGGTCTGGGCGCCACCAGCGGTAGCGTGTCCCCGCAAATAAGGAAACTGCAAAGATGTTTCACAATCGCCGGGACTTTTGACAGTATTAAGAACAATTCAGTAGATAATTTGGTCCAAAAGGAAAGACCGAAACTTAGACTGGAGATCCCGAATAGAAGAAACAGTACCAGCTGTCCAGTTTCACCAGAAATTAGCAGGTTGAGGGACTTCTTCCGAAATTCTGCTGATGATGTTGAAACGAACACGTCTGATGATGAGGACCAAGAGTTTGAAGTACAGAAGCCGTTTTATAGGAGCATATCTGTAGAGTGGAACCAAGGTGAGGGAAGCAAAGTGCGGCAGAAACGGTCTGGTATCCAAGATATGATGACAGATTTGAGAAGGAAAGTCTTGATAAAGCAGGAATTCAAAAGCAGCGATAACCTCGAAAGAATTCGAAGCTCGCCAGATCTAGCCCAATCCTCCAAAAGCCTTCAAAAAGGCAGCTATGTAGATCGAAACTCAAACTTCGTAAAATTAAAAAAGAGCTTTTTGTCTTCTGGCAACACTAACTCAAATGTCATCGTGCCCACTATAATCATATCCCGCGCGAATTCCCGCGGTGTTGCCAAAATATCAAATTCTTCCGTAGAAATTAATAGGAAATGTGATTGTCGAATATGTAACGAGGGTGACAGCAAATACTTCGTACGGAGTCTCCTAAGTAAGTTGTTCGTTAAAATTGTTTCTTGTAATAGTAGGAAATTGTATTGGGACGAGAATAATAATCTGAACGACAGTGAGATGTACAAGTGTGTCATGCATGTACTGAAGTTAATGCTAGGACTGTGGTTGAGGCATCTTGATCATAATTAGGATAATTACATCCAATTTTAACGTGACTGGAAATTAGTTTTCTTTTATTACGGCATGTATCAGAGAAGTGTGTCATATTTGAAGCTGCGGTAGACGCGACGACCAATCAGACCAAATTAAGCTGATTTCTCATTATGCGGGAAGCTCATACAAAGCGAGGTCAGGTCATACTGGATAAATATAGCTTCCTACGTCGCCGTCCGTACAAACCATCAAGCTGTACAACTTTGTCCATTAGAACAATCATCATCATTTCAGCCGTTCGACGTCCACTGCTGGACATTGGCATCCCACAATTGTCGCCATATTGACCGGTCCCGTGCGACTCGCATCCAGCGAATCCCCGCAACCGTCCACCTAGTGGGAGGCCTTCCAACGCATCGTCATCCGGTTCGCGGTCGCCATTCCAAAATTTTTCGGCCCCATCGGCCATCCATTCTGTGAGCAATGTGCCCTGTCCACTGACACTTCAATTTGGCAATTCTTCGGACTACGTCGGTAACCGTCGTTCTCTTGTTTCTTTTGTTCTCTCGAAAAAGATATCAGCAGTCCCATACATTTGGGCAAACGTATCGAAATTTGTTTGGAACAGCTGATTTTTTTTGTGATTACGATGTTGGTCCAGTAGTTCTTCAGTTTGATGATCTGGAACGCACTACGACCAGTCAAGCTTTACAAAACCAGTATAAGCGGATCTCTCATTGTATGGCAAATCTATACCTGGAAAGCGAGGTTATGTTATGCTGGAAATTCAGATGTTGATATGTTGCCGTTTATACGTAGCCTCAAATAAGAGCACACATTTCTGATATAATATGCTATACAGGGTTATTTGTAAAACACCGACAACCTCTTAATAGGTCATTCTACTCATCATTATAAACAATTTTTACTATGAGACCAAACCCGAAATCGCGAAAAATAAATCAGTTGTTCCCTACATTTTGACAAGTTATGTGAACATAAAGTACGGAGCAGCAGATTTGGTCCCTAAAAAAGGTAAATGTTGTTCATAATGATGAGTACAACGACCTCTTTAGAGGTTGTTGTTTTATTAATAACCCTGTATAATCTAAATAAAACTAGTTTTTGATCGAATCAGAAATGAGTTAATACAGCAGTGTTGTTGATTTTTATGAACTCAATATAAAGTATTGCTGTCTCTTACTATCAGATGAAATAAAAAGGGACGGAGGAATAGAATCCTATTGAATTAGATCAATCATTGGTCTCAATCGGAACTCGAGACTTAAGAATATATTGAAGTATGGCAACTCGTCCGTCTCTTTCTAATTTCACAAATTAGAAAGAGCTGCAAAGATTCCAGGAAATCAGTATTTTAAGAATTGGATGATATTAACCTATCAGGTTTAGAATTAAAATATGTTCTAGTGTTGTTCGATGTTACTATTAGCAGCTTTTATCTTTTTACTCTGCGATACACGCAATTTTAACGTAAAGAAGTTTCTACTAGAGGCCTACCGATTTATTTAGACGATGTCTTAGAAATGTCGCACAGGAAAACGCAGGGCTTGAAGCGGCCAAGGTGTGCCAAGATACCTTTGAGGAAACATTTTTATTAAAATTCTTAACCTTTTAAACGCCAGAGCATAAACGCACTAATTCACCCCAAATACTTACAGGTAAAAAAAAGGGATTACAAAAGTATTGTTAACTTATACCTTGATAAGAACTTTGATATTTAAGATCAAATTTTAAAGATACATGAATAAACACACAAAAGTAATGATTTAAATTGCTTATTTTGTGTTGTCATATATTTGTGACGTTGGCGTACAGGGCGCGCGCTCGCTTGTCACGTATAAGTGACAATGGCGTTCAAAGGTTAAGCCGTTGTCGGGCGTGCCGCACCCCGCACTCATCTCAGGCACCGTCTCAATCAAACGGTAGGCCTGTAGCATCTTTATACTTTGATAGGGAATTATAAGTGGGTTTGCGAAACGCAAAATGTATGTCACTGTGATTTTTATTTATTTCCACATTGAATCTTTTTTGTTGGGTAACGCGTTAGACTGTCAGGCTGTCTGTAGCTACTTGATTTCCGATTGATGTCGAGTTTTTGCAGAATTAAAAAAAAAAAAAAACCTAGCGACCCGTCCCGGCTTTACGGAACGGTTGCGCGAGTGCAATTTTGTGATAAAATGTCAAAATTTACTTTCATATAAACCTTGTCCTGACAATTATGACAACAACAAAAAAAAACAGCCAAATCGGTCGAGCCGTTCTCATGTAATGGCAATGGGCTCGCCCCCAATTCCATTGGGACATGGGATTTAAAAAAAAAACCGGACAATTGCGAGTCGTAGGGTTTCGTACAATTATTTATAAAAACGAGCAATAAAAATCACTATTTTGTGTGGCTCCCACACAAAATAGTGACTTTTTCGCCCCTTAAATATTTATTTTATTCTGTTTTTAGTATTTGTTGTTATAGCATCAACAGAAATACATAATCTGTAGAAATTTCAACTGGCTAACTATAACGGTTCATGAGATACAGCCCAGAAGTCTAAGTAATAGGATCCCGTTTGACCCTTTGGGTACGGAACTCTAAAAACAGCCTAATCGTTCGAGCCGTTCTCATGTGATGGCAATGGGCTCGCCCCCTATTTCATAGGACTTAAAAAAACATGACTGGCCAAATGTGGGTGTACCATTAGGTACGCCTCTGCCTAACCTTTCGGGAACAACATACGTGATGTTTATGTATGTATATGGTTTTGGTTAAAAACACCTTGAACAAGTATGCCTAGGTAGTATGTCAGTCTATAACGTTACCCAAAAAATACTCGCCTCTTACGTAGCAACATTAAAATTATATAAACATTCTAGATTATTATAAGTATACAATCATAAGATTGTCATGAGTATTTAACGCCTTATTCTTCGACGTTATATTGTATTGTTGTCAATTTCCAATGACTCTGTGAATGTATGAAGAGGAGGTATACAAAATACAAAAAGGTTACACTTCGGGACAGAAAAAGTAACCCACATCTTTTGTATAGTTTTTGTTAGTACTTCATGTAGCTTGAATTGCGATTCAGATTTATGATTATATTTTGTACTCGTTAAAAGCGATATAACAAGATAAACTGTTGTCTGGCTTAGTACCTAAAGATATTGTAATATCACTCTAGCGACCAGCCCCTTTCGGGTCTAAAACTAAAATCCCAATTTTTAAGCTTAAACCGACCATACACATTCACAAAATTTCATTGACATCGCTTGGGTGGTTTTGGAGATTAGAAAGTACTCTCTCTCGTTGTTTTTATATATTGATGACAATTGTAAGAACTTACATTCAAGCCTTACATTAAGGATTATACAAACAACTTCTGCGTTAATAAATGTATCCCGTAGTGTAATCTGGTATGATATGACTGTTTTACAGAACTGAAAATACACATGTCTCACTGAAATTGGTATGATCATGCCTAAAAAAAAGTCAGACACCTGTTTATTGGTTTTCATTTTCAGTTCATAAAACAACGGCATTTATTGAGTGGTAGCGACATCGACGCACAAACGCTTACCACGTGAGTACATCATTCCGAACCGCACATATAAATTTTCCATCGACAATTAAAAAAAAAAACTGCTGTTGTGTGTGTTTTTTTAACAATCGATCAAAAATTTATATTTAGATATTTCGGAATGATGTACTAAAAGCGTGGTAAGCATTTGTGTGTCGATGTCCCTTCCACCCAGTGTATTTGTTTCTCCTTCAAAGAGTCACTGATATTTTGTTTTATTTGACTTCTAATAGTGTGTATGAAGTATACTAAACTTTGTATGTGATATCGCAGCGAATGTTAATGTTCTTCCATTTTATTTGTGGAAACTGTAGTTCTTTTATAGACGTATCGCAAACTGAAATGTTAAATTTATCAAGGTTATGATTTAAGAGCCACTCGGGTCGTTATTTTTTGTTCCATACAGTTTAACGTCGTAAGTATTGCATTTATTGTGTGAAAAAGTATTTGGTTTTATTTGTCATTAACTGACGATTAATTTCTACGCTGGGGGTTTAATAATGTACTGAATTCGAAGTAACAAGTTGGTGGATATCACTTTCAATCCGAATATCGTACTCAAAAAACGAATCTACAATAGAACTATAGTTTCCAAATAATTAATCATTTACCGTTTTAAAATGGTAAGTGTTCTATACATCTTGTTCGTGTAAGAGTGAGTGCCATGATTGTTGGTCTAAATAAGGCCAAACATAACATATCCCTTTTTATTCTCGGTATGGGAGCTACGGACATATTGTATTCGCTTAATTGTACACTTTCGGCCAAATATACAGACACACTTTTCATTGTGCACTGCTGGCCAAAGAAATTTGTTTATTTTTAAAATTTTACATCATGTGGTTTTATATCCGTGGACCATCAGTATTTTTCGCTCTTGGCCTAAATATATTTTAAAATATTGACATGATTGATATTAATATTAGTTAAATTCTTTTCATATTTAAAGTATTAAGTTACCAAATAAAAATAGCCTAAAACTTTCATAGTTTTGGTGGTTTCGAATAATGCAGTAGTAGTTGAAACAAAAACAAAGTAAATGGAATGTATCTGGTGTTTTCATATACTACTTTTATATACTGCCACCTTATACACCGTGTAAATCACCTTATCACGAAGCCGTCAACCAAGCATTCTGTACATGAAACTAAGTAACTTTACGCAAAAATTATTGCTGGGAAACGATTTTTTTTTAGGGGGGGTAAAATCATGTTTTGTGGTAGAACTCAATGTAACGCACTCAAAACATTGTGTTGATGGACGGATTGAATAGTACGGGGGTCGTGGAGGTGTTTAAAGTAAAAATCCTACATTAAAAAACTTGTATTAAAAAAAATACTTGTCAAAAAGTTGGAACTTTGACCCCTAATATTATTATTCCGTAACTAGAAGGTTCCCAGGTATGGTGTAGAACAAAAAAAATATCGCAATGACAGGGAGAACCAGTGCCTTTCGGCTTCGTTAAGAGGTGTTTTACACCCTTTATACATTACTGCTTTAGTTTATATGGTGCTAAAATAGAGAGGCTTCATCTCCATAAGTAACTATAAAGCCGAGAAAAGAAAACAGAATGAAAATGACACAAGTCGTTTTCTACTACTGCTTACTCGAAAACGCCAAACATATTTATTTCACTAGATAATACAAACCGTAGCACATCGACAATAAGACAAAATTTTGAACTAAACTTGAAGAAATATTAGACAAAACGACTAGACTAGAAATCCAGTTGAAGTTTGACAGGAATAGACAACAGTTTTAGGAGTTATAGACCAGACGATAGTGTAATGGTTTAAGGACTTTTTCGGATTTACACAAATAGGGTACTCTTTCTATTTCATGCGTCGATGTTATGTTTGGGAAGGCATTCGACTGATGAAAGGATTATTCTATTCAGTTATTAAAAAAAAACATATTATGTACTAATGTTGAAGATCTCTTTCCGTTGGTTTTCATTTATGAATTTCCATAGTAAATGTGATTAACTAAATCGAGGGCATTTTTTACCAGCGCTATAAATTTAACAAACTTTTAGTTTGTGTTTTTTAAGCTTGCATTTATTGAAATAAATCACTTAATAATTAAAAAAATATGTAAGAGAGAATGAGTTAGAATTATAAATCCTTTTAAAACGGTTTATTTTCGACGAGTCCTTTTGTCAATCGAGCAATAGTTTTTCTATATAACTAACATAATAGCGGTAACTGACTGATCATTTCAAAATATTCTTGCCATTTCCCAAACAACGCAACGATGCATCTATCTTTGTGAAGTGAAGTGCCTACAGCTCATCACAATAATCACTTCTATAAAACGATATAATATAGCAGTTTCGTAGTAGTTTTTAAAGGTAATTTATAATAAAAAAATGTGCTATCTGTTATCTGTATCAAGTGGGCAAATTTTTATGTCCGCAACTGTACAGTTCTTGAATAGTTATTTTATTTCTGACAGCAACTCAGAAGCAACTTTAACTCATTGAGAATAAAGATCACTTTGGTTGTGACAGTGATGGAAAATCAGAGATAAAATAACTTTGAAAGGACATTAGGTTTAGATGATCATTCCGTAATATTTAAGCTGTCGGTTTTTTTTTCCTAATTTTTATTTTTAATTCTAGTCACAGTGTTGCTGGGTACTAGATGTTAGGGGTTGATTGCGATGATTAAAAGACATTTTTGGCGAGAATTGTAAGCATCTACCAGTTATTTTAGCTTTTTATTAGAAACAAATTAAAAAAAAAAAAAAAAAAAACTGACCTAAGTATATTTTTTTGACGTAAATTTTGTTGTATTTTAAAAGAATAATTGTGCTTAAATAATATTTAAGAAATAATTAAATTTAAAAGAATACAATTGTCGCCAAAAATTTCTCTTTTTATTTAAATTAAATTCAAAACACATTTCCAATAGGTTATGGGAACACTGGCACTTTAGTTTGATACCATTGCCTATTCAAACTGACTAATTCATTTATTTTAAAAAGTTATCACGTAGTGAATTTAATACATTATGTAAAGACATTGGTACCTAATGTTTAATGTAATATTTATAAGTTGACAGTGTCAAAATAATTATATCATCTGTTTATATTGTATACTGTTTTTTATTTCTACCTACCTGTTTCGAATTGCTGAAAAAAAAAGTTTTTCTTTAATCATTACTACTTTCGCTCAATATAAAAAAGAATACAGAAGTATTTTTTTTTAAAGAAAGTTCCTTTCGAGAAACAGAAGATAATGCGTTCGTGAATGACCAAATAGATAAAAGAACATAACGAAAACAGTTTTGTTAAGATTTTTATAAACTTTGTTTTAATAATAATAACTAGACATTAAAACGATTAACAAACTAATAAATTAAATAACAAAAATAACTATAAAAGGGCTTCACAAAACTCCTCAATGCTGTCAGCTGGTAATGTGCCCAAGAGACTGACAGCATTGCCACATTGTATGGCAATACTTAGCCTCTGGCCAAAGTAAAAGCCAGCCTTGGGTCACGGGAAGCATCACCCAGGCGTTTCGAAATTTCCTTAAAAAGGCTCTTAGCACTCGGACCCCACGACCCCAGAGTTTCAACCCCAAACGGCTCGAAAATATAGTTACCACCAATGACGTATTATAAATAGACGCGTCATGCATGAACATCACGGCACTCGAAAACAGCGTAAATACCTATAGGTAGCTAGACAGCTAAATAGACTCACGAAGAGAGGGAAGGAAAATTAAATGTCATCTACGGAATTCCTGTTGTTAGAGAGAGATAAATATATTTCTTTAATTGCATAAAAGCACGTGACTTACCTCAGGCGTCAGCCGCCATTAAAAAGGCATCGAAAAAAATAAAATACATTTTTACTTGTTACTTACCGTGTATGAAATGATATTTTTTTATCTTTCACAGTTGCAGTATAGTTAAAACATTTCCTAAAAATACAGGACGGCATTTTCTTTTCTTATTAAGAGAACTTTTTCAAGTAAGATAATTGAATATCACGTACGGCCGCGGCGCTGGTTCGTACGTGACTTAATGTCACTCCGGCAAGTACCTTAGTATCATCTTGCCACTACAGAGCGTGGGCAACGTATCTATAGTTTATATATCATTGTTTACCACAAAGTTTACTGTATTAACGCCGCTTGAGGTTCTCTGCTGCCGCAGCGGCAGCGCCAGCACAGCACAATGAGCTTGGAAGATGTGATGGCGCAAGAGTATCGACGCAAGTTGCGTCTTATACTAAAGGCCTACCCATCTTCCAAGGAAACAAAGACAAACCATCCGGCCTCTTGCCATCGTCGCGTGCCAAGCCAATAATAAATAAATATTATTGGCTTGGCACGCGGCACATAAAAAGGATCGGAGAAGATAAGAATCGTAGCAGGTGGAGTTCTGTAGTGTCTGCCTAGCTCCATGGAAAATGGAGCTCGTATATTTATGTCGGACAAGCTTATGCCCGCGACGTCGCCCGCGTGGAGTTCGATAATTGTCCCACGGAATCATACTATCGGGATAAAAAGTATCCTATGTGTTAATCCAGGTTATAAACTACCCGTGTGCCAAATTTCATCCAAATCCATTCAGTAGTTTTTGCGTGAAAGAGTAACAAACATCCATCCATCCATCCTCACTAACTTTCGCATTTATAATATTAGTAGGATTTAAATTTAATTAATTATTAAATAAGAATAAAATAATTAAAATTTAAATAAATACATTTTAAAATTATTTATCTGATAAGCCTTTGCCCAGGAGTGGTAGGAAAGTACAGGCTAACAAGCAAAAAAAAACATGCAAAAGATGAAGTTTGCAAGCTGATGGTTGGTTTGACCATTTTACTCTATTCATCATGGTTTAGTTTTAGTAGACTGCCTCTCGTTCGTCTAGTGGGCGCAAGCGCAAACGCTGAGCATAAGGACCCCCAGGGTCCGCGATTCGCGATGGAACACAAACGCGCCGTCGGCACGGCCTATCGTCATAAGACGGACGGACGGTGAGCTAGCCCATTAGGCCCATTACTCACCGTCCACAGGCCCGCAGCTTTATTTATCCCCTACATTTAGTTTGTATCTAATGTGTTGTGTAGGTACTTATTTATTTATTTATTAATGATGTTAGTGTTTGTACTTAAGATAAGATTAGTATTGTTAGGGCCGCCTTTTGCGGTGAAAGCCTCCTCCAAACTGTTCCAGCTGACTGCGTCTTTTGCCAGTCTGGGCTATAAGTTTCCAGCTGTTTGAACGGATGTCGTCACTCCATCTTTTACATGGTTTACCCTTCCTTCTTTTTTTGCTCAATGGGCCCCTATTCGGACTTAAACATAACTGACGAAATTTGGGTGTACTATTAGGAACATCTCTAACCCCGGGGTGGGCCCCTTCGGGGTTAACAGGTGTGATGTTATGTCATCATAGTTTAGGAAAGTTTCGGAAGCCTCTGTTAAAAAAAAAAACTTTATTGTAGGTCTGTCAAAGTCGTTATTTCCAAAATCTTCTATAGACAAACTGGTTCATCAAATCATGAGTCTACGTACACTTCAAATTCATCTCAACAAGGAAAAATCAACTTAAAACTATAACAAATTACATTGCCTGAAGCCATCACACCCTGCCATTAACTTTCGAGACGAGAGAAATGCGAGCACGTCAGAAACAATAATCATACATCAATCATAATTGAGCTGTAAGTGAACTGTATTAATGGTGATATTATGATTTTGAGCAGGTGTATGATGGAAAATGTTGATGGATGGAGAGGGAGAGGATGACCAAGGAAACGATGGATGGATTGTGTGACGAATGACATGAATGAAAAAGGAGTAAATGATAGCTTGTGGAAAGTGGACGAAAAAAACGTGTTGCGCCGACCCAAAGTAACGTGGGACAATGTAGTATGATGGAAACTTTTTATGTTCAGGGATCCGACAGTTTGCGGGATTTATTAAGGAGGATGCGCTAAGGTAGCTCGAGAAATTCAAGTTTTCTCTGCAAATCATATTTTGTTCATACATTCTGACACAGGTAATATAGACAGTCGCTCCATGTAAAATACTGATATTTAGCTGCATCCGGTCAGACTGGAAGTCGACTCCAACATAGTTGTGAAAAAGCTAGGAGGATGATGATACAAAGTGACACTGATCTGCTGACCGGCAAATTACAAAGAACGTAAGTAATAAAACTTTAATTTTGTGGGCTACCCTGGCGCTTCCACTTAAAGCTTTGGGACCTTGAAAAAGATACGCTGACTTTTAGCAATTATTAAAAGTTTTGATTAATTTGCTCATCTGTCATAAGCTTCCTATCCTTTCCCAAACAACATAAAGAAACATACCTACATACACTTGTGAAAATTGGCATACATGTGTAGAAGCTGGTATAGACTAAAACAGAAAAACAGTGCATTTATGACCATATTACATACATACAGGTCGAATTGTAACCTCCTTTATTTGAAGTCGATTAAAATTTATACAAAACCATTTTATGCTGATCTCTCATGGTTCGGGAAATGTTTACAAAGCGAGGCCATGTTATACTGGAAATGTACCTATAGCTACACATACCTACTTATTACTCGGTAATGAACCTGCTAATAAAGTTTGTTTTTGTACAAGATCGCACTCGTAATATAAACTGCCACTTAAGGTGGTTCCGCTGACGATCCCGCCGCCGTTTTTTCAATAGATGGCGTTGTAGTCGCATTTGGGAAATATCAAAGATATTTGGTCTCGCAAATATCTTTGATGGACAATATTCTATTTGCGTAAACTAGCCTTTTGTCTTGATTTTTCCACATATACAGTTTACTTGTTAACTCTTCTCAAACGGAGATTTTCAAGATTCCCCCAAGTCGTCTCCACTTCATATATGTACACACCATGCACACACACACATGCACACGTAAATGGTTACTTTCTGAACCGCTAGATGGCGTTCTCATCAAAAACGTTTAATTAGGAAAGATGCAGATAGCTTAGATTATCATTATTTTATGACTAAAATGTTAAAAAAAAAAATACGAGATGCATAACATGCAAAAACTGCAACGTTTTTATTTTAGTTATTTTTTTTTTACAATAACTACCCATCAATAGTACCTAACATGAAACGGAACGTCGCTTGTCGCGATTTACATATTTAAATGTCAGTGACATAAACATTCAAGTGCGAATATCTATTCTGTTCTGAACAGTTCTTTCTACAAGGGAATCTTATGTTCTGGTTCTGGAATCTTAAATTAGTTGTGATAAATGTGTTGTGTAAGTGTCATCATCGTCATCATCAGCAGCCTACCGCAGTCCACTGCTGGACATAGGCCTCTTCAATCGCTCGCCACTTAACCCGATTCTCGGCAACTCTCATCCAGTTGCTACCAGCTACCCTGCAAAGATCGTCGCTCCACCGAGCCTGAGGGCGTCCCATCTTACGCTTGTCGATTCGCGGTCTCCACTCAACAACACGTCTACCCCAACGGTCATCGGTTCTACGGCTAATATGGCCGGTCCATTGCCACTTCAGATCACCTCGTTCCGGATGCGATCCTTCAAAGAGACACCTTATGTTGTGTTTTACACAATTTGTTTGGTTATGTTGTGTTTTACTCTAATTATATAATTAACTATTGTAAGTCATGCTTTTTATTCAAGTAGTATTAGTATTCATTTACCCAAAGTAAAGAGCCTGTCAGGGTTCGAACATACAACCTACAATTCATAAGTCAAGGCCATTTCTACTAAGAGGATATCACTGCCCACCTTTCAACTACATAATACAATAAATTGTTTATAAAAAAACAATCTAAGTCAAGTCATATAGGCACTTATAAGGCAAAAAAATACAATTGATACAAACTCAACGCATTTATTTAAATACCATTTACAGGCAGTTTTGAATCAAAATCAAAATATTTTTATTTCACATAGGCCTACAAGGGCACTTGTAAAACGTCAACAAGAAAGGTGCACGGTTCGTGTTGGTCGTTTCCTATGGAAAAGAACCGGCAAGAAACTCCATGGTTACTCTTTTAAAATCATTTGGTTTTACAATATTTTTTTGGTACAGCGTTAATACGTAAGTATGGGAGGATATCGTAGGCCCGACAATAAGTTCTTGCTTACTACAAAACATAGACCAAGATAAAAAGTTACCAAGGATCTAGGAATCTATAAAGCCCACAATATCAATGTCCACACATTTCAAGGTGTTTCAAAGTGTCAAGGACTCAGGTCTGTAGTTGCACGTTCCAAAAGGGAGGTAGATCTCTATGGACAAGAACGTGCAAGAAACTCCATGGATACTCTTTTTGCAAAAACTATTTGCAAAAAAATTAAAACTGACTTCAAAAAACAAAAAAGTGAAAAATAACTTTAGCTTCAGAAGTTGGTTACTTGTTTGTTTGATTCAGTTTTTTTGCCACCAACTTCTGAAGCTAAAGTTATATTACACTTTTTTGAAGTTGTTTTGTTCTTTGAAAAAAGTTTTTATTTATCCATTTAGTTGTATTATCCTATTAAAATTTTTGCTATGAATGTAAATACAATACATGTATTGTTACATTATCATGGTAATATGCTTATCACCAATCAAATGGAAACTAACATACTATGTATAACTAACTGTCGAAATCTGGTTTTACTGTACACATCTGCATACCAAAATGAAAAATCAAAATGTAATAATATGATGAAAATCAATTTATAGAATATTACATTTTGGCCCCAAGAGCATACAATACACGACTTCCTAAAGAAGGAGGTTATCCATTCGACTGTGTTTTTTTTTTATCTTTGGAGATATCCAAATAAATCTGTTGTGACAACATCATAACGTTACAGCGGGATGTAACGTTATGATGTTGTCACAACAGATTTGCTGTCTATTATTGAAGAGTTCTATTGGATATCTCCAAAGATAAAAAAAAACACAGTTGAATGGATAACCTCCTTCTTTAGGAAGTCGGTTAAAAATATACTAAATAGCCACATGGTGCTTATTTACAATGAAATTAATTACTGAATGAAATTAGTATACAAAAAAAAACTTTCCAATTGATAACCTCTTTCTTTTAGAAGTTGGTTAAAATAGGTAAAAGGAATAAAAAATGAAGCATTGACAGATAAATAGGTATAGATATATAAATATGTATAAATAGATAATAGCGCGGGTAGGTGTAAAAAAAAGAACGTATCTCCAATATTGATTTGATATTTTAATTAGAAATACTCAGTTTATTTACTTATTCTTTATAAAATATCAGTGTATAACTTCTGCATAGTGAGTACTCACGTTTGCAGCTCACACATGTGACTAAAGCTATTACTTTCCACCACCTGCCAGCACATCACTTCACTTTCACTGTTTTTTTCACTGTGACCGGTCACAAGGACACCATGTCACAGCTTGATGAGATTGCATTGGTACAGAAAAGCCTTGAGGATAGATTTGTCCGGAAGATGAGCGAACTGGAGGCACAAATTCAGTGCGCAGGACCAGCCAAAGATAATGTGGCGAGGGTAGCTGAGGAGTTTCGGACCTTCAGGGAGCTAATCTTTAGCACTTTAGCATGCTAAGTCTGCTTAGGAGACAGATCAGCGAGTGTGCCAGACAGGTCGACCAATTGGAGACCTGGCATCGTCGGAAGGCACTGATCTTTCAGGGCATAGCAAAGGTTGAAGGAGAGGTCAGTAGCACAGTGATCCTGGATCTAATTAACAAGAAGCTGGGCCTTTAATCAGTAACCACATCCTCCATAAAGGTCTGCCACAGACTAGGTGCAGCCAAGAAGCATCACCACAGTCCTATTTATTTATTTATTTTAATATGTTACACTGGAACGCCACACTTAGCAATTACACCAATGAAGCACAATAATAACTAAACATATTATAGCTGTTGATCTTCCATCATCATTCGAAAGGCCGCGGGCCGGCAGCGGCAGCTCCAGCATATGGTGGATCACGCTCGCTCACGCAGCGATTTTAGTAAGATTCTTCAACTATGACGACAGGACAGGAAGTAAACATAAAATCTCATCGTTTGAAGAATTGAGTCCGTTGCTGCTGAAGTACCTATCCCAAAGTGCAAACTTCTGGAGATAGCCTGAAAAACAAGTAAAAATAATCGTTAATTTTTGGTAACAAAACTCTTAAATATTATCTTACAAAATTCACGCATTAGATACCTACGTTGCGTAGGATTTACTTACCTTTTAATATGCTATCTTTTGCTGTTTGGTAATGATAACCTTTGATTAGTTTTGGCTCGTAATCATTGTTTTGCTTGACTTTGTTTTTTTTTATCTTTCTTCCTCACACGACCATGAGATGGATTGTTACATGTCTTGCGTACATTCGTACAATAGTTTACCCTCAACAAGGATGTTTTAGTCATTATTTTTCTTTTTTGAAAACATATTGCTAATGCCATTATGACATGACTGTCTTTGACATTGACATCGGGTTTTCAAGGATCGGATACGCTCACGACGTAGACAGATAGTTTTCTCTGTCTACGGCTCACGATAATTTTATGTTTGTTGAGGGCGTAAGGTGCGTTCCGAATGCCACAATTTTATTTTTCTGTACTTTTGTATTTATTTTGGGTTTGTTTTTTTTTTCTATTTCATTGTAACTTATTTTCATTCCTTGGTTGGTTCACTGTGTTTTAAAATGATGATGTTAGCTGGCGGGTGGTGCAGATATGCAACCGTCGTACTTGTTTAGCATGTAGTTTATTTTTTATTTTTTTATAGTTATTTTAATTTTACAACTATATTTTTTTTTAAATATTTTATTCGTATTTATGACCACTATTTTCGATAATGAATCGTTTTTCTCAGCTAACAAATCTACTGCCACTCTTGAAGATAGTTTTTGTTCCATTACAGACACCCTTGGTGATACTTTACGTCAAAACTTTAACCATAGTCTTGACCGACTGTTTAATGTTTCTCACATCAATGCCCAGAGCATTCCCAGCCACTACAATGAGCTTTACGATACTTTTACGAACAATAACGTCCATACCGTCCTCATTTCAGAGACCTGGCTATAACCTGAGCTTGCGTCTACCACTTACTTTCTACCAGGATTCGTTCTCCTACGGAATGATCGAATCGGTAAGAGAGGGGGTGGTGTTGCAATTTACCTTCATGCCGATTTTTCTTTTAAAATTATTGCTACTTCTTCCTCTACTACTAATTTGGCTGAATTTCTTTTTTTAGAAGTTTGTGTTATAGGAGCTAAAACTGTTCTTGGAGTTGTGTATTGTCCCCCGTCCCTTGATTACTTCATCAAATTAGAATCGGTCCTAGAATCATTAGGTTCGGAGTATGCACATCACAGCGTCATGGGGGATTTCAACACCAATCTCCTTGCCCACAACTCCCTCCATCCTGTAAACTCCTACATCTGGTCGAGTCAGTTAGTCTGCATGTCTTGCCTCTCCAACCAACGCATCATAACACTGTCGGGGATGATACTTGGCTCGACTTGATTCTCGCATCTAATCCTTCCCTAGTCGCCTCACATGGTCAACAGGACGCTCCTGGCTTTTCCCATAACAACCTTATTTTCCTGTCTTATGTCCTTAAACCTCCTAAACCCAAACCTACCTTCCAGTACAGGCGTGCCTTTGCGCGGATGAATGCAGAAAAACTCATCGAGCATGCTTCCAATATTGACTGGACGCCCCTGGAGGAAGCCACATCAGTCGATGATAAAGTGAATACTTTTAATGCTGTTGTAGTCAAGTTGTATGACACCCACGCTCCTGTCAGGAAAGTCAAGTTGAAGCGCTCACCTGCCCCATGGATGAACAATGGAGTTCTAATGGCAATGCGATGAAGGGATCGCGCGTTCACGCCCCTTTTCAAAACTGCTCGCAATCGTTGTAATCAGATGGTACGCAACGCTAAACGCAGCCACATTTTTGATAATATCACTTCTGCTTCTCCTGCTGATATTTGGAAATTCCTTGGAATTCTAGGTATCGGCAGAGCGCGGCATTCAGACCTTCCTAAGGCATTTGGTTTGGACGATCTAAATCGCCATTTCTCCACTGTCCCTACTCTTGATAGTCTAACCAAATGTCAAACCATTGACTATCTTGCTGGTCTGACGCGACCCAATATTTCTCCCTTTGTCTTCACCCCAGTCGATCCCGGAGAGATCAAGAAGATAATCCTGTCCATTAAGTCCAAAGCCGTGGGCTATGATAACATCAGTCGTCACATGATTGTGAAAGATCTTGATCAGCTCCTTCCTGCAATCTCCCATATCGTTAACATCTCCCTTTACTCCGGTGTTTTCCCTTCTCTATGGCGGAAAGCCCATGTTCGGCCACTCCCTAAAATTCCTAACCCTACTCTTCTCAGCCATTTTCGACCAATTTCCATCCTTCCCTTTTTATCTAAAGTACTCGAGGCCTGTGTTCACAAGCAATTTTCCCACTTCATCTACCACAACTCCCTTATCAGTCCATTGCAATCCGGGTTCAGGCCCGGCCATAGTACCGTATCAGCCCTCCTTAAAGTGACTGACGATATAAGGCGGGGAATGCAAGACACTAAAGTTTCGGTTTTGGTCTTAATTGATTTTTCCAATGCTTTCAATACCGTCAGTCACGAAGTCCTTTTATCCATCCTCTCCTATCTGATGGTCTCTCCGGAGGTATTGGAATGGTTTTCTTCCTATCTTCGGGGGCGCCAGCAATCAGTTCTTGCTGGTGACTCTAGCTCCAGCTGGTGTGATCTTGATGCTGGCGTCCCTCAAGGCGGTATTTTATTCTCTATTTTTATAGATCTCATAACTACCGAGCTTCAGTGTGTGTATCATCTTTACGCTTTCGACTTACAGCTTTACTGTCAGGCTAGTGTTGACAGCTTGTCCAGTGCGATCGAGGAGCTAAACCGGGATTTACGTTTTGTCAAAAACTGGTCTGATCGTTTCGGGGTGGCGGTTAACCCAACCAAGTGCCAGGCTATTATTATAGGGAGTCCCTATAGCCTGAGAAGGCTGAATGGCTTAACGGTGCCACCGGTTACCTTTGACGGCACGGTTATTCCGTTTAGCTCTGACGTCAAAGATCTGGGTTTGCATGTTGACACTTGCCTTGACTGGCGTAAGCAGGTCGCGATTGTGAGCAAGAAAGTCACCGGAACATTGCGGTCGCTCTATCGGCTAAAAAATATTCTCCCATCACACCTATAGGTAATGCTTGTACAGTCCCTAATCTTCCCCATAATTATGGTGATGTGTGCTACCGACTTCTTAATAACTGCATTCGATTCGTATTTAATCTTCGTAAGTATGATCACGTCTCCGCACATCGGTCACTTTTAAAATGGTTGCCCATCCGACAACGCAGAGCGTTGAGAGCTTTGACTACCCTATTTTCTCTTCTTAATAAGCCTACTTCTCCTTCTTATGTGACTACTTATTTTCAATATTTATGCTCTGCGCACAGTAAGAATCTTCGTTCCTCCAATAATCGTCTTCTACGTTGTCCTTCTCACCGCTCTCTTTTCTCATGTCGTCTTTCTTTGTCCAGGCTGTCTTCCTTTGGAATGCGCTCCCTCTGAACATCAGGTTGGCCAACAGTCGGTTCACATTTAAAGTTAAAGCTCGCGAACACTTACTTAAGAAGCTGGCAGATTCATCTCTTAATTAAATTGTTGTTAGTTTGTCTCTCTCTTTACTTATTGTACATATATATGTATGTATTTATGTATGTATCGTTATATTTTATTTGTAAATGTTCTCTTACCATTTGTTATGCTGCACCTACTATGTTTTCTCTCTGCATCACCCTAAGGTAGACTGGTAAAAAATGCCTAAGGCATTAAGTCCGCCTTTGTACGGTGTTTTTATACTTGTGCATAAAGTTTTAATAAATAATAAATAAATAAATAAATTATGTGATAGATATTTACAAACTGATTCAAGATCAAAGAACAAAATCGGTTGGAGTGTGGGCGCTATGGCGCGAGGACTTATAAAAAAAATGCATTTTTTTTTGGTTTTTCGTACACCATCTCATAGTTTTCTACTACAGCAACAGTTTCTTTCCAGAAAAGATTTTCATCTGAGGTACCATTTTGGAAATATAGAGCGTTTTGTAAAAACAAGAAAAAAATTAAAAAACTCCTAACTCGGAAACGGTGCGTCGGAGGGCCATGCCTCTCTGAACCTAAATAGTTTCTAAGGACAAGGGTATTACCCTTGTCCATAGAAACTGGGTTCTGCAAGAAAAACGGACGAAATCTGTTTTTTTTTTCCGAAAATTTGTGTCTTTGCCCCTAACGATACTCAAGCTGAAAGATCGACCGACACAGAATATTTTTTTCAATTTTTTCTTTTTTCTCAATATTTCTCGGATTTTTTTACACCATCTCATAGTTTTCTACTAGAGCAACAGTTTCTTTCCAGAAAATATTTTCTTTTGAGCTACCATTTTGGAAATGTAGATAGTTTTATAAAAATTAAATAAAATTCGGAGGCCCATAATTCGGAAACGGTGCCTCTTGGGTCCATACTTCGCAGAACCTAAATGGTTTTTATGGCCAAGGTTAACCCGAAACTGCCATTTTTTTTCAAATTTCCTATTTTTTTTTTTTGGAAAATCCACTAAGTCCCAAAAAATTTTTTTGCCGAAAATTTTATTTTTTTGTTTTCTTTGCTGCGCATAGTGCCCCTAAGCGTATACTTATATATACTAAGCGTATACTATACGTTCAACTCCTAAAAATCCGCCCCTTAGACGACCCACTGACCAACAAATCACCAAGATTTCAAAGATAAACTTCCACTAGCTTGAAAGCTTTTTAGTTCTAATCTTCACTTTATACACAAAGCCTTGGAACACTAAGGGTCAGCTCACACCGAGACGCGACACTGCGCGCACATTTTAAAAAGCGATTCTAAATTTAACTTTATTTTCTACACGAAAGGATACACATTTCTTTACAGGCGTCACGTGGCGCAGCGCTGCGTGGCGCAACGTTTTCTCACAATGAAATGTGTATCTTCTCTTTATAAGTGTGCGCGCAGCGTCGCGTCTCGGTGTGTACTGAGTCAGAACACCTACACCTACCTGTTAGGGTCAGTACTACTGACATAGGTTTTAAGAGATTGTGCCAAAATCTACAATTCTTTCAGAAATCCCTAAATTTACTACCTACCTACTACCTACCTACTACCCACCTACTACCTACCTACTACCTACCTACTACCTACCTACTACCTACCTACTACCTACCTACTACCTACCTACTACCTACCTACTACCTACCTACTACCCACCTACTACCTACCTACTACCCACTTACTACCCACCTACTACCCACCTACTACCCACCTACTACCCACCTACTACCCACCTACTACCCACCTACTACCCACTACTACCTACCTACTACCTACCTACTACCTACCTACTACCTACCTACTACCTACCTACTACCTACCTACTACCTACCTACTACCTACCTACTACCTACCTACTACCTACCTACTACCTACCTACTACCTACCTACTACCTACCTACTACCTACCTACTACCTACCTACTACCTACCTACTACCTACCTACTACCTACCTACTACCTACCTACTACCTACCTACTACCTACCTACTACCTACCTACTACCTACCTACTACCTACCTACTACCTACCTACTACCTACCTACTACCTACCTACTACCTACCTACTACCTACCTACTACCTACCTACTACCTACCTACTACCTACCTACTACCTACCTACTACCTACCTACTACCTACCTACTACCTACCTACTACCTACCTACTACCTACCTACTACCTACCTACTACCTACCTACTACCTACCTACTACCTACCTACTACCTACCTACTACCTACCTACTACCTACCTACTACCTACCTACTACCTACCTACTACCTACCTACTACCTACCTACTACCTACCTACTACCTACCTACTACCTACCTACTACCTACCTACTACCTACCTACTACCTACCTACTACCTACCTACTACCTACCTACTACCTACCTACTACCTACCTACTACCTACCTACTACCTACCTACTACCTACCTACTACCTACCTACTACCTACCTACTACCTACCTACTACCTACCTACT